>CP048715.1:1200000-2400000 GCA_022641835.1 Petasospora fabianii | reverse complement strand
AGTCAAGCTCGAAAGGAGTACGCAATCTGTGTGGCAAGTTGTCATAACCCTTGTACTGTCCAAGAATGACATTCTTCTCGTGCAACTCAACGAGAATCTGTCTAAGAATCTCACCCATAAACATACCAGAAACACGCTTCTCAAACATGTGGAAACCTGGGTTAGAAGAGACAGCGTCAATTCTCTTGTCATAGATGGTGTTTGGCAAGTGCTTAAGTTCATTGTCAAATGAACCCCACTCGGTGTTGATGATCATGTGTGTGTTACCAGCTGCCTTGAATTCTTTCAGCATCGACTCATCGAGCTTCTTAATGTTATCCAATGGTTCGAGGTAACAACCGTTGGTACCGGTACCAAAGATAGCACCAATGACAGAGTCTCCCTGCTTACCATTTGGAGAAGCACCAGTGACATAAGCGTGCGAGAGCAATGTTCCCACAGTGTCATTAGCGAGAGCAACAACGTGCACTGGACACTTGATTGCATCAAGCTCCTTTTGCAAAAGCTGAACAACGTCCTTACCAACGGTGTCGTGAATCTTGAAACCCTTAGTCCATCTGATCAAAGTACCAGAGCCCAGAGAAGTCTGGTTGACAGGGTAAGAGAAGGTGAATCCCATCTTGATACGAGAATCAGCGTCGCACTCCTCCTTGTCCCTAACCTCTGGATTGAGCTCGAGGAACTTGGCAACCTTGTTGGCAAGGTAGGCAAAGAGCTCATGGGAAGTCTCAACCTCGAGATAGTCCTCTGGGATTCTCTTCTTGTACTGTTTTAGCTTGAAGGTGGAACCACCAGAGAGCTCAACGGAACAGACACGGAAGTTGGTACCACCGAGGTCAGCAGCAAGGTAGGTACCCCTCTCGGAACCGGAAGGTACCTTGTTGACATAAGTTGGAATCATTGGAAGACCCATGGAGGTCTCCTCGGACTGCGCAGCGAGCCCGAGCTCCATCTGCTCCTGGAAGTAATCAGTGAGCTCTTTGAGCTTCTGCTCATCGACGGTGAACTCTTCGACGATGGCGTCGACAGCTTTCTCAAGAGAAGACATTATGAAAGTGTGGTAATAGTAGTACAGGTAGTTAAGGTATGAAGTAAAAGGTGGGTGTTCTATGGTAACAGTAGTGAAAGACTAGGGGAGAATCAGGGAACTTTATAAACAATGAAAAAGCTCACGGCTCGACGTTGGGTGGTCACTCCTTTGCGGGTCTGGGCGGAGCCAGACACTTACGTAACGTGCAGAAAGGGGTCTGGAGGCTGCCAGAAATCGTCTTAAGCTCTCACAATCTAGGTGAGCCCTTTTACCCCGCATTCCAGTATAAGACCTCTATCTCTTTAGGTATATTTTTCTGTCTGTCTCCGTTGAATCGGTGCACCTATAGCACTCTTTGACTTCTCCTGAGAGAATAGAGGGCAAGCTGATCCTTAGTGCTCGGCCCGTTATATCCCATCTCCAGACCCGCGAGTCCCAAGTCTTCGGAAAAACTCCGCACGCGTGCAGCGAGCTTTGCGGAAAAACCCCACTTTCCACGCCAAAGGTTGGCACGTCATTGCGGAGAGAGAGACTAGACCCTCAGCCAGGGCACCCCATGGGGCCGCATACGAGACTACTTAAGCATCTGGTGATGTTTGATGGGGGAGCCAGCCGCTGGTCAACCCTCTCAAACCTGTGGCGTTACCCTGAGGGCTACCACCCGGTGACCCTCATCGCGTGGCACTATTACAGCTCTCAACTGCAAAAGCCTCTCTCTGCTGCTCTCCGCTGCTTTCGTGTTAATCTACTCAACATCGGTCCTTAGTCCTGGCAAGGAGGAAGGATAGAGATGATATGCGCGCAACAGATAGAGAGACTACTACAGATAGCCGGAAGTCTAATTTACTCTTTGCATTAGTGACTGTAATGCCCTCTCTCTGTGTATTTGAGCAGTGATCCGACTGTCACAAGTGTCCAGGAGCATGTACCTCAACAGGTGACTTCTATATCACGGCATACGTCAGAACGATGAACGATGATAAGTGTGCAACACATACCGACGACAAGAGCCGGGCGGAGACGCCGTATTGTAGCACGGACTAACTGCAACAATAGGCACCAGAGTAGGAGATGGATCATGCCCGTTCGATTGGCAGCATAGCCGCTTGACGATGTCATAGATTCAATGCCGTGAGTGTGTGTACACAATAAAGTCTTTTAAGGAAGCGGTCATCATTTCATAGTCTAGGAGACGGACTGGCCCTATAGTGTCTCTAGCGAATGCAATGATAATGTATCTTCAATGTGAAAAATTCCACCATGAAGTGAAAGATGGGACCCCATGCTATGCCAAGCGGAATAGCTGGGCCAAACCAACAGCTGCAACCTTGACATGACGATCAGTCAGCCATGATTACCCTACTACAATCAAGCGAATGATCCAAAAATATCAATCGACAATTAACACCAAAATATCACCTCCTGTTGCCATTTTTCACGGGAGTCCATAATACTTAAAGGACAATGTATTCAAAAGAGAAGAGATAACCCACCCACATAGGAGTTGTGACAGCATCAATTTCCGACCATGAAGATTTTGTGCACGTGATGTCTACCCTCGGTTATTAACACGAACTAGCTATGGGTAAGCTTACACAGGATGGTCCCCCACCTCTCCTACTTCTCGGCTCGGAATTGAACCCAACGCCTCGACTCAGATTATCAACCCTCAAGAGGTCTTTGTCACAAATAATACAGCTTCATAGGAAAGCAATGGACTTCATCCGGTCCCTTCTTCCCTCCAATCCAATACGTCTTGAGCAACCAGATAACGAGCACGTGGAAACTCTTCTCCATACGGATGAACACCAAGGCTCACAATCACGGCCCGAAGAAGATTCTCTCACATCTTTCAAAGAAATAATCGGCTGGTGTCTCTACGGATGGGCAGCTGAGCCTTTTATCGTCTGCGCTGTGTCCACATATGTGCCTCTCCTACTCGAGCAATATGCCCGTGAGAACGGTGTCAGACTTGATGATCATACCCAACCATGCGTTTTGACACCGCCTGTTATTCCACCAATTCTGCCACCCCCAGATCCAAATACCAATATGACAGACCCACAACTCTTTTTCCGCTCCTTCCAAGAAACGACTAAGCAAGACCCAATCAAGTGTGTGGTCTATGTCCTCGGGAGATACATTGACACATCATCATACGCCCTTTACACATTTTCCTTCTCTGTGCTTATTCAGACTCTGGTTGTCATTTCCATGAGTGGAGCTGCTGATAGAGGTCATTACAGAAAGCAACTTCTCATTGCATTTGGTGTCGTGGGTGCCCTTGCCACGATCTTATACTTGAGTATAACAAGCAAGAGATACTACATCGCATCCATCCTTGCCATCATTGCAAACGCTTGTTTCGGTGCCGTTAACGTGTGCGGAAACGCATTTCTTCCTATCCTTGTTGCAAACACCAGAGAGGTTCGTGAGGCCTCCCAGGATGAGCTGCACATCAAGGGCAATGTCATCACCAAGATTTCAGGATTCGGGGCCGCTTGTGGCTACATCTCTGCACTCCTGGTCCAGGTATTCACAATGTTCATCGTAATCAAGACTGGATCTACTACTCAGTCCATTCAGTATGCTATCTTCACTGTTGGGGTATGGTGGCTCGTTTTCCAGATCCCATTGTTCTTCCTCCTCAAGCCACGTCCGGGTCCACCACTTCATGTTACCCCAGACGAAAACCTGCTATGGCAATATATCAAGTATGGATGGCACACTCTACTCGTCTCTATGAAACATGCATCAGCACTCAAGGATGTGTTGATCTATCTCGCTGGGTGGTTCATCGTTTCTGATAGTGTGACCACCATCAACTCTGCCGCTGTGTTGTTCGCCCGCTCTGAACTCCAGATGTCGACACCAAAACTAGTCATCGTTGGTATTCTCACTGTCTGCTGTGCAATTTTTGGATCCATCATCATCCCACACATCCAACGCTACTTCAATGTGACGCCAAAAGCATCGCTAATCAGTGTCATCGTGTGGGCTGCCGTAATCCCACTCTACGGAATGCTTGGCTTTTATTTCAACATGATCGGTCTCAAACACGAGGCTGAGATGTATATTCTTGCCATCTGGTATGGCTTCAGCATGGGTGCTCTTGCCACTGTGGCGAGATCGCTGTTCAGTTTATTGATTCCAAAGGGTAAGGAGTCCACTTTCTTCTCGTTGTTCAGTGTTACAGATAAGGGAAGTAGTATTCTGGGACCAACTATCACAGCTCTGATTACGGATAAGACGCACAATATCCGTTATTGCTTCTACTTCCTGTTTGCATTGTTACTATTGGCACTTCCAGTCTTTGCCATGCTGGATGTTGAGAGAGGTAAGAAAGATGCCTTGGAGTTGGAGATGGTCGATGAGGATTAAGCTGCACGTCCCTAGCGTTATAACGCCTGCATTTCGTTTGTTTTATTCATACGCACATCATGATTTCATTGCATAAAAAGTACCGACGTTGTAGGCAGCTAATCCCTGAGGCTGATCGACGTGCAAGTCCACTACATGATCAGTGCTTTAATAATTCAGGTAGTAAATAATATGATCATTAGCTATTGGTAATGAGTGTAATGCAAGTATTAGTGGTCTCGGCGACGCTCATTAAGAATTGTTCTGTAGCTGATGCACTGCAGTGGATTGTCGATCCTGTTTCTTCCATTCTCCTCGTGAGTACCCCAGTTTCCACCCCATCCAAGTGGAGAAGGACCCCAGGATGGTGTATAGCAGATTTCATCCCAGTCACAGACACGATCACAGCGGTAAAATGTGGACTCCCATTGGATGGTAGAAATCACCCTTGAAATCTGGGCCTTGAGTGCCTTGAGCTGGTCAATGTGTCCTGCAAGTGGAGCTTCTTTAAGATAATGAGTCTGCAGCATATCACGGCCCGCAAGGAAGGAACTAAACATGACGTCAACAATAGACGAAGTAACGGTATAAAGGGAAGAATAAATGAGGATTTCAGACTCTGATTGTGGCTCTTGCAAAAAATGAACATATTCGTTAACAGCATCAGCCTTTGCGTGCAGCAACTGGGCCTCAGAATCGTTGGCATACTCGTGATTCATGAAACGACGGACAAAATTGTTGCTGAAAACCGTCAAGTTCTTAGCAGTGTTCAAGAGAGAACTCTCATCTTCTGAGAATGTGGACACTGATCTGTTAAGCATCTGGAGTAAAGGAGCAAACTTGTCGACAATCTCAGTTGTCATCAATTGCCAGTCAGTACCAGCAGAGGGATTAGATCCCTTTATCAAGAATGTTTCCAAGCCTGTGATAATCTCTTCCTTGACATCGTCGGAGATATTTAGGATACGTCTTAGATACGTGTCTGGGGAGACATAGGTCTTGTTAACTGGAGTCTGGAAGCCTCTGAAGTCAAGCTGGATTCTCCCTTCTCTCTTGTCATGAATGTTACCTTGTTTTGTCCAATCGTAAGATGCCATGGCTTTGATCTGGCTGGTCAAATTACCATAATCATCACCCTTGGCACCTTCGAACTCCAGTGGGAGACCAAGTGTATCATTAGACCACTCAATCTTAAGATTACTCACAACAGCAAGTTTGTCCTTGAAACCACAAATGACACCCTCGAAGCCATTTTCAATACGAATGTAACCGTCAAGACCAAACTTCTTACCCCAACTGCAAATCTTGTCAGCAGCTGTTCTCTCGTTAACACTGCCTTCAGGGTCCATACGGGCCAAGATACCCTGTTGGTCCATCTCACCTGTATCTGTCTTTGCAGCGGAAGAACCATCAAACAAGATCATACGTGTCAGCGGTTTTGTCACCTGAAATGTAAATAGTGTTGTGTGGTCATTTGAAGGGTTCAAAGGATTACCTTTTCCCCATTTTCCACCACGGGAGCTATTCTTACCGCCTCCATGACCATCTTCTGGACCTTTGTGTCCGCCTGGTGGGCCGTGTCTGTCATCTGTTCTGTTTCCTTTCGGATTCGCTCTATCGCCGATGAAGTTGTAGCTGAACTCGTGGTCCATAGCAATCCACTCAGGTCCGTCTGGGACCTCGCCATCGCCATTTCCGTGGTAGAGAAGAGTACCTTCTGGGATATATGCAGGGATGAAACCAACACCGATAGGTTGGATCTGTGAATTTTTGGCTCTCAAAGCACCTTGGACTGTGTTGAAAACTGCAGAGGCATTCTCGAGAGTAATCGGTTTAAGGAAAGAATCAAGCTCTGCTGGCTTGGGACTGTGTGGGGCTCTGTGGAAGGGATTAAGGGTGTAAAGTGCTAATACAGCACATGTGATACCTGCTGAGAGTAGGACAATACTGTTACGTCTCTTTGTCTTGGAGTCGAGGGAGAGCTCCTCCGAGCTACCTGTCAGTAGCGTGTAGCCGGAACGCATCATGTTCGCCCTGCTGTGTGGTAATAGTTAGATAAGAGGTGTGTGTTGCAAGACTCCGAGATTCGGGCTTTTTAAATGTATAGATTTCGGGGCTTGGAAACTAGGCTTTGCTCCCATCAGCCCTGGTCAGTTGGCACCCGTGAAAGAATAGTGAATCTGAGCTATAGGCAAAAATTCTCTCGTCAGAGCTTAAGACGAAACCTTCCGCCCCCATGAGGGGATGAAAGTGCTAGACATAAGGGGCTCTACCGATGGGCCAGGCACACAACGATCAACGTTATCTTGGTCCTGCTCGATTCGGCGCCAGGCCCCTTATTACCGAGAACACCGAGATCGCGGCTGATAAAATAAAGCGCGACAGTTTCGAACGTGGAGCGCATCTCCGTAGGGTATTGATACACTTCAAACCTTTCTTCGACACTCCATCAGGTATTTTCGTGGAAATTCATGTATACCACCATGTTCTTCAGCCAATTTTACCTTATTACCCTCTATTTTGCAAAAAAAAATGGTAAATCTCTTTGTAACACGGTTCATCCTTATGCAGGGGAACTGCTGATCATCTCTGTATTATTTCTAATTGACCAAATGTCCATAAGGACAAAAACTTCTCAATTCCACCTAACATATTCGCGCTTGCTCCCATCAATCCTTACATAATCTGTGCACCGTCACAAATTCAGACTGATTTTCTAAAATATAAAATGGATCTTTGGCCGAGCGGTTTAAGGCGCTCGACTCAAGATCGAGTATCGTAAGATGCATGAGTTCGAATCTCATAGGATCCATTATTTTTTTTATCTCAACAATTCACAAGTATGGTAAGAGCACTCATTAGTACCTTGTATTGATCGTACTGTTTTTTTTTTTTTCTTTCTTTCTTTCAAACTGAAATCTAGCGGTCTATAGACTCAATTGAATTGTAGCTAAAGTATTCTTTATTCAGATTAGATCATGTTTTCCAAGAAAAGAATTGATTTATCCGACGAATGGCTTTTTCAACTGAGTCATAATAATTGTGCCGGCAGCGGTGAATGAGCGCTGAGCGAAATGCATAGCTGATGCCGAGGTGGCTTATCGAGTAATTCCGCTTGCGTATAAATCCCCGGCCCCCGCTGATGGCAGGGATCTTCCATATATCATACCCTCTGTATCAAGTAACAGCAGTAGAACATGGTCAAGAAGGTGATTGCTGCTCTCCAGGTCGGCTCCCTAGCCACCAATGAGGAAACCCTCCAAAAGATTCTCTCATACGAAGATGAGCTTAAGGCCAAGCAGGTGTCAATGGTTTGTATCCCAGAAGCCACACTCGGAGGATACCCAAAGGGCTCTACCTTCGGTACTTACTTGGGTTACAGACTTCCAGAAGGTCGTGAACAGTTCTTCGAGTACTTCCAAAAGTCTATCAACGTCCCAGACTCCCCAGAGATCCGTACTCTCGAGGGCTTCTCGAAGCGTATTGGAGCCACAGTCGCCATCGGTGTCATTGAGAGGGGTGGATCCACCATGTACTGCACCCTCGTGTATATTGATCCAGAAAAGGGATACGTTGCTAAGCACAGAAAGCTCTTGCCAACAGCTTCTGAGCGTCTCGTTTGGGGATCTGGTGACGGTTCCACTCTCCCAGTTGTTGAAACCTCTGCTGGAAGAATTGGTGGTGGTATCTGCTGGGAAAATTATGTCCCAGCTTTCAGAGCTGCTTACTATGCTAAAGGTTTGGATATCTACTTGGCACCAACTGTGGATATGCGTGAAATTTGGAGAACTTCTATGCGTCACATTGCCTACGAAGGAAGAAACTACCTTGTGAGTGCTGTTCAGTTCCAAGGTCCAAAGCCTGATTCTGAAACTCCATACGGATGGAAAGCTGGTGAGAACTTGATTAACGGTGGTTCTGTCATTGTGGATCCAATGGGTGAAATTATTGCTGGTCCTTTGATTGGTGAGGAAGGTGTTGTGTCGGCTGAGATCGATACCGATGAGGTCATCAAGGCCAGATTTGACTTGGATTTGACTGGCCACTACTCCAGAGGTGACGTGTTCCAGTTGACTGTCAACGAGACTCCAAGGGATGTCAAGTTTGTGTCACAATAAGCTGTCTGCTCTTGACTTTGGGCGTGCTCTCCATAAAAATGTACAGGATAGGTTGTATTGCCATGGCTTATGCAGATCATGACCTGTAAATTACGTTCATGTACAATTTTCGTTTGTTTGATTCATTACAGTTGTTCATCAATGCCAGCGTATAAGTGTTGATCAGAATCTGGCTTTTCTCTTTCTACCTGTGAACTTGGAGTCACGAGCAACAGCCTTACCTCTCTTTTTCATCAAATCCTTCTTTCTCTGAATGTAATCCTTCTTGGTCTCCATTGCTTTCTTCATCTTCTTACTCAACTTCTTTTCCTGAACAGGAGCATCCATAGAGACACCAGCCAAGTTCAAATCGCCTGTAGACTGGCCCGCACTTAGCACAAGGTAGTACTTCTTGTTCTTCTTACTTTCAGCGTCATCAATCACCAAGCCACCCTGGAAACCGGAGACCTTAGCACTTTGTAATATTGAGTCAATCTGGTCGTCATTAGCTGGATAGAACTGTGCCACGAATTTACCGCCTCTTTTCAAACTTGCAAAAAGCGTATTGAAGAATCTCAAGAGTCGTTTCTTGGGATCCACGTTCGATGAGTCTGCATTACACAGCCACTGAATGGCAGAGATAGAGATGGCAGCATCGAATGTACCAGCGCGGAATGGGACACCGTTACCAATGTCTGCAAGGAAAAGATCACCTTCCAAGTCTCTATCGAGTCCCGTTGCAAGCATAGAGGGGGAGATATCCATACCGCACCACATGTGTCCTTCTTCCGTCAAGATCTCACCGGAGAGACCGGAACCACAACCAATATCGAGAACAAAGTGGGGGAGATCAGGGAGATTAAGGAGCTCAAGGGCACGTAACGTCATCTTGGCCTGAATGTGTTGCACACGAGTAGAAGATGTATACTTGACGGACTCACTCTCGTTGTAAAACACCTCTGGAGGTGCGAGTTGTTCTGGACGTGACATATTAGACTGTGGTGAATATGTGTAGCCACTAAATCGTCAGTGATAGGACGGATGGAGTGTGTGGTGGATAAGAAACCGTGATAACCGTCTCTAAGATGAGCATGAGAAAAAAATCCCAGAGCCTAAAACTCCGAAAAAAATATCTAAGTCACGTGACGGATACTTTCGCGATTAGCCCCATATTGTGACACAAAGCACAAAGTCCGCGATTCTCGGGTATCTGGTGAGGCCCTGTCAGCATCTTCGGTTTCCTCGCTTCCTACTTTCCTATTTAAACCCAATTGTCCCCCAAACTGGCGATCCAACAAAATCAGACACAAGCATGAGGGGTAAAACACCACACAAGATGGATGCCGATGAACTGAGACGTATCGAGTCTCTGGCACAGATGCCCAAGAGACCCTCAATCAATGACGCCGCTGAGTACGCCAGATCTTCAGGGGCAACCCTTATCGGCTCGACGCCTCTGGCTTCGCCTGGCCCGAACAAGTCCGGCAATTCGTCCGACAGTAATGAAGATGGCTCTGAGCCACAAGTCAAATTGCTCAAGAGAGCAACGGAGGAGGACGTGTATGAGCTTAGAAGTAAAGTAAGGGTCAAGAAGAGATACCAGGAAGACGGTGTGCCAAAGTCGAACTTGAGTGATGTCAGATTCAAGGATGCACAGAGCTTATTGGATGGTGAGGAGAATGCGCAGAACCCATTCAGGGGATTCTATGTGCTCTTCTGGCTTGGTGTTGCTGTGCGATCATTGAACAGCATTGTCAACTACTATCTTGAATACGGTTTCAGTTCACAGATTGTGGAAATCCTAGCTAGAGATCTGATCTGGATCGGGTTGACAGACTTGGCCATGTACTTGTGCACATATTTTGTCTTTGCTGTACACTATTTGGTGAAAAGGGGGGTTATCTCATGGGACAAGTCTGGTTGGATCTTTGTCTCGCTATTTGAGCTTTGGTTTGTCATGTTCTTTATGGCTTATGCGCAGAGTAAAAACTATCCTTGGGTCGGTAAGATCTTCTTGTTTCTCCACTCACTTGTGCTCTTGATGAAGATGCACTCATATGCCTTTTACAACGGATATCTTTGGAACATTCATTATGAACTTTCATTCTCTGAGAATGCTTTGAAGAAAAACACATTCGAACCACACGTCGAGGAGCTGCTTCAAAAGTCGATCAAGTTCTGCAAATTCGAGATATCTTCCCAGTCTAAGTCCATAGAATTCCCACGAAACATCACACTCAAAAACTTCTTCACATACACCATGTTCCCAACTGTCGTGTACCAAATTGACTACCCTCGCACAGAACGTGTCAGATTCAGATATCTTACCTCCAAGATTTGTGCTGTGTTTGGTGTCATTATGCTCATGGTTGTTCTAGCTCAACATTCGATGTATCCAATTGCCATGCGTGCGATTGCTCTACGTGAACTCCCACTCCTCGAAAGAGTTTGGTATTATCCGAAACTTCTCCTTGATCTGGTTCCCCCATTCTTATTGATGTACATTCTTGTGTTCTACCTTATTTGGGATGCGATCCTCAACGCTATCGCTGAACTCACTTGCTTTGGTGACCGTGAGTTCTACGGACCATGGTGGAACTGTGTCTCCTGGGATGAGTTTGCCAGATTGTGGAACGTACCTGTGCACAAATTCTTGTTGAGACATGTGTATCACTCCTCCATCTCTGCTTTCAACTGTTCCAAGGGAACAGCTACAGTGCTGACATTCTTAATCAGTTCCATTGTTCATGAGCTTTCGATGTATGTGCTCTTCAACAAGCTTAGGGGCTACTTACTTCTGCTTCAGATGTTCCAGCTGCCACTTGCAGCCTTATCCAAGACTAAGTGGATGAGAGAAAAGAAGACTTTGGGTAACGTCATATTTTGGTTTGGTATCGCCACAGGTCCATCTTTGATGTGTACCTTGTACCTAACCTTCTAGTCATGTACCATTTTCCCAATTCAGTTTCAACTATGTATATGCATTATGTTCGTTATTTATAGGGACTCCTCACTTGTAGATGTCATCGAATGGCCTTGTGTCGGAGAAACACGAGTCCCAGACTTCATTCACGACAGCAGTGGCCATCTCCTTATCCTTACAGCCAGGATTAGCCATCACGGACAGCACAGCACGTCTCTTGACGCATTCCTGGTGGCCCCTGCCGAACTTTGTGATACCACCTCTCTTGAGTTGGTTCATGATGCGGCACTCTCCACTGAGCGAGGATGCTCTGATCTCTGAACAGGCATGATGCTTCAAGTTGAGCCAGTCCACTTTGAATTTGGCATCATCATAGGCATGCATCAGCTCGTGTGATAGTGTATCCTCGAGGTGCCACTTGTCTATGATTCTGTTCTGACAGAGAAGGATCCCGAGATCTGGATGGTATCCACCGCCCTTCCACTCATCGCACACGTCACACACAATCTGTGAGTCGGTGATCTCCTTTCCACTTTTCTTGATCTGCTGCAGCATGAAAATCACAATGGGTGAGAACTTGAGTGCCCAGTCTCTGTATTCGTAGCATTTATTGCATTCGCTGGATTGTTTCTTTACGGCGAGGTCCTTTTCATACTGGGAGCGCTCTTCGGTGGAGGCGAAGCCCGTCTTGTAAGCCATCGTGCGACGCCACCAGTCGAAGCCGGCAACGGGCTCCGGGGAAGATTTCACTGGCCTGCTCTGGTCGGACATATGTCGGGATGTTAGGGTTCGGAGGCTATGGCAGTAATGCGTCCGTTGATGGTGGTGATGGTCGTCGTGAAGCTGTGGAGGCTCCAGAGAAAAAGAAAAAAAAAATCGCGGCTTGATGATTAAGAACCATCTCTACTACACAGTCTCACTTTCTCTCTTTCTTTCCTTCACTCCTTCACTTTCTACGTCTATAACTCCAAGAAAATGTCAAACATCTGGGTGGCTTGTGCTGACGGGAACATCGCCGCCGTCAAGACGTTCCTCTCCAACGGAGGCTCCCCAAATGCCCCAGATCCAAACGGATATACACCGATGCACGCTGCGGCCTCTTACAACAATGGCGAGCTGCTGGCCCTTCTTGTCGAGAATGGTGGTGATGTGAATGTCCAGGACTCAGAGGGTGACACTCCTCTTCATCATGTCGAGGAAGTTGCCATGGCCAAGCTGCTCGTTGAGAAATACAGCGCTGACTACAAGATCAAGAACGGTGAGGGACAGACAGCTGCTGAGTACATTGATGAGGACGGTGAGTTCCCACAGGTGGTAACGTACTTGAAGAGCCTGATCCACGGTGGCATCCCACAAGATGACGAGGAAGACACGCCGAAGCTTCCAGAGGGGCAACAACTGAGATACGAGCTCAAGAACGAGGAGGATATCACCATCGACATTGATGACGACAAGAGAATGAAGCTCAAGGAGATCGTCGAGGGTGAAAACCCTGAAGAAAATCTCAAAGAGTTCTTGCGAAACGAAGTGCATCAGCAGTTTTACAGTGATGGTGATCAGACTGCAAGCCCTGCCAGTAAGAAGAGAAAGGAGTGAAACGAAAACCGTCGGTTTACAATTACGAATGTGCATGTCTCGATTTTTAAATGTGGAAATGTAGCTTACTCAGAGCTCAGACACTAGGTCTTTAAATACTTTTTCAGCATCCCTCGTGCCCTTCCACGACTTGTCGTATGAGCTTCCAGCCAACAAGGCAGAGTACTCGCCGTTTCTTGCTGTTTCTTTAGCATCGGACACAAGTCTCTTGAAGGAGTCGTAGGGCAATGGGTAATCAGGGATTTCATCGACATCAGCGGTCTCAGTGAGTTCTCGGAGGTATGGAGTCTCAATAGTCCTCAAATTACGTCCGGAAATACTTGGAGACATCAGTGTACCTGCCCCTTGTGGATTTTGAATGTACTCCAGATGCTTCGCTGAGATGGTACATTGAGTTGTTGGGAGCCAAACGGTTCCGAGCTGTACAGCAGCAATGCCTTTATCCAAGTACTTTTTAATCTGTGCTGATGAGTGAATTCCGCCAGCTGCAATCAAATAAGGTGGATTTTCGATCTTTGAATCAATAATGTACTTCAACACAGAATCAACAAGCTCTTCAGTTCCTAGCTTTGAGTCCTGAACGTCATTGGCCTTGAAGTTTCCCCTATGCCCACCAGCTTCCCAACTTTGTAAAATAACACCATCCACACCCGCCTCATAACACAGCTTGAACTCCTCAACATCTGTTGCACTGATGAAGACAGAGATTCCCGCGTCCTGGAGCGCACCGACGACGCTATGATGTGGGATACCAAAATGGAAGCTAACAATCTCGGGTTTGAGATCAATAAGTGTCTGGACAACCCCATCAGAAGCTGAAGTAATGCTTTGGAATGTCGGGTATAGTAGCTTCATTTCGGTGGCACTCTCATCCCATTTCAAACCTCCATTTTTGTAGATTTTCTGGTATTTCTTGATCCATTCACCTTCTTTCTTGTCGTCCCGCTTTGCCTCTTCATGTGCAAAGAAATTCAAATTTACAACTCTTGATCTGTCAGCACCCACAAGTCCTTCATACTCCTTCATCTTCTTTACAATACCTTCTGGATTTTCACTGAATGATCCAAGTGGTATAGACCCTAGTCCACCGAGACGAGTAACGGTACTGGCTAGCTCAATAGTGGAAGCACCGGCCATTGGTGCCTGGATAATCGGGTACTGAAGCTTGAATCTCTTGAGAAAGTCTGTCATCTGTAACTTTACTCTGAATCTCATACTCTCGCACTTTCTAAAGGGTGTTTGTGACGTGGACGCGTAGAGTTCATCGTTAAATGTGGGGATTTATCAGCAGCCAGGGGATGGTCGTGGCCCTGACTACTTTACGGACAATCGGATCCGGGGTAATGTATACATGTTTCTCCTTGAATCACCAACGACTAGCACTAGCACAAATAACTCCAAATGTGTAATTTAGTATTCTTCATCCATCAACTGAAAGATATGGAGAGGCTTGAAGCGCCATCATGCATCTCGTGGCTGAATCAAGGGCCAGGAAGAGAGGTTCTATTCGTGCGCTCTCGCGCTGTCCGCGCAGAAAAGCCAACGTGATAGCGAAGTGTCCTCATCAACATATAGATAGATATGTAGATAGATAGCATTCTCATGCTTGAACTAGTTCAGAATATTATGTTTTTTATCCAACTTTTTCCGGTAATTTTCATACCACCACCATGTAAAGATGCAAAAAAATTAAACGAATTAGGGGCCGAGCAGGGAATTGAACCCTGGACCACTCACATGTCTGTGCTTATTAGATCGAGTGAACCCGATCTTCGCCCAAAGCGAGTATCATACCACTAGACCACGCGGCCGCTTTCGTGATTGTCAAATTTTGCGATTTGTCAGTCAGTGCAGAGACCATATAGGCCATTTGTATTCTTCCAAAACTTGGACCTTCAACAGTTTATCGCTTCCACTGTCTTCCACACGTACTTTTGTATCGTACTAGGTGCTTTCCAATACCACTCAACTTAAACCTATGCAAGATGGCGCAAACTCTTTGGCACAATTTAGTAACACTTTGAATTGAGATGGATTTGTCAAGCGGCTCAGTCACATTGTGCGAACCAGCTGGAGTAAATACGTGATCTCATGAACACTCAACCATCTCGCCATGTAAATTCAATATCTCACAGTTGAATTAGACCTATAGGCGTGGGTTACAAAACATTGATAATGACCACAACCAGTATAATAATCTACGTTGTTCCAGACTCTAATGCAATGCTTTCATTTCCTATGCTAGATCAAACAAACACCCTGGAATTCTTTGCGTTCTTCTTCCTCATCTGTCTCAGCACGTCTCTCTTACGTCTCTTGCATTCCTGTGTCCATTCAGCTCTCTTCTCCCAGAATGTCGTATCCCAGTTCTCAAAATTCACAGGCTGTTCCAGTTTACTCAGCTGAGTTTGAGCCACTAAGAATGGAGAGTCCAAATGCGCAAAAAACAAGGCACGTTTGTTTTTCTTAGGCGCAATGGATGCAAGTGGTGACACCGTTGGGAGCTGGATCTGCTCTGGTACAGGGATACTCTGATCAATATCATCATCTTCCTCAATGAGGTTAAAGGTTTTAGGCTCATCTGTGGTGAAGAGCGACCGGAGTGTCTCCGTGTTGGAGACCGTACCTTCCAGAAGCTTAACTTCTGGCTTGTCCTTTGGTTCTGGATCCTGTCCAAATGTTGGGATGAATTCTTCCTCAGAATCATCATCAACCTCCATTTTCTCATCTTCTGATTGCTGAGATTGTGTCTTCGTAAAGTTCTCTGTGATGTACGTCTGCTGAGTATAGAGATCTGTGTCATCATCCTCGTCTTCATCGTAAACCTTTGGCTTCTGAGGTGGGTACTTACTGAATTCACCCTCCTTAACGTACTCAATGTCCTTGAGATTGGCTGAATCCATTCCGAAATCATCTTGGTCGCTTTCTAGATCACTCTTGTTGTACTCATAATCGGAACCACCGAACTCATCAACCTCTTCTTTGTAGTCGAGCGGCTTATCAAAGTCAAATTTACCCAAGATAGAAGCCAGCACCTTACTATTCTTCTCCATCTCCATCTCCTCATCTTCCTTGTCCACAGCAGCTTCCAAAATCTGGTTATCATCTCTTTGAACCTCTATAGTCAAGTTATTTCTTCCCTGCTTCAACTGAATAGTTGAGAGTCGCTCCACAATGTGCTCATTTCCATCTCTCCATGCACCATTCAAGAATCTGTAAACCAGGTCTCTTGCCTTTTTATGCTTTTCGTAACCCCACAGCTTTGTTTTTTTGCATTTGACAACCTTCAACGTGCCGTTGAAATTCACTCTGAGGGTCATGGACTTAATACCCTTTCTCCTGCTCTTTCTCTCTCTTCCCTTAATAATCTCTTGTCTATCTTTGAAAGACATCTTGATATTCTCCAACTTCTTATAATGCTCCCACTGGTTCTTCAGAAGTCTCGCCTCTTGTTTATCGCCAGGACGAGCACGGTCCACCTCACCTCTCTTTTCAAAATCATCCTTAGCGACATCGATAACAAGCGTTGATCCCTTGAACTTGGCACCGTTCAGAGAGGCCTTAAGCTTTGCGTATTGCTTGTCGTCAATCTCCACATTCAGGTATCCAAATCCAGTGCCACGAACTTCATTGAAGTGTCCTTCAAATGATGAAGACAGTTTTCCAAAGCGGGATATACGACTTGTGATGTCTTCTGGTGTATCGAACAGTTGAGAAGAGATATTTCCTATGAAAAGACGCCTCGTTGTCAGTGTCTCAGTCATGATTGAAGTCTCAAAAGGTTTTAGACGTTCCGGTATGGGTATAAAATATGACTGAATGTATTGGTTAACCTGTTACAAAGGGCGTATGTGAGAAGATGCGATGAGCCTTGCGTAGGAAATTTTTTGAGTGCGTATAACCCGGACACCAGGAACCCTGAACATTGATTTGTTCCACCTTTATAATTATATAGGAGTAAGTGGCAAGTCTTGAATAAAGCCAAATCTTTCAGGTTTATGTATACACAAAATTCTTCTATTTAAGGAATATTTTGAATTTTTTTTAAAATCTTCGTCGACTGAGTTAGAGGTATTTCAAGGTTTTGATTTCTTCGCAGACCTCCATGAAAAAAAATTCAAGAACAACTTTCATATCATTACGTTAATGTCGTTCTATTTGGTTTACTCAATTGTTCTAAAAACTGGTTGGACATCCTTAGCTCTTTGGCCCCATTCAGAAGGTTTTCCGACTTTTAAAGCGATAATCACCAGTGAGTATGGATTAATATGAAGAAAACTGATATAAAATCCGTTTCTTGGTGCATAGGTTTCTGCAATGTGGTGTTCGGATGTAATAGAATACATCCCCCGCTGATCTCTACAGCTTTCAACATCTTCCTAGAAGTTGGGCGCTGGCGCTTTAACTGAACTATCATATTTTCTATTGCTATGTGTCACCATTTAATACTGAAGTTTTTTCAAGGTGTGTTTATTAGACTTCAAGAGAAGGTTGCAAGAAGCTTATCAGCTGCCTTGTTAGCCTCAGAGTAGATAGCGAAGTTCTTGTCACTGAGAGCCTCACTCTTGTTCAAGCAGTCGGCAATCTGCACACAATCCTTGACAAACTTGAGTCCCTTTTGAAGATCGGTAGCAATCGAAGGGGTAGAAGGAGAAGTGAAGTGACTTACAACAATATCTCTTGTATCATTCAAACTCTTCTCACCGTCGGCGTTATCTAGCAAAGCTAAACCAACAGTACCCAGAACAGTACTTGGGAGGCTCTCACCGAAAGGAGTCTGAGCTACCAGATCAACCCACTGCTCACGAGTACGCTCCATTCTTTCTACTTCGCCATTGGCTAGAGAGGAAACCATTGCTGCTGCGAGAAGCTCACGGACGTTAGTCTGGACAACCTCGAGACCTGATCTGAAATTCAAGAGAGAACGGGAGATTGCGCCGGAGTATGGGCCAGTGATAGTTGTTGGAATGAAAGTCAGCAGGCGAGATATGAGTGTGTTCACATCACGGACGTTAGTGTCTGTGGCACGAGATCCACCGGTGGAGTTTGCATGGAACTCATGGAGTGGAGTTGGCGAAAGCTTGAGATGAACGAGGAACAGAAGGTATTGTGTTGTGTATGATGGGTCAAGTGTGGATATCAGACGAAGAGCTTCGGTGTATTTGCTGCTGCTCTTTGGGGAGAAGATGTCAAGGAAATGAAGCGTACGCAAGAGAGCAGTGGAGATGATCTCGGATGTTGTTTTCAACGTCTTACCTGATTTGGCGATTGGGGAAACAAGGAAGGCCTCTTTATCGGATGAAGTTATGAGCTCAAGGAAGCTGGATGTTGAAAATTTTGCTCTCTCAGAGAATATGGCCATGTTGTTGATGCTGAAGAAGATGCCCTGCGACTTTCTAAGATCAATCTCCGAGTCATCTTCGAAGTACTTGACATAAGCAATCTTCTTGAACTGATAGTAGCGGTTCATGTTCTGAGTCAACAATCCCAGTTCGGTACTTTTAATCTTGATCATGGCCCTGACCAATTCTCTGTGCTGATTGGTAGAGACACCATCCAGTGGCGTCTTCTCGTAGTATGCATCGTAGATGAGAGCCTCAAGAATCTTTGGTGCAAGTAATCCAATGGAGACATAGAAAAAGTACTCATGTGGTAATCTCTGACCTACAATCTCGTGGAGGTCAGATGGCAGACTGGATGCGTCAAGAGGCTCGACTTTACCGTTGACTTTGAGAACAGGCGTGTTACGAAGAGCGACAATACCCTTCTGGAACTTTGTAATGACCTCATGATTCCCCGAAGCGGCGAGCTGAGCATAGATACTCTGTCCATTTTGTACCAGATCCATACCGAAACCGAACATGGAAGCAGGTGGGACACCATTGTAGAGAGGCAGCGTGGTTAGTTGCAAGTCACAGCCAATGGACACAGCGATATCCAGGAGTTGCATTGGCGTGATGTTGAGCTCTGTGAGAAGGCGGTGCTTATCAACAAACTTGAAGTCTGTAGTATGCGTATCTGGACGGATGTCGAACGTGTGGATGACTTTATCAGTGGACTCAAGCAACAACAGCTCGTTAGGACCGAACACAGCATCGATACGTTGTTCCTTGTACATGTAGCCGAGCTGGATCCACGACAGGTAAGGAGCACAGACAAACTCAATTGAGTTCGCCGTAAAGAATTTAGTCAAATCATTGAAGAACGCTCTGCCACTCAATGGGTTGTAGTCTTTGAAGGAGAGATCACCAGCGGAAGGAGGCAGAGCGACAGGGCTGGATGGAGACTGCTGTGAGACAGCTGCATATTGGGCCCAGGACTTTCCCCTGAAGCGGTCAGAAGAAGTAGATTCCTTGGTAGCTTTCACCCTGTAAGTCTCTGTGATGTCAACTCCACTGAAGACGAAGACAGGTGTGATGTCTGAATCCTTAAATACCTTGAGGTCGCTCTCGAGATGAGGGAAAAGGGTAGATGGAATGCCCCCAATGGCATCGGCAAGCGACTCTCTTTTGATACTGTGAATCTTGGAGAGGTAATGGTTCACATCGATACCGATTCTGGCGTTTCTAAGGGTCTCAAGAGGCAATGTGGTCACTTGGCCACGCTCAAATAGGAAGGGCTCGAGGGATCTAACTGTTCAATTGTTAGTCACCTGCAGCAGCAAGGAGCAAGTTGAAGGTAACAGGGCAGTGGAATTCCCCAAAGGAACATACTGGGCATTATGTCAAAGAAGCAATCAGAGGCGCGTGTCGATATGAGAAGCGTGTCCGACAGTGCCCTCTGTCGTCGTTGTGTTCGAGGCGGCATTTGTCGCTTTTCGGTGCGCGGTCGCGCGCGTCTCAATGCGACCAGATCCTGGCCTGCACGTGATATAAAGTCAAAATTCACGTGACGTATCTTAAATAATCTCCTGGTTTATGCTACACCATCAAAAATAACCTTACCAATGCTGAATCGTATTCATTAGACCCTATTAATTTTTGAAAAGACCGAATAATTTCATAAGATCTGATGTGGACAACTTGTTCATGGCTTCATTTGAACCACCGTCGGCGTTGATCACGGCTCTTGCCAACTCACGCTTAGCATCTTGCAAGGCAAAGATACCATTCTCAACGGTATCTTTCACGCAGAACTCAAAGACGTCAACGGGTTTTGTTTGGCCAATTCTGTAAACTCTATCAATGGCCTGTTCCTGAATCTGTGGGTTCCACCATGGATCGTATATCACAACTTGTGAGGCAACGGTCAAGTTTAAACCAACAGCACCGGATTTCAGGGAACAAAGTAGTACAGTGGTATCTGGATCATTTCTCAACTTATCCAATGCAGCATCCTTCTGTGCCAAACTCATCTTACCGTCATACATGACGAAGTTGCAGCCGTGTTTTCTCAAGGTTGGCCCAATCAACACTAACAATTCTCTGAATTGAGAGAAAACGATCGTCTTTCTCTTTGGATCCTTTTTCAAGATTTCCAGAAGCTTGAGTACTTTGGCACTTTCAAACTCCTTCTCTTTTTCGATCTTCTCGGCACAGCCCTTGCAAATTTTCTCGTGCTCTTTGACCTTCTCTGTGAGACACACCTCACACTTGGTTTCCTTGACAGTCAAGGCGTTCATGAAATCAGTAAGATCGTCCAGCTCCTTGTTCACATCCATGTCTCTCTTAGATGGCGACTTAGTTGGAGAGAAATCAGAGAGACGTTGTGTCTTACCAGTAGCACTACTCATCTCTTTAAGGTCATCTTCATTCAACTCAGAGAGTAATTTCCAATGACAGCATACTTGACGTAATCTCAAGAGAAACACCAAAGCATGCATATAAAACGTCTGGTCCGAGTTCTGTCGACCCAATTTGGATGGTGATATCTTATTATATAAGACACCTTTCTCAGCTGGGGCCAAAGAACCACCAGTCTTTGACACATTCTTAAACTTGGAGGATAATTCGGCGACAAAATGGCTCTTCAAGTCCTCATAGAGGTCACGTTCCATCTTACTGAACTCGATATTACATCTCGTGATGGTCTTGGTTGGTAGCTTGAAGTTTGTGGCTTGGAGGACCTTTTTGGTTCTTCTCAACATCACGATACTCAATTCTTTCTTCAACAAATCAAATGCTTGTCCTGTATCTCCCTTCTTGAGCACAGTAGACATTACGGATTTCCATCCGGACTCATCAGAAAACTTCGAAACCTTGAGGAAAGCTAAAAGAGATTGGAGCTCATCAACAGAGTTTTGAATTGGCGTACCTGTCAGACACCACCTTCTCATACTTCTAACGTGGTAACATGCGATTGTACTCTTAGCCTTCTTGTTTTTGATATTATGGGCCTCATCCAATACAACTCTGTGCCAGTACCCAGCGAAGATGGGTGACTTTGCCTCTGCAATGTGTTCAGATCTCACAGTTTCATATGAGGAAACAACCACGTCGTATTCCATTAAATCCTTGTAAGACTTTGTTCTATTCGTACCATGGAACAAGTGTGGCTTCAAATGTGGAGCGAACCTTTTGATTTCTTGAACCCATTGTGTGGTCAATCCGACAGGGCAGATGACTAAAGTACCTTTGAACTTTCTCAAAGGCACGTCACCTTCTAACGCCTCCTCTTCCTTCTCAATATCATCGAGGATTTCCAAATCTTCCTTCTTTGCCTTGTTCTTCACAATCAATGCAATCATCTGGACAGTCTTACCCAAACCCATATCATCACAGAGCAAACCACCCTTGTGTACATGCTTATCCTTCTCTCGTTTACGAAGGAATTTCAAACCAAGAACCTGATGGTCCAACAAGTTGACAGAGAGTCCCTTGACAGTCCTATCTTTATCGTCAATTTCCTCTTCTTTCAACTTCTTGATCTCTTTCTCATCATCGTATTCAGTGATACTTTTGATGATGCTTTCAGCAAGTTCCTTGCTTTCTCTGTGGAGATCTGGTCTGTCCAAGAAGTTTGCACCAGCTCGCTTAATCGTGTTATTATTCAATGCAGAGTATGGGTCCTTGAAGGGGGAGTCACCCTTTGCGTACTTCTCAAAACCTGACTTGATATGCTTGATACCCGCACGGACGTCATTGTTTTCGTCATTGGCCATTGGGTTGAGGATTGCATTGCCCTTCTTGATCGGCGAGTCGCCGAGTCCATAAGGCGTGGTATCACCATCCTTCTTTATGAGGTTGGATCCCCACCTTTGATCATCAACCGCCATGGGGGTATCATTGAAAAAGTTGGCTTTGTCGAAGTTCCTAGATCCCGTAACCGTTGGCTTCTTCTTTTGACCTAGTGAGTTAAAGTTCTTCTTGAGGAAGATGGACGATGACTTCACTGGCGGCGGCTTCGAGGCATTGGTGTCTGGCTGCAGCTTCTTGGTAGGAGACAGCCTAATCCCATGAACAGCATCAGCGAGATCGTTCACGTCGGACATGACAGAAGCTAGTTGGTGAGTTTACCGCACCGACGTTCTATGAGGTTGACCAAGCGCTCTTGGATCATGAATCAAAACATTGTGATGGGGAAACCAAAACAAGCGGGCGCAAGCGCGAAAATTGGCGGGCCGCCCAGATCACACTCTGATTAGGCGAAGTAAATTGGAAGGGGGACACTACCAGAAAGCCGCCCTTCTTTAAGATCAAGAGCACGCTCCCACGTCCACGCAACAGGGGAGACCATACGCTGCCTCACCACCAGCTCGAGCTCTGAAGTCACGCGCCCACAAGGCATCCCAAAACACAGCGCCACACACAGGCTACCGCACAAAGACCCTTTCTCAAGCACAGGGCGGCTTCCGAAGGGCTACAGCTAGCTACACTTGCATTCTTCAGAGCCGGGCCCTCCACACTCTTTCTCCGGCGCTTTACCGCACAAGCGACCTATTTTAGCACTTATACACTCAGGTGCTATTGACGGGCTCAGCCGGTTGATTCTGACCTCCGTATAGCATTCTTAACCAGTTCCACGAGGTTCACTGCAGACTTCCGACTGGACACGACACAGCCTCCAGATCATTGGAAAACGTTTGTAACACCACAACTTACCTATTCAAGTTCTCACCAAGCGCACTCCATTCTAGTTACCGGCTCCAAGATGTCCGGAAATGAATATCCAAACACAGGAAGAAAGAGGGGTTACTCTCTGCGTACACAGCTTTTCTTCAAGAACGCCCTCAAGACGGAAGCGGATGTGCATGCAGATGACCCCGAGATGGGCATCACACCAGATGGTCCGGTAGAAGACAGAATCGAATTAAGCAATCTCAACTCGAGTCTGAACCTCCTTGAAACGACTCCTGAGGTGTCCCATCAGAACAACAACAGATCATCCTCGGATGGTTCAACTTCGGATGATGCCACATCAACGAACATAAGGCATGGCCCCATGCTTAGGTCCTACGCTGGCAAAAGAGGAAGAATACAAAAAAGGTTCACGGACATGAAGAATTTGGTGATGAATGTGCGACCATACAGAAAGTCCAAGGATGGCAGAAAGATCCCAATCAGCGTCATGAAGGACTTTGACACCGATGAGTTCCCAGTGACCAAGAGCAGAACGACGCACAACACATTACTTGTCGATGAGCGGTACAAGAAGCCCTACACAGACAACGTCATCTCCTCTTCTAGATACAGCATATACTCTTTCCTACCGAAGCAGCTGTACGCTCAGTTCTCGAAGCTTGCTAATGCATACTTTTTGACAGTTTCCATTTTGCAGATGATCCCATCGTGGTCAACCACAGGCACATACACCACCATCGTGCCGTTGTTGATCTTTATCACGATCTCCATGCTGCGAGAGGGATTTGATGACTGGAGAAGACACCTTCAAGACAAGAAGGAGAACGGAAAGTTTACCAGGATCATCACGCACAAGGGACACCATACACGCAGCATCGATGACGACTCAGACTCGCATTCACTTTCAAGAGCGACCAGTGCAAACTCCACTATGGAACTTGCCTCAGACTTCAATACCGATATCTATACACAGCATGTCAGTGACGAGCTCTTGGAACAGCCAAACACGTTCACCAAGGAAAACTATCTCAAGCAGCTTGGCCTAAAAGTTTCCAAGGTCAGGTGGAAGGATTTGAGAGTTGGTGATATTGTTAAGCTTCAACAAGACGAGCCAGTCCCTGCTGATTTCATTATCCTTACATCTGATGGACAGAATGAAAACGAGGTGTTTGTTGAGACTATGGATTTGGATGGTGAGACCAACTTGAAGTCCAAGCTTCCTCACAGAAAGATCTCTGCCGCCATCAACAGCGCTGCTGGCCTGAAGAGTTTCAAGGGTGCTGTGACCATTGAGGACCCAAACACAGACTTGTACAACTTCGAAGGTAACATCAAGATGGGAGACGAAATCTTTCCACTTGGGCCAGACAACATTGTCTACAGAGGTTCCATCATCAGAAACACCAAGAACGTTGTTGGATTGGTTGTGTTCACCGGTGAGGAATCCAAAATCAGGATGAACGCCATCAAGAACCCAAGGACCAAGGCCCCAAAACTCCAGAGAGCCATCAATCTCATTGTTGCCTTTATGGTTTTGGTTGTCTTCTCCTTGTCTATGTTCTCCTTTATGGCTCAGCGTCTCTACATGCATAAGTACTGGGATGATGCTTGGTACTTGTACAACCAGGAAGCTGGTGTTGCACCAACAATCATGAGTTTCATCATCATGTACAATACCTTAATTCCGTTGTCACTCTACGTTACTACAGAAATTATTAAGGTTGTTCAGATGCTCTTCCTACATTGGGACATCGACATGTACCACCTGCCTTCCAATACACCATGTGAGGTGAGAACTGCTACAATCTTGGAGGAGTTGGGCCAGGTAAGCTACGTTTTTAGTGATAAGACTGGTACTTTGACCGATAATCTCATGATTTTCAGAAAGTTTTCCGTTGCTGGTACTGCTTGGTCTCATGACCTCTCTGAGTCCACTCTCGAACAGGCTGGTGTCAAGAAGGTTACAGACTCATCCACTCCTCGTGGATCCATTGACATTCGCAGAAGTAACACCAGATACTCTGGTCGTCCAAGTTTGGCTTCTGCCTTATCCAACAGATCCAATCAAGTGCATTCATCTTCCCCACTTTCCGCCCCGGATACCATTACTCCAGAGATTAAAACAACAATTGATTTGTTGACCCACATCCAACACAACCCCAACACGGTCTTCTCCAAAAAGGCGAAATTCTTCATATTGTCTTTAGCTCTTTGTCACACGTGCTTGCCAAAAACTGTCTCCGAGGACACTGAAGAGATTGAGTACCAGTCGTCTTCCCCAGATGAATTGGCGTTGGTTGTCGCTGCCAGAGACATGGGATATGTTGTCTATGGTAAGAATCACAAGAATCTGACTATCAGAACATACCCAGATGGTATGGATGAGGACCCAGTTGACGAAACGTATGAAGTTTTGAACGTCGTTGAGTTCTCCTCTGCCAGAAAGAGGATGTCTATCATCGTCAAGTTCCCAGATGGCCGTATCTGTATGATTTGTAAGGGAGCCGACAACATCATCTTGGAGAGATTGAGAAACACAGACTTGGCCAAGCAGAAGAAGGACGAAGTTTATAGAAGCACAAGCATCAGAAAAGCTAACGAGGCTCAGTTAGTTTTGCACCAACGTCAGTCTTCAGACTTGAATGGCGTTCCAAGAAAGAGTTCCCAGTTGTCCAGGCACTCCCTTGGTGTATCTTCGGTCAATTCGCACGCTCAGACTATTGATGACTTTGTCCTGAACGCTCAGAGGGAGCAAAATGAGATCAATGAGGTTGCCGCTGAGTCAAGAAAATCACTGCAGTTGAGGGACAGACAGAGGTACAACATCACATCCATTGATGACTACATTGGCAACGACAAGAGTGTTCTTAACGAAGGATATGTCCTTGAGAAAACCTTAGAACACATTGAGGAATTTTCCACTGAAGGTCTCAGAACTTTGCTGTACTGCTACAAGTGGCTTGACAAGTCCGAGTATGACCAATGGGCTCTTGACTATGCTTCTGCGAAGACTTCTTTAGTCAACAGAGCAAAACTCATTGAGGAAGTTGGCTGTCGTTTGGAGGACGGGTTTGAACTCTTAGGTGCTACTGCTATTGAGGATAAGCTCCAGGATGGTGTTGCTGATACTATTGAGAAGTTGAGGAGAGCTGGTATCAAGTTGTGGATGCTTACTGGTGATAAGCGCGAGACTGCTATAAATATTGGTTACTCGTGCAAATTGATCAAGGACTACTCCTCTTTGGTAATCTTAGATGCAGCGGATGATGATCTGACTGCTAAGATGACCGCTGCTGAACTTGAGATTTCCAGCGGAAGCGTTGCCCACTGCGTCGTTGTCATTGATGGTGCTACCTTGGGTAACTTTGAAGCTGATCAGTCTATGATGTCCATCTTCATATCATTGTGCACGAAGACCGACTCTGTTATCTGTTGCAGAGCCAGTCCTTCACAGAAGGCTCTGATGGTGTCAAATATTAGAGCATTGGATAAGAGCAAGGTATCCTTGGCCATTGGTGATGGTGCTAACGATATTGCCATGATTCAGAGTGCTGACATTGGTATTGGTATCACAGGTAAGGAAGGTTTGCAAGCTGCCAGATCATCAGATTACTCCATTGCGCAGTTCAGATACTTGCAAAAGTTGTTGTTGGTACATGGAAGATTCAACTATATTCGTACTTCGAAGTTTGTCCTGGCCACTTTTTACAAAGAGTTGTTGTTCTATTTGTCTCAGTGCATCTTCCAGAGAAACGTCATGTTCACCGGTACCTCGTTGTACGAACCATGGTCCTTGTCCATGTTCAATACTTTGTTCACATCTTTACCTGTGTTGTGTATTGGTATGTTTGAGAAGGACTTGAAACCAGCCACACTACTTGCTGCTCCAGAATTGTATTCCAAGGGCCGTCTTCACCAAGGCTTCAATCTGAGAATCTTTGTGGGCTGGATGGTTGTCGCTGCTTCAACGTCGTTGCTGATCACTTTCAGTGGCTGGTACATTTGGGGATTCCATGCTCTGTTGGATAACTCATTATATCCGATGGGTACTTTGAACTTCACTGCCATCATCTTTACCATCAACCTCAAGCTTCAGCTGCTTGAGCAGCACAACCGTACTTGGTTGAACGCAGCTTCGATCTTGATCTCATGTCTGGGTTGGCTCCTTTGGTGTTGTCTTCTCCCGGGTCTTTACAAGGAGGACACTTCTAAGATCTACGATGTCTACAAAGGTTTCTATTGGAAGTTTGGTAAAGATATTACCTGGTGGGCTGCCACGTTGATCACTATCACCATGCCATTGATGTTTGACACCATTTTGCAGGTGTTCAGACATTGGTTCTTCCCTACTGAGGTTGATGAATTCCAGGTGTTGGAGAAGAATACCGAGGTGAGAAGAAACATTGAACTTGCCGCTTATGATCAAATGGAACAAGGCTGGAAATGGGAGAAGGATGAGACGTCTATTAAGAGAATGTACCACAACAGAAAGAGGAAAAATACTGTCACAACAGACACTGAGCTACCTCCGGGAGCCCCCTCGAAGGTGCAGAAGAACTCCAGTACTGTAACTCAAGATGGTTACGAGACAGAAGTGCTTCCGAGCGGTCAACTGGTGAAGAGAAGGATTGGTGAGACGTCTATGCAAAAGCTGGGTAAGAAGTTGAGATTTACATCGAGAGAGAGGGATGAGGACATTGATGCTATCATTGAGCAGAGAATGAGAGATCTTGAATAAAGTGGCACTATGAAGGATCACACAAAAGTTATGGTTTTCCTTTCTGTTTTTTCTTTTCTTCGGAATAGCTGGCTATTCGGTTTATATATTGATTATTTTTGTTCATAAGTTGTATGGCTGGATGAACTAGTCGCAGCACCCCAAGAACTGTAATGGTACGTGCAATACACTTGATTTTTCTACAGCTAGAAGTCATGATCCATGCTCACGTAAAGGAGGTATCATGGTAGGGAATAAGATGATCGTTAAAGATTAGTACATTTGTTGAAACATGTATACCATGCTGGTCATTAATGAAATGCGCCCCCACCCCCATCACTGGAGAAAGACCCAAAGCGAGAATATGGACTTGTTATGCTGTGTTGAATAAAGCGATGTGATCGCCAAACCTTTCACAAATCATCATCCACCTCTGATTGATCACCATCTGGATGTTGAATAAACTTATCGAAATCCATCGTGTCCTGGATATAAGGCTCAAGCATTGGACTGTGATTCAGTCCGCTATGACCACTTCCAAGGCCACCAGCACCAGCACCAGCCCTACTCATCTGACCTTCTGGACTGAGATCATCATCAATGTGAACCGGACGGGCCAATGAGATTGGGAAACGGGTTGGTGAGCGGGAATCTGGTCTCGGAAGCTCAAATTCAGCAGGGGCAACGTTTGTGCTGTTGTAGTCGAGGATGAAGGAGTTCATAAACTTCAGGGATTGCTCGAGGCCACTAAACACGTGTGGGATTCCACTTCCGCCAATGAAAGCATCGTTGACTTGATGGCCCTCTGAGAAGTCATCACAGATGGACCATTGATTGTTGTTTTGCACGATTAGGTGAGAGAAGGAGACGGCAAATTTCGGTGGCTTGTTGAGATGTATTTTGAGCTCGCAGGATGGTTCCTTACCCTCGGCATCTTGAGCAAAAGAGATAGAACAGTCGTTGACGGAGGAGATTGGATAAAAGATTCTGAAGAGGATCTTGGAGTTGTCAGTGATAGCGGAAAAGAAGTAGTTGATCTCAAAGTTCTTCTTAGAGATGATGAGCATCAGGTCTGTGGAGTTTGTCATGATTTCGTTGATGGATTGCGGGGAAAGATTGGAGAGGTTCTTAACGTCGAAGATGTTGTCGTTGGAGAGATTACCACTCTTCAGTCTCTTCCAGCTACCAACAGTGAGACTCTTAGAGTCAATGAAAAAGTAGTTGTTGTTCAACGTTAAAGGAATCTGATCATACCTCGAGAAACCTGCATTCTTGTTCCCAAAAGAGTATGGATCATCTTTACTTGTATGCGCAGCAGCCTTTTCAAGTTTTCTTGATTTGGCTCTTCTATTCTGGAACCAGATTCTTACACTTCGTTCAGGCATACCAGACTGCTCACTGATCCTCTTCCTCGTGGCAGCATTTGGGTTCTGATTCTTGTTGAACTCACTGATAAGGAGAGCAAGCACTTCACCACTAGCCCTTGTTCGTTTCTGGACCTCGTTTCGTTGCTGCTGCTGTTGCTGTTGTTGCTGTTGTTGTTGATGTTGATGCTGTTGATGCTGTTGTTGATGATGTTGCTGTTGTTGTTGTTGTTGTTGGTGGTGGTGCTGGTGCTGATGTTGGTGGTGTTGATGTTGAAGTTGTTGATGATGCTGATGTTGTTGATGCTGAGGAATTTGGTGGTGTAAAACCTCGCTGTGCTGCTGATATGAATCGAGAGGCATCTGCGGGTCATGGATGTTTGTCTGAGGAACGACGCCTCGGCTCTGAGTGTGATTCATGAAGTCAGGGGAAGGGGTATGAGACAATAGATTAGCCTCATCGTCATAGAGATCATTTATGTTTTGATGTTGCTGATGAGGCTGTGGATGTTGTATCTGCTGGAAGTTTTGTGGGATAGATGATGTATCAGTGGTGAAATCAGAGTTGACACCCATGAATGTGTCGTCAAACTCGGCCTTGAAGAGCATGTCGCTCTGATCTTGAAAGTCAAAGCTCTCCATTGCTGTGATGTGTACCTTGCTGTATCGTATATAAGTGTGCGTTTATCGAGCAGGGTGAACTGTTTCGCTTCTTCTTGGATACGTGAGTGTCCTAACTCGGAGATAGAGAGGGAGAGACACAACGTGTGTGAAGCTGTGGCTGGGGAGACACGAGACACAATGGATCGGGGACAAGCCTGCGGACAGGTTAAGGCGAACACGCGTCTGCTCTTGAGCGAGGAACCGATAAGGTAGGTGTGGTGGGTGTCGACAAGACCCAGGGGAACTGGCAAGGTCTGGCTGTTAGGCCCTGTAACTAGTCTTCTCCGCGTGTCGGAGCGGACCGTGTGGGCTTTTCAAAAGCTGTGGAAAAGAAAAAAAAATCTTTCCTTTCTGTGGATGACTCAGCGGTACGTGTTGTGATTATGTCAGCCAGTCAGGAGGTTTACATAGTGGAAATTGTCTATAGCGATGGCTTGATGACATGAGATACACCACTTGGGGTTGACTATGTAGATATATCTGACTGAGGACCTTATATATGTGTCTTCGTGTATGTTACTGCTTGAGGTGGTGCTTGTGAAGGCGAAGAGGTCAGTAGATAGAAAGGGCTGGATCGTGCTTCCTTGTCAAGGGCAGAAGAGCCGAGCCCCATTGAGGCTACTAAATACAAGGTTGTGCAATCAAGTGAATACGAACTAATGAATTGAGAACCAATGGAGATTATCGAGATTGATAATTATCAACAAGCCAACTTTCAAGTGGTAATCACATCCGATGTTGATAGATGATCTAGAGCTTTGAATACAGAACCATCGCTCATTAAATCTTTAATTTCTCCTTCATGAAAAATGAAAAAAAAGACAAAAACACCTCAGAATCAAACAATAGACAAACTCTTAAGCAAGCTGAACGGTAATTTACTCAAAATTCATCAAACAGTCTAATTAATTGTACCCACCATTGATTCTTCCCCACACATTGCTTGTGCACGAACCGCCGCCGCGAACTTTTACCGTCAGCATGAAAAAAAGTTCTTGGATTGGCTCGCTGACATTGGCCATCTAGCACCATCATCACAACTTCAGCACACCCAAACGGTTCATTCTGTCAATTTAAGGGCCATCCACTGAAACTCTCACTACTGCACGTTCTGATAACTGGGAACTTTCAATAGAACACAGTAAATCAGACCAAGGAAAAACACACTGGAAAAATAGAAACAATGGAGAAGCCACTTTGGTACCGCTGGGCTCGTGTTTACGCTACAGGAGGTGTGATTATTCTCACAGGTGTGTTACTGTTCAAGTATACCACTCCTACAGAAGAGCAGCTGATTGCCTCACTCTCACCAGAGCTCCGTTCACAGTACGAGAAGGAGAAAGGTCTCAGAAGACGTGAGCAAGAGGAGCTTATTAAGATTGTCAAGCAGACAGCTGCTTCGAACGATCCTATCTGGATGACAGGTCCAATCAAATCTCCATGGGATAAGGATAACAAGTTGGAGAACTTGAAGGAGAAGTATGAGAAGGAGCTTGCCGAGAAGAAGCAGCTCGCTGAACTTGACAGGGTCAGAGCTGAGCTTGAAGAGGCACAAGAAAAGACAAGAAAACAAACAGATGAGAATATGAAGAAGAAACATTGGTTCAACTGGCGTTAAACGCCATTGATTCCCACTAATTCATGCCGTCATGACCTCAACTCATTTATTAAATCTGCTACGACTTGCTGATACGACTTTCACCGCACATTTTGCACTTTTATCCTGCACATATAAATCCTTTTATATCCCCGTTTTTACTCTCACTCTATTACAGTTCTTCTAGACATTATGTTATTCATTATGTACATACCAGTATGCAAAATTATTCCCAAGCCATTGCTGTTATTCAACGGCTCGGCCATGGGATCCTAGCCTGTTTAAATGCACCAAATGCACTCGAGGCATTAGCAAACGCCGATACCGCACTAACAGAACTCAATCCTTGTTGATTATTTGCCTCATCAACAGCAGCGACAATTGCAGAAATGTTCGTCTCAATCACCATACCACCTTGAATGATCTCCTCTAGCACCGTTTGTAATGTTTGCCAACCAAACACGAGGTCAAGCTCACAAACATTTTCAAAACAGCGGTCTAGGGATTGAACAAACACTTGAATCAGATCGAGGATACCAAGTTCCGATTCTTGTTCATCAACGATGAAGACGAAATATAGCGTGGCGTATTGGCGATAAATCACTTTGATCTCATCAATGCCTTCAAGGAGCGGTGGGGCCGTAAGAAAAGAGGACTGTTTCATGCTTCGTTGCGAAACAAGCTGATACACTTGGCGTAGAAGCTCCATCTGTGTCTCTATGTCCTGTAAGATGGTTAGTGAAAACGCTGATAAGAGTAATATAAGCATTAAAACGTACCACTGGGGTGTAAAACTTCATGAGACGTGGTAGACAGTCATTGTTGACTACGTCTGGTTAGTAGCCGTTTGAGAAGAACAATTTGGAGCGAGCATGGAATCGAACAACAGATGAATACATACATATCAGTACTGAGTGGATCATTGTGAGGTTTCGCTGATTTGTTGTCAATCTCTTTATACAATGTAGTTGAACACACGCATCAGCAACATCTCTATGATCAGTGCCACTTCGCGATTTTTTGAGGAGGATCACGTGCACGAAGAGACTTATTTAAACACTACGGATCTTTTCGAGCCATACGGTATGCCTTTCTCATAGATAATAGCCAATAAAGACCCGTTCAAATCAATCAGACTCATCAAGAATCTCATCGACATCAATTATGTCAGCTGGTCCCTGTCCAGCAGCCTGTGCAGCACCCCCAACTACAGGGGCGGCACCATTGACAACTGGCTCAACCGGACGCCCCCACAAGTCACGAGCATCATTTCTATCACGAAGAAGTGGGAACTGTCTGCCAGCAGCTGCTCTAACAACCTCTTGTCTAGGAACAATAGCATCCTGCATCACGATGTCTTCCTCTCTATCATCAAAGAGAATGCCTGGGGCACCATGGTTACCAGCAAGGAACATGCGCGTAAGGAAGTCTCTCAAGTGTTTGACACCTTGTCCGGAAAAGACACAAAACAGTTGCTTCTGGTGTTCATTGAAGTCTGCTGGTGGTTCACGGCAGAACTGTGTGATGTCATCTCTAAGGAAGGATCTGATACCAGTCAAAGACAAATGTGTGAGACGTGGGCAAGACTGCAACAACTGGTAGATTGGGAAAATACCCAAGTTCATGCAATATGAAAGATGTACTCTTTCCAATGTGTCATCGTAGCCTCTGCGCTGGATAAGTGTAAGAATACCGGCATCGTTGATGTTGGAGCACTTCACCAACCCAATTCTTCTCAAACGAGTCAAGTGTGCCAACTCAATCAAACTCAGGTTAGTCAATTCCGTACAACATGCCAAGTCGATGTACTGGAGACGATGACATCCTCTGGCAAGGAGTGTAATACCCCAGTCAGTGATATTGGAACAATGCCCCAAATGAATGTAATGCAAGTTCTTACCCAACTTCACCAGTGATCTCATGGACAGATCTGTGATGTTGAGACATTTCGAAAGGACAACATTTCTTAAACGTGGAGCAGCATCCACAATGGCCTCAACACTGCGATCTGTGATCTTGACACAACCGGTGAGGTCAATTATTCTCAAGCGGTCAAGTCTCATACCCTCTGGGATGGATCTAAAAATATTATCCGTAATGTTGGCGTTGTGTGAGATACGGAATTCTCTGAGCTGGTCCAGATCAGAAAAGAGTCTTTGCAGAGAATTGTCTGTGATGTTGCCACAATTATGGACATCCACTTCGATCAATGACTTACACTTTCCAATAAGCGCAAGGACAGCATCGTCAGTAACGTTTTCGTTATCAGATATTTTGACCCTCTTGAGCATTGGACACTTTTGAACGATATCGAGTATCACTTCGTTACTGATGTTTGGGCATCCTGGCGCGTATAGTCCCTGGAGGCGGGGGCAGTTTTCTGCAAGCGAGATGAATACTTCATCTGTGATATCCTTGACACCAGTCATATCAATAGACTGTAACTTTTGGCACCCCTGTAATATGTTAACGATGGGTGTATGTGTGATCTTGGAGCAATTAACAAGTGTGAGTCTCTCCAGGTTAATACTTCCAGAAAAGAGGTCAAGGAAGTCATCTGTCACCTTGTCGAACACGAATGAAAGGTTTAAACGACGAATGAATTTCCTGTAGTCCCAATGCGTCTTTGTTCTGTCCATCATCATGACTTGCGCAACGCCTTTCATGGCTCTGTCGTTCATCAACGCGGGTCTGAACCATAGAAGCTCAACGATCAAGTTTGCCCATCTCCTGCAGACAGTAAGTAGCGGCACTAAGTCCGGCTTGTGATTGACTTGGGAGAATATGAGTAAGAGAACTTCCGGTGGTATCACACGGATAGGGCCAATCTCCCCTTCTGAGACTGCGTAGTGATGCGTATCGAGTGTTCCTCTCAGGTCCTCTGTGGACTGGTCATCAAACAGTTCGTGCCCTAGCTCGTCATTGTCGTTGGGCGCGCGCTTACCATTGGCAGCCGGCTCGTGCCCCGTGATGACTTGCCTGGATAAGGAAGAGACAGATGACTGGACGGAATTTTCGTTGTCGCTGTCCATTGTCTTGTGGCCCGTGTTTATCTGTGTGTGCGTGTGCGCGTGCGTGTTGCGTAAGTTCAGTTTTATGTGAGTCTGTGACGGGACAACACTCAGATAACGTTGTGACAGAGACAGCTTAGGGAAATAAATTATGTATATGCAGTGAGGATCCACCTAGTGAGTGTATGATATAATCAGTTTGTTGTCGCCTGGCGGTGGTACCTTTTGGTGGCGGCTTGCTGAAACCCCTTTGATGGTACTTCGGATTGGCGAATGTAGCTGAGAGGTGAGGCGACCTTGGCTGGAGACAACGGGCGGTATACCTAGATTTGTGCAGAGAAAAGACCTATGAAGGTGGAGAGCCTGGTCTTCGTGTATGCAGGAGGAAGAGTGTCTGATTAGAGTCCCCAGCCTACAACAACAAAGCCATTTTCATTTTTGCAGGCCCTCGGTCGTGCGCAGGCGAAAACAAGCGCGCAATCAGTGCTCGCTATGGGGATCAACACTTTTGCACCGAGGTTTGTGCCCCTTGCCAGTTGGAATGATTGAAGGTTGGAGCGAATCAACTGCTAGCGTCACCACGTTTAGACACACATACTAGGTTAACGAAGGACGAAGAAAAAGTCGTTAAGGTGCTGACTGTGAGGGTGGAGATTCGAGGCATATGGACCTCGCTTGCAACCTTACCACTTTTGGCTAATCATGAACCTCGCGGGGAAATCGGGGTCGTCGTCTGTCGAGATGCGACTCGCTTGACAGGTACGCCTTAATTGAGGCGATATTTGGCTACTACATGATTTAAACAAAGTGGTTGTAAACATAAATCATTAATATATTAATCCGATTTAAATGGTAATTTTGCTTTTCTGGTTCTGTTAGACATCTCAAGCCAGCAAGTCATCGAACAACCAGATGGGGCCGGTGGGGTATATACAAAGATATCAATACTGGGCGGCACCGTAACCATATTGAGTGTTCACGCCCTGCATCGGATAGCCGGCATTACCCATCTGTGCCTGAGGATGGCCCTGTTCGAATGGGAACATCTCTTGCTGGTGCTGTGCCAGATAATTTGGGGCAGCTTGAGGTGGGCCTGATTGATACATGATTTGTTGTTGAGGGTGATAATCTAAAAACTCATTAAGATGTGGTTGAGCGGCAGACTGTGAAGGCGGAGCTGCTGAAGCAGCAGCAGCAGCAGCGGCAGCAACAGCAGCCGTAGTCATTGTAATGTGTGGTTGATTTTGCTGGATGTGTGGATTGTTCTGCCTGTTACCACCGTTTGGAGTCGAGCGTCTGCTGTTGCCCATATTATTTGTATTGTATGACGACTGCGGAGACTTGTTGTTTCTCTTAGCTCTGGAAGATCCACCATTCGAGTGGTTTCTCGTGTGACGGTGGGAATCACCTCTGTTACTCAATCCAACTTCATCCATAAGTCTCTTGTAACCTTGGTACGAAGATGCATTCATATCTAAAAGAACTCCACGTACTTGGTTTGAGATGTGCTTGCGCACCTCTGGCTCAAGCTGCGGGTTTGACAACACTTTGTAGACAAGAGAAGCACCATGTGTGTTGTCCTGAAGAATCTGGAATAGAACATCTGGTGCCTTAGAATCTTCATTGGACACTGGACCAAACAGAGCATTTAAGATCATGGTCTTTGCCTCAGTCTCATTACGGTTGTTCAAGATTTTCAAGATGGTCAAACTTGCCAGCTTGTGTGTACAGAGCTGAGCCAAGTGTGGAATAAGTCTTGGTGCAAGAAGAATGTGTCTGTTTGGCAAGGTACATGTGTCCAAGAACCAAGTAATCAGCAAGGCAGCATTCTGGTTGATGGCCAAATGCTCCGCATGAAGAACAATTGCAGAAGAGATCAGCGCCGTCTGCTCTGGAGTGATATCTGGACTCTCGAGACAAGCTCTCACAGCTCTGGCACCATATCTGTTTTGAGCAATCAACCAGAATTTTGCCAAGATAGCCTCAAAGATGAAGTCATTCCAAGGAGCACCAAACTTCAAGGAACACTGAATGACATAATTACCAAACTGATCGTTGAACAACGGAGCACAGTATGGTTTCAAGCTCTTCGCAACAGCATCCTTCTGCAACGGGGTATCAGCAACGGAGATCATCTTTTGTGCTGACCAAGTACCATTCTTGTGAACACCCATCTGAGCCAAATATGGAGACACCTCCTTCAGCATGATGTGTTTTATTCCAGTACAAGAGTACTCAAACAACTTTTGAACAACAGTGTTACCCAAGTAATCACTTGACAACTCAGGCAATTCATCAAGCATGGCAACGGACAGCTCTTCGATCTCCAACGCGGACATCAAGTTCGCATCAATCATCTTTCTCGTTTCTCTCAATTTTGGGGCATCAAACTGCCTCATCACAAGTGGTGCCGGCAATGGACCAAGCTCGGTATCGTGCCCATCATATTTGAGCGCCTCGTTCAAGATGGTGTCAATGGCACCAGAGCTTTCATGAATACCCATTTGCTCAACATAGCGACGGATCTCGGGATGGACGTCCCGGAGTAGAGGTGGTGTATCGGAGATGGTAGCAGGGATGTCGACACTGTCTTGGGATGGAGCCTCATGGACCTGAATATCTGGAGGGGTCGTCACTTGTTGAGGGGCGGATAAGTGCTTCTGTTGTTGTTGAGCCTGTTGCTGCTGCGTATGAAGACGTGGCTGAGGCTCCACAATCTGTGACATCACGCTTGGGGGTTGATCACGCTGTTGTGGTAAGATGTTTGGAGATAAAAGCTGATGGTTTGGCTGCTGCTGTGAGTGGTTATGGGACTGCTGAACAACCTGCTGTTGAGTAAGCTGACGTTGGGACTGCTGTAATGGAAGAATCTTAGCAAAAGCAACGAGACAAGAGTAATTTGGAGCCAGCTCCTGGTGGTGAAGTTGGGCCTTGGCACGCATGGAAGAGTCAATGCTGTCAAACTCGACAAGTGCACTCTCATTACCAGTGAAGACACGAACACTCAGCACTGCGCCAAAGTTCATGAGCAGATTGGTCAGAGAGTACAGAGAGGATACATGCGGTGGAAGGTTGGAGAGGATCAACGTATTTGTTGGTCCAAGGGAAGAGTCTTGATATGTAGAAGTCCAGTTGAGTAGTCTTGGATCAATGTTGTCTATCAACAGAGGTTCATTGAGAGATGGTTTCAAGGCCATTTGATGTTCTGGCAGCTTATTGATTTGATTTTGTGACTGGAAGATTGAAATTGGATGTGTACCATTGGATGAACCGCCTTCAAAAGTCTGAGCTCTTGGTCTGACATTGACCATCTCCGGGATGGCACCCAAGGAGTTCAGCTGCTCAGCAGCTTGGTTGTAGCTTGATGTGTCATCTTGCGGGAACTTTTGGAGGTAATATTGCTCATTGAGTGGAGCATGGTTCGTTGTGTATGATCTTGCACGGGACTGATTTTCGTCAAGGAAACCAGTTTGTTTTGGTGGTGATATTCTTCCCTGGTGGAAGACATCTGTACCACTAGAGTTTATACTCATCTGCTGCAATGGCTGCGGTGGTTGAACCGACTGTTGTTGATGCTGTGGCTGTTGTGATTGACTAATGGGGAGGGTAGATGATGAGCCGTCAGAACTCCAAATGGAGTTTGGATCAGAGATGCCAAACAATGAGCCTGAGCGAAGTCTAGTCTTTGGAGCTGGTGATACTGTTGGCTGGTCCATAACGGATGTTGCTGTAGTGGCAATTGAGAGAGCTTCAAAGTTCAAAAGATTAGGATCAAAGCTGTTTCGAGATGAGCCGTTATATGATGGAGAATAAGCCTGTGTGTTTCCTGGGATTGCAGGTGCGACATTATTTGGATATAGACGAGAGGGCAGTGTTCCAGCTCTGGAGCGAGTTCTGAAGCTTCCTATATTGCTCGTTGCGGAGTTGGAGATTTGCTGGTTGGCAATCTGCTCACTGAGAATAGAATGAGGGGAGCCTGATCTCTGCGGTGAGATGGACAGAAAGCTCGCCTGGTCCTGGGAGTCAGAGCCCGGCACTTGCAGAAAGGATTGATTGTCCTGACCGCTGAAACTCATGACTTCGGTAGTTGTATGTATGTGCGAGATGGCCGATATGGTGAACAATGGGAAGTGGACGGGGTGGTGAATGTTGAGTGCTGATGTCGTGTGTGTCTTGGGGCAAATGAGAGGAGGTGAAGCGTGAAATTATCAGCCAAGGTCGGAGCACAAAGCAGAGAAGATTTACTCTCAATGGGGGATCTTACTGGGCGCTTAGAAAGCAGTGAGAGAACCGTTGGTGAGAAGGATTTCAGAGCCGCTGTGGTGAGCTCGGAAGAAGTGAGGGCGGAGGGGTGATCTGTCTTCTTGCGGGGAGGCTGAGCGGTGCAGGGAGTGTTTAAGTGGAGTGCAAAGTGCTAGGGAAAGGGTTTGATTATTGTGTGCGGGCGGTGATAGGCAATGCAGTGCCTCTGGCGCTCTTACTGATGTAGATGGGGAATGACAAGTGGCAAGTCTATTCAAAGTCTACGGAGCAAAATAGGAGGTCGCGTCGGGTCGTCCGGTCTGTCGGGAGCGCCGCCGGCACGGGCAAAAATATCTGGGGCAGGGCCGCGTAACGCTTTTAAAGGAGGTTTGCGCCTTGTTTCGAGCACAGCCACTCCCTTCAGCGGGCCAATGAGGCGAGCTGAATTGCATCAGAGTCTTTAACAGGGAGAGATGATTCTGTAGAGGAGTACTCAGGTAGATTGGACTACAGAAGTTCTCTGAAATGAGCGCACCTCCATTGCCACGCTAACACCGCCTTGTTCTAGGCTCGGTCGCGATGAGCAACGAAATCTCCAACGACTCCCCGAGCCCAAGGGGGGAAAAACAGGGGAAACAGGGGAACAACGAACACCCGCCAGCGCCGAAATGGGGCCATGCTTTCTCGCTCCCACGACCGCCCATCAGAAGCTGGGAGAAATAAAGGTACATAACGAGAACACGTAGTCCGTATTTAGCAGTGCTAGCAGTACAGGAGATGTTGCCAAGCGTCGTCATTCCGTGTCATAGCGTCTTAGGAGTTGCAGCTTCCGTTTAGCCCATCGATGCCCCCCCAGCAAGGCCCTGGGATAGGTTGATCGGCAGCAAAATAGCGCCTGGGAGCGGCCAACAGATGAGACTATTGGAATCAATTTTCAGTCCATTGAGCAATAAAAGTACAATAACCAAGACTATATAGCACTATAGGACACACATGCGCTAGTTGAGCCTGGAGGTTTTCCCTTGTAGCCCTGTATGTCAGGGCAGTACCCACCTAATCTAATATTGTCAGCATCAGAGAGATCACAAAAGTCATAATGTCACACCCGACACCTCAATTTCGTACACGACAACATTTCCTAGTAGAAACTGCTGACCTTAATGATCCATAATACCTCGATCTCATCAAATTTGCACCGAAAACAATGGTACACGTTGTTGGAGAAGCTGCGATAATTAGCATCGCGACCACCCCGCGAATCCGTTGACACGTCTCACATTGGCAGAATTCGCGATGCTTAAGGCAGTTTCCCGGGCAACGTCAAGATTTTCCGAATTGGGTGAAACGTAAACAAATAAACAAGGTGAGGAAAAAGCCGAACAAGAAACACGATACACGATGGCACATCTTTGACAGCTTACTCACCAGCAACAACACCCGCTAACCAAATACTCGACTATATTGCTCTTCATAAGAGCCACATCACGGATACACACCAGTTCCAACTCCTGCACCCCTTTTGTTGCCCACCAGCCGTGTCTCTCTACCACACACACGACATGTCTCTTGACGACTCAGGACTGATGTCCTCCACACCAATTAAGGAGCTCCAAGGTGTGTCTGCCACGAAGTATGGTACACGTTGTTGGAGAAGCTGCGATAATTAGCATCGCGACCACCCCGCGAATCCGTTGACACGTCTCACATTGGCAGAATTCGCGATGCTTAAGGCAGTTTCCCGGGCAACGTCAAGATTTTCCGAATTGGGTGAAACGTAAACAAATAAACAAGGTGAGGAAAAAGCCGAACAAGAAACACGATACACGATGGCACATCTTTGACAGCTTACTCACCAGCAACAACACCCGCTAACCAAATACTCGACTATATTGCTCTTCATAAGAGCCACATCACGGATACACACCAGTTCCAACTCCTGCACCCCTTTTGTTGCCCACCAGCCGTGTCTCTCTACCACACACACGACATGTCTCTTGACGACTCAGGACTGATGTCCTCCACACCAATTAAGGAGCTCCAAGGTGTGTCTGCCACGAAGTCTACAATGATGTCCACAGAAAATGGCTCCGTGACGGAATTACTACAGGCAATTGACAAGAACATCTCGTCAGCCTCTTTGGACGTCTTGGATGAGGATTCTACCAACAACATGTCAGGCTCCATCAACATATCAGATGAGATTAAGCCGCTGAAGCTCAAAAATACTAATTACTCGATGGACGACATTCTGCACACCAATGACTCGAACACAGTGATGGAGAATATTCCACGAGCACCATCATTTGATGAGCTCGAGTTCAACACGAGACTAAATAGAGAGCCATCCCTCTCCAGACTCTCTGGACCAAGACAGCTCGCCAATTCATCTCTCTCACGTACATTTTCCAACAAGATGGGCCGCTCATCCAGCTTCAAATCATCTGCTCCAACAACCAGAGATAATTCTCCATCCAAGAAGTCTGTCTGTTTCGAGGATTCCCCACCAAAAATTGTCGAGTACGATGAATTGACACCAGACAACTCCGACAACTCTACTGAAGATCACCCAGATGCTACCTTTGAGTCTAATTGGGATGGTAAACTCAAGCCAATGCATCACCCACTCCCACCCCCACCACCAAAGCACCAGATCTTGACACCGTCTCCTCAGAAGGACACGACGCTTGGATCTAGCGACGAGGACACCCAGGACTTCAACTTGACTAAGGAGGACCTCCAGAACAGCTCCATCACACTTGAGCAAAGGCTTGATCTCGTCCTTGGATCTGATGAGGTTTCGAAGAGAGTACAACAAGATGAGATCAACAGAGGTTCTGGGAGCCCACTGAGATCTGTCAGCCAAAAAGAGGAAGAACTTCTCCTGAGCATCAAGAACAAAGAGAGAATTGCCGAAGAGGATATGCTGAGGGATGCATCTGAGCTCTTTGAACAGGATCTTCGTAACAGTGATAAGTCTGCGTCCGTCATTCGCTTGGACCCTGTCTTGAAAAGGAAAAACTCCAACAACTCTTTGAGAGACGAAGAGAGAGAACTCAGCACGACTGTTGTTTCTCAGACGCAAAACCCGATCACTCTTGTTGACGGTATGAAGAATGCTGACCCTAACAATCTTCCTGCACCAGCTCCAGTCGATGACTTGACCAGTATAGCCGAGTCTACAGCTGACTCCTTCGCATCCGCCACTGACATCATTGAAAGTGAACCAGCCGGAACTCAAATCAAGAAAGAGCCAAATTCATCCAACTCTATCTCTACATTGCAAGAAGATGAACAGGAAGACAAGACCTCAACTAATACCAACACCGAGACTCCAAAGAAAGGACACAAGAAGAAACTTTCGTTGTCTGAATCCATCAGTTCTTTCATGTCTTCCTTCGGCAAGAGTAAGAAGGGCGATGATGTTCAAGTTAAACTCGAGAAGCTTGAACCAGAAGCCATTCCAGGATCTTTTGTTATTGAGGGAGAAACACCAGCTCCTGAGCTCACCGAGAATACCCCAGACCCTATCGTTAAAGAAGAGCCAGGTCTTCTTCCATCTCCACACATTGAACGTGCCTTGAGTGCTTCGCCATCGTCGCCATCGCCACCAGCAATCGAGAATGTCACGCCAATAACCGAGCCATCTGAGACAATCGCCTCAGAAGAACCATCGAGCGAGGCTCATGACAGCGATGACGCTCTTTCCATCCAGTCATCTATCCATGGCGATCTCTCACAGCAGAGAGCTGTCTCACCCCTTGAGCATGTAAGCCTTCTCAATAACTCTTCACCACACCTTGCTGAACAACCTGTGGGTACTGGAATCGATGACCTGCATTTGTCTCGTCCTCCTATTCTTGCTGATGGTGAGGACGATGCTGACTCATCATTCGCCGATGAGTTTAAGGAGACCATGCTGTACAACAGCTCAGATCGTATGAACGAGAGTTACAGAAGTGTTCCTGGTGATACTTCTGGGAACATTTTCGAGCAAATTAATGATGAAGATGAAGATGTATATGTCCTATCTGGCGAGGCGGAACCAGATGTTGCTAGTGCTGCCGCCATTGAGGAGGACACGCCAGCCCCAAAGTCTTCAGAAGAAGTATCTAAATCTCCACTCTTGCATAGCTCCCTTGATACTGGTACCATTGAGAAGCTCACACAAGAGCCAAGACAGATATACACGCCTACTGATCATGTTGATGTGGAGGTTGCTGTTCAAACAGAAGATTTGGACTTTGGTGAGGACTTTGGTACTCTCAAAGAGTCACTGGATTCAACAGAAGATGATACAAGGGAAGGGCCACGGGGCACGCTGCCATCATTCAACAGCACACTCTTCCATGATAAAGTTCCAGAGGACGATATGCCTGCTATCGTGAGCCCACCCACAAGCTACATTGACATCTGGCACAGTCAACCAAAGCCGCAATCTCCACAGCCACAGTACGGATCCGGAGCCTTTGGCTCTATGAGAACAGCAACTCCACCAGAGAATATCCTTAGAAGACTCAGTACCAGAAGATCAAAAAGTGATAGAGCTGACAAGATTACGCTGGACGCTTCTCAGCTGAAGGATGAGGCGTCATCTGAAAGAAAGAGATTGAGTCTCCTGAATGAGGATTCCTTCATTGCGACCTCTGTGAGTCAGTCATCTGTCGTCAAGCTCGAGTCCAGAAACACCTCGATGAATACGGATAGCTCTCTCTTCCCTGCAGACACATCTAATGTTCTTGCCAACTCTTCAGGGATCGGCCTTCCAGACCTCAGCAGTTCCTCTGATTTCGCCCTCGCGTTCAAGGAATGGGATGTCTCACAGTCTGAACCAACATTTCAGAAGTCAGACAACAGCGGCCAAGATGAGCTTGTCAAGGCAATTTGGGGATCTAACGAGCCTGCCACCGGTTCAGGCTCTACGGATGGTCGCACGCCACCAGTTGATGCCGGAAAGATTGAGAATATGATAGCCAAGAATGTCACCGGTGAGGAAGCCCATGTCAAGTCTTCATCGGCAGTTGGTCAGGTAATTGTTTCCAACCAGGAGGATCACGGTGTTGATGTTGAGTACGAGTCCCACCAGAACATCTCCTTCAAGTCTCTAGATTCTCAGACAACTCCTTACTCTATGCTGACGAAACCTTCTGAGAACAGACAACATCCATATTCTTCGACGATCAGATCTATTGCCTCGACTTCTTCACCAGATATGGTTAATGCAAGATTGGCATCAGGTATCTCTGGTCGTGGTCTTGATTTAAGCAGTGATTTTGAGAAGGCTTTCAAGATGCGTATTGGGTCCTCATCATCCAATGATATCTTGGATAAGGAAGAGCTGTCTACCCCAATAGTACCGGAAGTTGACAACTTGAGCTACATGAAGACCAGAGTCAAGAATAATCAATCTGCTCCTCAGGTCAAGTCTGCCCCATCGCAGAAGTCACAAGCCCCAAGAGTGAGAACTCCACTTGCTGCTCTTGCCGGATCTGAACTAAACCAGGCCAGTCCAAGAAAGACCAGTGTTGGAGGCGAGAGAAGTGTCAGCCAACCGAACTCCGTGAATTACCAGGTTGGAGATCAGATGCTGAAGACCCAGAATTCTCGTATGAGTATGTTCGAGCAGGACTTGGACATGACCTCCAGTGACAAGGGACGCCTTTACATTCGTATTAACAAGCTCGAAGGCGTTCTATTGGACAACATCAAGAACCACAAAGCCACATTCAAGCTATATCTTGACAATGGTAAGCACACCATTGCTACTCCAATGATGGATCTTGACCATAGTGTTGCAGTTGACAAGGAGTTTGAAATCATTATTGATGATGATATTACTGAAGTTTTCTTCACATTCAAGGTCACCTATCACAGGCCAGAAAATGAACTTGTTGAGGTATATGAGAAGATTCCGTTGAAGAACAACAGACTCAGTCGACTTATCGGTGCCAAACCGAAGTTCAGGGTCCAGAAGGCGTTCGAGACGAGAAAGGTAGTGAATGATCCATGGGACAGCAAGTTTGCCAATGATGGCAGCTTTGGTAAGAACAAGATCAGCTTCTTTACGAATGACAACGAGATCACTGGCAAGTCACAGAACTACATTATTGAGCTTTTCAATGAGTGGGAGACTGTGGTTCAGAATGGTAAGAAGTTCGAGAAACCACCACATTTGATTGGTAAGATGGATGTGACAATGATGTACATTCCAAGAACGTCACCACTTGAAACTCTTCCACCGTCCATGAAGATCGCCAACAGCATTGCTGATCACCTTGTGGAGCAGAGCAACGTCAGACATGAGGGCTTCTTATTCCAGGAAGGTGGTGATTGTGATCTCTGGAAAAGAAGATTCTTCAAATTGGAGGGCACTAAACTCATTGCCCACCATGAAGTGACGAAGAAGCCAAGGGCTTTGATCAACTTACTGAAGACTGTCGACGTTATGCATAATGGTAAGAAGAGGGAGACAGGCGGAAGAAACTTCACAGACGAGATACTTATGAATGACGGTTTCAAGTTAAAATTCAAGAACGGTGAAATTATTACTTTCAACGCAGAAACTGAGGGTCTGAAGGCTGAGTGGATCAATGCGTTGGAGAAGGTTGTTGGATTCAACAAGTTCCACCAGCCATGGGTGAAGATAATTGCTAAGAACAAGCAGTAGATGCATGTATCATATTTAAATTTTACGACTAAAGACAGTGTGTTATTTTGATTAATATCTGGACTGTCCACCATTGGACAGTGTGTATTTGACTCGTAGTATATGTGACTCAGTTTAAATCAAAACCCGCTTCAGCCTTGATGGCATAGAGCAACTTCTGTCTCAACTTCTCCTTGTTTTGATAGTTTGGCAACTTTAACAAGTTGACACACGTAGAGGCAGTAGGCAAAGAGTCACTATGCTCCTTCAATCCACCGGCATTTGTGATACCAAACTGGGGATTGAGTGCCTTGAATCCAAGAAGCGGAGCTCTCGGAACAGATGTGGCAAACTTCACAAGCAATGATTTTTCCTCGTTGGTCATCTCCTCAACAACCTCCCAGAAATCGGTGATGGTCTTGTCCTGCTCACTAAATCCACCATAGACGGTGTGTGTTTTCAGGTCGGTTATGTTTATGTCAGTCTCACCAGAAATGAGGATCTGAAGCTCATATGGGTTGAACATGGCCAACCAATCCTTAGATACGATCTCATACAATCCAGTAAGGAATGAGTTCGACTGGGTGTTGATAACCTTGTTAAGCTTGTAGTCTGACATTTCGTGGATGAACTTGAGCCTGTTTGAGGTTGTCACAGGTACCATAGACCCATTTGGAATCAGGTTGATCGTGATGCTCTTGTTACCAACTCTTTCATCCACACTGAATGTTAACGCCAAGGCGGCCAATTCCTCTTCAGACATACTCAACAACTTGACAAGGTTCGCGTACAAATCTGGATCGAGCGAGTTCAAATCATCAAAGGAGTTCCTAAAGTCCCTGTTGAGCTTTGTCAAGAAGAATGGTGCAAAGCAAGCATCAACAAGAACACGATCATAGAGACATTTCCCAATGACTTTGCCCATGAAGTTGGTATGGTTCAACTTCAACAGCTGTTCAGCACTATCAACTCTGTACTGATATTTGATACCGATCTCCGGGTCTGGGTAGAGCTCATGGTTATAGTTCTCAATGAAGAGTCCATTGAATCCCTCCTTCACAACACCAGTAAGGAACTCCTTGGTCAAACCACCACCATCGACACCATCTTCAGTCCCATGTTTGTTGATGAATCTGATGGCGAGCTGATTCTTGAAAGTGCCACCCATCTTACCAAAGCTCTCATATGCATCATTGAGAAGGTGTTCTCTGCGGATCTCAGCAATGTGACGACGTTGCATGAAATCCATACCGAAAAGTGAGGCGGAGTTGTTGAGACCGAGATGAGATCTATCACGATCAATGAGGGCCTGGAAGATTTCAACACGCTTGTGGAAAGAGATAAAGAATGGGGTCTTGAGATAAATCTGTAGCTTTGCCTGTGTCTCCTGAGGAAGCGAGTTGATATATGAGTCTCCTTCATCATCAGAGTCATATGCAGCCTCGTTTTTCTTCTCGTCATAATCGGCAATTGTGTCAATGAGGTGGTTGAGTTCAAGGCGTTGAGAGTTTAGGAGCCATGCATTGGCTGGCATAACTTTGAGTCTCGTATCCTTGAGGTAGACTTGTGAAAGGACTGTGATAGAAAGCTTAAAGAGTTGTTCAAACTTCTTTGGAGAGAACGTGATCTGTGAGGAGTTGGCAGCAAAGCACTGTGTGATCTTCTTGGAGTTCCAAATGAGGTTGAAGACGAACTTCTTGAGGAAGATAGAGAGCAAAGTAAATTTCTCCTTGGTGAAACCGTATTGGCCAAATATGTCAAAGTCGTTGGAGACAAGAAGACGATACTGGAGAAGTTCCAAAAAGAGATAGAGCTCATATCTGATAAAGTCGTGATGGTCGATAAAGACATCCTTCAAGAAGTCAGCGGAGATACCAACAAGAGCATTCTCGTCATAATCGGAAAACATCTTGAACATGTCGTGACCCAGAAGAGAGTCTAGCAATGGACCGAAGACAGCAGGAAGAACCGAGATAATGAACGTTGACTTGAGATTTGGCCTGATTGTGATGAGTGAACCTGCCAAGAGGGAGAATAATCTAGTATCTTCAACGACTGAGGGAACAGCGGTCGTGAATTCTCTGGAATAAAGCTTCTTGATACTCTCATTGACGTGATCTGAAACGAGCATATGGTTCCCAATGTATTCAGTAGAGTCATAGTCTAAACTCTGTTCCTCCGCCCTGGTGAGGAGGGCCCTGTCGATGCTACTTGCAAGGTGGGCAACCACAGCAATGAAGTCCTTATCGGCGTAGTTCTTAGTCTCATCAATAATACCAGTGAGCATATTGATCTTGATATCAGTATCTGAAGGGAGTTTCATACCATTATTGAAGCCCTTTCTGATAGCGGCGAAGTTGACTTTGAATGATGGATATCCTATGAGCCATGATGATGAGAGGAAACTGAGATAAGCTAGCGGTTCGACCTCCGCATAGGTGTTCACCACCTTAATGATATCATCCGAGCAAGAGTAGTCGGCGTTTTCTGTGAGCCGCTGGGCGATCTTAGAGATGGCTGGGATGAGCGGGATGTTTGCCCTCTTTATCTGTTCAGGTGGCGTGTGTATAGTGAGAGCGATATCGAGAAGGAGATTGAAGGCAAAGATGTCGTCATCGCTGTGGATGTCGAGACGCGGGATGGTCTCAGAGATAGTAGTGAGAAGGCCTACCTTTGATGTGTACGGGAGTTCGCAGTTACCATTGACGAGTGAGTGGAGAAGTGTGATCTGGGGTAAGGAATTTGGGTTGGATCTGTATATGTCAGCGTAGAATGTGTTGAACCAAAATATGAGAGTCGGGAGCCGGTACTTCCCGCTGTTGACAGAATCTTCATTCCAGGACAGGGATATTGTCTCGTGGAAGCTGTGTAGCTCTCTTTTGCGCCTCACGGCACGCTGAATAGTGGTGTATGCCTTCTCCCTCTGGCGCTCCTTCTCTCTGCGCTCTCGCTCGCGCTGTGTCTGCTGTAGGAGGTTAGAGCGGTTTTGGCGGAAGCCTCCACCGATATTGACGGTGCGCTTTTTAAGCTGCCCATTGAAGTTGAGCGACATGATGCGGGTGTTATGGTGTTCTGAGTGGCGGTGATGGAGTACTCTTGCGGATGTGTCTGATCTGTGAGTGTGAGTTAAGTGTGTGAGAGAGGGAGGATCTTGGGGCGCTGGAAATTCGCGACAGTGCGTTATCAAAAGGGCAGACAACCCACTGGGAGGTGTACTCACCTTGAACTCTCAAGACAGAAACTCCTCTCAACAAGGCACCACCACAGAGCTTACGCAAGGACACCAGGTCCTCCACACATTCACACTCACAGCACTTACCGCATCCCCTCTGGCACTCACTCTTTACCGAGCACTCTGACACTGACACTGCCACTGCTACTGCCGCCACCGCCGCTTTTCCCCGCCATAGCCCCTATCCCCACAGACCCCACGACTCTTAACGGGAACCACTCTTCCCAGGCCTCCACCGCTTCAAATCCACATACCAGCTGCACCATGCCCTGGCTGGTGATCTCTCTACTCGTGGCCGTCGTCGGGCAGGTGGGCGCTGTGCCAGTGTCCTCCGACTTCCGCGTCACCGCTGCTGCCGAGCTGGCTCCTGCGGCTGACGAGGATGCCTCGACTCTTGCGGTCGTTATCATGCTTACCATCATCTTGGGGCTCTTCCTTCTGGGCGTTGCCGGTGTCCTCACATATACCCTCATAAGCATCTGCATCGGGCGAAGAAGGGTCAAGCTGGAAAACACCATCCCGGGATCCCTCGATGACGAGTTTGAGATTGAGGAGCGTCTAAGTGAGCTTTCTCCAAACGAACAAAACTTGTATCGATCAGGTCAAGATTTTATAAAGCAGCATCCACCTTTCAACGACCCCCTCTCGCTCTCATCTCATCTCATCATCCAGGAGAAAGGTGTCGAAGCATGGGAGTTTATTCCTGACCCAAATCTCCCAAGTGATGCCGTCTACATCAATGACAAGACAGAGATCAATTTTAATAGTTTCGACTACCAGTGCTCCATCCAGACAAATCTCCCAATCCCAAAAGTCAACGACGTCTATTACTTTGAGACCAAAATCTTCCGCCTCGACTCGCCCAACGATACTACAGTGTCTATGGGACTTTCTACTAAACCATACCCGTACTTCCGCCTCCCAGGTAGACACCTCTACTCGGTTGCATATGACTCGAATGGCTCAAGACGCGTCAACAATAGCTTCAAGCTCCCAAAATCCGAGTCTTCTGCATTCCCAAAACTTCAACAAGGTGATGTCGTTGGTGTTGGATATCGTGTTCGCTCCGGTACAATTTTCTTTACGAGGAATGGTAAGAAAGTCAGTGAAAAGTCGATAGGCGGACACATTAAGGGCATGAGAATGAATAACCTATTCCCAACCATCGGCTCCAACAATCCTTGTTCTGTTCATGTCAATTTGGGACAGTATGGATACGTCTTTATTGAGGCAAATATTAAAAAATGGGGGTATGCTCTGAAAGAAGGCACAAGACCTCCACTTCCCGACTACAACTCCAGTTCTCAGGATTTACTCATCGAATCATCAAATGAGGATGATGATGAGGTTATCAATCCTCCTGACTTTTATGAGAATGCCGGTTATGAGTCTTCGAGCTATAGCTTACAGGATAACATCACTTTGAACACTTTGCCGGCACAACCACCTACATATGAGGAGGATGAACAGCACGAGTCGGATAATACTAATTTGCTGACTGAGCTGGAACATAATACGGTGTTGAATCAGCTCTTGGATGATGCGGATACCGCCGAGGAAAATGATTATGAGGCGAGATTGATTGATGATCGTGATGAGTCCCCAGAGAGTTGAGACATGATGGTTTAGGATTGTAATGGTTCAGTTCGAGGGAAAGGCATTAACCCTCGATGGTTCGGGTTCGGGGTTAATTTTTTTTTTATTTAGTTCGGTTGATAGACAGGTGTATGTCTCGGGTTTACTGATAGAGGGACCATGTAGCTGACTGTGTTAAGAGTCTGCACGTGACAATAGTCAAAATTTCGCAGCGCTACGCCAAAACGCGTCGCGACTAGACGCGCAAGAGATCAAAACAGACCCTGGAAGCAGGCGATGAGTCGTAAATCGGGGCGAAATTCACAGCCAAATACAAACCTACAAACTTCCAGTAAACATTTCTGGCCAACAGCTCATTTAACTCGATCCATATAATGGCCAAAGGAGGCACACGAGAGGCCAAAAGGCCGCGTGATGAGAAGGAGAATCACGATGATGCCCCGGTCGCCACCAAGGCACGTACCAAATATGTCTTTGGTCCCACAAACACGCTGACTGGACCAGCGGCTAAGTCGCAGTCGACCCCTCTAAAACAGTTGAAGTCTGATACGAGCCGAAAGTTGGATAAGAAATCAACACCAAAGTCAACCATGACGGTAAAGCCAAAGGATAGCCTTAGCTCTGATGACATTTACTGGGCTCCTACCCCACGCCAATCACGAACTCTTGATATTACAAAGTTGGGAAGCAACGACAACAGCAGAAACATTCCATCTTCGCCAGAACAGGACTACAAAAACATCAAGCTCTCACCAATCAACCCTCTCAAGTCCTTCCCACATCAGTACGAGGGTATCAATTACGATAATCTCATTTCCACACAGCAATCACCAGAGGTGAACAAGACTAAGGCATGCAAGTCCGGATCATTCCCACAATGTAATTCATCAGTACCGTCAGCCACGAGAAAACCGTTCAGTGACAAGACAAAACGACTGCTTCGCTCCTTTAATGGGATCACCACTCCAATATCCGTTCCAACTACAACTAAGAAGAGAGATATTGCAAGCTTGATCAGTACCGTTGAGAGAAGTACCAGCCGTCCAAGTCCATTTACACCAAACTCACATCTGAAGGATACACCCTTGTGCACAGATACTCCTTCAAGACCGCCAGATGAGACTCCAAGTAGAGCTGTACCCGTCATCATGAGGAAGGAGCAACTCGCAGAGGGCGTTATAATCAAGGAAGCTGAAGAGCCAAACCAGATTAAGAACGAGAATTCGAGTGATGTGTTCAGCGATGACTTCAGCGAAGATTTTATGAATGAGCTGGATAGGGTGATGGGGAAGAAGACTCAACAACAAGAAGTCTTAGTTCCGACAACCATTGCTGAGGTGAAGACAAGCGTCGAGACAGTGAAACAACCTGTCTTGATCGAGAGTTCACCAGCACGTCCGCCAGCCCCACAGCTTGCCCCAGCTAGTCTGCAAAATAACGACGAGGATGACCTTTCGGACTTTGATGACAGTTTCAATGATATGTTGGTCCTTAAGACCCAGGCTCCAGCTCCTAGCTCTACGATCTCACCTTTGAAGATGACCACACAAGAACGCCACATCCAAAGTGCCGATCGTGCTGGACACCTCATTTTCAAAAAGGATATCGAGGCTACCGATACCAAGTTCGATAGTTTTCACAAAGAGGAGGCGAATATGGCTAAGAGTGCAGTCCAGAGAGATGGTGTTCATCGATTTCAAGTCACACATATTTTGCAGACCCATTATGTTTCAGAAGGCAGACGAAAGCCTCAGAAGATCATGACGGTTGTTGATGGTGAGGGCAAAACTTCGAAGGTCTTCATCAGAGACTTATGGGAGACTTTGAGCATCCAGCCAAAGGATGTTATCCACATCATCGGTGACTCTTGTCGTATTGTTGACAAGGACAGTGATAACATGTTGGTTTGGAATCCAGACCTTTTACTCTCGGCGACCTTGGTCAGTGACACAATAAACTGTCTAAGGCGCTCCGTGATCAAGACTAGATACGCTTCTCCTGGTGAGAGTAACATTTACTTGATCGTTGGTGAAATTGTTCACTCAGTCTTCCAGGCTGTTTTGAGAGAGAACCACTGTGATATAACTTTCATGGAGGGATGTGTCGAGAAGGAGATTGAACAATACATCTTGGATATCTTGTCAATCCAGGAAACAAAGGAGTCGATTAGAAACCAGGTGAAACAACATTTGCCTTACATCAAAACATGGTTTGACCTCTACGTCAAGGAGAATCCAAATCCGGCTAAGCCATCATCATCAGTGAGAATCAATCACCAGAAGGAAAGAACACTCTTTTCTACCAACAACATCATTGACATTGAGGAGAACATTTGGTCACCGATATATGGTCTCAGAGGACTCATCGACGTCACCATCGAGGCCTACTTGAGTGACTCACATAACCAGGGTAAATTTGCTGTTCCGATGGAGTTGAAGTCTGGTGCTAGAATGCAAATCTCTCACAAATCACAGGCTGCACTCTATACTCTTTTGATGAAAGATCGTTATGAGATGGATGTCAGCTTCTTCATGCTCGTCTATACTAAGCTCAGAGAGACCACCAAAAATGAGATCTCTAAAAGAGAACTGAAAGACCTCATGATGTTAAGAAACACATTGTCCGAATTCATGAAAGAGGGTTCTAGAGCTTTGCCAGATCTTGTCAGACAGAGTCAGTGTGACCGCTGCTACGCTCTCCAGGAGTGTATGACCTTGAACAAGCTTACAGAGAATGGTACTGAGGAGGGAAGTGGCCTAGCTCCGGGCCTTTTCACCAATCTCACCAGTCACTTGGACAAGCCAGAGTATACGACTTTCTTTCATTATTGGGATGACTTGATTACGAAGGAGGAAGGGACGATCAACTTGTTAAAGAGAGATTTGTTCCTTACTGATAGCGTGACTCGTGAGAAGACTTCTGGTAAGTGCTTATCGAATCTTGTTATTTCTGGCGCCACAGAGGGTGAGACTGAGGAGAATATGACCCACATTTACACCTTCAAGAGAAAAGAGGACAACAAACTACCACCTTTAAACGTCTCCCAGCTTTCTAAGCATGATCGTATCATCGTCAGTGATGAACGTGGCCATTATGCTCTCTGCTCTGGTTTCATTGTCAATGTCAGACCTGACTCCGTTGTTGTCAGTACCAACAGAAGGTTGAAGAACAATAACATGAAGGGAAAGGATTTCGACTACAAGAACAACCAAACATTCCAGACCGTCTTGAGGCCCCTCGATGATCCAAACGACTACGATGCTGACTTGACTTTCAGAATCGATAAGGATGAGATGTTTCATGGTATGAAGCTGGCTCGCTTCAACTTGCTCAATTTGTTTCTCAAGGATGGTGACCACAGGAGACGTGAGCTGCTTGTGGAGGGTACAAACCCAACATTCAACAAGACTCCACTCCCGTATGATCTTGCGCAAGACCACACATTCAACGGAGACCAGATTAAGGCTTTTGACAAGGTTCTCTCCGCTAATGACTTCAGTTTGTTGTTGGGTATGCCTGGTACTGGTAAAACTACTGTCATCGCTCAACTCATCAGATTTCTAGTGAAAAACAACAAAACAGTGTTATTAACTTCTTATACTCATTCTGCTGTTGATAACATTTTGATGAAAATCAAAGGCGAAGGTATTGATATCCTGAGACTTGGAAATCTTTCCAGGATCCACCAAGACTGTCGTGAACTCTCCCCTTTGAACAAGGACATCAGAAACGCCAAGGACTTGAAGGAGGTGTTTTTGGATCCGCCTGTCGTTGCAACTACATGTTTGGGAATTGGTGACTGGGTCTTCAACGAGAGAAGATTTGACTACTGCATTGTTGACGAGTCGTCCCAGGTATCCATGCCAGTCTGCCTTGGCCCATTGAGATTCTGTGACAAGTTCGTCTTGGTTGGTGATCATTACCAGTTGCCACCTTTGATTCAGAACCCGGAAGCGAAGGCTGGTCTTTCCCGCTCTTTGTTCAAGATTCTTAGTGATGACTTTCCCGAGGCTGTGGTTGACTTGAGCTACCAGTACAGAATGTGCGCCGATATCATGTTGCTCTCGAACACCATCATTTATGAGGGTCGTCTCAAGTGTGGATCCGAGAATGTTGCCAACCAGTCTTTGAAGATCCCAGATCAGCAGAAGATCAAGGAGCTTGTGTCCAATGATGTTCCTCTTCAGAACCATTGGATGAATCAGATCCTCGATGAGAACCGTAAGGTTGTCTTCTTGAACCATGATAATGTTGGTGGGTGCGATGAGACAAGTGTCAAGGAGAATATTGAGAACCAGAAAGAAGCCGAGTTGGTGTACCAAGTAGTCGAATGTATGATACGTGCAGGTGTGCCGCAAGAGAGCATTGGTGTCATGTCATTCTATAGAGCACAACTTCGCCTGTTCTACAGAAAGTTTGCTGCTCGTCAAGAGATTGAAATGTTGACTGCAGATCAGTTCCAGGGAAGAGACAAGGATTGTGTGATCATATCACTTGTCAAGTCCAACAAGAATAACAATGTCGGAAGCTTGTTGAAGGAATGGAGAAGATTGAATGTCTCCATTACTAGAGCTCGTTCGAAATTGATTATAATTGGATCCAAAAGTACACTTCAGTCTTTTGAGACACTCGACGCATTTGTTAAAATTATGGATTCTCGTGGATGGTGCCTTGACTTACCACCCGACGCTGATAAGGTCTACAAGATTCCAGCAGTAGCAGCATCGCCAGAGAAGAAAAGGGTTGCCAATCAGAGCCAAAAACCAATGGCATCATCGCGTGTGATTGAGAAGCACCCTCTCGCAAGGGAGATTGCTGAGGAAATGGACTTAAGACACGGGTAACTTTGCATTATATACATTATTTATTGAAATCTTGCATCTATGTGATCACCTAAAGTTGCAGTAGCAAGCCTAGAATATGGCATACACGCTGGGGTACTTTCAAAAGAGGGAAGGTTATGTGCGAGTGGCGACAGCGCGAAAATCCAAAAATCAAGGCGATGTACTTATAGTAAAGGTAGATATCACAGGAATCGCTTCTCTCAAATCGTCTTGAAACCACAACAACCAGCCAATATGTCAAACATTGACGATGATGACGATGCGTTCTTGTACGGAGATGATGGCGAATCTGCTCCAGTGACGACAGAAACATCAGCTGCCGCTGAAGAAGCTACGAAAGGGTCAGCAGAACCGGCCGAGGAGGCACAAGAAGGCGAAGATGATGACGCTGCAGATGAAGATGATGAAGAAGAAGATGATGAAGATGATGACGATTCAGATTCAGATATTGAGTTCATCATTGGGTCAGAAGAGCCAAAGACAAGCGCGTCAGCTGCCGAAGTAACGACAACAACGGCTGCTGATGCTGAGACTGCTAGTGGAGTTGTACCTGAGTCTGTCGGGGAGGTTGCCATCGAAACGGAGAAGGCCGAGACCCCAGCTACAACAGAGGCCTCAATCACTCGTGTTCCAGGTGTCGAAATCAACAAGGTCGGTGAATATGATGGGAAGCCGATCACGCAGATTAATCTCCTCGACCTGAAAGAGAAACCATGGAGACAGCCAGGTGCTGATGCCTCTGAGTACTTCAACTATGGCTTCAATGAGCTTACGTGGATGATGTACTGCTCTAAACAGGACAAGCTCCGTGCTAACTTTAATCCACAAAAGGCTATGATGGAAATGATGCCTATGATGATGGGAATGCCAACGATGCCACCGATGCCATCGATGCCAGGTCAGGGACCATCGATGCCTGTGCTCCCGACACTTCCAGCTGGATTTGCCCCACCACCAGGATTCCCAATGCCCCCACAGTTAAATACTGGAAGTCCTGCTCCGTCCGAAGAGGACACTGGTGAATCTAAGAAGAGCTTGCCTACGGGTCCTGGTGCCTACAATAACGACAACTTGCCAAAGGCCCCACAAAGGATACACGACAAAAGAGATGATAGTGACAGGGCAATGGAGAGAAACAACGGATACGGACACAACAATGGTAACTACAGGGACAGAGAGAATGCTTCTCGTCGTGGTGGTGCTGGTAGCGGTGGTAATGGAAGATTCCGCGGTGGCCGCAGACAGTAGTGCGTTGATGATGTTTGACTTGTACAATACACGCCTCGGGACTTTGAATCCCGACTTGATGACAAGGTAAACGATTCTGTAGTTTTACATGCGGGAATAGGAAATAATTATAGCTCATTAAATTGTGTATCTGTATAGTCATCACTTTGAAATCTTCATTGGAACAACTCCGTGAGGAGGTATGGGGCAAACACATAGGCGGCAGTAGCGAGTACCATGAACATCTGAACTATGGACAATGGCAACAAGAGGAGACCATTATCTCTAAAGTTGCACCAGACACCGTACAGGGCCACCTTGAAGAACACCCACGCAAGCAGGAACGGGTTTGGTTTAGTCCCACTGAGGAATCCCACTGGCACGGAGACACAACTACCACCGAGCTGGAAGTAGCGGAAGCAACCTCTCTGGAGCACACGAAGGTTTGGCGAGGATGCAGCAAAAAGAGAGAAAAGTGCAATAGAAAGAATGTTTACCACAGCATCGAGATTCTTTCTCTCGTAGTGGAAATCAATCATGTGTTCTGTGACGGTCTCACGGTCTGAGAGGGAGGGAATGTGCTCAAGGAGGCGGATCAGAAGGAGAGCATCATTCAGACCAACAGACATACCGCCTCCTGTGAGTGGATGTCTCATATTGAGAGCATCACCTATCACAAAGAGGCCAGGGATATCATTCGGTTTAGCTGGAAGCCATGAGTTTGGCATCGATTTGATTGGCCCTTCAAGAGACTTTTCGAATGAAGGCTGGAGTGATTTTGGAATGTTTGGGAGCACATTCTCTCTGAGATACTTCTTTGGATCACGAGGGAGTTTGGCATCATCATAAGCGCAGAGGACTCTGGTATCTTCCGGTGTTGTCTGGTATACGAGGACAGGGGCAAAATCGTTTCCGAGGATTACATGTCCTGTGTTTGGAGCTGGGATATCAGCATTCTGGAGCTTGAGGGCAATGAAGTGGGACTTGACAGTTGGAACGTTGTCATCAGCAAGCTCACGACGGAACTTACTAAAGATACCATCGCACATGACAGTGAGATCTGCGGTATATGATTTCGTCACGGTCTTGTCAGATCCGTTAATCTTCTCTTTAACGAAAACACCATGAACACCAGTCTCGTTCTTGATCAGCTCAGTGACAGTGCCTTCAAGAGCTGTCACGTTTTTCTCCTGTGTAGCAATAGAACGCAAGTTGGAGATAAAGCGACCATGTTCGAAGGCAACACCCATCTCGTATTCTCCGTTTTCAAACTCATCAGACGACAATGTGGAGTCGTCAATGATCTTGTCGTTGGAGCCAAAGACACAGCTCTTGACAGCAGGTACTGGGGCACTGTCAGCCTTGTGTGGGTAAGGGATAGCAACCCGATCACCTCTGGAGAAAACGGTATATCCTCTGACTGGGATGGCATCGATGTTGTTCACAGCCTGCACCATTCCGAGTGCACGAAGGGCCTTGACACCAGCAGGTTGGAGGAGTTCTCCAACAATACGGTCTGGCGTTTTCCAGTCACGTTCCACAAGAAGAACGGAACGACCCTGACGGGCAAGACCAGTGGCGATGGCAGGTCCAACGACTCCGGCACCAACAACGATGGCCTCAAAATGTGTCGATGTTGTGGAAGACATGTGAGCGTGAGTGAAGAATCTGTTGTATTATGAGTCTTGATGGAGGCAGAGGTAGCGCGGTGAGCGACAGTAAACCGGAGGGTTTGGGGAAAACAGAGGTAGAGACCGTGGGTGATCTCAGGGGTAGCGAGGACAGCGAGTGGAGAACCTGTTCTTATAAGAATGGTGTCGTTTAGCCCAAACATTAGAAGTATCATTCGATTTCTCCTGTGTAGCCGCGAAATTGTCGCGTCCCTTGCGCCTTGCCAGCTTCTCCTCCATGCACACATGTGATTCCACTAAACGAGATGGTGTGATGGCAGTGGCAGGGTGACTACGCCTACGCCATCGAAGGTATCAGCAGGTGTTCCTTCGTGTGACTTGATCTTTTCAAGGTGAAATTAACCTCGTTTACTCAGCTGAGTATTTCATCGTCGGACCCTTGCAGCGCCGTTGTCGTATACAGCTTTTACCGTTGGCGGCCTAATGCAGTATTATCCGGTAGTATCACGTAGGATATACCCTCGGAAGGGGCCGCGCTCCGTTTGTTTACATTTCGCGTGCCTCTTTACAGACGGTAAACAATACTTTAACCTCTTGCCAAATCGATCTCCTCTGCGTAAATCCCAAACGCTGATGCCACCGAAGAAGAACCCTAAAAACAGGCTTAAGCTTCTCGAGAAGCAGTTCTTCCTCTTTGGCGCTGCTGGCCGTGAGGCGACATTTGATTATGAAATGGCAGACGCTGAACTGCAGATCTGGCCCTACTCTACACCTTCAGCCAAGCTAATGGCCAACCAGGGCTTCTGCTTTGTTCCTACGAAGAAGCTGACTGACCGTGTGTACTGTGTGGGATGTCGTGAGCTTCAGCACAACTGGGAGGGAGTCGAAAATCCTGCGGAGTATCACTTGAAGAAGCACCCACATTGTCCAATCTCTCTCGTGCATTACTATAACACCAAGAGAGAGAACGGCCCGATTGATTGGCCGACAGTAGAGATATTGGGCAATCCTCTCTCTTCAGAATCAATGGAGGTCAGACGCGCTACGTTTGCTAAGCATTGGCCATTCGACAACATCCCAGATGCGAAGCCCACCACCGAGAAGATGGTTGAAGCCGGCTTCTGCTACTTCCCACATGACCAAGGCGATGATCTGGCAAGTTGTATGTATTGTGGTACGAGTCTTGAAGGGTGGGAGGAGCAAGACGATCCGATGGAGGAGCACTCCAAACGTGCCAAAGGAAGAGGGTGCTACTATTTAGACATGCTGGCCAAGAATAACGAAAGGAAGAGATTGAGTGAGGAGCTGCAAGGTGGCTCTGGGTTGAAGAAAGTGAAGGTTGATGAACCTCTGGGCCATGCAGGTGACACAGAATCAATAGAGCATGCTACAAACCAGGTTTCTCAAGAAAAGAAGACCAACAAAAGGACCAAATCGAAGAAGGTTAGGAAGATGAAGGAGCCGATTGTCGAGGTTCCTGATGATTCTTTGCCAGATACGGAGTCAAAACCTCTGAGACCAAGAAGGGCGGCAAGCAGAGCTGCCGAGAAGATGATTCAGATCAGTGAGGCTAATGAAAGTCTCAACGATAATGAGAGCGGCAATGACAGTGATGTTGAACTGCTGAGTGAAGAGAGCTTCGGTCTCACATCCAACGAGCTTCAGCTCAACTCCGAACCAGAAGCGTACACTCGCTCTTCACAACGTTCTAACAAATCCCAGAACGCTTCCAAGAATGTCAGCAAAAAGGGTACCAACTCCGCAAAGCTGAGCTCAGCATCACCGCCAAAAAAATCAAAGATATTGGACAGTTCCTTTGGGGAATCAGAGAACGATATGTTCGGCCCGGAAAAGATCAATGGTTCCAAGCTGGATACACTACTCTCACCCAAAAAGTCATCGAAGGCTTTATCGGAGAAGCCTATGTCATCACCTGCAAAGTCCATGCCCCTTCGAGACATCACCAACGTTTCAGATACAAGCACTATCTTTTCAACAAAGACGAGTAGAAAACGTCCGGTGATCCATAATGACGATGATGATGAAGAAGAAGAAGAAGAAGAAGAAAATCCTGATGATGATGGAGAAATTTTGCTGGTCAGCAACAACAGCTCATCAGTATCGAACTCAAATGTCGGATCGTCCATCAAAGAGACTGGTCTATCAAATAAGACCGAGAGGGCCGAGAGCAGCTCTACGTTAAAGCCATCATCGGCGATAGAGGAACAACAGGATGATATGGCGCAATCGCCAAATATTGTTCCATCGGAATCATCAATATCAGAAGCAGAACTATCGCCACTTGCCTCCAAGCAACACAACTCTCCATCGCTTAAGTCCGAACAGTCCACCTCACTCTCCCGTGTCAGGACCAACAGTAAAAGTGTGTTGTCTCATTCACGGTTCTTTGAGAGCCCAAAGATGGTGAGGCGCAGTCAAAGTCCATTCCTTGATGACAATTACCAGGGGAGTGACAAGATCACTGCATCAGAGGCAATTATTGGCCCTGACGATAATCCAATAGAAGAGTCCACCGATCACAACATTGAAGTGTCATTGTCGGACCTCAATAAGCACCTTGCTGTGAATGATAAAGTTGGGGAGCTGTCAGTCCACCAATCTCTAGAAGCAACTGGTTCCGAGAAGCCAAAGATTCTACCACTTCATGAGTCCACACACGATTCCATCGTTTCATCGCCAAAGGCTCTAAGTATTTTGTCACCTACTGTTGCATCTCCAGAGCCACAGGCACTCACAAAGATCGGTGACGTGCCACCATTGCAGTCTACCTCAACTAACAATACAACAAACGATGATGACTCTTTCCACAGTGCAGGAGAGTCCACTCCGTCGGACTATTGGCCGCCAACAGATACAAATAAGCTCTTCCATCACCTTGTTGACCTCGAAACTGCGCAGACGTACGTCTCAGAGCTCACACGCCTTCCATACGAGCTTCATGATGATGTAGATGGCCGTGTTACAAATTTTATCAATCAGATGCCCGAAGAAGAGGTGGAGATGACTATTGAGGAATGGATACAGCATATGGCAGTCCAGGGCAAAGAACATTTAAGACAGGTGTGTACGCAGATGATCGAAGAGTTTGATGAGGAGTGTGAGAGAGCTTTGGACAAATTAAAGGCTTTGGAAACTATAGATTGATGGTGCTATATTGCTTGAATGTATAAGCTGAACTGTGCATCTTGTTCGCTCTGATAAGGCTTCCGTAAGCTGATAGGTTTGATTAAAATACAGATCATTAGAGAAGTGAATACGAGTACTTGAAGTACATGACTAACTGTTAAACACTGGTCAACACAGATCGTAGCATTATCACATCTTTCCAACATCGGGGCTTGGGCTCTTGATGAAGTGATCATCAACCGGTGAGTTCAGCGTGCTCAGCGTCTTCAGGGCACTCTCTGTGACTGAACGATTTGCGGTGTTCAACATTGCAGGTCTTGGTGATGGTGGCAAGGAGGGCTGCTTTGCGAGGCCCTCCAGCTTCTTGTTCATCAATGTGATTTCATCAGACGAGTGCGGCTCTGTGGCGGTCTTACTTAGATCAGCAGGTGTGCCACTTGGGGAACCATGCTGGAATGGATTCATGCCCTCAGCCTCGAGATGCTTGTTATGTGGATTCATGGACGACATCTCTTTTAGCTTGCTAACATGATGTATGGTCTTGGCAATGGTTTGGATCAAAAGGTTTGGCTTCAGTGGCTTGGAGATGTACTCGTCCATCTGTGCCTGGAGACACTTCTCACGATCACCAAGCATAGCATGAGCGGTCAGGGCAATGATAGGAACACGGACAGAGTATGGGTCAATTGGGTTAATCTCCTTCTCCCATTTTCTAATGTTCTCCGTGGCCTCGAAACCACCCATGATTGGCATCTGGACATCCATCAACACAACATCGTAGCGGTTCTTCTTGACGGCCTCGAACGCTTCAAAACCGTTTTGAGCAACGGTGACTTCATGACCATATTTGTTTAAGATACGGACAGCAAGCTTCTGGTTGACAAGAGAATCCTCAGCAAGGAGAATGTTGTAGGACTGTGGCACATCATCTTCATTTGGGACGACTCTGGATTCCAGGGCTGGTTTCAAGTATCCAGCAAGATCCACTTCTGAACAAGGTGTGTTACCATATGATTGAATACCAAGGTCAAGGCAGATCTTCATGTTAAGGTCTAGTAACATTGGATGAAGTAGCACGAATGGGATGTATTTGATCTCTGGTAACAACCTAAGTCTATTACCAGTCTCAATAGAGTCAATAATGATCACGTCGTACTTGCATGGCTCTTGAATACTTGCTTCCTCGATGGAGCTCACCACCGTTGGCCTCAAGTTCAACTCTTTCAGCAAAAGATCGATAGTATTCATCTGCTGTTGTGTATGCTCTGTGAAGATGACCAAGATCTGATGAAGGTTGAAGGTCAAGAGAGCATCAGACTTTTTGGAGAGTTGGGCCTTTACTGGTTTCACGGCAATGGTGAAGTAGAACTTGGAGCCCTCACCATAAGCAGAAGTGACCCAAATCTCACCACCCATTAAATGAATCAATCTTTTGGAGATGGACAACCCCAAACCGGTACCACCAAACTTTCTCGTAGTGGATCCATCAGCCTGTGTGAAGTTCTCAAAAATCAAGTCCAGCTTGTCCTTCTTGATACCGATACCTGTATCGGAAACACAGAACTCCAAGACAATCGTATCGTCATCAGGGATTTCGGTTGGTTTCACCAGCGTCGATGAGTCGTTACCAGTCACGTAGTTTGTGTTGATGATAGTGTCCTTGATCTGCTTCTCCAAAGACTGGGTTGCCTTACGCACACTCAGCATAACGTGTCCCTTCGATGTGAACTTGATCGCGTTACCAACAAGGTTGAGGATAACTTGTCTCAATCTAAACGAGTCACCAATCAAGTAATCAGGGAAAGAGGCATCTGCCTGGTAGATCAAGTCGAGTGGCTTCTCGATGGACTTCACTGCAAGGGTCTTGAGCGCATCAAAGACTGTACCCCTTAGGGTAAACTCAACTTGCTCGATGGTCATCCTGTTAGCTTCAATCTTGGAGATATCCAGGATATCATCAATAATAGTGAGAAGAGAGTTAGCCAAGTTGTGAACGGTCGAGAGCATTTCTCTTTGATATTGTGTTAATTCAGTGTCTAGTGTCAGCTGTGTGTAGTTCAGAATACCGTTGAATGGCGTTCTCAACTCATGCGAGAAGATACCCAAAAATTCAGATTTGGCCCTATTTGCCAATTCAGCAGCTTCTCTCGCAGCGGTATTTCTTTTGATGGATTCCCTCAAGTTGTACACCATCTGATTAATCTTAGTCTTCAATGTATCCATCTCACCGGATGCCTCAACGGTAATGAACTTTGTGAAATCACCATCAGTGGCAGCAGCAGTAATCTGAGCAAAGGCTCTCACCTGTGAAGTCAAGTTCGCAGCCATCACGTTCACATTTGCAATAATTTCTTTCCACAGACCATCGACATCAGACACCTGTGCCTGAACACCAAGCTTACCTTCAACACCGACATCCTTGGCGACTCTAGTCACCTCTGAGACGAAAACGAGAAGGGAGTCAACCATCTTGTTGATAGTGTTTTTGAGCTCCAAGATTTCGCCTTGCGCCACGACATCAATCTTCTTCGACAGGTCACCATGAGCGACAGCTGTTGTGACGTGTGCGATGGATCTCACCTGGTTGGTCAAGTTTGTAGCCATGGCGTTGACATTATCCGTAAGGTCCTTCCATGCACCTTCAACACCATTTACAACAGCCTGGCCACCAAGGATACCCTTGATACCGACATCAGTGGCCAAACTCGTCACTTCGAGGGCAAATGTTTGCAGAGAGTCCACCATTTGGTTGATCGTGACTTTGAGTTCTAAAATTTCACCTTTACAATCAGCAGTGACCTTTTTGGATAAATCTCCTCGAGCAACGGCGGTAGTAACGTTGGCGATATTTCTGACTTGATTTGTCAAATTTGTAGCCATGGCGTTAACATTATCGGTCAACTCCTTCCAGATACCCTCAACGCCAATAACAACGGCCTGGCCACCCAATCTACCTTCAACACCGGTCTCTCTAGAGACTCTTGTGACTTCGAAGGCAAATGTCTTCAACTGGCCAACCATGGTATTGATAATGTTTTGCAACTCTAGAATCTCACCTTGTGCATGGACATTGATCTTGAGACTGAGGTCACCATTAGCGACACCTCTAACAACTTCAACAATTTCTCTAACTTGATTTGTCAAATTGAGCGCCATAACGTTCAGATCGTCACTGAGTCCCTTCCAGCAACCTTGTGCATCAGGGACTTTAACCTGTCCACCAAGTTCACCATGGGCAACTTCTTTGGAGATATTGGAGACTTCATCAACAAACAATTGGAGCTGTTTCATTACAGTATTTATTGTAGTCTTGACAGTGACAATTTCAGCATCGTCGCCATCGTGGACAGCAACGGTCTTCGTGATGTCACCTTCGGATATGGCAATGAGGACGTTACTTATCTCCTCTAATGCAACGAGAAATGGTCGCTTACCATCATTCAGTGCCTGAATCGTAGATTCCTGCTGTTGATGGTGTGCTAGCAGCGATTGGCGGAGTATCTCAGGATCCGAGGTGGATAGCAGCTTGGAGAAGGCCGCGGGGTCCTCAGCATACTTGATGATGTCTGGGACGCTCATCCTGTGATCGAATCGGTACTTCGGTGGGGAATGTGCCGTTTCTATGCAACTTAGTGGCGAAAGGTATGAGGCTCTTCCTGTTGGTAGGTGTTAGTTGGTGTTGTTGTGTTTTGATGCCTGGGAAAAGCCTTAAACTATTATGGGATGGACGCGCGCCGCCAGTGAGCGATCGCGAATAGTGGCCCGTTGTTGTGATTGGGAATGAGGGGGTGCGCCCGGGTGTGTAGGAATACGTGTGCCGTATTTAGAAGCAGATTTGAGAGAAGCTATCCTTGAGCCTTGAACCTTAAACCTTGGCCCTTGAAAAACTCGAGCTTGTGCCCTTTTGAAGAGTTGTTTAGGAAGGCTGAAACTGTTGTAGGTGTCAAGGTATGCTTGGCGCCGTGTTTTGCCTTTGAGATGACGTAGTAAGCGCGAAAGCGTTCCCCTGCAGCAGAGTAGTGAATTGTTTACCTGTTGGTGAGCCAATTGGCTAGAGAGTCTGTGGGGACTGTGGTGATGGAAAAGGATACGATACTTGTTTTTATGGGATTAAATCAATACTGGAACCTTGGTTATCCTGATCAAGTGTATTGTCTACACGCAATAATAGGATGCGAGATGCGCAGATGCCTACCTATACGTGTGGGGAAGTTGGAGTGCCTGCTGAGATTTTGGGCTAAAACTGGCATTGTAAGGCACGTGACTCTCACATTCTGCTTACTTCGTCATGTCTCTACTTCAAGTTCTGGGCCAATATCATTGAAAAAGGGTGAAGTACATGTTTTATTTAATTTTGAACAACTTTCCTAATAATTATACCGATCATTGGAACCAATGGTAGGTTCATCGTGATGGGAACGATGTCGTACTCACTTAAGCTTTCACAGTTAAAGCTACAGCTACAGCTGAAATTACCAGCTTATCGCGTAATCGCAACGTCATACACGAGCTTGGAATAAATACGATAAGCTCGATGTGTCCTTTGAAGGTTATCTGCTCCTTGAGACGATTCAGCGGATAATGTAGATTAGCATTGGCTCCACCGCACTCCATAAACTAGGCTGTAATACACTGTCATAGCGTAGAACTTGCAAACTTTCGTAGGGAGTCAGATCCAGGAAGGCTTTAGTGGCAGAGTTTGCTTGCTAAAATACCATGCATGTCTGGACATTTATTTACAGGTGCGCTTGTTGTGACTTGTGTACAAGACGAAGAGAATTAAGCTGGGTGATGTGATTTTCAGTGTTATTTGTTGTGATAGGTATAACTGTTTCGATCTCTTTGGTCTAAAAGGACATATTCGAAACCGCCCTTCTTGGTGTCGGTTTGTGATTCCATCATCATGAATCTCCAATGCTGAACACCAACTACTGCCTACGAGTAGGTGGAGCTGAACTCTCGAGTGTGATATGTAGACCATGACCATTACACTCGCATTCCAGTGTATCCGGAACGAATCTATTCGCAATCTAGTATAGATGATGGATGGTTAAAGGTGAGTAGGAGGGTGTTCAGATATCAAACAATGTATGAGGAGAGCACCTTATAATGGAGGGATCTCTTCCCAACGCTACCAAGGCTGTATTATCTGCCCCTGATCGGATTCGAGTTTGATAAGAATGATAACACGGCATGGTGTTGATCTAGCGGTCTAGTGCAGACTCTTGTGCACTAGAGGTTATTTCCTTCATGTCGCTTCTACCCATGTACAAAACCTTTGGCCCCTCATGTGCATATCTGTGCCGCCAGCTGATAGCGTTCTTCTGAATATGGGGTGCTTATCAGCAGTAGCATGTGCTCAGTGTTTGGTGGCTGCGCCGCTTGACACAGCTGTGGGATTTTGGGGCTGTAAACAATCAATCAGCAGCTGCGGCACAACGTACAACACCCGCACACAACAACAGCCAGCGAAATGCTAGCCTCGTTGTCCATATGTTGAATATCATTTGCAGATGCCACATGTCACTCAAAGTAACAAGCCACCGCCTTGGATAGACCATCAGCAGAGAGCAAGCAGCGCACGGAAACTCAGCACTGTGCTGCTACTTCTCTTTTCCCCACCGCGCACATGCATATGTAGGACTTGAATCTCCATGACAACGCAGTATTTCTATTAAGGCGGGCAGTCTAGCCCGCACCTGCTCGCGCGCGCCCGCGCGCCGAGGGTTATTAAAGGAAGGGCTTCCTCGCCCCTGCCCCGCCGCTGTTGCCACAGAGATATTCAACGAGACATTTGTCTCTCTATTACTCTCTCTCTCCACATCACTGCTACCAACGCACACTCCCACGCAACCACGCACGACACAATATACACAGCTATATTCTCTGTCTGCTTCTCACTGGGCCAACGACCAACCAGAGCAAATAGCAAAACAGCAAAGCAGCAAAGCAGCAAAAGCAGTCCTACTACTGCCCACTTCTGATCTTACCAATCGCTTCCCCGTAACCATGGGCACGCCGCAACGGCCTCAGACACCACAGGACCGCATCATAAGCGATACCCGCTCCTCCCCACCAGCTATAGTGTCATCGTCACCGGCAACTTTTGCCTCCCCGCTAGAGCACTGCTTGTCTGCATCCGCCACCCGTCATAACGATGACACATTTTCCTACTCAATGCATCAGAACAACTCGGATGAAACGGAATCACTCGTGGCTTGGTACATCGATCAGCTAAATCGTGACCCACAAGGATTCAAGGACTCTCTCACTGCTGATGAGCTCACGCGGGTGCTAACGAAGTGTCACACTGCTCTTCGCCACTACCGGTTTCAGAGTGCACTTTTAAGGATGGAAAATGATGAAACAGAGAAGAGGAACGCTGTAGAGACCAACCTTATCAAGAAAGAGGTTGATTTCTTCCTCCAGAGCCCGTTACTCCCTACTCCAAATGCACAGCATCACCAACACCAGCATCAGCATCAGCACGATCTCATTCGACAACTTCCACAGCCAGCACTCTCTGTCCCGCTCACAACCTATGCCCCATCCCCTCTCTCTATTGATGACCTAAACTCCACCCCGCGAAGCTCTGTTCCCCTGAGACACAGCCGCATCACTCGTTCAAAGAACAGAGTTGACAAGAACAAGGAGAAGGAAAAGTGCAAGAATAATAGTAAGCTCAAGCTTGTCGAGAAACTCTCCATCAAGAACACCTCTCCTTCCAAAAGAGACTTTGCCGACCATATTAAGGTGTTCACTCTGGAAAAGAAGATTTGAACTTACTTAATGCCTGCCAGCTTGTACTCTACAATCACGTCAATGACCCCTTCATACAACACAGTTACTCATCACTAATCAACTAAACTATTTTGCTAACGACTTCCAAATACGCCCAAACTCCATTTTATTATAATTGTCTCAATCAGAGTTTGGCACATCTTTTGCTAACGTAATACCCATCTGCTATGTATCGCTAATAATGTCTTCTAATAAACCATATGAACTTCAGCACTAGTTTTGTAGAGATAATGGCCTACTCAGATAGGGAGAGAAGAAGAGAAGTAAGCACCCACACGTCCTAAAAACCGAAAACAAGTTTACAGTGCTATACGTGCCCCATATCGGTACAATCTGATGCGCGGGGATTTTACCATACATAAGCGATCTTGGAACACACTCCTATAAATGATGGCGAGTGGTGGGACTATTAAAACATCTCGGGATTATTAGCTCAGCTGGGCTACGATAAGAGATCTTTATGATCTTTGTGTATTATATAGTATACTGAATACCTAAAGAGAGAACCAGCTCTCTTTTCACATTCAAGTCTGAAACCAACCATAATAAGACATCATAAACTGTGTATATAACCAGTAGGCGGATTAATTAAAATAGTCCTCCCCAAAACCCGGGAAGAACAACAAAACTCGGCAGCAAAACTAGCATCAATAGCAATTATTTAGACCTCACTAATCTCAACCTAACTATTTCCAATACCTGTATCACGTATAGCCACTTAAAAATCATGCGTCTCAAGGAGATCCTCCAAGATGAGCTTCTCAGTCCCAATCTCCACTCTCTCATGGAACTCTCGGACTCTAACATCCTCATCCTTCTCAACAATCAACAACTTATAAGTCAACTCCTCTCCTAGTGCAACTGTCTTCTTCCAAAGCAATAAACTTTCTTCAGGACCACTGAAACATTCATCATAATCCTCAAGTTCCAATTCATCCTGAGTAGCATCAGCATCGTCCTCTTCCGCATCATCCAAATCGTCGACAGCAACGCTTTCAGATCTCCAGTACAACTTATCTATAGCACCAACACAAGAGTTGTGTCTCTTCATAGCTGGCCCGCTCTCCACATGACCACCCTCCTTAGCTGTCTCCTCGACCTCAAACCCCCTCTTCAAAACACCACCACCGTCGCCGCCTTCACCAAACCCACTAGATAATGACGAGGCACCAAGAATAATGGTATGCGGATGACTTAGCTGCTGTAGCCATTTCCAATTTTGCAATAAGTTATCAACTGTGTCGCTTCTCTCAACACGGCTCTTTGCGTCATAGGTGTGGAAAGTACATGTTATCTTGTTCTTGCATGGGTGGCCATTGCGAGTAATCACTCCACAGCGGAAGTCTGGATGATCGTAGTCGGTGATCTTGGTATTGTTATTAGTGTTTGTGGTAGTATAAGAGATTACTGGTGGGGCATTCGAGATATTGCTCTGGCTGTTGCCTGTTGATTCTGGTTAGTATGTTCCTGAGTTATCAACTTCAAACGCCGATAGAACGAGCCATGATGGGATGTAACCACTGAAAAGGAAAAGCCATGAGAGTCAAACCAGTACATGTAGGGAGGAGCGTCTGTTTCCCCATTGGTGGGGAAATAACACTCAAACCTGCTGGACAGGAACTGTGACTCTCATGTGAAGGAAGTGAAAGCTGGCAAGTAAAACAGAGCACACGACATCTGTAGAAACACAGGGCTTCAAAAATGACCGTGAAATAGCAAAAGAAGTAAGAGTAAAGGAGTTTTATAGTTAAAAGGTAAGAGACTGTAAGCAAGGTAGCAAGATATGGATTTGATTGAAAAAAAGAAACCAATATTGAGGTCATCATAGGAAGACTGTTATCGATAGATATCAAAGTATAGCACCGGTTTTCACACACTGTTGACTAGAGAACCAGATGCTGGGGGGTATCTGACAATTGACTTACTATTCATACTAGACACCTCAATTTCACAACATTGGTGATGATGATGGCCCTTTCACAGTATTTGGGTATCGTGATACAATTACCAGGTTGTTAGTAGGTTGAGTGTAGGGTTGGGTAATTGATAGGATTGGTAGAGAGGTATCGGCCAGTCGCTTCCTCGTTGTTGTGGTGGGGGATATCATATCATGAAACAGTGAATCGCAACACGGCGTAGGAAAGGTTCAAAGTATGGAAGCTTACCTTTGACCAAGTTGGATGGTGATGGGATATTGGAGTAGGATGTGTGTTTATGGTGGGTGTCAGTGGTGAATGGGTGGGTATAAGCGTAGTTGGGAAAGGTGGTTTTATAGTTGAAGGTTGCCTCAGCCTCATGGCGGCTATGATTCATAGATACAGTGGTATCTCCCAGGGGAGACCTTGCCCCGGATGGTGTGTTGTTAGAACCAGTGGGCATGGAAAGAGTGATATCGTAGTCGATAAATTCATTCAAAGAGTCATCATAAGTGTTAATAGTCTGATCTTCCCAAAGACAGTTTGGGATTTCAGAGGCGGCAGTAGCCACAGCGTCATCTTCAGTGATATCCAAAGACAGCTCTTGGATGTTGGTAATGGAAGACATTGACGACAACGAGGCGCTGGAAACACGATAATTGTTCATAAAGTCAGCAGATGGAACAATGAATGCTTCATTGAGCTCAAAATTGAGATAGTCATTAGCGTCGAAAGGAAGCTTTGGAGCTGAGTGTGACTTGTTAGTGCTTGGGATACAAGGAAAGAGAGAGAGAGGGAGGGAGAAGAGCTCACCTTCAGCGGCTATCTCCAGGGCCCCGTTTTCGTCATCCACAATCTCAAAGGCGTAGTTGTCAAACAGAGTCATTGTTTTGTGAGAAGCAGTATTTGCACTGTAGTGTAGGGCTGTGAAGTATACTCAGGGAAGGATAGGGAGGGGTGTTACTTATCTTTTATAAGCGTATGCGGCGGGGTCCCACTTACTCTCCCGATCACTCGATCTGAATCTGGTAGGTGTCACACCAGTTGGAGTTGCGACAAAGCACGGCGCTATGGCATTGGAGAGCCCCACATCCTTCGAACTCTATTATGACCCCTCTCTTGTTCTGCTCTCCTCTTCACAGGGAACGTCTATCGAGTGAAGATTCACACTATGCTACTACGACACATTCGCTGGTGTTGGGAAAAAACGTTCGAGTTATCCATTCAGCACCATAAGTACTGTGACTTTACCTTTAAAAGAGCAATCAATCATAGTCCCATGACCAGGTGGAAGAAAGGGTGCAGTTTGTATGTGTATAAAGGTGCTGCGTGTGCGCTGTGTCTTCGTCGCCTGACAACATTGTTATGTATGAAGCTGCATATGCATGCATCCCCAACTTTCTTTCGAGATACAGATCAGATCTCACGATTTGTGCGCTACTGAGCTTTTAGCTCTGGTAATGGTGGATGGAGCTGAGGTTTAATAACTTCCGTCGCATTAAAAACATTTGACTTTCTTGGTATTTTTACAACAGGATGGTGTTTTCGACAAGGATACGTCAGCTCCATCGGTGGTTGATTGTGCCATATCTCCAACACCACCCTTAGGGAATGCTTATAGGCTACAGCCAAAAGCCTGCCTATTTACGCTGCACATGCATTTCACATAATAAAAGGGACCAGCTGAAAGTTTTATCCTTTAAGATCCGTAGCTGTAAGTCATATGAACTGTCAACAACCACCAGGGAAGCGGCAAGACTGATGATGAGGGCTCGTAAGTAGGATAGATAGTGGATATCACAGATAATAATAATAAGCCACATTTAGAACAAGATCCATTGAATTGATGCTCCTCAGAGTATTTAAGTGTGGTTACCTTCTTTTACCCCTTCATTCTATCGTTGGACGTTCAAGGGACATCGGTAAGCTAACAACACAGAGTACCTTAGCAATATACCAGCATGGGCCATCTCCTTAGTCTTTTTCTCTTCCTGGAGCAGACATCCCTTTCTGTTTCCAAAAGACAATCACATAAAGCATACTGGCTGTGTTAATAATCATTGTCATAGAAGCTTCTGTAAACCCCTCGTACCAACATCTGCAGATCGCAGCGCGCAGATCACAAGCGCATGCGTCAAACCCCAAGACCTAGTCTCAAGTACCATTTCAACATGGTCCCCACATCCCCACCCTTGCACACATCTAACAAGGGTCCATGCATGTAATTTAAAGAGCTCAGGATGATGATGTGATGCTATTGGTTGTGCCGCTTGAATGCTATGTTATGCGAGAGCTTGTACCATCGAACCTACAGAAAAGGGGTCGGCCCCCAGCCTGACAGTTAGAGGTCGTTATAGCAGGCTATAATGCCAGACAGGTGACCTCAGCCTTCAATCTACAGCTTATGTCTTTAAATCAGTTACTCTGGATTATGCACATTAACAGAATTCTCCGCCATGTCATCAAGAGAAGTTGATCATAACGCCAAGCTGATGGAAAACACAATATCTCTGCTTAACCTCAATGCCTTCTTCTGTACCAGCCATAGTATTTTGTTGCCGACTTCTCGAAATTATCCTTATTATTTCTTTCCGGCCGATAGCACACCACATACACCTTATCATCATGACCAGTTTCCTGATGAGGGGTAGACAGAGAAGAGAGTACTACATACTGCGCACCACAGATTTGTCAAAGACAAGACAATGTAAGAGGAAAATAATAATGGCTTCAGCCTTCGTAGATTAGCCTGACATCTGTGGTATACGGCTTACTTTTGCACGACGCAGGGCTGCTCAATCAAAGCTGCATGAGTATACCATACTGTGGGATAATCCCAGAAATATGTCTTCAAATCTCCGCTTTTCAACCTTCAGTATAGCCGTATGGGCCATTCAAATAGCAGCTTTCCTAGACAAGGGGCTTTGTTAGCATGCCAAATTTAGGGCATCTGTATCCTGGTGCATCCGAACCCTCGGCTATTTGTCATGTGGGGCCCAAAGCACTCAATGTTTCAGACTTCTTCAAGTAGCTACAAGCGTAAACTTTAGTGCTACAGGTCTTTCAGTTCTGTCAGTACTTACTTCTTGTCTTAATTTGGGAACTGTTCCGATGATATGTTAGCATTGATAGCAAAGAGTGCAGCTTCTCCTCTCATTATGACACCGCATATGGACCCAGTACTAAGTGAGGATTGGTGAAGAAGATCACGATCAAAAGAGAACAGCACTAGTGATTCTGCCAGTCGTGCTCATTGAGCTGTCACTATATCAAGGTTTGTCTGTCGCTATTTAGTTATCACTTCATTCCTTCATTAATGAATCAAAGCAGTGATAGGGGCCTAATCACCCTCTCATGGTAAAACTGTACTACACCTCCCTGCAGCGTCAGGTTAACTTCAAAGCAGCCGCAATGCTTTTCTAGTATTAGGGATGTGATTCGTGGTTAACAATAATAGGGGCGTGCTTAAAGACCCCCTTTCGTAAATTGGCTTCTCAGAGTTTAATGATCTCAAAGCTCAAATCTGGTTGTCATGGAGAGAGCCAAGCGGGTAGCACATGTGCAAGTTTCAGGAGATACAGCCCCTTACGCTCAGCCTGTGGAATGCTACAGAAGAAAAGAGGGTATGGCCATAACAATAGCTGAGGGTTGCTGAAGCTTTACCAGTTATTGTCAAGCTCCTCAAAGACTAATAGGACGTAAAGACTCATGTTGAGTTGTCTAGGCTCTTTGCAAAGAACTTCAAGTTTTATGCCCTAGTCACGTGAATATACTGAGGGCACTCATGGCAGTCGCTCGACACCTCAACACCAGCGCGTCTCGCGAATTACGCTTTTCACGGCCAAAATATGGCGGTGTGTTTGCGTGCTGGGTTCGCGACCAAGCGGTACGCGCACTCTGTGGGTGCGCCAACCAGGTTTTTTTTTCCTCGAGGCTTGTGCTTTCGCGGTATTTGATTGCGCGGTAGGGTCGCGAGCGGGATTCGCTGGGACTGTGAAAAACTTCAAGCTTTTCTTCACAACACCGACACCACCACAGTCTGTTTGAAGAGAGGATACACTCATTACACACAGCAAAAATGTACGTGAAGACACTATGAGAAACGACAAAGAGACACGATATTTGGATTCTGGAGAAGCATTTGGGATACACTGGATATATTTCACACTTTGCGGTTTCGAGAACAGCAGCACCATTCCTCACCACTACCCGAAGAAGTTTTCACAGCCACTACATCATGAGGGCCAAATGGAAATGGGAGAACCACAAAGACGTTCTTGATAAGTCCTGGTTGGGACAAAGCCTCACATTCTGAGCAGCTTGTTCAGTCCTTAGACCCCAACGGCCTCGGGCACCTTTAACTGAAGGAGTATGGGAAGGCTCTTTTACATGATTCGTTGAGAGTTGTGATACTTCTCTAGGTTGTGGTGTCCAATGGGCAGTGGTGCACAATATCTTCATTTTCGATTGCGCTTGAAACGAACTTTTGACTCCAAGAGGGAATCTTCTAGTCGATGTGGAAGATGCCATCCAAATTGTTGTTCCAGATCCATAATATCTTCAAACTCTCGCTTCGTCTTTTATCGTCATTCCACCCAGAGCAAGAACTAACATTTATTTACAGGACTAAGAGAACTAAAAAGGTCGGTATCACTGGTAAGTTTGGTGTCCGTTACGGTTCCTCCCTTCGTCGTCAGACCAAGAAGTTGGAGATCCAGCAGCACGCCAGATACGACTGCTCTTTCTGTGGTAAGAAGTCCGTCAAGAGAGAATCTACCGGTATCTGGAACTGTCATTCCTGTAACAAGACCGTTGCCGGTGGTGCTTACTCTATCTCCACCGCTGCTGCCGCTACTGTCAGATCCACCATCAGAAGATTGAGAGAGATGGCTGAGGCCTAAACTGGGGGTTTGTGGTTTGTATAAAAGCGTTTCATGAACATGGTTTTGATAATTATATGTGGGTTGTAGTGAAGCTCTTATCTCTTTAAAGACCGTTGTCCTTATAAATAGTTGCGGCCGTGGTGGTTCCTTGATGTCGACATGAAAGGTAACTTCCAAGAAGCAGATAGAGAACAAATTACGGTAATTTACAAGGAAGCAATAGAATTACATATACTATCCGATAGATACGATCAGGAACCGTGTGGACATGTTAAAACGTACCGAGTTTGTCGTGTGCCCACCCTTCCGTCCTCGGCATCCGCCCACCGCCGAGGCCCAAAACGTTTTGACGGTTCTTCCCTTGGACCAGTGGTGGTGTTCGGGTGCCGGTGATGAGAGCCCGCCCGGGGCATCGGGGGCTCCGTGATCGGTCAGGCAGTTGCACCTGAGTCAGGGGAGGGAGCTAAGGAAATTGGACCATGGGGAAGACCTGATGAGGGTAGTCAAGGAATGCTTGAGTAGCTAAGATGAATAAAATTTTCTCATTATTGTCAATTGAGTGCCTCTTTCTCTTTTTCTGGCCACACTGAGACTCTTGAGTCCCCTGCCCGGGGACCAACAATCTTCGAATCCGCTTGCCTCCGCCTGCCCCACAATTTGGTGCCGGCCACGCCCGCACTGTCACTCCATTGACCCGTTACAATCACCATCAGGGGGGCTTCCGAGACCGGAAACGGTATATAAAGAGAGCTGCTTCCCCAGAAAGTAGATCTGCTTTCCCCACACGCGTACTACTTACCCCCACAGCAAAGGTAGCTAATACCCAGTCACCCCTACAAGCTCGCTACCTCTCGTTGTCCTCCCTACTATCCTCCCCTCCTGTTTCTCCACCCACGTTTTGAACACATTCCACATATATAATAAGAAACATCACCATAGCATTCACACAGAAATCCCATAATGTCTAACAAGAAATCATCATCTACAGCTGTGAACCTCATTTCTGGAGGAACAGCTGGTCTCTTCGAGGCGCTATGTTGTCATCCTCTTGACACAATCAAGGTGCGTATGCAGCTCCATAGAAAGACCGGTATGGTGAAGAATCCAGGCTTCATCACCACTGGTATTCAGATTGCCCGTAAGGAGGGTATCACGGGTCTATACAAGGGTCTTGGAGCCGTTGTCATTGGTATCATCCCAAAGATGGCTATCCGTTTCTCATCATATGAGTTCTACAGAGGTTTACTCAAGAGACCAGATGGTTCCATCTCAACATCATCCACTTTTATTGCAGGTGTCGGTGCCGGTATCACTGAAGCATGTGCTGTTGTTAACCCAATGGAAGTTGTCAAGATTAGACTGCAAGCTCAACATCATTCCATGTCTGACCCTCTCAGTGCTCCAAAGTATAGAAACGCTGGACATGCCTTGTACCGTATTATTGTTGAGGAGGGATTCTCCACGCTATACAGAGGTGTTTCACTTACTGCCGCTAGACAGGCTACGAACCAAGGTGCAAACTTTACTGTGTACTCCAAATTGAAAGAGTACCTGCAGGATTACCACACCAAAAATGGTAACGGAGGCCTTGTTCCAAGTTGGCAGACTTCCTGTATCGGTTTGATCTCTGGTGCCATTGGTCCATTCACCAATGCACCATTGGATACTATCAAGACAAGATTGCAAAAGGAGACAAAGTCCTCTAATCCAAACGATGCTGTGCTCAAGCAGTCTAGTGCTCAACGAATCATGAGAATCACAAGAGAGTTGATCAAGGAGGAAGGTTTCGCAGCCTTGTACAAGGGTATCACACCAAGAGTTATGAGAGTTGCCCCAGGTCAGGCTGTCACTTTTACCGTGTATGAATATGTCCGTGGAATGCTTGAGACGATGCCAGTGTTTTCTCCTCAGCAGGCTACGGTGTTTGATGAATGATCCGAAGGCTGGTGAGATAAATGGATTGCGCTAATGATCATGCTGCAGGTGTCTGTGTAAGCGATAACCGGCTGGGCTTTGTATCTCTGCACACATCACACAGCCAACAGTTTAGAACGAGCAGTCCAGGTTCCCCATCCATCTGCTTAAAATTTTTATTCACATTCTTCTAGAAAACACACCACTGTCTGACTTCGTAGCCACTTGTCAACGGACCACATAGCCCGGCCGAAGTTGCGCCATAAGTCTGACGCAGCAATGCCCGAAAAACACATCACCGGAAACCGCAGCAATCAACGCGGGGGGTAGTGCCCTAATCTGCAAGTGCTAATATCATGCGGGGATTTCAGCCTTTTCAGCCTGATTATTTAAGGCCCACACTAGCCGCTTTTGCTCATAGCAACACCTTAAATTAACCTAAAGAACACACACTATACGCTTCACCATGAACGACGACTGCATCTACATGATCACCCCGAACCAGCGCCTCACGAAAGTGGACTCGGTTACTATCCCTTCACTCCATAAGCGCGCTGCTGCGCTAGAGACACAACTCTCCCAGATCACCACGACGGCGTCAAATACTAAGAGCTCAATGTCTGCTCAAGAAAAGACGAGGCTCGAGGATGCAGAGAAGATGACAAAAGGCGAGCTGAAGTATGTCAAGTCATACTTGCGCATCATGGAGACTTTGAAGGATGTCACGAGTTGTGAGGGAAAAGACTCTGATTGCTATGATTATGAAAAGGAGGATGACATCTTGGATAAGATTGCGCGTGAGATGAAGGAGTTGAAGGTGGCCGAAAAAGAGGTTGTTGAGGTCCAGAGACGGTACTCCGGTTGTGAAGATGGTGATATGTGTGTGGGGAAGCTTGTAGATGACTTGAAAGATGCTCAGATTGGTGCTGCACCGCAATAGTTTATGATGATCATTGGGTTTTTTATTTTTATTTGATATATGGTTAGGGATAAAGCTGCTACTGAAGGATAAGCTTCTACATAAGGTGTAGTAATAATTGCATCATGTATCTAAAAACATTTTTCATAAACGTCGTCAAAAGTGGGTATATAGTACTCTGGTCATGTAAATTATCATAGTGGACCTCTCAAGTTCAACAAACTCGTCACGGCGTCATCCTTTGGCTTTTGTCCAGCATTAAAGCTCAACTGTCTCAGCGGAACTCTCTTTGGGCTGTGTAATGCCGTCTGAGAGCCTTGCCTCTTGACAGGCGATGACTGTGGTGATACGTTTTCCTTACCAATTGGTGAAGATGTTGGCTGAGAGTTCACCTTCATTGTTGGCTTCTGTCTCTGGCGAGAAGAAGATGTGAGTGGAGTCATGGTCTTACCAGGAGTGGATTCATCCTTATTAGTGAGACGGAAAGTCATGGTTGACCCCTTTGGTGGTCTCGATGGGGTATTGTTGAGAATATTGGAGATGGTTGAGGTGTTGGGTGAGGAAGATGGTTCTTGCGCAGAAGATGGAGAAGAGTGGTGGCGCACTGGAGAGGAAGAGGAATGTGGAATTGACATGATTGGGTGAGGAAGCACCTGTGGGAATGGGGCAGCAAACATGATTGGTTGTGGGTATGGCATGATCTGAGGGACCGACATTGGAACTGCAACTGGGGCCTGGGCTTGTGGTGGTGGGGCAGAATAAACAGGTTCAATGTGGTGAACTTCCTTCTCAGTAGAGGATTGACGTCTTAATGTCTGGCGTCTGTTCTGGAACCAGATCTGAACAGCCTTCTCTGTCATGTTAACCTTCTTGGCAATAATTTCACGTCTAGCTCTGTTTGGAGTGGATCCAATGGTAAATTCAGCTTGCAAGATAGCAAGTTCACCTGGAGAGGTTCTTCTTCTCTTGCGGCGAGCAAGCTGGGCATTGTCAATAGCTGGCTCTTGGAGCGGGAAAGTGGATGGTGAGTGGGAAATGAAAGCAAATGATCTCTTCTCAACTAATGGAGAGTCCTGTGTCTCACTGATGGTGGAAGATGGACGTTCAGGAGAGTGTTCTTCGGTCTTGATGGATGATAGCGGCTTTGATTGATGAGTGTGTGAGATTGGAGTTGGAAGAGAAGCTGCTGGGGCAGGAGTAGTCAACGAAGCCATCGATGGCGCGCCAATAGAAGTAGTAGTAGTAGCGGATGTGCTGTATGACTTTTGAAGCTCTGGCTTCTTTGTTTGGAACTGAAGAGAGTCAAAAGAGGGTAACTTGATTGGTGTCTTGTTCAATGGTTTCTCATGCTGTTGTTGTTGTTGTTGTTGTTGTTGTTGGTTCTGCTCTGTGAGCTTGTGGGAGAGTGGATCTGTGAAACAAGCATTGGATGGGGAAGTAGGCAGTGAGCTTGGTGATAGGGCTCTTGATGTTGCAGGGAGTGTTGTATAGCTAGACTCTTTGCCATTGTTGGAGCCTTGGAGAAGCTCAGACAAAGGAGGGAGCTCTCTGTTGTTGGTGTGATCATCCTTGAGGGCGGTAAGCGAAGGAAGCCTCTCGGATCTGAGGGATGGAAGGGTCTGTCTAGACATGGCGATGGACATTATTCCGTATTGGGGTAATTGTTGATGAGTGAGTGCCCGGTAAGTAGGGAGTGACTGCGAGTACGTGTTCTTAGATCACAGACACCAGGACCACGAAACTGAACGTCTGTCTGGTGCCAGCTGCTGTTCTTTATATCCAATGTACCGCAGGAGTTAAATGGAGTACGTGAAGGCGCTGCAGGCTCGTCGCGTCGAGCGCGTCTGTTTACCTTTCGAATCGCGTTGCAGCGGAAGGCGCTCTGTTTACCTCTCATTGCCCATCACGACCGTAGGTTTGTAAGTTTGTGAGTGTCCAGATGAGATCAGTGATATATCTAGTTAATCCTGTTTATGATAGTAACTATCTTTCACAGTATCATCTTCTGACAATTGGAATTGGAAGCTTTCCAGTGCCTACCTTAAGGTGGATCAGATCTTGCGAATCTCCGATAATGGTTGGACGCTGTTCCTCAAAGCCCCTGGCACGGCCGCATAGGCTCATGCGCCTTTCTTCGTGGCGCGTCCCATCTCGACGCGTGCTATAAACCATTTGCGCGACGCGTTCTATAACTAGACAAGGCAGTCAATTTCGTTGGAAATGGAGCGTGTCTGTGCCCTAAATGCGTTACCATGAGGTCTCGGGAGAAAGCACATGCGTGCACTTTGTCAGAAAGGAGACTGACAGGGGCGTAACCGGTGCACCGCAGAGCTCAGCTCAGCACAGTTGATCCTCCTTGAGAGATAATTTAATGAGTTCAATTTACACTAGACAGGACCAATCTGACGCTATCACCAAGAAAAACAGCTATGGCTTTTGAGCTACACAATTGAGCTGATATCCCAGTGTGAAACTCTGCTGCCATCAACAGCTCTACTCCCATTAAATGTACCGTCGTGATACTAATTATGTGTCCCTGTTCAAATTCTACCACCCCAACACCAACACGACCCCGGACGGCAGGTGATTCCGGGTGGGCTTCGGTGGCTTCGGTGAAGTCGCTCGCGTTTACCGAAAGCGGTGCGATAAGATCGATGGAGTATAAAATTGCCCCAATGTCTATGTGCATCCCTCTCCGTTTGCAGAATAAAACGTTATACCAACAAAAGTCATATCACAATGCCAGAGAAAATCACATGGGAAGCTATTAACGCCTCCGGAAACGCCCTCCTGTCCCCAGCTTACAAGTCCAATGGCCATGTTTTCACTTCAGGCCAGGTTGGTGTGGACGCACAGGGTAAGCTCGGCCCAGATGCTTCCACACAGACTGAGCTCGCTATCCTGAACCTCAAGAAAGTCCTTGAAGCCTCTGGATCCTCCCTCGACAAAGTTCTCAAGGTGCTTCTCTTTATCAAGAACAGAGAGGACGCTGCTGCCGTCAACGCCGTCTACAAGAAGTTCTTTACTACTCAGCCAGGTAGATCCTGCATCATGGTTGACTTCCCAAACCCAGACATTCTCGTTGAGCTTGAATGTATTGCTGAGTATGAGGATTTGTCTTCCAAGCTCTAAGTAACAAAGACAAAGCTAACTTCGTCTGTCCTAAAATATAATTAAGATCAGTCATAATCAAGTTTACATCACTACAACCAACGGCCTTAGTTCTATATTAAGTAAGTCTTTACAGCGTGTGACTTTGACATAGTAGTACCAACTTCAACCATTATCAAAAGAATGTGAGATCATCGGCGCGTCGACGCTTGAAGAGAGAGGTAGAAAGTTCACTAAACAGAGACGTGCTGGAGCCTTCTCTCTTATATTGAGTAAGTCTATAAATCTACCCAAAATATGAGACAAACCTACCTCTCAGTACTTTAGGTAGCATATTCCATGATCACTTACAACTATTGCTCTATATAAAAGGCGTATAATATTACGTTCGGTTGTTGGGAGTTCAGGGGATCATCTCGCGCTTCTGATGTACCCCTAGCACAACCATTTATTGAAGCTTCAAACATAAATCACTAACATTCATAAGATGATTGAAAAAAACATAGGTATATATAGATATAGAGTTGCTAAGAAATATGGGAAGCAAGTTCTGCTAAGATGTTTGTCTAATTGTATTTTTGGCTAAATTTCTAGCAATTAAGAATCTCAACTTAGTTGGAGAAATGAGGTAAATAGTGTATCTTTGAGGAGTTGGTTTTTTCAAGTGGCGAATAATTCTACCTGAACTTGCAATCTTCGAATTCTCAGAATAAAAACAGAGAAGTACATTCGTCGGCACCCAAAAATACCTCTGAGCATTTACCCATCACTGTGAAGCTACTAGGCTATAAGAGTATTTGATAATGTGATAACGGCTTTGGAACTTATCGATCATAAATTGTTATGACACGACAGCGTGATCGAGTGCATTGGTGGATCAATCCCATACTTCCAGAACAGCCCTCATGATCTGGCCTACATTTACAAATCCACACTCTCCTCAGTCTACTTTTAAACGATGTGGGGAAGTGTCTTTCACAATATATATGGAGATCGCAGCTGGTACGCGACGCACGTGGTGTTAGGATGTATCACCATCGCGAAAGTGAATGTGAACAGCACACACGAAGTTGAAGATGATACAAGCCTTGACACCCGTTTTGCAAGCTGTGACACCACCATAGACGTCTTGCTCGCATCAATTCCCCAGATGAGGCTTCTTGTGACATTGATAGCGCTCTTCACGGCACTGGCTTGCGCTGCGTCCTCACAGCAGCTGCAGAAGGCTCTCGACAAATCACCAGGAAACTTCATCAAGCTCACCAAATCCAACTTCGAACGTGTTCTCGGAGGCCCCCGTACAGACTACATTGTACTTTTGCTCACAGCTACAAACCCACAGGTGGGATGCCAGGTGTGTCAGCAGATTCAACCGGAATTTGAAAAGCTCGCCGACTCGTGGGTTGCCGACCATCCAAATGGTGATGGTCTTTATTTTGCAAGAGCCGACTTGGCTGAAGGTCACCCTGACATCTTCCAGGCTTTTAAACTCTCTGCTGTTCCAAAGATGTTCTTATACTCTCCAACTGAGGAGAAGTCTCCTTTTGACACTAACTACGACATCATGAACATCCCACAGTCCGAGGCATTGGCACCTTACGTTGCCAAGGGACTTCACAACCTCATCAAAAAGGAGATCATCATTAAGGAACCAGTCCAGTACGGTTCTGCCATCATCACATTTGTCGCTGTCTTTGCCGCCGTGTATTTCTTGAAGAGACAGGCGAAGGCTCTTTCCTCCATCTTCATATCAAGACCTTTGTGGGGTGCTGTTGCCGTTATTGCCATCTTGTTCTTTACTACAGGCTACATGTTCAACACCATCAGAAACATGCCATTCTTCACACAGGGCAACAACGGTGATATTCAGTATTTTGTTCATGGTCAACAACAGCAACTTGGTGCTGAGACACAAGTGATGAGTTTCATTTACGGTATGCTTGCCTTCACCGTCGTTGCCTTGATCACCAAAGCACCAGTGCTTAAGGGCGCTTCCTTGCGCCTTGCAATCATCATTTATCTCCTTGCAGTCAACGTGGTGCTCTATAGTGTCCTTACTTCCATCTTCAAGTTCAAGAGTCAAGGATACCCATTCCAGCTCTTAAATATCTGGTCTCCATGAACTCGACTCAGATGCCACGCGTAATGGAATCAAAAATAAATATGAGAGGGGAAGCTGTCCTAGATGTTCCTCAAAGATAATAAAATTAAGAATGAGTCACTCTTTGCGCTTCATACCACATCCTTGGGTTTTGTCTCTGTAGCTTGCTTCTTGGTCCTTTGCTCAATCTCCGATAATTTCGCTAATACTGTCGTCAGTCTCTTCTTTGATTCCACAAGACGATCATGCATCGTCTTAATATCAACATCTTGTTCGGTCTCTACCTCCCACCTCTTCAGCTTCTCTTCAATGACTTTGAGGCGGGCCATTAGCACCACTTGAGACTCGTGGAGGGTCTGGAGTTGAGTCGCGAGGGCGTCGAGCGAGTCGCCTAGTACAGATTGCACGACGAGTTCAATTGGGTGTACATCGCTGCGTTGAACAGCTGCTGAGGTCGTTGAGAAGCGAAACTCGTGTGAAATGGGCATTATGTGATGAGCTAGCTCGATGCGTCTCCAGCGTAGTCGATGATGGCGAATCTGGAGAAAGGCGTCCTATTTACTTCATAGGCAAAAAAAAGTCGCGTAGGACAAGTTTACTCCATGATACTGCTAAATCTAGGAATAACAAGAGCACCACAAAATAGACACAGAATATCCATTATGTCATCATTGAGCTCTTTCCTGAACAGTGAGTAACATGAAACCTTCGTTTGAGGTCAACTCCTAGTGATCAATGGCATTTACTAATCGAAATACAGAACGTGTAGCCGTGATGACAACTGATGGAAAGTTCTTCGTTGGAACACTAGAGGGCTACGATCACTCGATAAATGTTATACTGACAGACACCGAAGAGCGTCTAATCGTAAGGTCAGACGAAGGGGATAGTCTTGTCGAGAAACTGGGCGTATACGTGATACGAGGAGACCTCGTGTGCTGTGTTGGTCTCGTGGACGAGGAAGTTGATTCACAAGTCGATTGGGCAAAGGTACATGGTGAACCGCTTGCGAAGACAAAGAAAACGATAAAGTGAAACCTACATGCAGATAATTAATGTGAACGTTGACATTTACGAGTTACAAAAGGCAAAAATATCGGAGATCGTAGAACTATGTGGAAAGTATCGTTATTTGTGTCATCAAAAGGCTTAGTGGCAAGCCATGGTGTCCCTCATTTCACCGTGGAAGAGGTGATGACCGAGAACAGCACCAGAAACAACGGCCAACATGACCCAGATATTATAGGTCATGAAGAGAAGCATCATGATGTATGAATAGCCGACAAGGACACCATAAATGAGTGATTTGGACCAGCTCTCAGAGCTCACTAAGGTTGTGTTAGTACATTCTTGTGATTGATCCACTGGAAGGGAGATCACTGGTGGAATGTTAGTCTCAGCTAAATGACTGGACAGGAGGGCAGATATAACTCACATCTCGTTTCCATTCTCTTGGCCTTTACGCGGACGTATTCATAGCCAACGCCCATCACTGCCACCAGAAGCAGCGAGATGATGAACTGCGGAAGAGTCTTAATGTGCCATGAGCTTGAGAGAAGGCAGAGATTCTCATAGTCGGAGTTGAGAAGCATGTTCATGGAACACATGGCTTGGTGTTCATGGCCAGGCATGTCAGGCATGTCGCCCATGTCCATGTTATGAGAGGAATGGTCCATTATAGTAACCGCTGAGATTTGTCAAGAGATACACAGAAAAGAGGAAAGAATATGGGTTTCTTTTTATCAATCGGGCCATCTGGTGCCGGTCTTTGATAAAACTGCTCACTGATTTTACTTTACCCCCATTCCCCGATAGCGACTTGAAAGGGTGTCCGGGTGTCCGCGATTGTGGAGATGCGTGCGTTGCCTCTTGGTGCATGGAGAGGGGGTTGAAATCAAGTTCAATTGCATATTTAAAGAGAGTATTGAAGTTATGGTTGGCAGCTGAGCTAGGAGGTGGTGGAATTCAAACGCACGGTGCAAATGGGTGGTGCTATAGCTCATGTTGTGGGCCAGGCACTCCACTTGTATCTCGAATGACACCAGCGTGAGCTCAGGTATCAGTCGAGGTTTCTGGTTCCTGGAGGGAAGTCTCTATGACATAACGAAGAGACTGTACAAGCTTTTTCAAATTACATGTGCTGTCAGGTATGTATTTTTAGAAAGCAGTTACAACGCTACCCCGTGGGATGCCCCAACCTGATATGATTACTGCCACAGATCATTTGCCAAAGGAATGGCTCCCCAGCTCACAACCAGTCCGCACAAGCCAAGAGAAGAGAAATCAGCTACTAGTAACATCATTGTGGCTCAATGTGTTACAAATTGCCGATTCGCCCACCTAATGTGCGTTGCTGCTGCACAGTTTTGGCTTGTACATATTCTTTTTTTCCCTTTGTAGTCACCAATTGGAAGGATGGCGGGAAAATTCCTCTCAGTACCAAGACAGGGTCATGCACTTCAACTTCAGCTGTTTTAAATAGTTTCTACTTTTGCTTCATCAAAGTTTTGAACCTAAAGTGTGCTGTGTCTGGTTCCTTCGAGGTATTGTGTGTGCAAACGTGCCGGCGGATGAACCAGAAGCACATGCACTATGGGCAGAGATCACAGGGAAGTGAGCTGAAGAGGAAGCTAAAACCCACTAAACCCCTTATAAGCTACCCATTATACGTATACAGGCAAGGAGGACTTGGTATGATACACCATGATGTCGCCATATGAAGCCTAGCGAAGCTTAATTACATGCATGACCTGAGCTGCATAAGAGTAAGCGAATTGCGGATATTTAGTCCAAACAAACAAGAAAGGATCGTTTGTGAGGCTACTGAAATGCACTTCATAACAACTGGAGTCTCAGATTGGTTATTTTCATGATACGAGCTATGCGGAAACGCAGACAATTTTCGGTTGATGCATGTATTTATTACCCGATTGGGACGCCAATGGGGAAATCTCCAACAGGGTCGGCATCCATAACCACACAAGGGTCTACAAGGAATACTTGGATATACTGTTTCATGAATAGAGCCCCAAAATGGTTTCAAAAGATATAAATGCACTGAGAGTTCGCTGTTGTTGACGAGTCCTGGACCTGTCTCTCTTTCTCCTCATCACCCCACAACACTACCCACTATACTGTTGATTCACTCTTTTCTACTACAATGAAGTTCTCTACCGCACTTATTGCCGCTGCTTTCTTGTTCTTCGGTACCACTCAAGCCGCTGATAACTCTACTGAGGAGACCACTGGCTCTTCTACTGATGTTGAGTTCCCATTCTCTGACGAGGCCATCATCGAGGCCGTTGCTCTTGCTGAGGACATTGCCCCAATCGTCTTGGACGATGCTGTCTACTTCATCAACACCACCATTGCTTACCAGGAGATGGCTGACAACATCGACTTGTCCAAGAGAGAGGCCGATGCTGACGCTGAGGCTGAGGCCTGGAGATGGAAGAAATACTTCCCAGGTCAGCCACTTGGTAAGAGAGAGGCCGACGCTGAAGCTTATGCCGACGCCGATGCTGAAGCTTGGAGATGGAAGAAGTACTTCCCAGGTCAGCCACTTGGTAAGAGAGAGGCCGACGCTGACGCCGAGGCCGAGGCCTGGAGATGGAAGAAATACTTCCCAGGTCAGCCACTTGGTAAGAGAGAAGCCGAGGCCTGGAGATGGAAGAAGTACTTCCCAGGCCAGCCACTTGGTAAGAGAGAGGCTGAAGCTTATGCCGAGTATTAATCAGCTTCTCATGGCTGATCATCTCTTCACTATCTTTCCCTGATGTCGCTAGCTGCTGACGCTTTAGACTTTCTGCCACGTTAGGTCGAATCGATTTGTTCTGATTCCCATTTCTCTTGATATGTTGCTGGTGATCTTGTTCCAGCATTTTTTTTATAACAATCACTTATAATTGACATTTTGATACGTTGAGTTAATACCAAGTAGTACATCCTTCTATCTTGATAGCTAAGAGGGCTAGATAGTGATAGATCAGATTATGTACCTTACTAAGACCGCGAAGATCAAAAAAATGAACTTCTCTTGCGTCCACCGCCACATGCACTGCATATTTTGATGGAGGTAAGGACCCAGATGTCGCGTAGCGAGAGGCTCGAAGTACTCAACAAGGGGATTATCAAATTCTCGTTTTTTTAGATTAACTGGTAATTACGACATGTTATGTCACGGGAGTACTCACAGTGATAAATTGAGATCAAAATGATTCTGCCAGGTTTGACAGGTGGAGTACTCTTCGCCATTTAGCCGGATATGGCAGCCCTTGCCGCGCAAATGGGGGAGATTATTTCGCCATGTCGTGATTCTCAGCGAGGTTATGATGCAACGCAGTAGCCGATCCTGGCTATAGTGTTCCTAATCTGTAGAGTCCCACATTGCATGGGAGAAGCTTAGGTGCTAAGATGTCACGTTGTAACTCGGTAGAATTTGGAGGAAACTGCGCCAAAGCGCTAAAGCTGGAGGCGCAGTGGAGTCAAACACCCGGGTGCGCTCTCAGCTCATTATGAGCTTGAGGAGATGCTGATTTGCTCTTGACGAGGGTAAGATAGCACTTGAAGCAATCTGATTTGTGAGCAGCTAGACGCACAATTTCATGTTCTATCAAGTTTCCACTCCTGGCAGCCAAGCCAGGAGCATAGCCATCATGAAGTACGCCACTGCCAGTTGGCAGGGCACGTTTTTGGCGAAGGATGTGGCGCAAAGGGCCGGTACGCGCACTTCTCTGATAAGCAAATCATTTAAAACCGGGCATACGCCCTCCTGTGCTCAAGCGGACTTTCACCGCCACTAACACCGCCATTCGCCTCTCCACCCACTCATCCTTGCTCAAATCTTACTCCAAGAGACCTATTCCACAGCTAAAGGTTACATAGCCTAATTCGCTGCTCTCTGAAGATCGTACACTAGCTTTTCAACCGAACGCCACAAAATTTCTGTTGAGCCCTCATCCCCTCTAAATCTCACACGACTGCTAAAGTTCATCCACGTAGCCCACATTCGATGTTTCGAGATATATCTCTCTCTGAAGTGGCATTTCTTACGTTTCAAGCCGTCGTCCAGGTTATTATTATCTGCTTTTCCGGTTTCTTTGCAGCAAAGACAGGTGTTCTCAACAAGATTGCACAGAAAAATGTCTCTCACTTAAATATGGTGCTGTTCACACCAGCCATGATTTTCTCCAACTTGGCCCCTTCTCTTTCCTTGAAGAAGATGTTTGAAATCTTCATCATCCCAATTTTCTTTGTCATCTCAACTGGTATCTCTTACGTTACAGCTATCTTTGTTGGACGTTATTTGAACTTGGATGAATATGAGGGGAACTTTGTCACTGCAATGTCTGTATTTGGTAACTCCAACTCACTTCCAGTGTCTCTCACATTGACTCTTGCATACACTCTTCCTAACTTGGAATGGGATGACATTGAAGATGACACGCCCGCCAAAATTGCATCTAGAGGTCTCTTGTATCTTGTCATCTTCCAACAGATTGGTCAAGTACTCAGATGGTCTTGGGGATACAATTCATTGTTGAAGAGGATACCGACTCGAGTGAACTCCTACACTGATCTCGAAGCTGCATTTAGACAAGAGACGCCAGTGGCAGGTAAGAATAGCAATAGCACTTTGACTACAGTCGATAACGGTTCTGGTGATGACAGCAGCAACTCCATCCACTCTGCCTCTCCTGAGCCAATCACTGTCCAGTCTGGCTTGTTCGGAAAGGTCATTACTACTTACAAGAAGTTCCTCAGTTTCATGAACCCTCCATTGTGGGCTATGTTTGCATCGGTTATCGTTGCTAGCATCACTCCAATCCATGACTCTTTTTACATTGACAACGGATTTATTCAAAACACGATATCAAGTGCTATTGATCAGCTTGGAAGTGTCTCTATCCCATTGATCTTGATTGTCTTGGGTTCCAATTTGTACCCATCCAGTGACACTCCACCAGCGTCACCGCACTACAAGAGGATCGTTATTGGATCTCTTGTGTCAAGAATGATCATTCCTCCGATGATTCTTCTCCCACTCATCACTATCTGTGTCAAGCTATTCCCAGTGTCCATCTTGGATGATCCAATCTTCCTTATAGTTGCATTCCTTTTGACTACTGCTCCACCAGCCATTCAGTTGTCTCAGATTTGTCAATTGAATGAGCTTTACGAGAATGAGATGGCTGGTGTATTGTTCTGGGGTTATGCCGTGCTCTCATTGCCAACTACGATTGGTATCGTTGCCGGTGCTCTTTACGTGCTGAAGTGGGCTAAGGCCTAATCCTCTGCTTATGAATATATATAGAGAATGCTGGGATTGGCTCATCAATTCAGGATCTGACGAGCTATGATCAAAGGCGTTATTTATTCACAATCATTCTTCTTCTTTGCTAACGTTGTCTCATTGTTTATCATCATCTCTCGCTAATCTTTTCCTTTTCAACGCTCTTAATGACAACGATTTCAGGATATGATTTACCCCAGCTGTAGTTTTTGGAGAAAAAAGATGAGGGCCCCTTACGCCAAACAACGAAAAAAAACTGCCCGAGCCGCGGTGCGTAATGTAAATTCTTCTTTAAATCTCCGCATTCGGAAGAATTTTGCGCCAAATTGGCGGGATCGCGTCGAAAAAACGAGCTAATGGCAGCTTGTTAAATTATAAGCACAGAAGACGTGATTAAACAACAGCAGGCCGTCAACCCACAACTAACCATTTAATCAAGCTTCCCGAGGCCCTTATTCTCCTGATTTGGAGCAACACTTTTCTATTTATCACTCCTTGTGCTGCAACCCATCAGCGAGACAACCCGGTGCTGCCCGACTGGCTTACCACTGTATTCGAGGTACACCACCACACCATAATGGAACAACACGAACCCAAAACGGGCTCAGTTTCCCTTGATTCTTCAACGGTAGATTCTGTGCCGCAGACGGTGTCAGATCTAATTCCACAAACATCAGCTGAACTGGAAGCTGCCGCAGCAGAGGCCGCTGCAGAAAAGCAAGCCCAAGAGGTTGAGCTTAGAGAACAGGACAGATGGCTTCCTATTGCCAATGTGGCAAGACTCATGAAAAACACACTACCAACTACTGCTAAAGTCTCGAAGGATGCTAAAGAGTGCATGCAAGAATGCGTCTCTGAGTTCATCTCTTTCATCACAAGTGAAGCCAGTGATAAATGTCTGTCAGAGAAGAGAAAGACCATTAACGGTGAGGATATCTTGTTCGCCATGTCGAGTCTTGGATTTGAGAACTACTCTGAAGTGCTAAAGATTTACTTGGCTAAGTATCGAGAACAACAAGCGCTGAAACAGGAACGTGGTGAAGCAAAAAGAGGAAGAAAACAGAGTACCAACTCCAACAATCCGCTCAACATCTATGAACAACATCAACAACTACAAAGGGAAATCACGAACATTCCTCTGAATGACGAAAATGAAATTGACATGCAAGACCATTTGTCTCATGACATTATGGATGATATGAAGGTTGAGGAGGATCAGATATTGAATTTGCCAGATGGAGATGTTGATGTTGATGTTGGCAGTGATGATAATCACAATTCAATGGAGAATGGCGACGGAGGTAGGGCTCTGAAGTCCGAGGAACACGAAAATAACGTCCTATATCAGTACACCAATGAGCAGTATTGAAACAGTAACGTCTTTTGGACGTTGTTGGTCTCAGTGCGGGCCCAAGGAAAAGAAAAAAGTCTGACGTTGATGTGCTGGTGATGTGCCTTGTTTACGAATGGATCCGAATCTTTATTTATATGAGTGTCAGAACAACATCTACAGCTGTTTGGCACTTACTTCTTGGTTTTCTTTGTTTGAGTTTAATTTGACATGACCGTACACGAAGAGGTCAGTCCCCCCGTGGTTGACTACGGAATTTCCCGAAGATACGAACACCTCCGGAAGGCTGACGATGTAATATATAACCTTCAGGTATGAATTACTTCTTATCAAGTAGCAACTGCCTTTATCAAAGGAAATAAGGGAAATAGATCGGAGATTAACAACTTGTGGTGCTTCCCCGGCGCCGGCTTAGAAGAAACACCCAGACACCACCACCCAACTGACAAATCGCCACCAACCACCAACTGAGCGTCGACCCCTCCACAACTTGACGCCCCCACACTGCCAATTAGCTCAACACAGGGCATACACCGCTTCGCATAGCCGAATTCCTCACCAGAAACCATCATGCTCTGTGCCAGAGGCGCTTCTAAGCGTGTCGTCAGCGGAGCTGCTAGACAGGCAGCAAGACAAGTGGCCTCTCAGCTCACCCTTTCTACACGACTGAGTTCAACTAGAATGGCCTCTTCGGTTGTTGCCACGTCTCTGAGAACCCCAAATCACCACAATCAGACATCAATTCTTGGTGATATTCACAGAGATGTTCCTATGCTTGACCTTCTAGAGGAGCTAAACGGTCTTAGAGCTACCGACGACAAGTCGAAGGACACGGAATCGGAGAAGCCAGACAAGTCAGATAAGTCTGAGACACCAGAAGAACCCGAGAAGCCAGCGAAGGATGAACCTGCAAAGGAGAAGAAGGAGCCAACCGAGAGAAAGAAGAGATCACCAAAGAGCACTGAAGATAAGGCTAGTGAAATTTTGGCATCTTCAAAAGTGTCAGAGTCATCCACATCCGGTGCGTCTTCGGGCGACAACGGTGATGACGATGGATCGGGACCAAAACGCAAAAAGTCTTCATCACTACCAGTTCCAGAGGTTTACCCACAAGTCCTTGCTCTTCCAATGTCTCGTCGTCCGCTTTTCCCAGGGTTCTACAGACCAGTCGCCATCACAGATCCACAAGTTATCAAGGCGATCAACGAACTCTGCGACAAGAAGAAGCCATACATTGGTATTTTCCTCTTCAAAGATGAGAATGCTGATGGTGACACAATCACAAGCAAGGAAGAAGTCCACGAAGTTGGTGTTTTCGCCCAGATTACTTCAAGCTTCGTCACTAAGGATGAGAACACCGGAATAGATACTATGACGGTTATTGCATACCCACACACAAGAATTAGAATTGATGAATTGTTGCCACCAAAGACCGAGGAGGAGATCAACTTGGAGCAGGCTGACAAGACCAAGAATCTCGAAGCCGAAGTCGAGGCCGAACTCAAAGAAGAAGGTAAGAACTTGACATTGGCCACAACCCTTGAGGAGAAGGAGGAGCGCGTATTAAAGAAACTCGACGAGGAGAATGAATACAACCCAACTGAGTTCCTGTCAAAGTATGAGGTCACCAGAGTTAACATCACTCCACTTGAGGATGAACCATATGACAAGAAGTCAAGAGTCATCAACGCTTTGACATCCGAGATCTTGAAGGTGTTCAAGGATATCTCCCAGATGAACTCCATGTTCAGAGACCAGATTGCGACATTCAGTGCCACTATTCAGAACTCTACCAATGTCTTTGAACAGCCATCTAAGTTGGCCGACTTCTGCGCTGCCGTCTGTACCGGTGAGCCACAGGAGCTACAGGACGTCCTTGATTCTTTGAACATTGAGGAGAGATTGGAAAGATCATTAGTTGTTTTGAAGAAGGAGATTATGAACGCTGAATTGCAAAATAAGATTTCCAAGGAAGTCGAGAGCAAGATTCAAAAGAGACAGCGTGAGTACTACCTTATGGAACAGCTGAAGGGTATTAAGAGAGAGTTAGGTATCGATGATGGCCGCCAGAAGCTCATTGACACATTCAAAGAGAGAGCAGAGAAGTTGAAACTTCCAGCACCTGTCCAGAAAGTCTTTGATGAGGAGATTTCCAAGCTCCAGACATTGGAGACAGCCATGTCCGAGTTCAGTGTCACAAGAAACTACCTTGACTGGCTCACGCAATTGCCATGGGGCAAGTACACAAAGGAGACGTTCGACATTGCGAACGCCAAGAAGATCTTGGATGAAGATCACTATGGTCTTGCTGACATCAAAGACCGTATCTTGGAGTTCATCGCTGTAGGTAATCTGCTTGGTGCTGTCGATGGTAAGATTATCTGCTTCGTTGGTCCTCCAGGTGTTGGTAAGACATCTATTGGTAAGTCCATTGCCCGTGCCCTGAACAGAAACTATTTCAGATTCTCTGTCGGTGGTATATCTGATGTTTCTGAGATCAAGGGTCATAGAAGAACTTACATTGGTGCCCTTCCAGGTCGTATCATACAGGGATTGAAGAAGACACAATCCCAGAATCCATTGTTCTTGATTGACGAGATTGACAAAGTGACGCATGGTGGCTCTCAGGGTGATCCTTCTGCCGCTCTCTTGGAGTTGCTTGATCCAGAACAGAACAGTGAGTTCTTGGATCAGTACATGGATATTCCAGTTGACTTGTCGAAGGTACTGTTCGTTTGTACTGCAAACACACTTGACACCATCCCAAGACCATTGTTGGACCGTATGGAGATCATTGAGCTTCCTGGATATGTTGCCGAGGAGAAGGTTAAGATTGCTGAAAATTACTTGATTCCACTGGCTAAGAAAGGTTCTGGCCTGGAGAACGCGAATGTCAACTTGTCAACTGACGGTGTTGAGCACATCGTCAAGCATTATGCCAAGGAAAATGGTGTTAGAAGACTGAAGCAACTTGTTGAGAAGGTCTTCAGAAAGGCTGCGTACAAGGTTGTTAGCAAGGTTGAGAGCACATCATCAGATGAAACAGTTGTGAAGTCCGAGACATCTACCGAGACAAAGACGGATGAGAAGAAAGAAGTGGCCGAGCCAACTGAAAAGAAAGAGGATGAGGAGAGTGAGGTCGTTCCAAACCTTGACTTGAATAAGCCACTTGAGACTAAGGATGCTGTCTTTGAGGAGAACACTGAAGTGAAGAAGCTTCAGGTTCCAGATGATTTCACACTCGAGATCACCGCAGAGAACTTGAAAGATTTCATTGGTCCTCCAATCTATACAAGTGATAGACTCTACGAAACAACACCTCCTGGTGTCGTGATGGGCCTTGCTTGGACATCCATCGGTGGTACCTCAATGTACGTCGAAGTCACAGGCGAAAAAGCCGTCAATGAGAGTGGCCAGCCTAATGGCGGTGCTTTGACGATCACTGGTCAACTCGGTGACGTTATGAAGGAGTCCTCTAAAATCTCGTTCTCCGTTGCCAAGCAATGTATCAAATCGGACTTCTTTAAGACTCACAACATTAACTTGCATTGCCCAGAGGGTGCTACTCCTAAAGACGGCCCAAGTGCTGGTATCACGCTCACTACAGCTCTGATTTCCCTTGCCTTGAATGTTCCTCTTCCATCTATTGCCATGACTGGTGAAATTACCTTGACAGGAAAGGTCTTGAGAATTGGTGGTTTGAAGGAGAAGTTGATCGCTGCTAAGAGAAACAGTGTTAACACATTGTTCCTTCCAAAAGATAACAAGGGTGATTATGATGTGTTACCTGAGAACTTGAGAGAGGGCTTCGATGTAACCTTTGTTGACAACTACAGTCAAATCTATGAAAAGTTGTTCAAGGATATCCCTAACGAGCCAGTTGAGAAGAAACAGTGATTCGTTGACGGCTAGTGCCTCTGTAAATAGTCACGTACATTCACGATTAAATGATCCATGATCCATATCCATTATGTGTAAGCCCGAAAGAGCTCACCACTCTTTAAGTAAAGAACATTGGGCATGTGAGGACGTAAAAGTTATTACAATGGTGCGTGATGATAATAGTAGTACTTTCTAAGAGCCAAGATCATGAAGTGGGTACAATAAGAGATGTGAACAGCTGCTTCAGCAGCATACAAACAGGTCTGTTCCATTAACCACGAATTGCCTCGCTGGCGCAATCGGTAGCGCTTACGACTCTTAATCGTACGGTTGTGGGTTCGAGCCCCACGTGGGGCATTTTCGCATTTTTTTGTGCCTCCTTCAAGGAAACATGGTAGGAGCACACATATCATCATAGAAAGAAGTTAAGAAAGATATATGCAAGTAATTAATCAGATAAGAGCATTCATCGGACCCAGGATATAGTAATAGACACCAGACGATCCGGGTAGGCACTGGCAGTTATTGTTTGCAGTACAGCTATTACTGGCAAGCCAAAAATTGGGATTGGGCAGTTACATGACAAACAAAGCTCACATGAAGCACTATTAAATATTATGTATAAGCTTAAGTTATAATTAAGTACACGTCTTCCAGAGACACCGAGGACGTCAAGCACGAGTCATGATTCTGGCAGTTCACATGGCTCATGAGTTGGTATTAAATGGCATCCTGGTCATCATCGGAAACGAAATGAGAAGTGGAAAGGTCATAAGTTTTGTGTAAATCATGGATTCATGAAGTGGTCATTGATGTCAATGTTGAGGCCGGAGCCGAGGTTCGAAGTGGCCATGGATGGAAGTCCTCCTCCCAAGAAGTCGAGCATCATGTGCATACCACCACCGCCAGTGTAGTCATCAACATCAGCTGGCAGAACATTTGAAACACCCTCCAAAAACCACACTTTGTCTTTCATTTCGGCAGTAAAGCCCCTAAGAAGACTATAGTAACTTCTCATGATTCTCATAGCAGATAGATCACCAGACATGAGTAGTGCAAGGAACGTCTTGTCTAGCAAGGCAGGGAAAGCAAACACACGGAGAATGAAGTCAGATTTGTATTTCTCCTTGTGAAGTTTATCCAAATAGGCAAGTGTCACCAGGTATGGAGAGTCGAACTCAACAGGGTATAAATCAGCAATAGACTCGTCGAAGCACTGGAGGTCCGAGATGTGGCCATCGCGATCGTTGATGATATCACCTAGGTCACTGAGGTCAACAGTAATGAAAGTGTAGAATCTGGATGTCTGTGGAAGGGGCCACACAGCAGTGAGGATAGTTGCGGCACCCTTGACATGAAAGATCCAAGCAGATGCAGGTAGTGAGGTAGCAGATGTTTCGGTTGGGAGAGATGCGTTAGCAAGGGAATCCATAATGAGAATCAAAGCAGAGGCAACAAGAGCATCCGTGTTATCTGCAGTGATTTCAAGAACAGCTTCACGGAGGAGTCGTAGCGCCTCACCTCTGTGGTAGGTCACATACCTCTCCATATTTTTCTCAGTTCTCGATAGATGAGTTGCAGAGAAGGCGAGAATAGAGTGCATCAAAAATGAGTACTCAAAGGCCAACTGTGGAATATCTTCTACCCAAATTCTCTTCTCAGAAATACCAGCAGTGGTGATGGTTGGTGCCACTTCCGTAGTGTAATGGTACATCAACTTCAAGTCAATGAGGTTCAGACCGGTAGTGGTTGGCTGGTATGGCATGTTCCCGGAGGTCATAGAGTCCGCTTGAGTATTGAAGTCATGGGCAGAGGCCATTGGAGCTGGGACAGTGTGTAGTGAGATCGGTGAGTGGGTGGATCCTGGGGACATTGTGGGTTGTGGCGAGATGGTAGGATTGTGGTCCATGCCCATGTTTACCGAGAGAGTGTCCATGTCTTCTCTATTGGAAGACTGTGATATTGTAGCACCACTGAGAGAATATTCACGAGCAAGAGCCTGTAGACCAGCAGGTTCGAGAGGTGGGGATTTGATACTGAATGAAGGGAGACTCATGTCAGCTGAGTCAAATGGACTTGTGTTCTGAGCTTGGCCCTGGGCCTGTTGGAAGTGCGCCTTAGCGGCATTGATCAGTTTTGCTGCAACATCGTCAGACCCAGAACCAGCGGCCGGGGAGTTAGCAGCACCAAGAAGACTACCAAGTCCACCAAGACCCGATAGGCCGGAGAGACCCGACAGGCCAGATAGGCCAGAGAGACCAGTGAGACCAGAGAGGCCAGATAGACCTGATATGCCGTTTAGACCACCAGTACCTCCAAGACGTGCCAGCTCCTGCTCAATTCCCTTTGGTAGTGAAAATGGAAGATTGCCAAGGCCAGCCAGAGCTGCCGGCAGCCCTGGCACCTTCTCGGCTCCAAGGCTCTTAGATGAGGATCGCTTTTTGATACCTGGTGATTGAGATTTTCTATGAGAAGATGGGTTGGTTGAGGCAGTTGATGACGAAGTGGGCGTTGATACCGCAGGTGGATCAGCATTCAAAATGGTATAAGTGCATTCAATACCCATGTTCATGCACTTCTTGCAAATTGGTTTCCCCTCATCACATTTCACACGACGGCGTTTGCATGTGTCACAACCAAGCTTACTTTTGTTGTGAAACTTTCGCTTACCAGTGGAAGTCTTGCTGACAGTTTTCCCGTCCTTCTCAACCAAATTAGAAGCCTTAGTAGAGGAACGACGACGGTCAGAGCTCGTTTGAGTTGATGATGTAGTTGAGCCCTCAAGCATTTTTGCGATTGAAAGTCTCGTATGATCAATTTACCGACTGGTTCGGGCGTATCGTTGCTGTTTGAGGAGGGCTCAGCGAGCAGCGTGTTGGTTGATGAGAACCAGTGAGGCAAGCAAATATGATGGGTAAGTCGTCAAGTTGAATCGACAACTCACAGCGTTGAGGCAGTGCAATATTGCAGACACTGTGATACAGGAAGGTAAACATGAGTCGTTCCTGTCGTTTAGGAATTTTTTCGCGGGCTTGTACAGATCGTGGATATAAAGGGGTTGAGCTGTGAATGAACGGTCACGAGATGTTCACTGAGCAGATGGACGGGTCTAAAAAAGTGCTATCATGGCGCATAGCTCAGCTGGATCCTACGTATTGACTCTTTCGAGTCACCCTTCAATCTTAGATCTCGCCTAAGTGATAATATGTTTTTGATTTTGAGTACGAGAGTAGTGCTTTGGCAAACGGTAAAAGCAATAACTTTCGAAATCAGCGTCTTGGCGCAGTGGAAGCGCGCAGGGCTCATAACCCTGATGTCCCTGGATCGAAACCAGGAGACGCTATTTTTTTATTTTTGATTTGGAAGAGCTTCTTTAGTCATACAGCCCAACGGGTATTGACCCTGCCAGAACAATCAGCTGTATCAGGACCTAAGCAGAAGTATTTGTTCCTGTTTTGGTGGATTAGTTGGCCTTCTTGAAAACTGAAAAGCTGCGGGATCGGAAGAGTGATTAGACTCCGAGTAATGTGATGTGTGCCTCGTATGACGAAGTCTTGACTAGTGACTCGGCGGATTTATGAGCGACGATGATCAGTCACCGGTCAGGTGCAGTCTACCCAGCGATTGATTACCTATTATCATACAAACAAATTCTACCAGCTAGTAGAAAGCAGCTATGTTGTATACAACTTGTAATATAGAGTGGCTCAAACAGATCGGAGATACTAGTTAAGATCCCAGCAACATATGACCACCATGGCTCTAGCCGGTTACTTAGAATCATCGACAGAATCTTCCTTAGCAGAATCAAAGATCATCAAAGCAATGATAGAGTCAGCAACCTGGGCAGCGGCCAGAGATGTAACTTCAGCGTTAGTGTCATATGGTGGGGAAACCTCAACAACATCACCACCAATGACCTTCAAACCAGCAAGACCATCCAAGACAGTCAACAACTCTCTAGATGTCCATCCACCTGGTTCAACAGTACCGGAAGCAGGAGCGAAGGCTGGATCCATTGAGTCCACATCGACGGTAATATAAACTGGATAATCGCCAACTCTCTTCTTGATCTTTTCAACGATGGCTTCAGCACCGATCTTGTCGATATCTCTGGCTAGAATTCTGTCAAAGCCACACTCAATGTCATGCTTGACGTCATCCTTTCCTGGGTATGGGCCTCTGATAGCAGCATGGATACAAGAATCAGGAGCAAGCAAACCCTTCTCATGCGCCCAGTGCAGATAGGTACCGTGGTTGACAGACTGGTACTCAGTGACATTACCACCGAAGTAGTATGGGTTCCAAGTATCCAAGTGAGAGTCGATGTGCACGACTGCGATTTGGCCCCAATTCTCGTAAGCAGCTCTGATGGATGGGAGAGTGATGGTGTGGTCACCACCAAGAGTGAAGATTTTTGGAGTTTTGTGCTTGTTCTTGGATGTGGTGGAGTGTTTACCAATGGCACGCTGCGTTCTGTACATTTGGTCAAGGGCGATTCTGTTGTCCAATGGAGTGATTGGAGGGTCACCACAGTCAACGAGCTTTGCCCAACCACCATATGGATCAACACCATCGTAGACAGAGAAGGTAGAACCAGCAAGTCTCTGCGAAGCAGTACGAATACCTCTTGGACCGAAACGAGTTCCCGGTCTGTAGGAGACACCAGAGTCGAATGGGGAACCCACAACGGCGACATCGAACTCAACCTCACCAAATTTGGATGGATCATAACAGTTGGCGTATGGCAAGTGAGCAAATGAGTTCAAACCGGCAAACTCACCACCACGATACAAGACAGCAGAGCCGTTGATGTCTCTTAGGTCATCTGGATCTGGATAGTTGTAGTTGTCTCTCACAAGCATCTGGTCAACTCTGTTGGTAACTTTACCTGGTGCTTTCTTGGACTCCTGACCGAAGGTAGTGATCTGATCTGCAGCGTAGATGTCCAAGATTGGGCCAAAGAACTGATCCATGAATGACAGGTCTTCATGGTTATGGGCAGAAGTCTCAACGCCGTCAGCCAGCTCACAGTTCATGAGGACATGCTGTGACTCGGCATCTGGGGCAGCAACTGGGTGTGCAATGACACTGGAAGCCATGAAGGCAGCTAATGTGTAGAGAGTGGAGATCGGAAGCATTTTTAAATGCTGATAAAGGTGTTTGTGTATTTCCAGGCCAAACAAACTCGACAAAATGGGTCTTGGGGGATCCACAGCTTTATAGAAGCCACGTCCTGCGGCCCTTACTTTAGGATATGAACTTATTCCGGCTGCTCACCAGCACCACCTTTCTGGGAGCTTAATCGGAATACAATTGCCATCTTTAGGAAGCGATGAAGACCTGGAACACACCACTGATTGGACAAATCTAACTCACACGACCCCCGCCGAAGTGTCTCAAAAAGTTCCGACACGATTCCGACGTCTTTTCCGACCGGGACATCGGAATTTCTGATGAGATTATGATTATCTGCAGGCGGCGGCTGCGGAATCTGGTGGCTGCTGCTTCTTGTGATTTGTCTCCTAATCGAGCCCACTTTGTCTAATGGAATGGGTCCAGCGATTTTGAGACAAGTCCAGGTCACCGGAATTGTCGTGTCCTGTCCTGCAGCCAATCTTTATTCCGATGCTGATCCTTTCCGTAATACTCGCATCAGTTGAGAGATACCAGCCGCCACTGTCCCCCATTACTGAAGCACCAGTATCGTCTTTAGATCAATGAAGTTGCAATTAAAACGGTCCAATCTCACTTCTACCAACCTTTGGCATCAAAATTTCCACGATAGTGACACTTTTTCAAAATAGCAGCTCCCAAAGCTACACAAGATGACGGAGTCCACGGCATACAAACCACTGGTTTCAGACCACCCCTACTCACCACCTGGGTATGGCTCTGTTACTGACAGCTTTTCATCATCGCCTGATGAGCTTTCGTTAAGCAATGAGCCAGTTGTGACGAAGCTGGGAGAGGCCGTATCCATTATCAAGGCTTCCATCCCAATGATCATCACCTTCTTCCTACAATACTCCCTTACTGTCGTGTCAATCTTCTCTGTGGGCCATATTGGAAAAACTGAACTCGCTGCTGTTTCGCTCTCCACTATGACATTCAACATCACTGTTTCCATCTTTAATGGTATGGCTACCTGTCTTGACACGTTTTGCTCTCAGGCCTATGGTGCTGGAAAGTATAAACTGGTCGGCTTGCACTTTCAGAGATGTACTGCTATGATCCTGTTCATGGCCATACCAGTTAACATCATTTGGTGGACATCTGGTACCATCTTGGGTTGGTTTGTACCAAACAAGGAGCTGACTGATCTTGCTCAGCTCTACCTTAGAGTTATATCGCTTGGGTCACCAGGTTATATACTTTTCGAAACTGGTAAAAGATTCCTGCAAGCCCAAGGAATCTTTCATGCTGCTCAATATGTCTTGTTTTTTTGCACCCCATTCAATGCCGTCCTCAACTACATACTAGTTTGGGATCCAACTTTTGGAATTGGTTTTGTTGGTGCCCCACTGGCAACTGCTATTAGCTATACTCTCATGGCAGCCCTGCTCCTGTGCTACGTCGTATTTATCGATGGTGATAAGTGCTGGAATGGTCTCAGAGTCAGGGAAGCTTGTAAAAAATGGGGACCAATGGCATCACTGGCACTTCCTGGTGTTGTTATGGTTGAAGCTGAGTTCTTGGCTTTTGAGGTGCTTACTATTAGTGCCTCGAAGTTCGGCACTGAGACTTTAGCAGCTCAGTCTATCTTGTCTACTACTGCTACACTGACCTTCCAAATTCCATTTGGTGTCAGCGTCGTTGGAGCTACTAAAATTGCAGGATATGTTGGGTCGAAAGCTATTGGTAATGCGAAGACAGCCGTGAACGTTTCTATTCTAATCTCGCTTGGTTTGGGCCTTATTACGACAACTTCCTTATTCTTGGGAAGATTCAGGCTTGTTAAACTCTTCACTACTGATGAAAAGGTGTGTGAACTTGGTGCTGCTGCTGTTAGAATACTTGCTGTTAATCAACTCTATGATACTATCAATGTTGTTGCTGCCGGATGTTTGAGAGGCCAGGGGAGACAAATCATTGGTAGTAACTTAAACTTGGCAGCTTACTACTTGGTTGCACTGCCACTTGCATTCTATCTTGCCTTCTGGCGCGATTGGAAGCTTCTTGGTCTTTGGACAGGTCTTGGTTGTGGTATCTTTGTACTGGCCATGTCCGAAATATGGTTTGTGCTGAATGCCAACTGGAGGCGTATTTCTGAGGAAGCTGAGAAGAGAAACGATCACAGCCCCCTGGGCCATTAGGTGCTATGCCAATGAACCGAATTTCTAGAATAACTAAGAACGCACAGGTTAGCATATATACAACATTGATACAACATAGAGACTACCACTAGTAGTCGGCTGTACATTATACTCTCCTCATCTTATGCGACCTACAGGCCTAGAGACAATCCACATGCTCATGACGCTTTTGCGGCTGCCAAAAAGGTGGGGGTGCTACGTGAGAGGCTAACCAAACATATGTAGATAAAACCCATAACTCAAAACCAAAGTAGAACTGAAAAAAAGCCATCATCATAAGATCTTACCTTAAATCTAAAAGCCAAAACTCACGGTCTTCTCACCAACAGAGTATTTACCTTTAGCAGAGCTGGTGGAAGTAGATGCCTCCACATCCTCGGAAGAACCGGTAACACCTTCAATCAGCTCAATACCAGTGGTACCATCAGCACCATCGTATGGCTCAAGGTTTAACCTGAGACACTCATCACTTGTGAATGCGTTGTAGTAGTCCTTCCCATCAGAAACACCAGCATCTTGGATTGGGAAGATCCATCTTGCAACGATGTAATAGAGAGCAAGTGGGAAGAAGAAAGAGAAAAGAATTGATCCATAGTAATAATTGATAATATTTGTTTTCAAAGAAATGTCTGAGTTGGTAGCGGCGGCCATACCAGGAAGTCCTGGTGTGACAGTGGCAAAGAATACAAAGATTGCACGCCAGTTGACACCAGCAGTGAAGTAAAAGTCACCTTCTTTGGAAGTAGAGTAGAGATCGTTCACTCTAAGCCTGTTTTTTCTCACCAGGGTAAAATCAGATACAAGTATACCAATAATTGGAGTGACAATAATACCAAAGGAGCTCATGACAGCGGAGAAAGTCGAAGACGTGTTATAAAAAGTCCATGGTTGAACGACCCAAGACAGCAAAGCACACAATAGAGAGCCACGAACGACGTTGATATACTTTGGCATGATTGAAGCAGCGTCAAGGCCACAGGCAACAGCATTAGAGACAACGTTCAGAGATAATTCTGATGACATAAATGAGAAACCGAGGAAGAAACAAGCACATCTCATTCTTGGTGAGTAGTTGTCCTGCAACCACTGCAAGCAGATATCGGTAGGAAGCCAATATTCAGTACCGTAGAGCTCGACGCTGCATGAAGCAGAGATGAGACCGGCTAGTGGGATAATTTCAGTGAAGAAGATACCAACAAAGACACCGGCGATAAGCTTCTTACTACCAGATGAGAATCTGGAATAGTCAGATTGATTCGTGATATCAGGAGATAGGGCACCATACCAGATAGACATAGCATAGAGCCACATCCACCCTGTCTCTGAAGAAGAGAGCTCAACCGGCTGATGGTAGATTGGACCTGGTCCACCGTTGATACAGAGCAAGTACACCATAACAGCAACGAGGCCAAAGAAAGCCATAACACAACTAATGTTAACAAAGACGTTCAAGCGCTCTGGCTTTACCCACAGGAATGGGATAGAAATGATATGGAACACCAGGAATCCAATGAAGTCTCTTGTGGTCATTGCCACGGATTCCGAGAATCTATTTTCCATGTTTAAGTAGCTTTCGCTCATTGAAGAAAGTATCACAACGACACACAGTCCACCAAGCCACGCTTGAGATCCATAATAGACGATACCCAAGATAAATCTGATCAAGATACCCATACTGGATCCATAGATACCAAATACAAAGCGTTGACAAACGGTGTAACCGATATGGTACGTTTGACCGGGACTAGAGTTGAGGCATGTGTAGATGACGATGAATATATTACCGATGGTGAGCGCACCCATCGCATGCTGGATATTCAGGCCAAGCGACAAGAGAGATGAACCAACAGAAAAAGTCCACACAGAGATATTCAGCACACCGTAGTACCCAGCAAAGGACCAAAGGCCCCAGATACGACGGTGCTCTGGCATCGGCTCCAGATCTGGATTCTGGAGACCACTAAGGGCATGGCCCTCAGGGTGAGGCACCTCGAGTTTCTTGAGTAGTGACTGTAAACCCATAGTGATATGGGAGTGTATGTGTATGTGTTTGTTTGCACTGTTTCAAAAAGAGAGTACATATACAGGAACTGTCAAGGGAAGAAAAGCCAGCCACGGGTGCTTAAGTACGATGCGTGTTGATATCAGATCTTCATGGTGGGAAGGTGCAGGTAGCTGTCTATAGTTAGACAGGCGATGGAGTATAGCAGAGATTGCAGATATGGAGACGATATCAAAATGTCTTGAACCGGTATGGTGTGACTCGGAATTTTGCTCTTCGGAGTTCACTCCGCGCATCCAATTGCCCACAAGGACAGAGACGTAATCTCATCCAAATCTTTATTGTCTCTGGCTGTACCGCGCATCAGTTGAGATCGGGATTAATCTTATTTGCATCGGCTATTCCGACGGCGTAACCCGCCTCTTGGGCTCAATGGACATCGCTACACACTTTTAGCGGGATGCTGATGGACACGAACCCCATCAAGACGTAGGACTCCCTTGTTCATTTGTCCTGAGTGTCGCAATGAATAGAATTTGCTCGATACATGCCCTGTATAGAAGCAGCAATCGGAATTATTCCGATCAGCTTGTCGTGTCTCTCGACATGGACAGCTCCGCACTACGCTTAGCGTCTCCCTTATGAGTTGGTCGACGCCGTACCACGTATGCTATCTGGTGGTACGATTTCTACCTACTAGTACTCACCCAGACCTCTGCCATTATCACCGCTTCAAAGGGCCGCCCACTGTAGGTGCTACTAACAGAAAAAACTGGTTACATCCTTGCAATATGAAAATTCGTTTATAGTCGGCCGGAAAGATCTATTTCCCGCCCACGAGGGACACAAGGACGCAAAGCTGTTATCCCTTGAGGATGATATTCAGACTTGTAAGTCCGAAATTCAAAAGATCTGCTTTCTGTCTTCAAAGTGGTGTCATCTTATCTGCCATTTCATATATGTCTTCTAGCCCATAGCTACGTACCAACGATTCCGATGAGACATACTCGTCAGCCGCCGAAAAGGGATCTGACGTACAGTATAGTTGATTATTGATAGTAGTCTTATCACAACTCGCAATATAGGCTTTGGCAGCATCTTCTTGCACGACTTGTCTATGTCGGAGATATGGTTCATGGTTGCTCGGCACTAGCATCCATGCCTAGACATTAAGTACAATGTATCATATTCATTTTGTTGATGTAAGTAGTAGTGTTACATCATCTATAGCACAACACCCTCATTACTGGATGAGACTCTGAACGGAAAAGACACCACCATTTGGTGATCCATTCTGCTGTTCTTGCTGTTGCTGTCCTTGCTGAGGTGGAGGAAGTGGTTGTTGAGCTGGCTGCTGATGTCCCACTTGGGGAGGTACATTCTGTTGCTGTTGTGGAGGCAACTGCACATGCATTGGAGCCATCTGGTGTTGCGGAGGCAGCTGGCCCTGGAATTGGGATTGTGGTGACAAGTGCCCAGCCTGGAACTGTGGTGAGTGGACCCATTGGCCCGTTGGAGGTTGTTGATATGGGTTCTGGTTAGGACTCCAGATGGCTGACATAGGGCTACCGTTCGCACGAACCGACTGTTGTTGTTCAAAAGTGCCTACCAGTGGAGGCGCAGGACTTATTGATGGAAGACTATTCTGTGACTGTGGCTGTGGTTGAGTCTGTGGTTGAGCCTGCGGATGGACAGGTGGCTGGACATGTGACTGCACTTGAGATGGGGTCCCCATGGCAGTGGCGGTAGTGGATGGCGGAGTTGAAGCAGCAGAAGAGACCAGAGACTGTCTCTCCAGAGCTCTTCTCTGTCTCTCTTTTTCAAGTTCATCTCTTCTCTGCTTTTCCGCAATCTCAAGAAGTCTCTCCTGCTCTTCCAATCTTTTTCTCTCCTCTTCCATCTTTTTGCGATGAAGCTCCCTCTGCAGTTCTCTCTGTTTCTCCCTTTCAGCCTCGGCCTCTTCTTCAGCGATTCTCTCAGCTTCAAGTTTCTCAACAACCTCCTTCTCCAACTCCTCCAGACACCACTTACAGATTAAAACCTCATCAGCCTTGGTGGCGAGCTCCTGTCTCACAGCACGATCTTGGCACTTCAAGTGTTGCCATCTTTGACATCTCTCACACACGATGAGCTTAACGCCATCATCGTAGTTCTTTTCTCTGATACCACAGTAACAATCAAACAGCCAGTCACCTTCACCAAGCTCAATGTCATCCGCGTTGGAAGGCTTGTACTCCTCGAGGATGGCAGATCTTCTCGACTGAGTCTGTCTCCTCAAACGCTCTTCCAAATCCTTCTTTAGCTGGTTTAGTTTTTGCTTATATCTTCTCTGTATTCTGGCCTTTTCCTGTTCCTTCTTCAATAACTCTTCTTGCTCCTTCTTTCTCTCACTCTCAAGACGAAGCTGTTCTTCCTTCTGAACCAACCTCGAAGAACGTTTTCTATTACTGACAAGGTCGTTCAATTGCTGATCTCTCTTTCTTTTCAAGATCTTCTTTCTGGTGTTGAGATCCTCTTGAGCAAGATCATTGATGTGCTCTTTGATGTTATCAAACAGTGATTTGAACTTCTTGTTGCCCTTCAGGGAGACCAAGAAATCGTGGATTTGGTAAATACCGATGGCAACAACCTCCCACTGAACCTCCGGCTCTATATTAGCAAACTTTTCAAGAGGAACAATGTGCTTGGCACGTTTATACTTTCTCGGGACCTCAATCTTTGGGAAGTTTGTGATGGAACGTTTGTAGATTCTGTTGTCACTGAGAAGATAGAAGGATACCTTGGAGTCCTCAAAGATTGGCTCAAACCGCAGTTCAGAAGGGTTCTCGTATTTTTCAACTTGTGCTCTGAAGAGGTCAGTGTATTGCAATTGAACGATCAAACAATGAAGGACTTCGAACTTGTCCAAAAGAGAGAGAGATTGATATTCAACAGGTGACTCTTCTGTACCCAACACCTCGGTGGCGTTTCCGAGGAGGAAACGTGCTCTGAAACTGAAGTCGTCAATGGTAACCTTCGTCCCCAGGAGAGCAGCAGCCAGGTTTGTTGGGATCTTGTTTATGAGAGATGGCTCGGTTAGACCGACAAGTTCTTCCTCGAGTAGATCAACAGTGAAAGGCTCTCCCGAGAGTTTGATTGCGCCACGAAAGTAGTAAAGCCATTGAATAACCCACGCATATCTCCACTCGTTTCGAAGTTCTTGTAACTGTATTTTGTAGGTTTCATGCTCCAACAGAAGGGAGAATGGAGTCCTCAACAGGGCATTCTTCATTTCCTCATCGACGTAGGTGAGTTTGTTAGCAGGATGCCCCGAGGCAGGCGGAGTAGCCGTTTTCGATCTCGACATCAGTTCAGATGCAGTGCGCTGGGTCGGAAATATAGAATAGGTGGCCTTGCCAATGACCTGACACTGATGAAATGTATGTTGTGGCGAGCGTTCTGGCTTTCGAGGAGCCCTTAAGAGAAATCAAGGGAGCTCGGAGACGCGTTGCAATTCTCCCAGAGCGCGCTTGATCGACGCGGCCGTGTCGCGATTATAGGTTACCCTACCATGTCTCTGTCAGCCCCCGCGCCAGCCATCTTCGGCTTGACAGGTCGTTGCCACAACGCCTTCCCAGAGTGGGGGTCTTGGGATTTTTTGAGCACGCCATTGCAACAAGGGTACTTATCGACAACTAAGGACACGACGGAACCATTCAGCCCCGCCATTTTCTGGATTATCAAGACCCGGCAGTTCCTATACTCCAAGCCTCTTCCCCTTTCCTGTCCTTCGCGAAATTGGCGCGGACCCCCTGGAGCATACGCCAAAGGAAAAAAACCCACGGCTGGTACACAGTTGTACCAAGATTCCTTTTAGTCAATCAACCTTCATTAACAAACAACTCGGCCACGGTGTTCCATCCATTGCCAATACTCCCTTGGTCTATAGATAACTTGTGGAGACGAACACCGCCCGAATCTTCTGCATTGCCCTTTTTGCACCCACTAGCCGCCGAGAGATCAGTTGCTGTTCCTCAAGTTACATCGAGGGTATTACGTCGCACTACTGAACTTCGACTACAACGGCGGTAGCCTTTATACACCCCATCACAGGTCTTGTATACGGGCTGGACGATTCAATTGCATCACAAACTTCAAAAGGCCAGACTTCTGCATCATCCGCCATGTCGCAAGATCCAAATCGTCTAAGCGAGGACTACCATATCAATACAAATTATGCACAGCCTTCGCAGGTTTCACAACCCTCTCAGCTGCTGCCGAGGGTGAGGCCTTCAGCTGGCTCTATCTCGTCCACCTCGTCGGCAAGGAAGCCACCAACAGCCGTGCCAGCGACGCCTAGAATGCTCAGAAACTCATCAGGCAACTTCCTGCCTCAGACTGGTAACCCGCCAACATCATCATCACAGCCACAGCGATACCTTGCCCCGGAGGGCGTGACTTCTCCTCAAAGGTCCAACTCGAACTTGGAACAAGCAGTACAGTCACCTACTGCTCCATCATACAGATCCGCACAGATGCAATCTCCGCTGATGGACAGAGCATCACACTCACCATCGAAGCTTCCACCTCTCAACACTGATGCCACTAGAGACACACCAAGCCCGACAGCGAGACTCTTACCACCGGCTACTGTCGATCAACAGAAGCGTGCTGAGCAGACCCCGTCCAGATCAGCAAGTCATGCCAAAACATCAGCGACGCCGCAGCAGTTCCACCGTCGTTCCATAGGTGATTGGGACTTCGTTAAGACAGTCGGTGCTGGTTCCATGGGTAAGGTAAAGCTTGCCAAACATAGAGGAACTAACGAGGTTTGTGCCATCAAGATCGTTCCAAGGGCAGCACGCCTCTATGCCAGGGCACACGTCAATGATGCACCACCTGCTACGTCTGAAGAGGCACTGGCAAGAAAGAAGGAATATGAGAAGGAGCTCGCAAGAGACAGAAGAACCATCAGAGAGGCCTCTCTAGGAAGAATTTTGTACCATCCTTATATCTGTCGTCTGTTTGAGGTCAAGGTCATGTCAAACCACTACTACATGCTCTTTGAGTACGTTTCCGGTGGTCAGATGTTAGATTATATTGTTTCACATGGCTCCTTGAAGGAACGTCATGCCAGAAAATTTGCCAGAGGTATTGGTTCAGCCCTTGATTATCTCCACAAGAACAATGTTGTACACAGAGACTTGAAGATTGAAAACATTATGATATCCAAGAGTGGTGACATCAAGATCATTGACTTTGGTTTATCCAACATGTACTCATATGAAGCTTTACTCAAGACATACTGTGGTTCTCTATACTTTGCTGCACCAGAATTGTTGTCTGCACATCCGTATATCGGTCCAGAAGTTGATGTGTGGTCATTTGGTGTTGTTCTTTACGTCTTGGTATGCGGTAAAGTGCCCTTTGACGACCAGAGCGTTTCAGTCTTGCATGAGAAGATCAAAAAGGGTAAGGTAGACTACCCAGACTCTTTATCCCAGGAAGTGGTTTCTTTGCTCAAGAGAATGTTGGTTGTTGATCCGAACAAGAGAGCGCATTTGTCAGAAGTTCTTGCTCACCCATGGATGACCAGAGGATACGAAGGGCCTGCGCAGTCGTTTGTACCACACAGACAGCCACTTTCTCTCCCAGTTGACCCGGAAGTCGTCCAAGAGATTGTCAGGTTGGAGTTTGGTCAGAGCGAGGAGGCTCTGACAACGGAATTGACACAATTGATCTCTTCAAGGCTGTACCAGGAGGCTACTCATAAGTGGGTGGACCTGAACAACTCCTCCGAAGCACATCACGAAATGCGTATTGACCCAACATCTGCATTCCACCCATTGATTTCCATCTATTATCTTGTTGAAGAGATGCTAAAACGCAAAAAGACGAGAGAGTCTATTGTTGACATTCCATCTGCCGCAAGTGAGACCATTGCCAACAGACAAGCTGAAGCTGCCGAGTCACAGGAGAAAGTGGAGACCGCCAGAGCATCCAAGCCACTTCACGAAGAGCAATCTCAACCACAACAACATGAGATGTCTACGCCTACGCCACCACCGCAGTTGACTTTCCCAGAGGCGGCTCACACTTCTCCAATCCACGCCACTGCCCCACTGCCAATGGCGGACCAGAACCAGCCACAGATATTGATCTCTAATACCAATGGCGACGAAGTTGTCCAACAGCAAGGAAAGAAGGCTGAAGACGGCAAGGGTTTGAATTCACTTCTAAGAAAGTTCAGTCAGCGCAGAAGTCATTCCACCAGACGTCCAGCTGGTCAGGGCTACGCACATTTGGACGACTCTACCCAGCAACAACAGTCTAGTTTGGCTAAGACCAACATGGAGCAGGCTGCTCTTGTTCGTCGTGTTGGAAGCATGAGACTTAGAAAGACACCATTCGATAATGATGATGGCGACAAGCCTAGTGTGAATGCTTCCAAGTCTCACAACAGAACAGTATCTGCTTACGCTGGTCAGGCTTCGTTTACAAATGGTGATGTCCCACCTCTTCCTACTCATATCGCTCCATCTTCAACTTCTACACAGAGAAAATTCCATCCAACTGCCAGAGCTAAGTCTGTTGGTCATCGTCGTGACACTTATGGGACGGCTGGTGACGCTGGGTCGTCATCCAATGTTCCTCCTGTGCCAAGTGAGCTGCATGATGATGCCTTCTTCGATGATGTAACACTGGATGAGTACTCTGCCCATTCTGCTGCTGATAAGATGACGCTGGTGAACTCTCATGCATCTGCTGCTCCAGGTACATCTAACCATCTAGGTTCGGAGCTATCTGAGCAGCAAATCCTTCAGGAGGCTGCCTCTGCCGCTCCAGGCTCTATGCCATCTATTGAGTACCCAAGATCCATGTTCCTGAAGGGTTTCTTCTCTGTTCAGACCACTTCTACCAAGCCACTACCAGTCATTCGCGCTGACGTCATCTCTGTCTTGTCAAAGCTTGGTGTTCAGTTCACGGAAGTCCGTGGTGGTTTCGTCTGCATCCACACGCCATCAATCAAACAGGTTTCTGCATCGAATGTGATCTCGATTGATGACAGCGCCCCTGATGAAGTCGAAGAGGAGACTGCAGCTGCAGTAAAGTCCAACAAGTCTTCTGGTGAAATGATCTCTGAGCAACCGAAGGTGTTCAATACTGACGACAATTCATTCAACGAGAGTTGCAACGACCAGTTATCTACACCAAGTTCCAAGACACATAGAAGAAAGTTCTCCATTGGAGGTTCCATCTTGGGCTACAAGCGTAAGCCATCCACAAATGCAATGGCAAGTGCCATGGCAAACATCCCACACACTCCAGTTGCCAGCTCGAATTATGGTAACGTTTTGAACTCTCCAACAGGACACAACCATAGTGGTAATGGTGAAATTGACTCGTCAGCATCATTAGACTCTCTGAATGGTGCGCATGGTGGTAGTGACATGTTGATATCTTCCAGAATCGAGCAGAGTCGTACCCGTGGACAGACTTCGTCCACATCTCATGAGAACACTACTGACGGGGCTTCTCCAACTGATGCCAATGCTGATGCTGGTGCAATGAAGGCCGTATCGTCACATACGGCATCCTCTGCTACCCGTTCCCCACTCAAGTTTGAGATTCACATCGTTAAGGTTCCACTGGTTGGATTGTTTGGTGTTCATTTCAAGAAAGTTTCCGGTAACACGTGGATGTACAAGGCTCTTGCTGGTCAGATCTTGAGTGAGTTGAACTTGTGATATTTTCGAGTATTGGTTGTTGCTTTGTCTTGGATACATCATGTTGTACATAAAGATTTTGTTGACAAAACGATGCTACGAACCCTTCTCACTTGCGATGTTGCTTACTTTCACTTTTTGTTGTTATGTTATTATTATGAATGTTCGTACATTGTTGAACTATCAAGCTACATTGTAGCGTAGCACTGCTCCAAGTGTTTTACTCATATCCGATCCAGCAGATCCTTGAGCTTTCTATTCGCTTCCGTAAGTTTCTCAATTTGGGCAGCTGCACTCTCTAAGATGATGGATTTTGGTTGGTTCTTCTTTGTCTGGCTCACCGGAAGAAGACGAACCAGGTTGTCAAACGACTCCTTGATCAGACCACGCCGTCTCTGCTCACTTGTAGTATGATGCTGTTTCTTTTGCTCGTCAGTGAGAAGCTTCCTTCTCTTCCTTTGCTTCTTAGCAGTCTGTGATGTGGCATCGTCTGGACCTTCCACCTCGGGACTCGAACGGAGCTTTGGAATCGATGCAATATGAGGTATCAGTCTCGAGGAATCAGCAGTCACATGAGTTTCACCCAATTGCTCTGGATGACCCGTTATGATGGGCTCAAAGGGCACTACAGAGTGAGAGGAGCCAGTTGTAGTCGGTGGAGTCGTGCCATCTGGGATGCCTGCATCTTTATGGTATGAAATGTGGTCATTAGCTTCTGATGTTACATTCTTTTTCTGTGGATTCTCGATGATGCTATCGAGAAACTGTTCCAGGGCTGTGGATTCGTTGGCTGACAGAAGTTCGGAGTACTTAGGAAACTGTTCGATATCAAAAAGCGGTATTGGAGAGCCAAGTCTGGGTGACGGTGTTCGTGTTCTGAAGAGATAATCCTTAAATTGTTCACTGCCCTCTATTGTAGAAAAGTCAAATTGGGCAGGGGACGGTTTACTGTGTACCTGTTGTTGGTGGCCGTGCTGAGGCGCAATGGGATGAGGCACTGCTGTAGTGGGCGGTGGTGAGAGAGACACATTGAAGGTCGGTGATTGTGTAAGAAGTGCATATGCAGATTCAAAATCAAGATCTCCAAACTCGAGCTCTTTGCCTTCTTCAAGCTTTAGTCCAGCCGGTGACCTGAACAGATCTTTAAGACTCCTCAGATCTGGGGAAAGATTCGCCAGCGGAGGAGTCGATGGATTTAGCTTCGGCCCTTGGTTCATTGTGTGGAGATGTAGGGGTAGAAGTTTAGAAGATATCACGGAACAAGAGGTACCATGAGGAGAAGGAGATGGTGTACCCCGGAGTTGAAAGTATTGGTTCTGTGTTTGCACGTGTGGAGAGAGTACGGGAAAGGAGGTCCAACACACAATATTTAGTAGGAAGCTGCAGCGAAGATAGTTTCAGCTGTTCGAGGAGGTGTGTGGATCTGACGTTATTGGATCAAACGATGATGACGACGACGACGAGAAGAGCTGGTTTGTAAGTGAATATTTTAGCCGGGAGGTACCGTGGCTGTAAAGCCAGAGGAGACTAAAAAAATCACATGCTAATTCTGACTCGCTCTCTAGCTGTTTAGGTCATCGCTTACGTCAGCGCAGGGGTCCTGCAGAGCTTCTTCAACGCAAGATGCTTTCATGATGTCGTGCAGTAGTCGTATATGAATCAACAACGTTCCTAATGGTTTATGCCTCTATATTCAGCTGCTGATATGACTGTATGCCAGTCCTCTTTGATGTCACGTGAATCCACTGTCCGATTCACGTGATTAGAGGTTCGCGCAACAAATCCGGCTTCGGACAGGAGCAAAAGATCAGAGGATGACCGATCAACCCTGACACACTCACCTTTATAGATCAAGCCCCTAGCGAACCCTTAAACTCGCCTACAGGGCCCCAGGACCGCACTAGTCACTATTGCAATGCTTTTCACACTCCACAATATCCAGAAAAGGGCGCCGCCGCTCATCCTGAGGCAGTCACATCGCCTCCTCTCATCCACAACCAACTCACAAGACACAGCACAATCTTCACAATCAGCCAACACAAGCTTCAAGGCGGAACCACTACGGTTCTATGGTAACACTGAAGTGGGGGAATCAGCTGAATCCCGCATGAAAAACGTATTTGGTGGTCGTTTGGCTGGTGGTGAGCGTCTTGCGTCATCTCGGAGAGATGTTGGGAAACCTCGGAAGATCGCTGGTGTACTCGTTCCTGACAGGCCAAAGGAACCAGATAACTGTTGTATGTCAGGTTGTGCCACTTGTGTTTGGGAGCAGTTCAATGACGATATCAGAGACTGGAGAAGAACGAGGAAGGAGGCGGCCAATAAGCTGAATAAAACAGAGGAATTGTGGCCAGCTGATTTCCATCCGCCACTCAAGGAGCTCGAGTTTAAGAACGTGCCCAGAGAGTTGAGAGCAGTAAAGAGAAAGATGGCTAAAGGCAATAAGAAACTGAGCAGTTCCGCGTACTTCCCGGCTGCTGGTAAGCCAGGTGCTCAAAACTTGAAGCGTAAAGAGGAAGAAGAGAGAGAAGCTGATGCTGATGCTAAGGAGGAGGACGAAGGTTGGGACGGTGTTCCAGTTCAATTCAAGGCCTTTGCCGAAGCTGAGAAGAGAATTAAGGAGAGAAAATTGCAGAAGCAGAAGCAGAAGGAGCTCGAGGCGTCAAAGGCATTGGAATCCAGCTAGATCGCCAACGCAACCTGTTGAAGCTGATGCTTGTTGCTTGAAGGAATTAATTTGCATATTTATTAGAACCGATTCATATGAGGTACCTTATTTGCCATTATTCTGCTGCCTCAATGGCTAGCAACAGTTGTACGGGTATGACAGATAAGCTGAAGCTATAGCTGCCGCAATGGCGCGCTCTCTGTTTTAGATACTATCGTATATGATATTGACATCCTATAATGGCGATATAGACACAAATTGACGGCCGATACCATAGCATTATCAATAACAAAAAATCAGTAGAAAGATTAAATACTGAACCGTTTTAAACACCATTGGAAAATCAAACAACGTAGCCACCAAGAGCTCAAATCAAAGCCAAGAGCGCAATGAGGGTACCAGCACCAACACCGGCAACTGGGGCGACGTAACCGCCAGCAGCACCCTTAGAGGAGGATGAGGAAGCAGAAGATGAAGCGGAGGATGAAGCAGAAGCGGAACTTGATGGTGTGGCCTTAGAAGATGCAGTTATACCAGTCTGAGAGTTAATAAGGTTAGAGTCATCGAAAGTCACAGTGGCTGAAGAGACTTCAGAGCTCTCAACATCATAGATTGTGTGGTTGGACTTCTTCTCTTGAACGTTGTCAAGAAGTTTACCAACGTTGGTAGCGTTCACACCGTACTTGATCAAGTCGGCAATCTCATCAGGCTGCTCTGGGATGTCAAAGTCAGCACCAAATTCAGAATAAATGGAAGTGATCAAGTCAGCATCACAGTCTGGAGCATCAACATCCTCCACGTCACTCTCAAGAATGGATGGAAGGGAGAGGTTATGGTACTGGGAACGAAGATTGGTGAAATCGTCCAAATATGTCACCTCGTTGTCATTGTTGATTTCCACAACTCCATAATTCGAAGGCTCTTCAGAGTATTCATATACCAAGCCACCAGAAAAGGTGTTGACGAGGCCACCAAAAAGACCATCTGGAATTTCATCGAAGCTTCTTGGAGAGTTCTTGTTACAACCAAACTCGGAGAACATCAATGGGATAGAAGTGTTGGCAAGTGTAGAGTTAAGCTTGTCGTAACCGGAATTGTCCCAGTTAGAAGTACCAGAGCACCACTCATAGGAGTTCAAGCCGAAGAAATCAGAGCGTGAGATATCATCTTCTTCACCATCGATGTGACACTGCATATACTCCAAAGTGGCTCTTCTTAATTCAACACCATCAGCGGCAGAATAACCAACTGGAATGGTTCTGTTACTGTGCTTAGCGATATACTGCTTCATGTCTCTCTGAACTGCTCTGATGTACTTTGGAGTAGTCTCAGCATAGTTGGATTGATCGTTGATGATTTCATTACCGGAGAAGAAGCCAAGAACGTTTGGATAGTTCTTGAAGGCCTCAATGAAGCGGAAGACATGAGAGAGATACTGAGAGTTGTAGGTACCAGCAGGGTCAGCTCTATTCAAATTGGATCCATACTCACCAGAGTTGACGTCGAGGAGAAGATAGATACCAGCGTTGTTGAAGATGGTCATGCACTCATCGTGGTTGAGATCTGGGTTGAGCGAGTAAATTCTGACGGTGTTGACACCGAGCTGCTGAAAGACATAAACGTCTCTGTAGCACTGGTCAGGATCAGAGAGGGAGTCAACGCCCGAGTCACTGGAATATCCCGAGGAGCCTCCAATGAGGTAGTCGATACCCTTGATGAAAAAGACCTCACCATCGACAGATGCGTCCTTGTTTGGCTTGATGAAACGTTTCCCCTTGATGTCGAGGGCGATCATGGCTTGGGAGGCAGCCAGGAAAGACATAAGCGAAGTTATAAGCGAGAGAGTCTTCATGGTAGCGAAAGGTTGTGCTCTGCAAAGCCTGTGCTGGTGGTGACGTTCCGTGTGTGTGTGGGCTGTATGTGTAGCAACACAGGAGAGAAGACAAGACGAGTTGTTGACTGTTGAACTAGTTGATGGTACGAGTAAGCGAAGGAGAAAAAGAAAATTTGGGTAAACAGCTCAGTGTTGCATATTTATGTTTAGGGCCACGGTTGTCGCGACAACTGACGTGGGGCAACAACAAACAACAACGCGTCGAGACGTCTACCGAGCCCCCGCAAGGTCTCTTTGTAAACAAACTGAAATTTGCAATTGTAACGCGTCTCTGCGTTTCAGAGAAGGTGAAACGCGCAGGTAACACGAATTTATAAGTTTTATTAGGGGGGTCTATCATGCTCAATTGATGTGGTCTTTGTAGTTGGTAGCTAAACAGATACCGCATATCACTATGCTCCTACCAAAAGCCGCAGGGTCCATGCTAAACTTTTCGAGCACTGCCCAGGGAATGCAGCATTAGGCCCTCATGAAGATTTCACACAGCTCGAAAAGACGCGGATCAATCTCTTTGTCTTTATTCAGGGCCAGTATCGAGCCAGCAATAAATCTCGAGTTATTGTGGATAGCCTTTGAGACGTTATCACTAGCATTAGGACCGGAAATAATGGTCTGAACCGTATTCAAGAGCGTTATGACTCCCTCTGTATGGTGTGCGAAGACGTACTCGGGCTTGTTTTTAACAAGAACACCGACTGTCTTGGTCAGCTCAAAGATGTAGGATGCTGGGATGTTTGGGTCTTTGAAGTCGAGGGCACGTGTGACTAATGGCTGCAAGTCTGTCTCGGTCCCATAGACGGCAATCTTGTTGATGAGTAAGAGAATGATGGTGTTAAATTCGTAGTTCGAGTCAGCACTGAGAAGCGAATCAATAATGTTGTTATGCGAGAGTTTCAAAACTTGTGACTTACCCAAGTGAACGATAGTCTTCTTGAGAAATGCAACAAGCAAGGCCGTGAAGTTAGTGTAGTATTTGCTGTTCCGGACTGTAGCCTCAATGACTTGGGCAAGGATCTTGACGTTATCATCAGTGAAAAGCTGTGAGATTGTATCAAAGCTCACAATACTTTTCAAAATATGTAACAAACCTTGGAATTGAACGGGATCAACAAGATAGTTGTACTTGATTAGAACATCGGTTATTAGTGTTGGTGCACGTTCGAGCACGTTGGTGCGGTCAGCAGAGGACCCGATCGAATTACCGATGATGGCCATTGAGGCAGAGAGAATATACCCATTTTCCTGTGTTGTATCTTGAATATTCTTTAGACAATCTTCAATGAGAGGTTTGTTGGATGCTGACGGGTTTGCAGATACGTTTCCAATAGAGCCGAATATCTTTCTTTGTGCCATGAGCTTGTTTTGGAATTCTAGTGGGTGTAGTTGTTCAAGACATTGGAAAAGACTCTCCTGCGTAGAAGTCTCATGGTACTCATCCTTAAAATCAAGTCTTTGGTCTAATGTCAGATCTTCGAGAATACCAGCTGTGTTGACAATCATTTCGGAAAATTCATCTTCATCAAAATCATCCCTCTTCTGGATAAATGATAGAAATTTTTTAGCAAATCGCTCAATGTTCTTCACCTCAGCGTCATATTGATATTCCAGAACGAGATCAGTTAATAGGTCAATAGAGAGGAATGTGTTCTCATAACTGGTGTATACGAGTAGATTCTTTGTAATCAGCGATGCCACCACCTTTGTTATATCGGGAGAATCAATCACCAAATTCTTCAAAAAGATGAGTACCCTCTCATTAACTTCATCATCATCAAAATTTTCCTCCAATTGCTTACCTAATTGATGCACAAACACGGTATCACTAACGATGATACCCCGATTCACATGATTGTCAGCAACAGAGTTCGCCAGCACTCTCAAGATCTCGAGCACGAGTGGCCTCAAGCCGGGCGTATCCACTCTAGCAAGGACATAACCAGCGGAATGCACAAGCTTCAACAGATTCTGCCTTATAAGATCATTTGATCTTGTGGTTTCGTCACGTAGAAGCACCGCTAGCTGGTCGAGCAGAGTAGTATAGGTCTCGACATAAATCGAGTCCGCATTGAGGGTGTCATCTTCACAGGAGGCGACAAAACTGTCGAGACCAAAAAGAACTTGATCGAGATCCATCGGTATTGACATGGTATCCACTATGATACGACGACAAATCGAGTGGAATGAATAGTGGCAAGATGATCATCTCATTTTGATTTTGGCATTGCATTTAGATCTAATCCGCGCGCCATCACGAAAACCCTCCGCTAGGAAGTCTGCCATTTGTGGATGGGTGAGGTGAAGTGAACTAGAAGGAGATTACGTGGAGTTCTTGATAGTTATTTATAAGATCATACATGCTCTTATGCACAGATTATGAATTGAAGAATAGGTAAAAACAGGTTTATGCGAAATTAGTTGTAAGCGGGGGAAGGGGATAGAAAACACGAGAGTAAGAGCAGTGATACGGCTTAAGCAGTAGCCTTGGTTGGGAAGAATGAGGAGTAGGCAGACAAAGCTGGAGCACCACCCAAATGGACATAGAGAACGTTGTCACCTTCCTTGAAAGCACCCTCCTTCACGAGCTGGATCATACCCTGCATAGATTTACCCTCGTAGACTGGGTCAGTGAGGACACCTTCAGTCTCGGCACAGAGTCTAATGGCCTCAATGGTCTGATCATTTGGAACACCGTAACATGGATGAGCGAATCTTGTGTCGAGGGTGAAATCGTCAAACTTCTTGTCCAATCCAATGAGTTTAGCAGTGTTGTTTGCAATTCTGAGAGTCTGCTCCTTGGTCTTCTCTGGGGTGAATGAAGCGTCAATGGCAATGACATCAGCTTCACGACCGTATTGAGCGAAACCGGCAATGATACCAGCAGTGGTGGAACCTGTGACACAGCACACAACGATCTTATCGAACTTTGTACCGGAGGACTTCTCCCATTCAACAACCTCATCGGCGAAACCGACGAAACCAAGGCCACCCTTTGGGTGTTCAGAGCAACCAGCTGGGATTGGGAATGGTTTTTCACCTTTCTCTTCAAGCTCGGCGAGAGCGTTCTTGAAAGATTCTCTGATGCCAATGTCGAAACCATCCTCAATGACACGAACATCGGCACCCATGATTCTGGAAAGCTCAATGTTACCAACCTTATCATAAACATCCTTTTCAGCTTCTGGAATTGGGACCCAGTTCTCCTGGATTAAGACACACTTCTTACCCAAGTGTGCAGCGAGGGCAGCGACCATTCTAGTCTGGTTGGATTGACGACCACCAATGGAGACAAGGTGGGTGTAGTCACCTTCGAGGATATCAGGGACAATGTATTCGAGCTTTCTGAGTTTGTTACCACCAAAGGCGAGACCGGAGTTGCAGTCCTCACGCTTGGCAAAGAGGTTCACTTTACCACCAAGGGCCTTGGAGAGACCCTTGAGCTCTGTGATTGGGGATGGACCGAATGTGAGGGGGTACTTCTTAAACTGAGAGACACCGGACATTGTGATAGTTATTGTAATTGTTTGTTGTTGCTGATGGTAGTTCACTAGAGTACAGAAAAATACAAAACACAGCAGAGTGGTCCCACTTTATACCCTGATTCTGCAAACCGTGCTGCTCTGCTCATCGGTCATAGGGTGTGCCGAGCCATCTTCCCCGGGTGCTCTAAGGCTCTGATTTTGCCGCTTATCGTCCCGATTCGTAAGGCCGACGATTACCGCAGGTGGGATTTGCCCGGTCGGCCATAACGCGCACAGGCGAAAGAGAAACGGCAGCGGATGGCGGGATTGGGAGTTGATTTTCACCGATACCAGGGGTTTCCGAAGGTTGTTTGCCTCGGAGAATTCTTTGCTTGTAGAGGTGGTGAGCAGGATCAGCTTCAAAGATAGCGGGGGAAAGGGAGTAGTACCGGAGACGTATCCCACTTACCTACTCTTAGAGACTACCCACACGCCCACTGTCTCCACACACCACGGACCCAAGCGGATTCGAACAATTGGCCAGGAACACACTGCGTATCTCCGACTCATATCCGAGCGTCCAACAACACAAGTTTCGGCTGTCCCGTAAAACTAGTGGCCCGATCAGGATATGGTATCGCACGGGTTCCCCCTAAGCCTTAAGATTTCTCCGCCCATAGAGTGCCGAGATCATTAGATCTCGGATTTCGGCCCGATGCTTTATCAACTCAGATAACGCATCTCTCCAAACATTCATATACCTACACATTGCCGTCTTCCTCCAGAACAGTTGTGATTTTGTGCATTCACCAGGAACACAAGAACACTAAACGTCATGGGTCAGGTTCCATCTGTCGAGAAGATCTCTGAGAAGACCACTGTCACCCTTCCGGGTAAGGGAACACTCACAGGTCTCACCATTAAGGAAGAAGGAACTAATAAGCCATTGACAAACCGTTTTTGCGGTGTCAGATATGCCCTTCCACCAACGGGAGAGTATCGCTGGAAACGTCCTCGTCCTATTCCAGCTGATTACGACTACTCAAACGACTACCTCCTCGACTTCCCAAAGCAAGGTGCTCAGCCTCCATTGCCTATGAAGGAGCTTATCAACGTTAGAGCAGGTTCCAACACTACCGAGGACATTACATACTTAAACATTTGGGTGCCAGCATCTGAGAAGAACAAGCCAGAGGGAGGATGGCCAGTCTTGGTTTGGTTCCACGGTGGTTGGTTGCAGTACGGTAAAGCTAATCACTCAATCAACTTTGATCCAAGAGATTTACAGAACGATGAAAAGTTTGATCTGAACTACATCATTGTTGTTCCAGGATACAGAGTCTCTCTCTTTGGTTTCCTGGGATCTAAGGAGCTTCTCGAAGAGGATCCATTCAACTCCAACTTTGGTTTCTGGGATCAAAGGGCCGCAATTGAATGGACTTATGATCATATTTCTCACTTTGGTGGAAACCCAGAGAAGATTTCTGTTGGTGGCCGTTCTGCTGGGTCTTACTCAACTTTCTTCCAACTCTCATATGAGTTGTACCACCCAGAGGACAGACAGATCATTAAACAGGTTTCCCTAGTATCCAACGCCCTCACTGTTCAACCAAAAGGCATTGATGAGCTGCAACTCCAATTCGATGAAGTTGTCGCTAAGCTAGCAATCGATCCCTCCCTTTCTGGACCACAGAAACTCGCAAAGCTGAGAGAAATCCCACATACAGATCTCGAGTCCCTAGTTGAGAAATTGGACTTGCACACTTTCAGAGCATTTACTGAGGGGAACTTTATCTCCCCATCCATGCTCAAAGATATCCAATCTGGTCACTATGGTGCCTTGTGTGCCAAGAAGGGTATCAGACTCGTTATTGGTGAGGTTGGTAATGAGCCATTGGTGTATGCCAATTTGAACACACCAACTACTCTCCAGGGCTTGAGATTGCAATTGCAGAATTATTACCCATCAAAAGTCATCGATGCTATCTTGGAGGCTTACCCAAAGGTGGACCCAGAACTAGAGAAGACCGACCCTGAAAAGTTCAAACATGAAATCTGGAAGGTGTATGGTGACATTGTCTCTGATTTGCAAGTGTGTGTATCTCTTCGCGGATTCATCAAGAGACTCGTGGATGGTGGCTTCCCACTCAGCAACATCTACAGATACAGAATCGATTTCAGACCACAGTGTTTGGACAAGTACGTTAAACCAGAGGATGGTGTTCCACATAGTGCGGAGAACCATTTGTGGTTTTATGCTAAACTCGATGGATTCTTGCCTGAAGAAGAGCCTAAGATCCAGAACTTCTTGATTCCATTTACACAGTTTTACAACTTCAAGCCAGTGGATTGGGATAACTCCAAGATTGACTCTTACAGATACTTCGCCGCTGATGGTGAGACCTATGTTAAAGATGATGAGTTCTGGGACTGGGGAATGAAGATCTCTGACGCTGTCTATAAGGCTGAGTTGGGTCCATAACAGGTGGTTGTAAAGGATCACTTCGATAATGAACGCTTAATACGAATAGCTGTATCTTCATGCTTGTACTTAGTCAATGGTGAATCTTAGTGTTTCCTCTTTCACATCGCAAACATTCCAAGATCCCCAAGTCAGCTCATCTCTCCGGTGGCCATCAGATGCCCCACACATACACTTATCGGCTCATCAGGCTGCCCGAGACTTCTCGGGATGTGTCAAGTTCGGTAATCCGATAAGATTAATTCCCCCGTCGTCTCCGCCTTCCTCTCGGTTATCCTCGGCGCGAGTTCCTAATCGGACCTCAACGCCAGCGAGTTGGATGGAGTTCCTCATAGCCATAAACAGCCACTACACATAATCAAAAGCACTACCTACGTTATTTTTGCACTTGCCGGTAGTACATACACATTACATTACATTGATTAATACGTCACAATATCGACCTCCTCCGGTCCCTCAGACGATGATCCACCCATTGGATCGAACCCAGCCGTTCTAGCCCATGCTCTCTTCATCTTTTGTAACGAGTACTTTGCCGAACCTGATCCCAGATCAGTCAACAGCTGGAAGATGCTCTGAGCCTTTGCTCTATCCTCTCTCGTGACGCTGTGCAGGCCAGCAGTGAGAAGGGGCCACTGATCCATCATCAATTTGAACTGCGATATGCGATCTGTCTCTGGTGTCAGGAGACAGTTTGCACGCGTGAGCACTGAGTGTGATAATTCTTGAATAACTGGATTTACAGCCATGGGGCTCGTTGTTATTCTGAGGAACTGCGAAATGATTGTCAGGAGAGCAGCGTCGATGTATGATTGGTGTACAGCTTCGAACCATATTACAATTTTTTCTGACCCGGAAGCAGAAGTTGGATGAACGTTTCTAAATTTCTCAAACTCCGTTATTAGTCCAAAGATCTCACTTGAGGGCGGGGTGTTGACATCGGCTCGTCTCATCATCTCAATCAACTTGAATAATGGAGATAATAGGCCAGTGTGGAAACCCAATGTGAAAATGAATCCTTCCTCTGTGATCATTCTAAGCTCTCTCAGTGCTTCAGTCTCAGTCTCGGAATCCCATGACATCAGTTCCAACAGGGCACGATCTTTAGCCACATCACCACTTGACTTGACAAGCGTACCACCATAGGGGGCACTGAGACCAGCAAGAACTTCAAACAAAACAAACCAGGCTTTGCAAAAGATCAACACTTTAGTCTGTGGGAGCTTGTTCTCAACAAAGACCCTGAGTAACAGTTCCTTGGCACCACGCAAATGACCCCTCCATGACTGTTTCATACTCGATGCATTATCAGATGTCAGTAAGAGAATAGTTAACAAAAGTGGTTCCAATACATCATTGACAATCTTGTTTGGCTGTGGTGAAGTCACTGGTGGTTCCGTGCTGCAATATGTTTGGATGTACTTATAATCACTCAACAATCCCGATGTCTTCTTTAGGAAGTTTGTGAAGTATTGTTCGTCTTCATCAAGATTGGAGCTCTTGTAAGCGATTCGTGCACCTGATGAAAGGACTGCAAAATAGAGGTAGTCCTTACGTAGGGAATACTGCAGAAGGATGTCTCGAATGGTGTTTGCCTCATCGCACGAGCGGAGTGGCATCAAAATCTCACTGAACTCGGTGTAGAAAAGATCTAGATATTTCTTGTGTGAAGGGTCAATATCAAGCGATTGGAAACAGTTTGTGGGGAAATGGAAGATTGTTGTTGTTGATAAGATATCTCGGGGTGACGTAACCTGGTCTGGGGAGCGACCAGGGCTATTGTAGATTGGCTTAAGAAGTTCCGGTTTCACTTGAAGACGTGTGATTGTGCTTGGCAGAGGTGAAGACCCGAAGAAACCTTCAATGTGTTGCTCGATGGCCTTGTCCATCTGCAGGGATAGATCATCATCCATAATTTCGAGAAGATCCTTGACCATGCTGTCGATGGACCCTTCTACGGGACTTGCTTCGAGTTTGTGCCATTGAGCTGGCTGACCATTGAAGGAAATAGAGCGGAGGGGAGGGAGCCTAACATCTGGATACTCACATTCAGCGTTAGATTTGTAACAGCGGGTGCACTTTGGCTGTACCTCGTCGCACTTCACCTTCATCTTCTTACAACGCTGACATCCGCGCCTGCTGTACGGCCTGGCGCGCTTCTTGCGCACTACCTGGGACCCAGGGATCTTTGTCGGCTTGGGAGAATGCATGGGGACCCCATTAGATGACATTATGGAGTGGGGTTTAGGTTAGCGCTGGGTATTACAGGACATATCAACACTACTCTCGGAGTAAACTTGTAGTGCCCGATTTTGACTGGCAGATGGCAGATCGCGGGTGCGCGGGCCTCGGAACATTTCCCTTCTGAGTTGGACAGATTTAAGGACTGAAAAGGTAAGAGATGGAGGGGACTGGATGTGTGTGTGTGTGTGTGCTACTAAGGCTTTGATTATGATATTTCATCAAGGTACTGTAATTCAACTGAATAATTGCCCCTCTTTCACCCATTGTGTAGATCTAGTCCTAAACTGAAGTGGCCCCTTGTTGTCTCCCCGCAACTAAGCCATCGCGCCTCTATGGAATTTTCCAGACTTCGATACTCAATCATCTCCATAAAGCCCATCGTAACCCACGGTTCCTTCCCTTCTACCACTGATCACACTCAGGTTTAACGGATCAATACACTTCAAACTACAACATGGTCGTTCACAATCCAAACAACTGGCACTGGGTTGACAAGAATTGTCTCTCGTGGGCTAAGACATACTTCGCCGACTCACTCGTTGGCACATCGGCATCCACCGACTCCCAATCAGCTGAAGTCAACAAGGTCACCTCTGTAGAAGGTGATGTCGTTGTATCCCAGCGTAAGGGTAAGATCATCTCTTTGTTTGATGTTAAAGTCGTCTTGGGATTCGAGGGAAAAGTTGGTGATACAGAGGCCAAGGGATCCATCACAGTTCCTGAGGTTGCCTATGACACAGAAGAAGATCAGTATCAGTTTGAGATCTCTGTTTTCTCCGAAAACTCACAAAACACTGCCATCAAGGAGATTGTCAGACAGAAGATTGTGCCGCAATTGAGAACAAAATTGGCCCAGTTTGGCAAGGATCTTTTGACGACCCACGGTCAAGACATCCAAGTCTCCGCTGACAAGGTTACCTCCCAGTTCACCAAGGCTAACCAAGAGCAGAGTGTGAAGGGCTCTACTGAAAAGACCAAGTCATCATCACCAACGCCATCCACCGCATCCAAGACCCCAGCTACTTCTTCAACTTCATCAGCCGCTGCCTCCTCTTCCAATTCAGCCAATGTTCCAAAGTACAATACAACAACCATGCACTTTGAGCCAGAGTTCAATACATCCGCTGAGCAGCTTTATATCACTCTTCTCGAGAAAAACCGTATTGGAGCATGGACAAGATCCAATCCTGACTTCCCTGGTGACATCATGGCCGAGGGAACAGAGTTCAACCTCTTTGGTGGCGGTGTCTCAGGTAAGATCACCAAGCTCGTTCCAAACCAAACCATTGTTCAACAATGGAGATTGAAAGATTGGAAACAGGGCCATTACGCTACTCTCACAATCGACTTCCACCAAGGTGACTCTGAGACTAAGCTCGATGTTTTGTTCAAAGGTATCCCAATTGGTCAGGAGGAGGTTGTCCAAGGTAACTTTGAAGATTACTATGTCAGATCCATCAAACTCACATTCGGATTTGGTGCAGTTCTCTAATAGGTTGATAACCGTTGTAGGAGGGTTTAAATTTGACAAATAGTACTGTTGTCTACATTGTCTATCTTGATAGAAATAAATAAATAAATATGATGAATAAATATACTATTTAGTCAAAGCCCCAAGACGACCAGCATCCATTTATTGAGTTAGTGTTTTGCCTTCATATAAGTAGCAGTAACGACCATGAATGCACCTGATCACAAAGAATATACAAAGTGCGGATTCTCTTTATCAGTCAAATCAGCAAACTCCAAATTCTCCATGAATTCAGCACCATCTTGGAATCCGCTCTTTTCTCTCTCCTCTCTGATAGCAGCTCTCTTCTTGTTCTCATTTGAGTAGGACCAGTACAGCCAGACTTGAAGCAGCAAACTCACTGCATAACAAACAACGATGGTGATCTTTGCTGGGGCATAACCTGGAGCGTCCTCTGCTCTAAATGTCTGTGGACCAATCACATTTCCAACACAATATCCAATGAGGAAAATGGCGTTAACCGTGATCTTCTTTGTGTGACCAGCCACATTGGAGGAGAAGAGGGAAAGACACGAGATCATACCGACTGGACCCACAGATTGGATAAAGTAGCCTGCCAATCTAGCATTCTTGTCCTGGTGGGCAAAGGCAAGAAGACAGGCACCCAAGAGCACAACCACAGTGGTGAAAATGGCAATGATCAATCTGTGTGGGATCCATCTATTGAAGTAACCAAAGAGCGGGCAACCAACGAGTTCAACGGCTCCTGAAACCATGCCCATTAGGAGCGACTTGTAAGTGGAGAACCCAAAATCGTCATTCATCAAGATAGCTCCAAAATTGGTGACACCACCGTTTGGAATATCAGTGAGAAGACCATAGAAGAAGAAGACCCATGTTCTTGGATCAACCAGTGCCTCTATAAGTTGGTGCTTTTTGAAATGCCTGTTACCAAATCCTTGGTTGTTAGATCTGATACGTTCAACGACCATTAGCTTCTCCTCCTCGGTCAAGAACCAGGCACCAGCTGGTGTATCCGGGATATGCAAGTAGAAGGCAAAGGACAGTACAACGGTGATAAGACCTGTAACGATGAAAAGAATCTTCCAACCTTCGATGGAGTAGTGGACAGCATGCTTGGCAATACCGTAAGCTATGGCCGAACCAAAAATGTTACCGAAACCGTTACAGGCAAACCAAAGACATGTTCTGAAGAACTGTTCCTCCTTCTTGTACCACTGTGATGTGATGATAACCATAGCTGGTGTCACTGATGACTCGAGAGCACCAAGAACTGTTCTAAGGAAAATAAAACCAGCGTAGTTTGGGGTGGCATGAAGACAGAGAACGGCACCCCATAAGAAGATGAAGACGGAAGTCGTCTTTGCCAATGGGAATCTTTGAAGCAATGTAGACACTGGGAACTCAAAAGCTAAATAACCAAGATAGAAAGAGGTACCTACCCAACTGTACATATCACCCACCATATTCAAATCTGTCTTGAGTCCCATGATGGCTGCATTACCATTAGTGACCTTATCCATAAACTGAACAGAGTATAGAAAACAGATGAGTGGGAGCAGATATCTATCAATTTTCGCAAGCAACTTGGCGTCCTGCTCTGGGGTCATATGAATACGGTGCGCATCGATGGCCAACTTCATAGCATCATCAACATCACCAGTGATATTAACGGTATGGCCATCGGGCGAGAGCACGGTTGTGATCAGTTCACCGGGTTTACCAATCTGTTCCTCCGTTATCGATACAACGGGGGAGATCATGTCTCCCTTGCCATGAATGTGTTTCTCCTCGTCACTGCTCATTGTATATGGATGATGAGTGGAGATATTGATAGGTAGGGCAAAGAAGAAGGGTCTCACGCTCGAACTTGAACGCAAATTCACCCGAGAGGACCTATTGCTTCTTATACTCCGGCAAATGATGTCTGAGGTGTGATTATTGCCGATAAGAAGTAGGTAATGGAGTAATGGTAGCGGCTGAGCCCCGGCTTCGTATCCTTATCGGGCAAGACTCCGTACGCGGTGTGGATAAGCCTGATCCGCGTTGATGCGGACACATTGCTGTGGCTGGTGGCTGCTTGCCAGTCGTTGCCCCTGTGTGGGAGTCCCGAAGTTCCCGATATATCAGACAATTTCCTGTTCACTGAAGGGTCTCATTTCTCCAGACGACAGTTAAAATGTACGTGCCGAGACCGTTGACATGTTTCTTGGATTTTGCTTGGCCTCTTCTCGGCGGGATACGGCCGGAGTTGCCCACAGCGGAAAGGCATGCCAAAATGGGTACACTCCGAGCAGCCTTTCAAATGCCCTGGTGCTGTACTTTGCGGTCGTATACCTTGACTGGATGTAAAGGCTGTCACGTTGACCAATCGCGTGGACTACTGATAAGCCTGATAAGCCCCTGCCCGGTAAATCAGGTCAAGCCTTGCTTAACGTGGTGCTATAGTGGGTGATTTGCTTCATTCTTTGCATTCTGAGGGGTAGAACGTTAAGCAAGAATGTTGGGGGTCGTTTTGTATTGAACGGGAACCCGAATTTGATCGCAAGCTGATGTTATATTGTACTGATTGACGTCAGTAAGGTTAGGCAGGGTACAATTATCGTTCTCATCATACCCATGTCGCCCGATCTGCGACCCTGATCAACCGCCTCTCTTTGGACTAAATGAGGTCCGCAGGAAGCGTCTAATGATTACATCATCTGGCGCTTTCCTCTTTGTGATCCATTAAGGGGCCAGAGATAAGATTATTTCGACGCATGAAGATCGATTGGGTGTTATGAAGGGTCTTAGAGTGTAATAGTACGCTGGCTATGTATTCCTAGAATCATGATGCAAATATTGTATTTAGATCCCTCCAGGTTTACAAGTTATCCTCATGAAGACTCAAACATTGACCCACCAAGTACAAGCTTCCACATATAACAACGTTATCTGATTGTGACAAATCTTTGAAAACATCTGGAAGCTCTTCAACAATGTGAACTTTGTTGGTATACTTCTTAACTTCCTTCTCAAGTTCAACTGGATCGTTGCACTGGATCCAGGGCATACCATCCACTTTACCGAATTTGGTAACGATGACTTTATCTTGAGCTGTGACAAGCTGACTCAACAAAGGTTCAAGATCTTTACCCTTGGTAACAGCGAGAACAAATGTGATTGGTCCGTTGAAGCGAGTTTTGAGATATGTAGCAAGCTCTCTAGCAGCCTGACCGTTGTGTGCACCATCCAGGATAACAGGAAGCGATGGCTGATCTTTTGAATATTTGAGCCGGAGCTCTTGTAGACGACCTGGCCATTGTGTTCTCTTTACACCCTCCTCAAGATTAGCAAGTGTAAAGTTTGTCTTGATTGGGTAGTTCTTTTGAAGGAATGGGAAGACGAGATCTATCACTTTCAATGCAATCGATAAGTTTTGTAGTTGGTAGTTGCCATGAAGTGGGGAAAGTGACCTGTTAATTATTCCAACTGATGTTTCAATCTCATCGCTCTGCGGTAATATGATATAGTTGGAGGAGTTGCAGTCAATTGCCTTTTTCTTGACAACATCGAGGACTTCCACGTCATTAGTGCCATCGACAACATTAGGGATCTTATCTTTGATTATTCCAGCCTTCTCGAAGGCAATTTCACTGAGATTGGAACCGAGTATGTTTTCGTGATCAAGGCCAATCTTGGAGATGGCTGTAGCGATGACACCACGATGCAAACAATAGCCATCAGAGTTAACCACAGCAGGCTCCAGCACATTTGTAGAGTCGAGACGGCCACCAAGCCCAACCTCCATCACAGCAAGATCCACGTTTTGTGAATGAAAGATGTGAAATGCCGTAGCGGTAAGAAGCTCAAACTCCGTGGCTCCTATTGAGAACTGTTCGTCAACACGTTTCACAGCGAGCTCAGCCTCCTCGAACAGAGACCTATCGACTGGGTAATTGTTCAGCATTACGCAGTCATGTCTGTGGATGAGATGCGGCGATGTGAACTTGCCAATCTTTAGCTGTGTTGTATTGGATAGTAGCGATGAGAGATAGGCGCACACTGATCCCTTCCCGTTGGTCCCCGCAACATGGATGAAGTTAGCGGACCTGTGCGGGTTCCCGAGCCGCGCCAGAAGTGTCGCTATCCTCGTGAGGCCAAGATCAATGGGCATGGAGATAGGTCACGCCGGCCAAAGAGTCAATGAGTGGATGGCAAGCACGTTCAAGAAATCCGCCAGACAACTGTGCTCAATGATATGTGTGATGGGATCTCTCTTCCTAGTCGCGCTTGAGGAAAAGATGCGTGATAAGTCACGTGCGCATGAACTTAAATAAGATATTGCGTCATGATGTTTTGGTTGTGTGTGTGTGTGTGTTTTTTTTTTTTCTGTTTTTCTTTTGGTTGAAATATGTGGTGTACGGGTGTTGGACAGACAAGGCGGCGGTTGATCAAGCCTCAGTTTCTAATTCAACATGAGATGGAGCCTCCTGCTCGGTAAGTCACTAGCGCCCAAGCATACCCACCACCACCATCACTAACTGTGCCTCCGACCATCGGCTACCGCACGAATTTGTACTCTCGGCATTCATACCCACAAACGGAAGACTCTGCGACTCGTTTTTTCCATAGCGCCCCTTTTTAAGTCCTATCTCCTTTCTCTCGCTGATCAACCGTTGTCTCATCTCCATACCCGGCAACCCAATTGATCCTGGCTTCCCCGGCATCTCAAACACATAAGCATACCTCGAGCCTTACATATAGCAACAGACGCTTACACGTCCAATGGCTCGTTCCGTGGATCCATCATCACGAAACATCTTTTCACCGGCCAGAACCCCCGTCAGCGGTGACAACAACCCTCATGCAGCAGCGGGAGCCCGCTCTCAGCTATCCATCGCCTTCAAAAACGCCTCAGGACATACATCCGATACCGCACGGGACGCAAGAATCCCTCATGGGCTCAATACAGAGCTAGCGACTGCCCCTACATCTGTAACAGGGGCTTCCGGAGACCCTTCAACACACCCATACCCTCATCATCATTCACACCACGACGGCCATGAAAGCGACGAGGAAGATAGTGACGATGACAGTGACGACGAAGTCCCAGAACAGGACCTCAAAGGTGAAGAAGACATGGCTGACTACAAAGAAGGAGGATATCACCCGGCATATAAAGGTGAAGAGTACAAGAATGGGAAATATGTCCTCGTTAGAAAACTCGGATGGGGTCATTTCAGTACCGTCTGGCTAGCAAAGGATCTCGAAAAGAACAGACACGTTGCAGTGAAGATTGTCAGGTCCGCTAAGCATTACACCGAGACCGCTATCGATGAAATCAAACTCTTGAAAAAAGTGAGTGATACAGAAAAAGAACATAAAGGTAAGCAGCACGTTATTGCATTCCTCGACTCATTCATGCACAATGGTCCAAATGGTTCGCACGTCATCATGGTATTTGAAGTCCTTGGTGAAAACTTGCTGAGTTTGATCCGCAAGTATAAGCACAGAGGCATCCCGGTCATATATGTTAAGCAAATCGCTAAACAGATGCTTCTGGCATTGGACTATATCCACAGGGAATGTGGTGTCATTCACACAGACATAAAGCCAGAGAATGTGCTGATTGAAATTGGTGACGTTGAACAGATTGTTGCCATGGTTGAGTCGATTGAAAGGGCCAAGAAGGACCAACGCAAGCTGGAGAGAAGAGCATCAAGAAAGTCATCCTTGCCACCGGTATCATCCCAAAGTACGAGCTCCACCCCATCCAGAAATGGAAGACGTTCCAGACGCCAAACGCTCATCATCGGTTCACAGCCACTACCATCACCAATCAGCTCTGGCCACAGGTTTGGGTCATTCAAAAACAATTCTCCACTGAAATCCGGAACAGTTACACCATCAAAATCAGATGCCGTCGCCAACTCACTTTCATCCATGTCAATATCTGCTGATAACAGCACCATTCTCATGTCTGACTCCCAAGACGACCAGGATGTCCCAGACGAGGAACACCTCATTGGGGTCAAGATTGCAGACTTGGGTAATGCATGCTGGTATGATGAACACTTCACCGATGACATCCAAACAAGACAGTACCGTTCACCAGAGGTACTCATTGGTGCCTCCTGGGGATGCTCTGCTGATGTTTGGTCACTGGCTTGTATGATTTTTGAGCTCTTGACAGGAGATTACTTGTTTGATCCTGTAAATGGTCACTCATACACCAAGGATGACGACCATATTGCCCAGATAATAGAGTTGTTGGGCAAATTTCCAAGTCAACTGTTGAAAGATGGTAAATTCACCAGTGAGTTCTTTAACTCGAGAGGTGACATGAAAAACATCAGCAAGCTAAAGCCATGGGGGTTGAAGGATGTCTTGATTGATAAGTATAAATACTCTGAACAAGATGCATATGACATATCTGACTTCTTGTTACCAATGCTCTCCATCAACCCGGAGAAAAGAGCAGATGCAGGTGGTATGATCAATCATCCATGGCTCGCTGATGCTGTTGGACTGGAGAACGTTGTGCTCGAGAGACCACTCTGTGGTTGTGGTGATGACATCGCTGGCTGGTGCAGAGAAGTTAAAGGGCATCCAAAGCACTGACATTAATATCCTCAAGCTGATGGTCATAATTTATTTGTTGTTTCATAGTGTTTTTTTTTCGCCTTGTCGCTTGCGGCAGATCTCAATTACGTGTACTTTATGTGCTGGCCTTTTATTACTTGACATTTTAGTCCATTTGGTGTAACTCTATACGGAGTGTTCTATATATAAAGCATAAAGCTGTCGAAGACGTACTGTGGGTGCATGTTGAGTTTTCGAAAGTGCCGTAATACATAATCTTACTAACGCTGGCCACGTTGCATCACATATCATAGCTCATCAAAGTCTGGCTCTGGAAGCAACGGAGTCGACCAACTTAGCCACCTTTTTAGCAACGCCATAAGACAACTCGTAACCCATACCACCAGCACCATAAGCATGGACAATTGTGTCCTTACCCTGCTTCTCAGCTTCGATCCTGATACCACCCTTTCTTGCTGGTCTAAACCCGACATCGATATTTCTGATATCAAGCTTTCCATCGATGAAGACCTCAGGGTAGAGAACCTTGGCCCTCTCCACTAATTTGGCAGTGTCCTCATCCTTTGGCGTAGCTTGGTAGTCATCGAGCTGCTTCGTACCACCAAGAATAAGACCACCATGACATGGTCTTGGAATAACAAAAGTCCAAAGACCTTCTTTGGATTGGTGGGTGATTGTCTTGTTCAAATATGGACAGTCCTGTGGGACTCTGAGAAGAAGTGTTTGACCCCTGATAAGGAAGCTATCTGGATCGATACCACCATCGTATTGGAGTCCTGTACCGGAAGCATTGACAACAATAGCATTAGGATAAACCTGACAAAGCTGCTTCAGAGAAATGAGTTCAGTCTTCACAAACTCAACCCCATACTTGAATGTGAGCTTTCTCATGAGATATTGGATGTAGAATGGCGAGTTGAGGACCCAGGTGTCGTAACGAGCAGCATAGTTGACACCCTTTGGCAAAGCTTCCTTTGGAAGCTCTCTTAGTTCATTGATACCCTCATAGTAGCCTTTAGCAGTGGCACCGTAGATCCCCTGGTCTTCGAGCCAATCCACACCTTCGATCCATCTCACAGAGCTCTCTGGTTCTTCTTTGGCTAGTGTTTTGAAATAGTTGTAAGTCTCCCTAGTGAGCTTGGAGTCCTCAAAATCCTTATCGGTGTGTGATGGGAAGGGTCTAAAATGAGCACCAGCCCACGGTGATGTGTACTTGGAGTTCAATGGGTCTGTCGGAAAGTGCGCAGCGATGACTCTAACTTTGTAGCCCTTCTCCGCAAGAACAAGTGCGGAGGTAAGGCCAATAACACCGGCACCAACAACAACGACTTCTGACATGATGTTTATCTTTTTTATACCCTTGGGAGATTGAAGAACCTGTTATATGTTGGAGTATCGAGCAATGAGACAATTCAAATGGAGTTTATAATGGTAGACTCGTATGAGACTTGAAGTGGCTCTTATATTATTTCTCGAAATCGGAGAAAAGACAGCGAAACTCCGAGCATTCGCGACACTACACTATTGTCAGACCATTTATCAGGCTACATCTGATGCTTGATTGATAACGAAATGTAATTTTATTAAGAGCAAAACGCAATTTGACCCCGAAATAAACACAGAATACCCGGAAAGATATAGAAAAACTGAGAAGAAAGAAACAAGTACGACGTTAACAACTCTCCAACCATGTGTATGCTTTATGGTTTACTCATGCCATGAAAATCATATGAAGGGAATTTTTGGTGTGTATGCGATGAGTTTAATCCAAGTCCAAGTCACCCTCAGCATCCTTCTTTTCCTCTGGAGCAGCGTTGGACTTAGCGTCCTTGTCGGCCTGCAACTTCTGAGTGAACTTCTGGTAAGCCTCAGCCTCCTTCTTGGCTCTCTCAGCCTCCTTCTTCTCGTTCTCAGCAGACAAGTATCTACCTCTGATCAAGTTACCCTTAGAAGCCAACTCCTCGTACTTGGCGGTGTAGACACCGAGGGAAGAGTCCTCGTGGTCGTACAACCAGTCCTCAGCGTTCATCAAGAGCTCAGACAAGTTCTCCTTCTCCTTCTCGTTGACGAATGGAGCGTAGATGTCGTCCAACTTGGATCTGAAGTCGTAGATGTACTCCTCAATCTCGTTTCTCTTGTTCTGGATCTTGAAGACAAGCTCATCAGCAGAGGTGAGCTGAGCCTCCTTCTCGAAAAGAGCATCAAGCTTCTCCTTTGGCAAAGAGTCGTCGTGTGTGATGATGGTCAAGTCATCCTTCTTAACAATCTTCTTAACAGTCTTGTACTGTGGCTCGTAGTCCTCTGGCTTCTCACCTTCACCCTCGTATGGGATCTCCTCCTGCTCCTCAACCTCCTCTGTGGTGTAGGCAGACTCGACGCTGTAGAAACCGAACTCGTTGTTTCTGAGCTTGGCCTTGACAGAGACGGTAGACTCACCTTCAGCTGGCTTGACGCCCTTGATCTCCCAAGTGGCAATGTCGACTGGAGTACCAGCTGGCAACTCAGACTTGTTGGTGTACTTGGCCTCGATCTTGAAGTCGCCAGTTCTCTCCAAAGTAATCACCTTGGTGGATGGGAAGGCAGAGCCAGTTGGGAAGACTTCGAGGTGGTCCTCGTCATCCTCAACCTGCTGGTCCCAGTAGTAGGAGACAGAGTGTGGGTTGATGTCAGTGAACTTGAATGGACGAACTCTAAGGGTTGGTGAGTGGATAGCACAGATGAAAGTAGCACCTCTAGCAATAGCCTCATCCTGGTTCAAGTGGAAGGATAATGGCTTACCGAAGATCTCGGCCAATCTCTCCTTGATGGCTGGGACACGGGAGCCACCACCGATAACCTCCACGAACTCGACATCCTCAGCGGTGAGACCGGCCTGCTTGAGGGCAGCCTCGACTGGGGTTTCGACACGCTCGAGCAATGGAGCAATGAGCTCCTCAAGGACATCTCTGGTCATGGAAGAGGAGAAGTCAATGTCGTTAATGACGGACTCAACGTTGAATGGAGCCTGTGTGTTGGCAGACAAGATCTTCTTGATCTTCTCAGCGGAAGCGAGCATTCTAGAGAAAGACTTTGGGTTGGATCTGACATCAACCTTGTACTTAGAGTCGAGCTCATCGGCAAAGTGGTTGGCAATAGCCAAGTCCAAATCTCTACCACCGAAGTTCTTGTCGTAGGAGGAACCGAGAACCTTCAATTCACCCTTCTTCAAGGCGGCAATGGTGACCTCGTAAGAGGAGTGACCAATGTCGACAAAGGCCATGTTGGTCCACTTGTCGTCTGGAAGGTCAGTCTTGAAAACACCGTAACCAACAGCGGCAGCTGTAAGCTCATTAACGATTCTGACTGGGTTGAGGCCAGCAATCTTGGCGGCATCGGCGATGGCATGTCTCTGCTTCTGGGTGTACCATGTTGGGACGGAGACACAGACATCATTGATGGTAGCCTTGGTCTCAGTGGCAACAGTGGACTTGACCTTGTTGAAGTACATAGCAGCGAGCTGGGTGGAGGAGAAAGACTGCTGCTCGCCAGCAAATCTAACCTTAGCGCCAACCTCGCCATCGACGTTGACGAGCTCAGCGGTAAAGAACTTCTTCTCGCCTTCAACGTCTGGGTGGTCGTATGGAAGACCAACGATTCTCTTCAAGTTGTCGACGGTGTTCTTGATGTTGGAGGTCTGGGTAGACTTACCAGTCTCACCAATAGAACGGTTCTTGAGACCAAAACCAACGATGGTTGGTGTGGCTCTGTTGGAGACCTCGTTGACGACGACGTCAATACCTCTGTTTCTGGCGACGGCGACCACGGAGTTGTGGTTACCAAAATCCAATCCGAATGGAGCACTCATTGTGTGTATTTTGGAGTTGGGGAATTGTCTATAGGACAGCTATAAAGGGTCCTTTACATAGCAACGCCCTGGGAGTCCAGAGCTTTATATCGAAAACTTTTCGGCCCGCGATGCCCAGTTTCGCGAATACCGCGTTACCCGCAGATCGATCTCTCTAGAAGGTTCCAGAGCTTGACTTCCCAATTTGGAAGTACTACAGTGTATGACGCAGTATTGTTAGTGTGCAAGAGCATACCATTCTTGATAGCTATAATCACAGATCAAGAGCTTCTCATGATAGTAAGCAATGTCTGCCAGCCTGGCTGTTCAGTGAGCAGATATGCGTCCTCCAACTTGTGGCCGGTGGCTACCTTGGCGGCAAGCTTCTCCTCTTCTGGTGACAAGATGCCCGTAGAGAAGAGATAGCAGAGCAAATGGAAGTTTGACAATTGTTTGATAACGTCGTTCTGATCGGGTGAGTCGATCTTGAGATGGGACTTGACTGTTTGTAAGTCCTGTGAGACACCCAATGCCTGTCTGTTCTCGATTGGGAACGAGTTGGATGCGAAGACTGGATTTGGATCCTGTGGAAAACCGTGAGACAATGTGACGAGAAGGTAGTCAACTGGGATGGCAGGTTTTGCATTCGTTTTGACCTGAAGCTTGTACTCGTTGAACTTCGTATAGAAAATGTCTGGGACGTAGCGGTCGTCGTTGGTCTCATTAATGTAGGCAAATGATGGTTTCGTGGAACCTGTGATCATGTCGGCAGCAACGAGAGCCTCTGCACCTTCAGAGACTTGGTACGGAGAGATGTCAATCTCACCTTCCTTGTTACCAGAGATGACACAAGTGATGAACTTGGAAGAAAACTTCCCCGAATCTGAATGGTGTGTGGCGTTTGGATACTGCTTCTGGAACTTTGCGGCCATGATTACTTCGAGGGAAGTCAAAAAGTAGGAGTCCTTATGTCTCTTGCATAGCACTGATCCATCACCCTTCCTAGCATCGGTCAAGTCCGTGAAGATGACACCGAGTTTCTCAAGACCACACATCTTGGCGATCTTGTCGATACTTTCCTCATCCTTCCAAGGTACCTCCATCGTCAAACCATCATTCTCGTCATGCTGATTTGGCTCGTAGATAGCCTCAACAACAGCCTTGATCCCTAATGGCACTTTGTTGTACTTCTGGTAGGTGCCATACATGTAGCCTATTCTTTGTGTTCCCGTTTGTCTCCAAGAGTCGATGAACGAATTGATGATATCAAAGGATGAAAACTCGACATGATCAACCATTCTGAACTCCTGTTGTTGCAATGTGATAGGCGCTGGTTGACACTTCGAGCAGATTCCTCGAGGCCATGGCTCGTGTCCATTTGTGCAGTTCTTATCGATGGCAAAGTCTGACTCAGTCAAAGGTGCCATGTAGGACGAACCCTGGCCCTTATTGGTACTGTGGTCGAGGTACTTCACGTGCACATGAAAAGAAGCGTGTTTGATAGAGTTTTCCTCTCGATACTCCTTGTTCCAAGGTGGAAGTGGCGAACAGTGATCGCACATACCTTTGTCACCGTGCGAACAGAGTCTGGACTTCTGACGAGGAATCATGCCGTCCTCCTTGTCAAGCTCCTTGTCAACAGCTAGTTCGTTAATAGCACCTGGTCCTTGTGCAAACTTTGGGATCTCAACGAACGTTTTTCCGGAAGCAGTAGTTGCAATTGGCTGTGCAGTTTGAGAGGCCGCCACTTGAAGATGAAGTTGTTCACCATTGGAGAACCCCAGCGACGTCAGTGACTTTCCAGCAAACGAGGGAAGGGGCTCAAATGGGCCATTTGGTGTCTTCGAAACGCTTATCGCTGAGGGATCGAGTTTCTTGAGGTCGTCATTGAGCGCAATGGCTTGAAGCAAGTCCGAACTCTTGTCGGCAGTAACACGGAGCATGCCGTCCTTCGTGCGAAAACGGAGAACCTTTTAGCTGTTAATTATCGATCATCGAGATATAGTGATTATAATACTTACAATACTCATTGTTAGGTAGTTCTGTATGTCTTAGCAATAAATCGGACGGGCCGTGGTGTTGCGTCTGAAGTGTTGATGATGAGGCGAGTCGCCACTTCCCGAGATGTTTTTTCGTGTATCGCGATCATTGTGGAGCAGTCTGGGGAGACCACACCATGTCGTCCGATATAGCTGTCTGTTTTCACGTCAATTTATGCATTAGAAATCTATGTTACTGACAATATTTGAGACAGAGCACATTTTTAAATGTAGTTGCAGCTGGTCGCTCGTGTGATGCGGCAACAATGACGCTGTCCCTTCGTGGTTCGGCTTATCGCTCTTAACGCGCGCGCTCTCCCTCTACTTCGTTTGTACCTGGTATCGATAAACATCTAAGTCGAACTACAGGTCTCACATAGTCTGCGGTCATAAGTCATCAAGTTATTAAACATCATGAGAAGCAGGACAGCAACAGACTGTCCCTGGAAAAATTAAATTCACTGTGGACGTGTTCTCATCTTCATCATCAGCGCCAGAAGCTTATTTTCAATCTCAAACACATCCTGGTTGGATAATGATGCAACCATTTCATCGGTGATGGAATCAAGAATTGTAGAAATCTTCTCTTTTGGACCCATTGGTGGTGCCAGTGTGGTCTTGGTTTTCAGTGGGAGAAGAGAGTCTGCCTGAGTGGTAGTTATCGCAGGTGCAGCGGTCATCATTGATGGGGTCAACTGTCTTGGTCTCGGGGTTGGAGAGGAATAGTGGGTCTCATCAGTAGGCGATGGCAGGAACGACTCATCTCCATGTGCTCTCTTACTTGGAGTTTCAGTTCTTGCATTTCTCTTTCTCTTGCCAGAGAAGCTGTTCAGATACTCTTCGTCATCAACCTCGATCAACTCAACACCTGAAGAGCTTCCGGATGAGCCATCATCCTCTTCAGCCTCCTTAGTGGATGATAGGATCTTCAATGGACTGGAGTTAATATCTTCTCTAGTCGAAGATGTGACTCTCACGACCTGTTTGGAGTCCTCAACGCTATGCTGCATCTCCCGTGCCTTTTGCCTCAAAGATTGCAGAGAGTCAGGGACCTCACTCAAGCCACTCGACTCACGGCTGGACTTCTCGACATCACCTCCATCTGAAAATGAATGACTAACCAGCTCCATAGAACTGCTCTTCTGCACGGTCGGTCTAGCGTCAAATGCGGTCATTCCTGGATCAGCGATAACTTGAGTTGGTGCATCACCAAAAGACATCATTGGTGTACCATTGTCTCTTGAGAGTGGTTCTATCTTGGTCTCTATAATCTGCGTTGCAGCATCTCCAGAGTCCTCCCTATCAACTGATGATGAAGTGAAAACAGGATTCGAACCGACATTAGCAGTAGTGTTTGAGTTGACAACGGCAGTAGGAGCTTGGGGAACGTCATCACTCTCAACCGAGGACTTCTCAGGGCTGTGAACCTGAACTTCACCTATACTTGTACTCGATTTTTCGGCCGACGCATTCGTAGCCTCGATCTCGAGCGTGTCTTTCAAGCCGGAGGAAGGACTAGGATTTTCAATTAGCTCTTCAATCTGAAGGGTATCTTTGGTCTCGATGCTGTCAACCAATGCATCATTCTCTCTCCATCCTAAAGTTACCAAGCACTGCAGGGGAAGCACACTGCAGAGATGGTCCTTCTGGTTGTAAAGTTCAGTCAATGCAGTATTGGACAAGGGCATCACAACAGTCAACATCTTGGCATCAGTTAAGTGAACAATCACCTCATGAAGCACCGTTGAGACCCGCAATGCAAGCTTCTCATTGAGAGGAGTAATGGCAAACAAGCTCAGAGCCAGCTTGATACCATGCTCAGCAACTTCGTCTCTGGCCGCAAGTGGCAAAGTCTTGACTCCATTCAAAAACTTGAGGAATAACTCGTTAAACTTCACGTGTTGGCTCTCATCGTAAGCGTTATGATAGTCAATAGCATGGAAAAAGACGTGCTCTTTGAAGCGAATGTAGCCCTCTTGATGATTCGTCGAGACGATGAACCCGATCAGATCGATGGCAAATTCCGGTGTCTTCTCTTGCAAGCGAGCAGAGACTATATCAGTGACAAAGGGTTTCAGTGCTGGGAAATCCTTATTAATATACTTCCAGAGTTCGATTGTATCCTGACTCGTCCACGTCTTTATGGCAAGCTCCTGAACAAATACCAAAGGAGTTGGTGTCTTGGTGACAGCGATGAAGAAGTTTTTGAGCAATTGAGCGGTCTTTGGAATGTGTTGGATCGTACGTGCAAGTGCAATACCCTCAACTTCAGAAAGTGGCTTCTCAAAGATGAGTGTTTCAAGGTGATTGGTGATGAACTGGTTGATAACCTTATCGTTGAGTTTAATGGCAAGGCTTTCAAAGAACAGCAGCTTGTGGTTTTTTATGTGTGTCAGAATGAACTTCAACACTTCAGTGCTCTTGATGTTGTACTTCGTGATCTCAAGAACAATGAAGACATAGATATTGGAAGACATATAGGTCATTTCCGATTTTTCATTTGGTCTGGCAAGACACATTTGGCCGAATGTTGTCTTCAGTAGAATGATGTATCGGTTGATGTACTCAATGCTCGAAGTGGAATCCTCCATCGTAGCAAGTCTCTTGGCATATGACTGGAAAAAAATAGCGTAGTCGTTATCAATCATGTTGAACACAGCGGCGTTTGAAGTGATTGCACCCTTAATTCTGGACATCAATGAAGAAAGGACTGGAATTCGAACCTTTAGAGGAACGGACTCATCCGGCCAAATAGTCTTGGTGTAAAAGTTGAAAATACTAGAATGCAACTCAAGCACCTGTGTTGGAGTGAATGGTCTGACATCTCTCGTATCTGGTGCCTCTAGAGACATAATCTTGACAAGGTACAGGTTATAATCTCTGCTCGTCGTTAGTGGTGAGAGCAGCTGGTTTAGTAGCCTTGTAATGAATGTGCTCAATGAGGCAACCTTCTGGCAAACGAGCTTCTCAAGTGTCGGAAGTATGTACTCTTTCACGATCATTGAAAGACGATCCAGGAGTTTTTGATTGTTGAAGATACCATAGGCAATGTGCGTGAGAATCGTGGACATCTGAGCCGAATACTTCGCAACTGGCAGCTTCTCCATATCAAACACATGAAACATAAGTTTCGTGAGTCTGCTGAAGGAGCGACCAGATTCAGCAAGAGAGTTACAAACAACATACACGACTACCCTCCACGCTTTCAGTCCAATCGTCTTACACTCGTCTTCCTCTCTTTGTAAGCAATTATCAAGAACTCGGAGCCATAGCGACTCAACATTAAAAGACGACTTAACAAGCTTTGGGTCGTTGAACATCAACATCGTGATACCCAACCAAACATCCATTGCAACCTTGACATTGCCATGATCAATCATCTCGTAGAGCCTGCAGATGATGTATGTCATGGTCATCTGTGAGAGATCAACAGGTGTAGACGCAAGGGAAGTCTGGTTTTCAGGGATAACATTCAAAGTCTTGCTGATAGTGGCTTCCATAGAAGATCTGACTTCGTAGCATACACTTTTCGAGGAGATGAATACCTTTGCTGACTCGAGGAGCACATTCGAGGCGGCACTAACCGTCTTCATGTAAAATGGGGAGGACAAGTCGCAGAGACAGTTGAAAAGGAATGGAAGCCAAACCTTGACGTTTTTTTCCATCATGCCTGAGCAGTGAGTAATCAATGACTTAATGGTGTTTAGCTTTTCCCCAATGAGAGAGCCCGACTGGATAAATCTCATTTTCATGACGGCGTTGAGTAAGTCCTCCTGGAGTTTCATGGAGAGAAGTGAGTGAGACTTGTGTTCCTTCAAAAGTTGCAGGTTAGCAGTAAGGAGACTTTTTGGTACATCAGGTCTCACAATGACAGCACAGCTATGGCTTACAGCCCACTCAGCAAACTCTTTTTGTCTGCTACCCTGTTTCCATATATGTGGGTGAAGTTTGGTGTTGGAGAGAAGAGCAGTTGTGAACTTGGTGATCTGAACATCTGTTCTTGTGAGAAAGGGGCTAGGCTCCTGGTCCCCAAATATCGTAGCTTCTATACTGGTTACATCATCCCGAATACGTTGTAAGATCTCGTTCGCGTGGGTGGCGATGATCCCAGCCTTCTTGTCTGTCATGTCTTTCATGAGTAAGTTGAAGGACGCATAGATCTCAAACTGTCTCTCACAACGATCAATTTGTAAGACAGTCAGTCCGCCTGTAAGAAGTGCCTTGAATCTCATGAGTTCATCGGCAGCTGGAACCTCCTGGTCGATGCGTGGAATATTACCGGGAAGCCAGAACTCGGGCACATTTGGAGTAGTAGGGTGCTTCCGGCTTGGTGACACAAGTCCCTGCATGTGAGGTGGACTGATCTTTGTGTTCTTGAGAATGGGTTTTCTGGGTGTTGGCTGGCGTGGAGACGATTCATCATGAATGAGATCTTCGGTGAACATCACTTTCTTCCTGATACCGGTTGTTCTGTTCTTGATGGGTGAGGATTTGGATATGCCACGGTCGGGGGATGGAGACGGTAGCTGCACCTTCTTGATGGGGGAAGAGGCGAATGCGGTGTTCATCTGCTTATTCGATGTTGTGAGAACCTTCTGCGCAAGTGGAGATGATTCTGGGGCCCGCTCACTGGATTTAACTGTCCTGTCTATGCTTGAGGGCGTAGATGAGCCATAGAGACTGTTCTCTGGGTCGGACCGCGTCTTCGCCTTGCGTGTCTTGGTGATTCGTGTGAAGGGTGACGTCTTGGCCATGGTGACTACGGCGCCAATGAGGAGTGTTGGGTGGAGTGGAACTGGCTTATGGGCCGGTGATGGGTCTTTAACAGAGCACCAGAAAGATGGCTAACAGGGGGCACTGCGCTCTACTGCGGTAGTTAGAACGCGGCACACACGCGCTACACACGCGTCTCTAACGCGTTTGATTGGGAAAAAAGCGCGAATGTCTCTAAATGGCCGTAAAGAGTAGTTGCTTTTTTCGGTAGATCAGGAACACTGAACTTTAGCGGAAAAAAAAAGAAACGCCTTATCGAAAGTGTTTCGAGATAAGGGCTCTGACTCTTGATATTTGATTTCAGTTCCACTGGTTAAAATTTAGGCTTTCTGCCAAATATTAATCACCCACTTCTCATCTTCGAGTGCTCTGAACACTCGCCTCTCACAACCCCTCTCCCCACTTCACAATGTGTATGGGAAAGCCAAAACACATTCACAGCCCGAGCGGTGAACGTATCGCCGTCGCCGATTTTATCAAGCACAACTCTGACACCCCTTACGACGTATTTTTGAGTAACTTAAAGCTTGAGCAGATACAGAACATTGAGTTTGACACATCTGAGCTCGACGAATACAGAGTGATGTCTCCTCAACCGCCAGCATACTCACCGGCCTGTACCATACCACTGGCCCATTCCTACCAAGCATATCCAATTGATGACAAACCTCCACTCTATGACGAGTCACGGTATGCTTCAAATCTGACTGAAAAGGGCATTCCCCTCCCGGTCACAATATCTGAACCCAAATATAATGGGATGACAAACTTCACAAGAATCATTCTTGCTTTCACGATTATGCTCGGTCTATTCATTACATCCCAGAGCTTTAATGACCCACCATGTCAGGAATTAAATCGTGTGTATCTGTACGGCCAACCCGGTGTTGGAAGTTTAGACAATTCATACTTAAAGAAGGAAGACCTCATATAATGACCACCATATAGAAATGATAATAATATACCCATGCATGTCTGCTACGCAATGATCAATACTTCTACAGGCCATCTTTCATGTCCAGTCATGATCTTTAAGAATACTAGACAACAAGCCCATAACTAAGAGTAAGGTGATATCCTCAGTAACCAAATCCTTCTGGAAGGGCATTGAACCTGCGAAGAATCGTCTCGATACGATCCATACCCTTAACCAAGCTGTCCAATTCTGGGCCGTAGGAAATACGGATGTAAGAATACATTTCAGAATCACTCAATTCTCTGAAACTGAGTGGATTGAGATCAAAAAAGATACCGGGGACAACGATAACATCCTCATGGAGAGCCTCGTGGAAAAATCCAAGACAGTTAGACAGCTTACCTGGCAAATGTGAGAGGTCTACCCAAATATAAAAGGTAGAGTTTGGTTTCACCTTAAACTGGAATCCCATCTTTGTAAGTCTGTCGATGCAGTAGTCTCTCTTGGACTTGAAGTGTCTCTGTAAGGCAATTGTTTCTCTCTTGACAAGATCTGGGTTCAAGTATGGAACAGCAGCCTCCTGGAATGGATAGTTGGTACCACCATCCAAATAAGAACCAGCAGAACTTAAAGCGTTGATGTACTCCTTAGGACCAACGATCCATGAAACTCTCCATCCTGGCAAACGGAAGAACTTCGTCAGGCCATCAATGATCAAAACTGGATCCTTATTAACATCTTCAACTTCTGAGGCAGAAGAGATAGATTCTCCAAGTTCACCGTCGTAGTAGTAACGGGAATAAAATTCGTCCATAATGAGCAAACACTTGTTTCGGCAGAGGTCGTGCAATTCCTTCAGCTCAGTCGGCGTCATAGCCTGGCCTGTAGGGTTACGAGGGTTGGAGGTCAAGATGGCAGAAACACCACGATTCAACTCATTTTTGATAATGTTCATGTGAATTCTGTAGCCATCCGTCTCGTACAATGGCACGGGAATTGGGGCAAAGTTCTTGAACAACGACAACATCTCCGCGTAGGCAGTATAATCTGGCAGGAAGAATGACAAGTAGGCATCACCAAGAACAGCAGCGATTCTTGTCAAGGCAGCACGACCACCTGGAGCGATGTTCACGTTCTCCCAGGTATACTTCGAGGCCTTGCCCTGTCTGTAGTGAGCATTATAAAGGTCAGCAATGGCCTGTCTCATCTCCTTGATACCCGAGGTTGGAGCATATTCACGACTTTCAAACGATACTGGAAGGGTCTCTGGTCTCTTAAAACAGCCTGGGATGTCTCCAGTCTCGGGCATACCTTGACCTAAGTTGACCCAGTTTTCGTTTGGATAGCCACGCTCGGATGCACGGTCCGTACACCAAATGACACCTGTGGCAGCGTTCTGTTTATTCAAAGCCGGGAAATGAACATCTGGAGGAGCAAGTGGACCAGGTATTGGGATTGGAGAATCCATGCGTTCGATTCCGAGGGAACTTTCAGACTTGAGACGACCGATGAGAGGGTTGGCTGGTCTCTTGGCATCTGGGGTGGCCGAGCCGTTGGTCTGAGTGGAAGATTCGGAAGCAAAAAATTGTGAAGAAGAGTGCTTCAGAGGCTCTGGCAGCGTCTCACCGAGCTGCTGGAACGTGGATTCGTTCATGATTTCCGGGCACTGGCGTACTATACAAATAGCTAAGCTGTGCCTGTGTGCCGGTGATGAAGGAAGATGACTCCCCGTACTAAAAAGTGTACGCCGAGCCGATTGGTACGCGCCACAGGGCGAGTCTACACAAGGAGCAAACTGAGTTGTCCACCAAAGTATGGGGTTCAGAGTTTATCACAGAGGTGTATTAATACAGATTGGAATGTTAATCCCGGACCAGGAAGCATTTCCATATGCCCGGGATATTGTGAGGCGAAGAAATGAAGTGGGTGGTCTGTTATAGCAAGCATCGAGCTGACCAAGACATGTTGAAAGTTAAGCTTTGGTCTTGTGAATCAGCTTTGAGACAATGGCAGAGGCCTCGGAGATACCCTCATAGATAAAGAGGTAGAGAGCCTTGTAAACGTCAACAATAACATGGAAGAATTGTTTGCCGACCAAGATAGCGTATGTATAAATGAGGCCCGACAGGAACTCAAACTCAGAGGCGAGCCAGTTTGTCAGCTTGTAGTTTTCAATGAGCTCAGACACCTGGTACAAATTGATTGTTCCGTTCTTGTACTCATTACACAGAACGATCTGGTAGTGGAGGTCGAACCAATCGGAGAACGTGAGCACAGAGTAAGCAATGTTACCCAGCAAGAGAGCGATCAAGAGACGAGACTCCACTCCGGTATGTTGAGCACTGCGAGTATACAGATAGGTATAAATGGTGAGAATCACAAGCGAGATAAGCGAAGTACCAAAGGATGTGGAGATGAGGGATGGCTGGAGTATTGGAATGGTATTGCAGAAAGAGGACACCGGGGCATTGTTAACGCCAAAGAACTTGGTGAAGCTCGTGTCCTGTTGTCTGACGGCCGGGACGTGGGAAGAGCCGAAAAGCGATTGAATGAATGACATTGGTATGGGAATGTATAGACAGGATTAAGTCGTCTCACAAGTGACGGTGCTTAGAGCTCAATGCTTCGTTGACGCTTCGTTGCTAGGTGACAGATCTGGAGAACGCGTCTGACATCAAGCTCCGTGCGGTTTGGGGCACCGTTGGGATGTCCGGGTGTCCTTAGCCAGACTTTTTTGAGCGCTAATGAGATGGCTCTCCAGACTGTTCTTCACTACCAGCTTCTGATATAATCCCAGCGCTAATGTCTTTCAGAAAGAGAGGAGACGTAATCAGTACTGGCGGAAGAATTCCACCCGCTGTTTCTGGAAGGGGATCACCAATCAGGGTCCCTGAAGGCGTTCCGGCCGTGCCTGGTAGAGGACCAGTCCCTGTACCGGGAAGGAATCCAATCGTCCCTGGAAGAGCGCCTATCGGTGGTTCAGGACTGAGAGCCCCACCTGGTTCTAACACTTTACAAAACCATGATCTTTCGGGTCGTATGAAGGCATTATCTGTAGAGGAGGAGTTCAAGCACCCAGGTATAAGACCCTCCACCATCAACTCCCAGAGCACAGTGTCGACAGGTTGTGCCGATCTTGACAAAATTTTGGGCCATTCTGGTCTGCCACTGGGCTCTTTTATGCTTCTTGAAGAAAGTGGTACTACCGATTTTGGAAGTGTCCTTGTCAAGGCTTTTGCAAGTCAAGGTGTCGTTCACAACAGGCTAGATCCCAAGTCCTCCAACACACATGTCATTGTCATCACTTCCAACTCACAGTGGGGTAAGGAACTACCTGGTCTTTACAAGGGAAGCAGTAGAGATATAAAGAAGCAGAAGGTCAGGGAAAATGAAAATAAGGTGTCTGTGCAGAACATGATTGATAATGATTCAAGGTCAACTCCAAGGCCATCAAAACCTGCAGTGGAGAGAGATTCTGATCTTCGAATTGCATGGAGATACGGACTGAACGACGTATCAAAGAAGCAATCCAACGTACAACTGGACAACGAAATCTACAAAGATTTCAACCATCAATTTGATATCACATCCCGGCTCACACCAAGTCCTGGATCCAATGAGATTACCTATCTACCACTCTCGACTTCCTTCACGTCCATCATCAAACAGATCGAACTCATTGTCCAACAGCACAAGAACAAGATTATTCGTCTGGTAATACCGTCATTCCTTCACCCAGCTATGTATCCGCCAACGCTGACGTCCTCCCAGGAAGTCATTCCTTTCATCCATCAACTCCGCTCTCTCACGCAGAAGCACAGTAAACTTGTTATATCCATGACACTTTCTCTTGACCTATTCCCACGCGACACTGCCCTTGTGAAACATATCGAAAACCTAGTTGATGCTGTCTTCCACCTCGAGCCTTTCAACCAAGAAATGATCAAATTCCTTGAAAAGGCATATCACAATCAACCGACAAAGGTCCAACATGGTCTTGTGCATGTGTACAAGATTCCTTATCTCAGTGAAAAGGGTCATATGATGGTCATGAAGAGTGAGTTTGCATTCAAGAATGGAAGAAAAAAGTTTGAGATTGAAGAATGGGGTATTCCTGTTGAGGATGAAGAAGAGCCTTCTCAGACGACTCAGAACATTGACTTTTGATGTGACGTTAAGTGCATGATACAAGGCTTAAAGGAGTATTATAGATGTAATGACTTTGAGAACGAATATCTATTGCAACTTTGTACTCAGTGGTGATTATCCAGCTATTTGACTGCCGCTCAGCCACTGATTGGTGATGGAGGCCGTCTCACCATCCGTCGACCGTCAGCATAGGTATCTTACAATTTTAAACTTTCCCAATGATCATTTGCACACTAGGATTGTAGTTCTGGGTGAGTCGGTTTGTGGAGCACTGTCACTGATTGCCTTTTTTTTCTTTGTTCAATGGCCATGGCCAGGCTCATCATGCCGGTCCAAGCGACGTCCTACTAAATTATATAGTGGCTTAATCACAGATGTTCAATGAAAAGCCAGCCCTTGTAACGAAGAGACCTGCAACACAACTACATGAGTCACTTCAGGAAAGCACTAGTACAGTTTGCTTAGACTGTAGTCCAATTGCTATCTAGCTAACTGATGATCTGGTGAAGCAAGCGATCTTCATGATGTACCTGAGCTTATCCAATTCTGGAACACCTTATGCCAAGGCACTAATCTGGTCAGATATAAACACAGAAGTTGACTGCAAAACCGAACATCGGAATACCTTTGTGAAAGCAAACATGTGAAAAAAAATAAGGAATGCCCGTGGATGGTTCATAACAGGGACCAGTGTGTCCCTTACCATTCGCAAATGTGGTAAGCACACGCCGCACTAAAAGAAACGGGGCCCGCAGCGTTTTGAGTTATTCGCTACTCATTGGTTAAAGGCAAGATGTATAGTTATCTCAAGAAATTTGTGGTTGACCCTATTAAGCACGATCTTCAAGCGTCTTCGTATGATATTTGGTTCTCTGGCTATGAGCTGTCAAAGAATTCGGAAAAACCAGGATTCCGGAAAATCACCTGCATGATGCGGTAAGGGCACTTGCCCAGACCTGTTTTCTACGTCATATCACGCCTGTGTTTGAATATTCTACTTCTGGAACCGTACCCTCCTCAACAGAAAAGCTAAAATAGTCAACATGGCTCACGGGTATAAAGACTCAAGGTTCCCCGTAATCATGTAGTCCTGTTTTTTATCGTGGCTTATTTTTTGTCCATCACACAAAAATTCCACAATGTTCAAACCAACAAGAGTGCTCAAGAGCTCACAGCCTATCCTCAACTCATTGCCACACGCTGAGACCGTGAAGATGGCCTATGACCTTCATCTTCCAAAGAAGACACTTCACCAGAACATGAACATCACCAGTGATGAACCAATCGTGTTTGTTCACGGAATTTTTGGCTCCAAAAAGTCGTACGCCACTGATTCCAAGCTTATCGCCAATGGAACGCACTCTCCTGTCTACACCATTGACCTCCGTAACCATGGTGAAACTGGCCATGCCCAGCCATTCAACTACGATACCCTCGTACAGGACATTAAAGAGTTCTGCAGCACACACAACCTTTCCAACATTAAGCTTGTGGGTTATTCCCTTGGAGCCAAGGTTTCAATGCTCGCTGCTCTTCGACTCCCAGAACTTGTGAAGTCTGCTGTCATCATTGACAACGCCCCAATCAAGCAGCCATACATCGAGAGTTACATGAAGCAGTACATTAAGAGTATGTTGCATGTTGATGATGCCAAGATCTCTACCACAGACAAGGATTGGAAGAGAAAAGCAAGTGAGGCAATGAAGAGATACATGCCTAACGCAACAGTGCGTAAGAACTTGCTTGTGAACTTGGTTAACAAGAAGCCGGAGGGCTTTGAGAGTCCAGCTATCGATTTCGAGAATGGTAACATCCAGTTCTTGAACCCAATTAAGCACATGGAGGAGATGGCCGTGAAGGATGTTTCTGACTGGCCAGTTGAGAGTACGGAAGGCTTAAAGTTTGACGGACCAGTCAAATTCATCAGAGGCCTCAAGTCTCCATTCATTTCTCCAGAGGGATTCAAGAAGATCAATGAGCACTTCCCAAAGAATGAGTTCTACGATGTCAACTCTGCTCACGATATCTTGGACCAAAGACCTTCCGAATACGTTAAAGTTATCTGTGACTTTTTCAACCTCCAGAGATATAACTCTGCTCCTGCTCACACAGTGCTTGGTCACAAAGCTCCAGAGATGAGGGTATGAGAGCTTTGCTTACAATTTGCTTTGCTAATTTTGATTGTTTTTGGTGTTAGTTTTTGACAATTTTGCTTTTTTAGAGTGATACACATAGAACTTGAGGAGTGTGTGTACTGGTGTGTCGATCTGTGATCATTCACCCAGTGCACCACTAAGTCTACACAGCCTCATCATTGTCTCGTAGAAATATCATTAAATCCTGTCTCGGTACATATTGATAACACAGTCAGTACCTAACAAGGCTTTCATGTATAACTGACCAAAGACATCCGAGTGACGTGTCGAATTAAGCTTGATCGTGATGTTCAATTCATTAAAATGTCATTAAATTATTCAGCGTCATTATGGTTTCTTATACGCCTTCGCATGTTCCGCTGTTGGTATGAAGAGGCCCTCATTCGCATCAAATTTTTGAAAGTACCTTCCGACATCGTACTCATTCGTCAAGAGTTGCACTAGCTCTGTCGTGATATCACCCTTCTTCACCGGGGTGACCCTTTCCTGTCTTGCCTCGATTCCATTAGTCAGTGAATAAAAGACATCCCTACCATTTACTGAACATCCACAAACGATGGAGTAGTATCCAACAGCATGCAGCACCACTTCTCCAATCCTCACGGGAGCCACACCTTCAGATGGACCATCCATACCTTGCCTATCCTGTCCTGCCTCTCTCTTAAAACTTGTCAGAGCATCCAACTTGAATCCAAGCCTTCTATCTACAAAGAGTTCGTCATCCACGAAGGCAGCCATGAAGGGGAACTTGCCAGCAAGATGCGTGAACTCCCCAGCATCTAACCCTTCCATACCTCGGGTCCTTCCCAGGGCGCATAGACACAACGCATACACGTCCACCATACTGCTTCGGATATGGTTCTTGGATATCGGGTAGGCATCACGATACATATATGATCCCTGCATGAGCTCCTGGCTGTGTGCGAGAGAATGAGTGTGGCGAAATTCTAGTAGGGAAATAAGCACTTGTGGGATTGTGAGAGGGACTGTGAGTTCTGTGAGTGTGTTGATTGGATCTCTTGGGTTCGAGCGACGTATGAATGAGTATATTTCATGGAGGGAGAATACTTTGGGGCGAGAGAGGTCCTTTTTGAGTGATATATATGTGTGTCCACTGCGAACGGTGGGATCCTTGACTATGAGAAAAGATTTGGAGATGGTGGTTTCAATGTTGAGAAGAGATGCGATTCTCTGGATTACTGCAAACTGCATAGGTTGTGTTCCTTCTGTTTCACCAGCGTAGAACCGGAGAATGACAAAGTTCTCAAGAGTGTTGTCTGTGAACCCAGAGTCCACTCGTCTGCGTATCTCCGATGCGAGAGTTGTGATGATGACGAGAACTTTGGCCGTAGTGGTCTTGCTTGATTGATACAACGGATTTTCCTCAACGTGCTTGATGGTGGAGTCAATGATGGCCCGCCGAATCCCCAACAGTGTATCGTATTCCCTATCATATAGGCACAATTTGAGGTACATGTCCTCAAGTGGGGCCGGTTTGTTGAACTGTTCATCTTCAAAGTATTCTTTGAGACTTTTGTGGACCATTCTCATCCTGATGACATCCAGGGCAGATGATGCATAGTAGCGAGTTGTCAAATCACTCTTGTCTTTCTTCATCTGCACCAATACGGGCACGGCATCTTCACCAAGAGATGAAAGCCACCATCCATCCTGCATTACAAACGGTCTCTTCTTTAACGTCTTTACGATGCGTTTATCGAGCTCATTTCGTTTGATGTAATAATCCCTCATCTCCTCAATGGAATGAAATAGATCCATCCTCGAATCATCGCTGGAGAACCACCTCTGGCGTACTAGTGGTGCCCAAACTTCGTTACTCTCCACGAAGCGTCGTACTGAAGAGTGTACGCTGCGCAGGGACAAAATGTCGGGTATGGCGAGTGTAGTGCATACCTGGACCCATATTTCTATGGGGAAGTCGAGTGCGTGTAGGGCCATGAGATGACGACGGGCCCTTTTCGAAGTAGTGGGCGGTGTGTCTGTTGAGCGGTGGTTTGTTGACATGAGCCATCGACTACATGAGTGCGTTTTTTCCCTGGTGATAGCTATTTCCTCTCCGCGATGGGCCCAGCTGGGCCGCATGTAGCCGGGGAAACGTACAAGAAAGATGCGTGATACTCTACACAATAAGGGAAATGCTGACGTGAATATTGATTAAAGAGTGTTTCGTGATGGTTTATAAGCGTATTTAGGCTTGGGTACTCTCTGCCTGGGCACCATTCACAGGAAGGGCACCAACATCGATGTGTGTGAAGTCATTCTTGTGAAGAGGTTGCTGATGAGCTGGAGGACGGCTATAGCTTTCCTTTGGTGATTCCTCAAGAGCCTTAGCTGAACCGTCCATCTCAAGCAATCTAGTCTTCTTGAGGAAGTCACTAACCACCTTGGTGACCTGGAGTGGACGCTCCGCCCAAATCAAGTGGTTGGAGTTAAAGTTCGTCAATGTGTAGTTTGGGAAGTGCTTTTGGTAAGCAGCAAGACCCTTGTCATTAATAAATACTGACTGGGTACCTCTAATGACTCTGACTGGACCTTCAAACTTCAATCCTTCAACTTCCTCCTCTGGCCAATCGGCAATATCTTCGACAACCTTGTTATCGAAATGGGAAATTGGCATGGAGAAGTTGATGGTTCCCGGCTTGTACTCTGTGATGTTCTTTGGCTTTCTGATGTCAATGTTTCTCAAAAGGTAGTGCAAGATGTCACCATCTGGAATGTATTTTCTCATAACGTCACGGGCCTTGGCTCTCCAAGCCTTGTCGTTAGACTTGATCTCAGGTCTCTTGTCACCAAGGGCCTTGAGTGCCTTGATGAAAGCCTTGAGGTAGACTTTGACCTGGGGTGTCTTGATTGGGGCGTTACCAATGATGACACCGGATCTGCAGAGTTCTGGATGCTTCAAGAGGGTAAGGAGGGCAACCTTGGCACCGAGGGAGTAACCGACAATGTCCACTTTCTCCAATTTGTGCTCGTGGATGAAATCCACCACGTCTTGCGTGAGGGTGGAATAGTTGACTAGTGGGAAAGCGTGTTCTGATTCTCCATGGTTTCTGAAATCAAGGGAGTACACCGGTGTGTAATTCTGGTTGGCGATAGTCTGGCAGTAGTCTCTGTAGTTCTTCTTTGAGCCAAAGACACCGTGAAGAAATATCACTGGCTCGCGGGGCTTGATGTTGATGTTCGGATTTACCGTCTTGTGTGGCCAGTGGATAGTGTAGGCGAGAGAAACCTTGTGCTTTGTCGGAAGCTGCTTGATATCTGGGATGGCCGCCTTAGCCTGCAGAAGTAGCGATGTGGAGCGCATTATGATATGGTTTGTTCTTTTTTGATGTTAGTGTAGTTGGTGAAACCTTTGAGTTCGGGAGATTAGCACCACAGAGCGGAGCACTCTGTATAAGTAGTGCATGTAGCTCTAATCTCCAACGCCTGCCATCTCCATCTTCGGCTTTGCATTTTGTGTCAAAGATTATGCCGCAGCAGATTGAGCCGTGTACCGGTTGAGTTATCCGCGAGAAATACGCGCACAGAGGCTGGTCGCTAGGTGGGGGGCCTGGGGCTGTGGGCTAGTGGCCGTGGGGGCAGTTATTGCCGAGCTGGTGGGCGTGTCTGTTCCTAAGACACGCTGGTGATCTCTTTAACTATAAACCTCCCATAGTAACCACTTTAGAGGCCATCACCTTTGCATGATCTGCTCTCTTATCCTCTCCCATTGTTCTTTCTCAATTCGCGCCGGAGTTTAGCGATCGCCCTCAAGATCAACACTCACCTCTCAAGAGACTAGAATAAAGTGTTGGGGATCGTTCTCTTCCAGATTCCCTGGCCCCTGACTGCCCCCTATTCCTCCTCTATCGGACTCCTCTTTGCCCAAACCACCGCGCACATGCAGCCTTCAGCCAACCAGAGCAAGGGTCCACTTCTCGGTGGAGCCTAGCAGCATCAAGAATTTATTTTTTTTCCCATCCTGCAGCTGTAGCATATAAGGATCAGCTCAAGGCGATCCTACCACCGCCACTGTCTCAACCGTGTTCTTTTCAGTTGCGGTTGGCTGGTACTGGTACATTCGGATCGGGTTGTCGGGAACTGCTACCTAATTAACCAACCCGTGGCGTGGTGTGTCGTAGACACGGTGAAGTGTCTAGATCATTTCGGTCCGACCCGGCCCGACTATTATGCATCTGGGGTTGACATGTAGATGCGATATCGGCCATAGGGCTCTAGATAGAAGGGAGTTATGAACAGCCTTACTGTATCGGTCATAGAGTCGTTAATTAAACCATTAAACAAAGCAGTACTACCATCACTGTCCTATCCTGCATATGTACAATCTTCGGGTAGCTCATGATGGTGCAAGCCCTTCAGACAGGCGAGGTAGAAACAATATAACATAATCATCAGTATCAGCATCAGACGTGAGCCGTGTTCTCCAAGTCCAACGAATTCACCAGTTGTCTCTGATCAATTGCCTTCTTCAGCAACTTTCCGAAGAACGCTGAAGCAATATCAGCAGACTTGATACTTCCCAGGATCTTCTCCCTCTGAACTGCATGCTTATCCAAAGATGACTGGAATGAGTTTTGCACCTCCCTAGCTGGGAATTTGAGCACTTTTCTCACCTCCTTGGCAATTCTGTCAGAGTTCTGATGTGGGTAATCAAGCTCCTTCATCTGATACTTGATCTTCAATGCGAGCTTGCGTGGCAATGCATTCGGAATATCAGAAACAAGATACGTCACGACAACAATACCAACACCGACCGCCAATGGCACTGCAAGAAGACGAAGTGTGCGAATAGAGAAGAATGATCCATACTGGAAAACATTTTTCACGACACGTCCTGTGGACATGGCTCTAGACAACGCATACACACCAACAGAGTACAACGAGTTCTTCCAAACAAGAACCTGATTGGTCGTCTTACTGTTGACACCAATTGAAGAGAGAAGACCTTCCAATGACGGATCAATAAAGTCTAAAAGAGAAACAGAATCATCAATCTGTCTCACAACAGAGTCTTTTCTGCGCGTGAACATCACATCATCCCTGAACACCTTTTCACTGTTGAACTCATCACCAAGTGTATCCCTGCCAAGCTTGTTGATACTCTCAACACCAACAGTTGTCTGCTTACGAGCATACTTCTCACAGTCACTAACGGTCTCCAAGATGTTTGCAGTGATTGCCTGCTGTGTCTCGTAAACGTACTCGGCCAAGTTGAACAATCCTCTGTACTCGACAACTGGGTGATCCCCACTAGTGTTTAGTGTAGACAAGATCTTGTCTCTTGTGTAGTTGTAAACGTCATGTGATGTGTTCTCGATCAGAGACTCGATCTTCTCATTGACCTTGACACTCTTGAGCATACTCTCTTCAAATCTTGGTGATAACTCATCAAGCTTAGCCGTCATCGTATCCCTATCATTGAGATACATCTTTTGATTGACACTCGACAATGCCTCAATGTCAGAGAACAAGTTGGACAAATACGTCTTGGCAGGTTGCAACTTAGACAAGGCTCTTTTCTTGAGCACAAAGTTACGCAAGCTCGCCTCCAAATGATCAAAATCTGGATTGGCACCAATGTTGTCAAAATCTGGAGCACCACCGTCTCCATCTCCGCCGCCGCCGCCGCCACCGTGGCCGTCATTATCATCATCTCCATCAAAGTCTGGGAGCTTCTCAACGACACCACTGGATGAGACAAAGTGGACAAACTCACGAGCATCCTTGTGTGTATCAGGCGACAGCTGCTGTACCTGTTCCAAGATTCTTCTCATACACTTGTTCTTATCCCTGATGTTATCAAACCTGTTCACCACTATAAAGATAAACTTTTTCTCGTTGGCAGCAGCAGAGATGAACTCCTTGGCGGATAACGTAAACTGGTTCTCAGCACTCACAACGAACACAACAAGATCAATCTCCTCCTGCCTAGAGAACACCTCCTGCGTCTGATATGAGTCCAAGTTGAGTCCTGGAGCATCAATCAATGCAATGTCCACGATACCATTCCTGAGCAAACTGCTGTCCACCGTTCTTTTGTCAGCGACGTAGACTTTCAAGATAGCATACTTGTCACACTCGCCAACGAGATGTTCAAGCTCTTTGATCTGAAAGACCTTGTATGTGCTCTCATTTTTGATATCATACTCGGACCCAATAGGCACGGCGTGAACCTCTTCAGCACCATTGTTCTCTCTGCAATCGATAACTTCACAAAACACAGTGGTACATGGTTGTTGGTCCTCTGGCAACACTTTCCGTCTGAGTAGAGCGTTGCAGAAGGTAGACTTACCGGAGTTCAAATCACCAGTGACAAATACTTTGGAAGAGGTGTCGTCGATTCGTTCCTTCAATGCGTTCAAGTGCTTTGATACCTGTGAAATCTTGTCATCGAGAAGTTTGGCCAATGCGGTCTTATCCAAGTTTGAAACAGCGTTATTGTCCATCTTCACGTTGAGTTTCAAGACCTTCAAATCCGTTTTGGATAATTCATCCTGGTCGTCATCGTCATCCTCAGCTTGCTTCTGTACGGACTTGACGCTCTGAATTGAATTCTTTCTAATCAGGGCCAAGTGTGCCTTTCTACTGTTTAGCAACGAGTTGGAGAGCTCACGAGTTGGATAAAACACTGGACGGTCTCCGTTCTCCTTTTTCAACTCTTGCAGAAGCTGTACGGCAGAGGAGACCGATCTATCAAGGGCGACTCTGTTGTTGTTGTAATGCAGTTGGGACACCTGAGTCTTGAGACGCATCTCATTAGACAAGCTTCTCACGTGGGACGAGGAGGATCCAGCAAGGGGCACTTTCAACCCACCGTCCTGGCCGTCGACAACTGTGCTTCCTTCGAGGATACCTTCATCGCGGAAGTACATGAGCTGTTGTGCATGTTCTTCAAAAAGAGTCTTGTTGTCGTCGTCATCGTCTGTCAGGGGGAGAGAGACAGCGGCGGATGGGGATTTATCCCCAGGCTGTGCAATATCTGGTGGTGCGTGCTTTTCCGACATGACCATGTGTGGTAAAAGCCGCTTTATATGAGCGCTTGTGGTTACAGCAGAGGGCAGATCAACCAAGATGGAGTTGTTCTATGGGGTGGCTCTTCATCATGACGCCACCGCCTGCTCTGCGCTTTACGAGGTGGTGTCCGGATGTATGGTGGAGAAGAAACCTCAAAATGGTAGGAGCACGCGCTCGTCAACTCTAACCCGCACGCATAAAGATAACCGAGTATGTCGCTGGAAAAAAAACCTAGTTTGGGCGGGGTCGTCTTAATGGAGAGTGCAGTCACAGGTTGCTAGCTACGTAAAGCTAGTTCAACTGAGGAAGGATCTTGAAAGGAAAAAAAAAAATAGGAAAAGCACTCTTCAAAGTGCAAAAACACACCAACTAGTGACGTTTCCCGATAAAGGAAAACTGAAGAATCCCAATCATCTCCATACAGACGTATTAATCCGTTATACGAGACTACGAAAAACCATACCCATCACATTTGAACATTGGACACTCCATCATGGATATATCCCTTGGGTCCGTAATCTTCATTGCCGTCAAGCCAATCATCAAGATCTACCTGATTCTAGCTGTCGGGTTTATCTTTGTCAAGACAAACATGCTCACGACCGAGACGTCTCGAGGCATCTCCAGCATGGTTGTGAATGCTCTGAGCCCTGCATTGACCTTCAACAAGATCGTTACAAATCTTTCGGGATCACATATCAAGGAAATTGGCGTCTTTGTGCTATCAGGTGTTATCATCTTTGGCACAGGGTTTGCATTGGCAGTTGTTGCGAGCTTCGTGACGCCCGTTCCACATAAGTGGAAGTGGGGGATGTTGTTTGCTGGGATCTTTTCCAACATTTCCGATCTACCCATCGCCTACGTTCAAAGTATGGACACTGGGCTAGTGTTTACAGAGGAAGAAGGTGATAAGGCTGTGGCACTTACATGTATTCTTTCTGCTGTACAGACGTTCTTGATGATGAACTGCGGTATGTTCCAAATTGTTGGATTGGATTTCAAAGAGAAGGTTAAAGATGATGAAGGAGATGATGGTAAAGGTGAGCCCACTGATGAGAAAAATGACGATAGCAATACTACGTCGCCCGCATCATTCAAGAATGAGAAGGGTGAAACTAGTAATGCCGAAAATGGCGAGAGCAATAGCGCGTCACCCAGATCATCTACTGCGTCTTCTCCTGAAGGATTAAGCAGATTAGCTCATCAGACTACACCATTCTCACACCGCAGCCAGGAAAGTGATCTCGTTGACAACGAGGTCGTCGAAACAGACGCTGAAGAGGAATATGACGAGGAAGGAGAAGATGAAGACTATGGTATTGTCCCATTGACCACACAAAGCACAAATGCTCGAGAGAATGCCGCATCGTTAAATGATAACTTTGGTTCGATCGATAATCGCCTGTCCCGGCCAGAACCAGCTGCGATGCGTCGGCGTCGTGCTAGCTCGATTTCATATAGATCGAAACGTCGTCCATCTGGTTCTTCATTCTCCCGTGCCCGCTCTAATGACTCTGGGCATTCAACAGGATCACGCAGGTCTAGGACACAAACAATCCAAAATATCATTGAGGAGTACTCCGAGGCAGAAAGGATCAAGACCATACCAACTATGGATATTCTAGCGAGGAACATCTCCCGTACCCAAGAGGTTGGACTCAATCTTGAATCCGATGACGATGAAGTGTCGCTGCATGATTCCAAGCATCTCAAATGGGACTCTTTCATAAAGAAGCACAAACTTGGTTGGTTGGAATTTATGTTACTAAATATGATTCGAGCGCCTTCATTGATCCTCCTTGTGGCTTTCTTTGTCGCCATGATTCCATGGGTCCGTGCTCTTTTCGTTAAGAACAGTATTGATATCTCTTCTGCCCCAGACGATCTCCCACCACTTAACTTTGTCATGGACTTCACAATATACATCGGTAATGCTGCTGTGCCTATGGGTCTCTTCCTCCTCGGTGGAACACTAGCACGGCTCAAGATTGAGAGCATCCCTAAGGGATTCTGGAAAGTTGTGCTGTTCATGGTGGCTTGTCGACTCGTTATCATGCCCATCATCGGTGTGCTCTACACCAACAGACTACACGATGCCAGATGGATTACGGACACAGTGGCTCGGTTCCTGCTGATAGTGAGCTGGAGTCTACCCTCTGCTACGTCTCAAGTGTACTTTACTGCGTTCTATACACCATTGGATGGACCTCATGAGCAGATGGACTGCTATGCGGTGTTCCTACTGGCGCAGTATCCTCTCCTGGTCATCACACTGCCGTTTGTCGTGACGTACACGTTAAAGGTAAATTTGGGGATGTGATTTGGTGGTGAATTAAGGGATCTTATGAACCTGCCACTGATCTGATTTAATGCCAATTGCTAATGAAGAGAAATCTGTAGAGAGAGCGGAACCGCGACGGGACCCTTGCTCCTTAAATCGCATCACGCCAAGGCGCAGACGAAAACCATACTGGACGGGAACAACAGTCACTTTGGATAGCTTGTCCACGTTCAATCACGCTTCAGAGTACCGCACTACCAACCGAACAAGGGCATGATAACCAGCAGCGAAAAAATTCAATGGCACAGGGCCTTTGAGATTGTTGGTATGTCTCTTCCAGGGCCCCTTTTAGAGTGACGTTCGTGGCCCCGTTCCTCCCCAGATCGGACAGGACCATATCTCCTCCGCCACAGATACTAGATACTAACTACTTCTCTCTCAAAAGAACAGAACGCACTCGACCAGCTCTACAGAGACCAGACTACCACTGACAAGTATCGTGCGTTCCGAGATCTGTGCAAGAGCCAATCCCTCTCTGTGGTGCAGTTCATTATCAAGAACAGACTCCAATGGGTCTCCGCCTCCACGGGCAAAATCGATACCACTCCCCGCACAACGGAGGAGGTGTTCACAGATGAGCAGGATGCGAAGATCATCACGAATGACTTCCCTTACAACTTTTCAGACGACATTACACATCTCGTTGCCTGGACGAAGCTAGACATAAAGAGTGATCCACAGTCAGAGATTGGAGATCTCACGGATCGTACCAGGGCGGTGATTGACCGATATGTGGTGAAGACGTTTGTGGAATGGCTTGGTATCAATAGGGAAAATGTTGTCTGGTTCAGGAACTTCCCAGCTTTGCAGAGTGTGCTGGAGCTATCACATATTCACATTTTGATCAGGGGCTTGGAGAAGGGCAAGTTGGAAGAAGTATTGGGATCACCTGGGAAAGTGTTGACGAAGGAAGATCTTGAGGAGATATACCAAAAGTTTTGAAGTTACATGCTCTTGATAGATGTCTACATTATAGCAAGGTAATACACAACAGGTTCTTAAAGTTACTTTGTCGCTATTGATGGTAGGAGATTCCATGTTAGTGTTGCATGCAAGTTAAATTCCTTCCCGCTAGCAGAACCATCATGAAAGAATGAAACCTACGTAACCACAAACTTTTGAAGGGAGACTTTTTCTGTGTTAACCATTACACACCAGGTGAATAACCAAATCTATATATAAAACATGCTTTTTTTAATTATCTCCATAATAAGAGTAAAACATCCCTCACCCAATGACCGTTAGCTTAAGCCTTGTCAATGTGCTGGTCGTGCATCTTGGCGTAACGACCAGATGGATCCTCAGCACAACCCCAGTCGGCCTTTGGAATCCATCTCATAACGGTCTTGGCAGCAGCCTTAGATGGGAACAACTCATCAAACATGCATCTGTACCAGTAAGCCTCCTTAGTGGTTGGAATATCGTCACCCCACTCTGGCTTTGGAGTCTTGAACTGCTCGTCAGAGATAGTCTTCTCAGCAGTGTCCTTAAGACAGTCAATCCAAGAGTAACCAACACCATCGGAGAACTGCTCCTTCTGTCTCCAGAGAATCTCCTCAGGCAAGTATGGTGCAACGTCTGGCTCGTCGGATGTGTCAAATGCCTTTCTGAGAATGTACTTCTCAATACGGCCCTCCTGTGGCTTGATCTCCTTGTCCTCTGGACGGATGTTCATACAGAGCTCAAGGAAGGACTTGTCCAAGAATGGAACACGGGCTTCAAGACCCCAAGCCATAGTGGATTTGTTGGCTCTCAAACAGTCAGCCAAGTGCAAGTTCTTGACTCTCTTAACACACTCGGTATGGAACTCTGTAGCGTTTGGAGCAGAGCCGAAGTAGAGGTAACCACCAAAGATCTCATCGGAACCTTCACCAGACAACACCATCTTGACACCCTGGGCCTTGATCTTTCTAGACAAGAGGAACATTGGTGTGGAAGCTCTGATGGTTGTGACATCGTATGTCTCCAAGTGGTGGATAACATCGGAGAGGGAGTCGATACCCTCCTGCAATGTGAAAGTGTGCTCGTGATGGATGGTACCAATGAACTTGGCAACCTTTCTAGCAGCAAGCAGATCTGGAGCGCCTGGCAAACCAACAGCGAAGGAGTGCAATTTGTTCCAACCTTGAGCGTGCAAGTTACCAGAGTCATCGACACCGGCGAGCTTACCATCATCATCGGTAGAGGCAGCCTTGGCAGTCTCTCTGGCAGCGATAGAAGCAATCAAAGAAGAATCCAAACCACCAGACAACAACACACCGTATGGAACCTCAGCCATCAATCTCTTTCTAACGGCGAGCTCCAAGGTGGATCTCAAAAGCTTGTAGTCGACTGGGGTGGTTGGAATCTTGTTCTCGTCCCACCAAGTTGGCTGGAAGTATCTGGTGATCTTGTCGGTCTTAGAGTCGTAGACGTGGCCCGGTGGGAAGGCAATGATGTCGTCACACTCATCAACAAGACACTTGAGCTCAGAGGCAAAGTAGACAGTCTCTGGGGATCTTGAAGATCTTCCCATGTAGAGCGTCACAACACCGATAGGATCTCTGGCGGCGATGATACGGTCCTTTGGAGCATCGTAGAGGACAAAACCAAACATACCATCAAGGTACTTTGGAGCGTCAATGTCATACTTCTGGTAGAGTGGGATGATTGGCTCACAGTCGGATAGCGTCTTGAATGGGTAGTCGGAGCACTCAGCTCTGAGATGGATCTGGTTGTAAATTTCACCGTTGACGGCGAGGGAAAGTGACTCATCCTCGGAGGTGATTGGCTGAGCACCAGAGTCGAGACCAACGATGGAGAGACGCTCGTGACAAAGGATAGTCGAGTTCTTGACGAGGTTACCGGACCAATCTGGACCACGGTGTCTGATTCTCTTGGAATACTGGAGAGCTTTGCCCTTGAAGGTTTCGATATACTCCTGCTTGTGAGCAGCGAAGATACCACACATGATGTTTGTGTTTATGTGTTTTTTTGGTCGGTGAAGACTATGCTGACAGAGGTATATAGGTAGAAGCGATGGCGAACTTTCTGATTCATCCACTTTGTCCTAATTTTTCAGCCGGTAAGGCCACGCAGATTGACTCACTCGATGCGCGCGTGTGCTTTCCTTTTGGCGCTGCGATAAGGCACTTCCGGAGCGGGATATGTGTGGGATATCACGTGTAAAGTCACGTGGATTTTCCATCTTTCATGTGTTGATGTGGGGAATTCCGAGGGACCCGTCGCACATGGCTGCCGAATCCGGCGGGGTGACATAAATATTTACGGCATATACTCCTCTGTATCATATAAATCGTAGTTGCGTTTACATAAAGCGATATTTAGGTAGTCGGTAACCACCCGTGTAGTGTACATTCGTCTCATGAAGTTCCTGCTTCTCTCTAGTTGACATTCTCTGACTCAGAGATGCTTGGGGCGTAGCTTGGCGGATAGTCTGTGTCATCTTCAAATCCAGTATCGGTCTCTTCCTCCTCGTCTTCATCATCATCATCGTCATCGTCATTGTCATACTGATTCTCGGCTTCACTGTCCTCGATCGTAACATCACACTGCTCGCCTCTCTCATCAGACTCAATCTTCATCTCCTCGCAAATGTCGTAACACTCTGCAAGCAAAGCATTTAAAGTTCCTTGACCTTCTGGAATTTGTCCATCCACAATGAACTTTCCATCCTCCCTCAAGTTATCCAAAGACGCCAGCTTCATCTGGTATGGATACAACTCTCTCAAAGAGTTGATACCACCCATTCTCTTCAAATCCAACAGGCATCTGCGCACAGTAGATAATTGGTTGTGAATTGGTTGGAGAGCCTCAGACACAGGCTCACTCGACTCCAGGAGTTTGTAAACGATAGCATAACATCTTCTCAAGAGATATAACAACACACTCTGTCCCTTTGTTGAGGAAGATCCATCCTTTATAGGGAATGTACCATTAACTCTCAAATCATCAATCTCCTGCAAATCCTTCTGGTATGTGTATAGGTCTGTCTCTCTGAGTGTCCATCTTCTTGTCACAAGCAAGTCCTCCAATGTGGTTTTAAGCTTCAAGAGACGGTTGTACACCGGTAAAAGACTCTCATTCAACTTGAAATTATGAGCTTCAAGGTCATTGATCAACGTACTACAGCCATCAAACAGTCCATTGAGTACACTCTGACCGCTCTTCCCGACAGCTCCTGTCTCCAGAGATTTAAATTTACCCGATCCGTCTCTGTGTGTCCCGAGCTCATGAAGCTCTGTTGCAATGGCCTGGAGCTCATTCTTGTCATAGTCTGGTCTTGAGGCCAAACTGAGGAGCTTTCTTCTGAGGGCAACAAGCTTCTCCAAGAGAGATTGCAAAGAAGGGTCAACGTCCTCGACCTTATTCTCAACGCCCTTGTATTCGTCAATACACTCCTGGAGCTTGTCCTTGAGCAATGAGTCCTCCTCACCCTCAACGGTTTTGTCGTCGTTCACAATTTGTGAGATCTCTGTGAGTCTCTCCTTAATAGGTTGTAAGTCGTGGTGAGTGTACACCCTGCTTTCGTTGAGATGTTCGAGGAGTCTCTGCACGGTAGTGAGGGATGCGTAAGTTGCTGGTGCTGTCTTGGTCAGACCCACGGTGATAAAGAAAAGCGAGAGCAGCTGGAACACATCGTCCAGCACCTGGTCAACCCTGTTTCCAGATGTATGGTCCTTGGTAGTCTTCCTGATGTCCTTCAGCTGGGAGACGAGCTCCAGCACGCTGCGATACTCGGAGAAAACATCCTTGGAGTTTAGGTACTGCGTGCGGTCCTTCTTGAGATTAGCCAATTTCACGCGCACAGCGGAGAGCTCATCGAAGATGTGTTTCTCGGAGTCGGGGATATCGTTCGTGTGTGGCATAGGCGTAGTGGTGGGACTATCAATGACTAGAGAACAGAGTTGTAAGTGGTGCCAGTGGCAACTTTTGTCAATTGTGTACGCCGTTCCTTCTGGGCCCACCCGCGAAAGTCGGCAACCTCCCGTCGTGGTTCGTGAAGATGGCGTGTGAACCGCTCTCCACTCTCGCCACATGCCCATCGCAGATAAATCAGCTACAAAACGAAACTGTTATTTCTTCGTAAAAATCGTCAATAAACAAATGTACCAAGTGAGCACTCACCCACTCGGAAGATAATCCAAAAAGCCAAACATGGGTATCGCAATGGGGGAAAAGAGTTGGGGGAAAAAACAGCAATAGGAACCAGCAAAGTGCAGATAAGAGAAAGAAATGTGGAAACTGACCAGTTGTTCATCTAGGGATCTCATGGTTAATATAATTAGTCTTCATCGTCAGGGTTGGCCACCCTCAGAATCTTTCTCGAGTAGTCCGCCTCATCAGCTAAAGAACCTTCACTGATTCTTCTTCTTCCAAGCATAACTGGGTTCAGCCTTTGATCGATCATGTCCTCCTCCTTAGCACTCAAAAATGGATTGGACAATGGTCTACTCAATTGTGATTTGTCACGCTTCATGGCACCGTAGTACGCAGAATCAGCAAGCTCAGCATCACGCTCCTCCTTCGCCTGACGACGACGCAGCCAGAAGAAGAGGGCGACACCGATACCAATGAGAGCAATACCACCGACAACACCACCAACTGCAGCACCGATTATGGCACCCTTAGAGGTTTTTTTGCTATCACTGTCACCAGAGTCCGTACCGCCTGAGGTGGGGGTGGAGGAAGCAGACACTGTCGATGTAGCTGTAGCGGTGGCTGTTGGATTCACAGCCACAGTAGAGTATATCACCATAGTAGTTTCTCCATTAGACTTTGTGGACACAGCTGACGTGGTGGAAGCCTGCTCTGCAGTGGTAGTATCATCACCTGTGGTGGTTGCGGAATCGTTATCAGTGGTAGCCGAGGTTCGTTTAGAAGATGACGTGGTTGGACTAGATGAAGCACTAGTCGCACTGGAGCTTGTAGTAGCAGCTGTACTTGAAGAGCCATCATTAGCCGAGCTGGCAACATAGTTATCCGCAACGGCATAAACGTTGTACGAACTGTCACCACCACAGGTCTCAGCGCCGTAACCGAAACAAGTTGTGGAACAGTCACCGGAACTGTCTCCAGAGGGAGCATCGTTACCACAATAGCACGTGCTTCCCTTCGTCAAAGCAAAGAAGGAATATGATGAACACTGTTGGGAACAGTAATCTGAAGATTGGTATGTGTATGAACCCTTGCTGGTGTATGAGCTTGGGATGGAGTCATAACAGCCGAGAGATGTAGCTGCAGACACCAGTGAGCTTGAAGCGAGTGCTGATAATAGGAAGAATGGAACCATTCTTTATGCTGTATGTGTGAAGATGTGTGTATGTGTGCGTTGTGTGATTAGCCGCTTGGGGAGGTGATGCAGCCAGGAGTGTGGAGTACGTCTAGCGATCTGGGGAGTTGCTTTGATCTGCTTTGAATCTCAAGGTGGAAGATCAAATGAAATAGGCACACTTGCGAGCTTCAAAAGAGTGATATATCGTGTCGTGGTGTGCTTGGATCTTGTGGCTTAGCGATAGATCGACAGGACTTGACGAGCTAATTGCTTCAAACGCCTTTGAAAGGAGGGTATTCGTGGGGCGGTTTGGTCCAAATCAAAGTGCTCTGAGAGTTACTGTGACGAGTGTCGTGATCTTCTGTGTTACTTCAGAGGTTAAACAACGAATGAGTGGCGACTAGGGAGAATCTCTGGCTCTGCGTAGTGATTTGGCTCCGGAAGGCTCTATTCAGGGTTGGCACGAAAAAAAGTGGTGAGCTTGAGAATGTTGTAGCTAATTTGGGACACCGTTCAAGGTTGATGAAAGAGGGGCCCTTTGAGTAAGCGAAAGCTGGATTTTAGTGTGAAATCCACGGAAGGTGATGCTATGGTAAGCTGGGATACTCCTTTGGAGTTGTATGATATGTAGTAGACCTGCTGAACCTTTGCAAATACTTGCGCTCCTCCCGTGAGGCTTAGTTAATCCCTCGAGCCTGCACGCGATTCCCAGACGCGACGCGAAAATCTTTTTTTTTTTCTTTTTCGGCAGCCAGATCTAGACTGCTGACTCAGCCACCCCTTCTTGCTTACGTATGCGAACTCTTTTCGCGAGTTTCCGCGAACTTCCTTACGTCGGGTCGTCGCGCCCAAAAGACTGAAGGACCTCGTGGCACAAGCTACGATCTCCACCTCCAATCACTCTCTTACGGTGAGTGTTGTCCCCCGTTCCCCCACATACAAAACACCGAAGACACATCACAATGGACGAAGATGCGGCCACAGAAAACATTGTCAAGAAAGTCTACGTGTGGACGCCTTTCCTGTACCTCGCAGTGCTCATCGCCGCCCTTGTTTCCTTCGCCAGATGGTACAGAGGTAAGAAGATCGCCGCTAAGCAGAATCAGGTCCCATTCTTTGGCCGTAATGTCGCAAGTGAAACATATCACGAGCTCACACAACATGAAGGCGTGAACCCATACGTGCTGAAGGCCGCCCTTATCAGACGTGGTGCTGAATCCATTAGAAGAACCATCAAGCTTAAAGAGGTTACTCCATTCATGACCATGCTCTACCAGAAGGGATCCATCGGTGATGATCTCTGGGAGAGATTCCAGAACGCTCAGCAATTAGAGGAGGAAGAAATCAAGACCATTGTCGCCGAGACGGAAAAATACAAGTCTGGCTGGGTCCAGAAGTTTGTTCCACTCCTGCAGGAGGTTTGCTTCAACGAGGCCCTCAGAAGAAGATACGCTGCTATTGATGACAGAAAATTGAAGTTATTGGATGCTTGGAATGTTGAGATTGATGACAAGGGAATGCTCAAGAACCCAATACTCACACTCAAACCAACGCTTAACACGGCTCCTACTGCCTCTAAGACTTCAGCCAAGTGATTTGTTTGCTCCAAAAAAGTATTATCTTCAGACCAACCCTATAATGACCTCACTTTCTACATGATTGCATAATGATCTACCTTGTTACCAAGATCGTAGTATTCGACCTCTAAGTAGTCTTTCTATGTACAATGAGTGCAACCTGTCATGCTCTCAGCATCATCAGTCTACAAGCTTTTTAACATGATATGCCTTTAACACCTCATCACTCACCTCACTTGGACTCTCTACCACCATATCCGTACCATTCTGTGTCTTCGGGAAAGCAACCACGTCTCTGATACTTGAGCTGCCAATCAACATGGCACACATTCTATCAAACCCAAGGGCAAGACCGGCGTGAGGAGGGCATCCCATCGACAACGCATGGAGTAAATGACCAAACAGTCTATCTGGATCAGGAACTCGTAAGATCTCGGTGAAGATGTATCTCTGAAGTTCTGAGTCGTGAACTCTGCGGGATCCACCGCCAAGCTCCACGCCGTTCACAACAAGGTCGTAATGTTCTCCCTTGACTGAGAGAGGGTCGGTGGCCAGGAGATCATAGTGCTCTGGTTTGGCCATTGTGAATGGGTGATGGGTCGATTGCAGGGTGTTCAGATCATACTGTGGGTAAGCTGTCTTGGACTCTGTTTCCAGTTCCTGGGGAGAGAAAAGGGGGAAGTCCTCCACCCAAGCACCTACAAAGGAAGCATTACGTTGCCATTGATTGGGGAACTCGGAGATGGCAAGTTGACGGAAGCGTCCGAGTGGAGTTGGGTTCTCATATGAGAGAGTGGCCCTCGTGGACCCAGCAATAACGTCTCCAATTTGGATGTTGAGTTTGGACCGAATAGCAGCTGGTTCATGAATATCGGCAATTGGTGAAAATTTTTCCAAATAGTTGTCAACATCTTCCTGTGTCTTGATTGGGATGATGATGGGCTTTCTGTTACGATACTCGGCATCGTCGAACAACTTCCCTGGGAGCTTCTTCTTCTTTCCATCCTTAAACATGGCTCCGCGGAGAACACAAACTTCAAATTCTGGGAAAGCCATATCTTCCTTAGCAGTTGCCAAGCCACTCAAGTTTTCAATGACAACAGTGGATCTCAAATCCGGCTTATCAATACCATATTTACTCAAAGCCTCCTCGTATGTCAAATGGACCAAGTAACCATCTCTAACGCCTTCGTCACCTTCAACAGTCATAATCTTCTCACCGTTCACCTCTTCCCATACTCTCTTTACAGTGCCCTCAACCACATCTTGAACATCCTTCATATCAGCAAAAGACATCTCCAAGTCCACTTGAGTGAACTCTGGCTGTCTATCAGCTCTCAGATCTTCATCTCTGAAACATTTCGCTAATTGGAAATAGTTCTTGATGCCACTAGCCATAAGCAACTGCTTATATTGCTGAGGACTCTGCGGCAGGGCGTAGAACCTATCAGCACGACGAGTTGGTACCAAGAATTCACGAGCTCCTTCCGGTGTAGACTTGAAAAGAAGTGGTGTTTCGATCTCGGTGAAGGATTTGGAGATGAGAGAGTCCCGTACAACCTGAGCAGCGAGTGCACGCTTCTTCAGTGCGTTTTGAAAGAATTGAAGACGGAGTTGGAGAAAGCGGTATTGTGGTGGAAACTGGTTTGGTGTGGATCTCAGTGATTCGAGCTGAGCGTTAATTTCGGAAGATTGATTTAGAATAGTGTACTCGCTGACCACAAGGTCCCATCTCTTGGTGGTTTCATCGCCCTTGAGAGCATGACGTTCCATGATGCGTCCTTTGATGGCAACACAGTCCTCAACCTGAGCTGAGCGAAGAGAATCGGCAAGATCATCACGGGCAAGAACTTGAGTAAAATGACCATTAAAATCTCGGAGTGTAGCGAAGGCGATGCCTTTACCCAGCTTCTTTGGCTTCTTGTCAATCCAGCCAGAGAGTGTAACTTCTTGACCCCAGAAGGAATCTAGAGACTTGTTGATGTCCTGGATTGTGTGTGTATGTTTTGGAAATGCAACTGTGAGGATTAGTATAGTGCGTGTGCAGAGGTTGAAGAAGAAATATACTTACACTTCTGGACGGTGGTTTCTTTTGGGGGAAGTACTGCGCACCGCACAGACGTTGTCGAGAGACAACGAATATTTCTTGCGCGTCTCATCCGGAGAGAATGCAGGGGAGACAATGATCTAAGCATCTTGAGGACCTGTCCGCTTTGCCTTGTTGCTGTCTATGTGGGGCAGAGTTGAAGGAATGGACTGTTCTCGGAAAAGGGTACCGTACGATTCGCGATCTGGCCCACTCTATCATGACCTCATCTCATTACAATACAAATCAAATCAAAAATTACTCTTGGCTCATACTTCATGTCTACATCTGTCTACGTTGATCACTGGTTAACAGATGCCATAAATACTTTTTTTATTTCAACGCTTCATCAAAATCAGGCAGTTCTCTTCTTACCCTTCTTCTTGACAACCTGGAAATCCCAGCCGTCGTCATCATCATTGGCACTGATCAACAATGCCTCATTCCAAGAGAGACCGTCGTGAACCTGGTCCTCGACAACCTTCTTTCTCTTCATGAACTCAACAGCAAAGCGTCTACCATCCATAGTGGAGGAGTTGGAGTACACTGTGTCGGCGATGATCTCCTGGGACTCGGCACCGGCTGGGAACATGAGGAGGATCTCGAGAATGTCATCCGTCTTGACACCTTTGTTGAGCTTAAGGGTAGAACGGCACCATGAGAGGAATTCCTGGCGTGGAGAAACACGGTTGAGAGAGGAAGTGTTGGTAGTAGAGAAGGTCGAAGATGATGGAGCAGCCGAGACAGAACGCAAAACGTCTGGGTTGTGTGCCTTTGATGTGGTGTGAATAGTTGGTGTGGAGCTCTGTGGCTTTTGCTGCGGCTTCTTAGATGTCACAGTCGTCCAGGCACCACCCTGAGAGGAGACAGCGTTAGATGTGGTGTTGGCGATGGAAGCAAATGAGTTCTTGGAGTGGGCAGCGTAGGATGCAGACGCCTGTTTGGCAGCACGAGCAGCAGCCTCGGCCTCTTCACGCTGGATATCGGCAAGAGTCTTGGTTGGCTTCTCAACAGGCGTGACGGTGGCCCAAGAAGAAGTCGCTGGAAGAGCTGGACGCTTAGCAGCGGCAGCGGCGATCTCCTGTTCTTTCAAGTTCTTCTCAGTGGCAGCGAGAAGAACGGCAGCCTTCTCCGAACGGATCTTCTCCTGAAGTGCCCTCTCCTCAGCCTCAATCTTCTGGATCTGGTCCAAAGTCAACTGTGGGGTGGTGTATGTGGAGGCATGAGCGGCCCATGGTGCAGCTGGAGTAGACTTGGCCTCGGCCTGGGCAGCCTTGGTGGACTCCGAGGTGGTGGTAATCTTGACTGGCTTGGTCTTCTTCTCAGTCTTGCTAGCAGCAGCCTTTGAAGCGGCCGCTGGCTGAGCTGTCTTGGCAGCAGGAGCTGGTGTAGAAGTAGTAGCCTTCTTACTAGCTGCTGCTGGTGCAGCCTTGCTAGCTGCTGGGGCAGAAGTTTTAGACTGTTCAACCGGGACCACTGGTTTGGATGCCTTCTTCTCCTCAGCAGTGACTGGAGCAGCGACAACTTCATCCTCCTTCAAGTCTCCACCCAAAACCTGAGACTGAATCTGGTTAAACAAATCATCTTCAATTGGTTGTGGGGCGGAGTTACCTGCAGAAGTAGCAGCGTTTGACTGAGCAGCAAACAAGTTTGATGAAGTGAAGAAGTCATTACCGACTGGGGTACCATCCATCTGCAAGGAGGTCTGAGCTGGCTGGGCCCATGGTGACGAACGGCCAGAGTTGCCCATGTTCCAGGCATTTTGAGTTGTAGCTTGGTATTGGCCGAGCTGTGCCTGTGGGTGGGCCAGGAAGCCTTGCTGATGAAGATTATGTTGATCAAACAAGCCTGGGATCTGTGATTCAAATGCAGAGAATTGGGATCCCGAGGCTGTAGTTGGTGTAGCGGATGTAGCTGAGGTGGTTGGTGGTAATGGGGTCATGAATGGTTGAAGGGTTCCGAGACGAGTGATAAGTTCGGAGAATAAGGTATATGGGACCTCACCTTCACGTCTGAGTTGAAGAGTCTCACCGATGTAGCCACTAGAGTACCAGGATTGCATAGTTGGACCGTCGAATGGACCTTGTTCAGTACCGTTAGAGTCGATGTAATACCAATTGATCTGTGTCGGTGGGATCAAAGTCTGTTGTGGTTGGGCGAAGGATGTGTTGAGTGGATGTGGGGATGCGAGTGGGGAGTTAAGGTTAGACAAAGAGGAATACTCACGCTGCATATGAATACTGGCGGAGTTATTGATAAATGGACTCTGGTGTTGGGTCTGTTTTAACTGCTGCTGCTGCTGCTGCTGCTGCTGCTGCTGCTGCTGTTGCTTCTTAGAGGCAACGTTGTTGAGTATACTAGTGAAATCCAGACCATTTTGCTCCTTAGTGGCCCACTGATTGATCTCGTTCAACTTCTCGGTAATCACATCAACATCGGACGTGGATGAAGCAACATGGCGTGAGGATCTGTTGTTATGATGACCATTCTGTCTTTTACCATTTGAGTTTGAATTGGACCAGTTATTTTGTTGGTAGATACGATCACGTTCGACCTGATCCACGAGATCTCTGATTGGCTGGAGAGAACGATATTTCTCTTCAAATCCATCGGCTTGGAGCTTCTCTTGGAGAGCATGATACACTTGAAGCATTTCCTCGGTGGTGTAGCTAGTCTTGATGGATTGTCTCGAAGGGTTGACGAGTGAGTTGACATCATTGGAAAGAAGATTGGAGTTTGTCCATGCTGATCCGGAAGCAGTAGTTGGTGCTGTGCCGTTGGCGTTGCCATTACCATTACCCTGACCGCTGCCGGTGCCGGTGCCAAAGGCATCGGCTGAAGATCTAGTCTGTCTAGGACGCATCCTGTGTAGTGTTAGTACTTGTCACATTGAACTCGACTGGGATCGGAATAGCCTATGATTTTTTTACCCTCAACGCTATTGGTGGTAATGGTGCCGTTACGGTCGTGCGACGCGGTCTTCAATGCGTTGGGAAGAGCTGGGCTAACTCCGCGGGGAAAAAAGAAGCGAAGGACTCACCATTCTGGGCCAAATGACAGGGAGTTCGCCTGTGAGAGGGAGGTTTGTTCGTTAAGCTGCATTTCTAAAGGTCTTGGAATGTGGATATGACTTTTAAAGACGGTAGGGCAGGTGTGCAGGGGCAGATTTGCGTGGTACTAAGACCCATTCGATGGCGTCCCTGACCGCTCGCGCGCACTGAACAAATTTTTTTGTCACTCGACACTAATGGCACGTCATGGGATGGCAGACCGGTTACGAGCCCTGGTGGACTTGCAGGCTGGAATTCATTTTCTATTACCCTGATCATTTAGGTTTACCTAGCTATAGTGCGCTGTATGTAGTTTCTACATCATACTGTGATATGTTCCTGATCCCAGATCCAAAAGTATGTCATCTCAAGTGCATTCGCATTAAATACCAACCTTTCTCTCCATCTCCGTGTGCATGTCCATAGAACTTCCATGCTGCTCAAAGCCCGTGTAGATGTCGTCCCAGTCGACTGACGTGTCCTTGTTGAGCAAGATGTCTCTGTGCAAGTTAGAGCTGCCCCCTAGTGCTGAAGGAACAAAGTCTGTGCTCTCCACGATCTTAAGCTCCATCTCCCTCTTGATCGGTTCAGCAGCGCCAAACAAACGACGGTACTGCTCCATCTTAAGCTGCTTTTGCGTCTCGTCCCAATTGGCAAGACGTGCTTCAAGTGGGTGACGACCGTTGACTTTTGAGGCAATAGAGAGTGGACCCTCACCTGTTCTGAGGATATCCTGGAGTGCTGGGGCGGAGGGGGCACTTTGGCCAAACTTGGTGGAGTCAACCTCTGATGGCTGTGTGTTCTGCGGGGCGATTCTAAGCGACTGAAAAGTGGTGTTAGTTTTCCACAACAGTAATTGTAGTGAATATCATGTTCATTGACTCACCATTGTATGTAGTTGTGTATCTTTAGGTGGCAGTGGCGCTGTCTTCCTGGTGCTGGTGCTGGTGGTGTTGGTGGCAAACCCGTCTGTTTTCTAGACATCGCGAAATGCCAAAGCGCGAGCCATCAACCACGTTGTCATGACCTCCAGCTAGATACTTTCACACACACAGCAATCATGGCTGTCAACCTTTTTGATCTCCGGTACTCCCAGAATACCACTCATACAGGGGCAACGACCTCGGCCAAGATATCACCCAATGGCCAACTCCTGGCCACTGCTTCTGCTGACACAACTATCAAGATCTTCTCCCTCGCCGATGGGCAATTCATCCGCACTCTTCAAGGTCATTCTAAGGGAATCAACGATCTCTCCTGGTCGCCTGATTCCCATTTCCTTGCTTCTGTCTCGGACGACACAACCTTGATGGTGTGGGACGTCGAGTATGGTGAATGCGTTCGCGTGCTAGAGGGCCACACATATCATGTCACATGTGTCGGTTTCAACTACAAGGGCAACCTCCTCGTCACTGGTTCCTCGGACGAGGCAATCAGAATATGGGACCCCAAACAACGAAAGTGCCTCAAGACACTAAGTGCCCATTCAGACCCAATTGCTTCGATAGATCTCTGTTGGGACGCGTCAATGATTGCCAGTGCGAGTTATGATGGTATGATCAGGCTGTTCGATACCGAATCAGGACAGTGTTTGAAAACATTGATCTATGATAAAGGTGGAAGCTCGTTCCCTGTTTCATATATCAGGTTCAGTCCGAACGGAAAGTACCTTCTCGCATCAACATTGGATAACACGATAAGATTGTGGGATTATATGAATAACAAAGTGGTGAAAACGTTCCAAGGCGCTCTGTTGGAGAAATTTTCCTGTTCAAGTCGGTTTGTTACCGCTACCGATGAACCGATGATGTAAGTCCCTCTTCATTTGCGTCAACGAAACATCTTACTAACAAACAATAACAGTGCATCAGGGTCCGAATCTGGTTCAATCGTCTTCTGGTCGCTTCAGACCAAAAAAGTAACATCTATGATCGAGATATCAAAAGGCTCGCCAGTTATCGAGATTGATCTTCACGATAAGACACTCACTGCTGTGTCACTCGATGGAACTCTGAAGGTGTTTGACTTGGCAAGTTATTGACGAACCGTGTTGTCCGAATACTAATGACGGTGTACTTCAGGATCTGTATAGATTGGATTATGCACATTTGATATCCAAGCTTATAGCCTTGAGACGTAGAAGCTTCAATTATAATGTTTGTAAAAAACTCCATTTGTTGTTAAGGTGACATTAAACACCCGGACATCGCGCGCAAAAGTCAATAGGGATCTTGGACCTCATCTAGCAGCACTGGATTATTACTTTGCTTTTAAAGTAGGGTAAAAGAGCCTATTGGCTTTCCAAAACTCCTAAATGTGCCCATGAGCTCTAAAACATAACTGAAAAAAGACAAACTCAGATCTTTTGAGTGGAATCTCTTTTCAAGAGAAGAAAAGCTGAGTCTACTTTTATATCAAAAGATATTCCTAATACTAAAGTTAAGGAAATGGGTACTATAAAAATAACACAGTATAGTCAGTAAGCTCGAATACGTCTGCAGAAGTTTTTTGAAGGATGAATGCCAAGCAAAGGTATTTAAAAGCTATGTTGAAGACATATTTAGTGTTGGTGTTCGGGCGCGAGGTGTGCGGGTGTAACTGCACCAGCCGCAGCGTTAAGAGGTAATAGACGTTAATCAGAATCGCTCTGTCAACATGGCCGATCCACTGCATATTGAAATTGTGATTTGATCAGATCAAACGGGTAGTCCTTCTATTTGCTGCTGAAACGTTCAGCACATGGAATTTGAAGTTCAATAGCCATAAAACTTGGTATTCTTGGTTTGTCAGTGTGGGTGGTACTACACTTAGGTACCCAGTGACGTACCAAGATTGTAAAAAATGTGGTACCGGTGTAGTACTAAAGCAATACCGACCTCGTACCTAATATCGGGAGTAATACAGAGCTAGTTGCATGTTACGGAATAGTACTTCAGGCATGACAATTAGAATCATGCCGGCGTAGCGAGCAAAAAGCGTGATGTGCTAATATAATACCAAGCGAACCAGCTTCCATAGAAGTATACTACAATTCAAAAATTTAAAACCCAATGATTTATAATTCAAACCACTAATATACAAATTTGAAACATAACCGAACCGAAAACCAAGTCATTAAGCAAAGACGTCATGAAAACCAGTGAATAAATTATGAGAAAACTTACAACTCCTGGGAAGCCTTAGCCTTAGAGGACTTCTTTGGCAACAAGTTCTGGTGAATGTTTGGAAGAACACCACCCTGAGCAATTGTGACGTGACCGAGAAGCTTGTTCAACTCCTCATCGTTTCTGATGGCCAATTGCAAGTGTCTTGGGATGATTCTGGTCTTCTTGTTGTCTCTAGCGGCGTTACCAGCCAACTCAAGAATTTCAGCAGCCAAATACTCAAGAACAGCAGTCAAGTAAACTGGAGCACCAGAACCAATTCTCTGAGCGTAGTTACCCTTTCTCAATAATCTGTGAACTCTACCAACTGGGAAAGTGAGACCTGCCTTAGCAGATCTGGTCTGAGAAGCCTTCTCAGTAGAACCAGCTTTACCACCTTTGCCAGACATTGTGAATGATATGTGTTTGTTTGTGTGTGAATAAGTGTACGAGCAACGAAGAGTTGTGCGATGTGGATCTGCAAACCGAAATGTGTGTAGATAGTGATGGCGGACCGGTGTCCTTATATACGACGCGTGTGGGGATGCTGCGCTGGGAGGATACGCGTGGCGTTGGGAGGTTTCGGGCCAATGAGCGCCACTGACGTATTCTGCCCCTGTTTTGTTTACGTTGCTGCGCGCCACTGGTGGTGTGTCATCCTGAGGTTTACGCCTGTTGGGAGCGTAGATTGTGGAACGCTGGGTTCGCGTCACTCTTGGGTATGTTTCATAGCTATGGTATTGAGATCGGGAATCGCGCCTTCAATATGCCCAGCAAGCGAGAGTCCGAATCGGGCAAGTCCCACGGGTCTGAAATTTACGCAGGAAGCGATGTTGCCACCTCGCGTTCCAAATCCTGCGCGGGGAAACTCCCAACCCACAATTGTTGCGCGTAGAGTTCAGTATGGTGGGACCTTTGCCCCCCGCCCTTCCATCACACAGCGGCAGAGGGGCGAGCTTCTATATAAACAGACGCGTTCGCTCCCCAAGTATTCCCAGTTATCAATCATATCTCTTAGAATCCACCCACACACATTAAGAAATCATACACAATGGCCCCAAAAGCTGCCGAGAAGAAACCTGCCTCTAAGGCTCCAGCCGAGAAGAAGCCAGCTGCTAAGAAGACTTCCTCCTCCACCGAAGGTGCTAAGAAGAGAACCAAGACCAGAAAGGAGACTTACGCTTCTTACATCTACAAGGTTTTGAAGCAGACACATCCAGATACTGGTATCTCCCAGAAGGCCATGTCTATCATGAACTCCTTTGTCAACGATATCTTTGAGAGAATTGCCTCCGAGGCCTCCAAGTTGGCTGCTTACAACAAGAAGTCGACCATCTCTGCTAGAGAGATCCAGACTGCTGTTAGATTGATCTTGCCAGGTGAGTTGGCTAAGCACGCCGTCTCTGAGGGTACCCGTGCTGTCACCAAGTACTCTTCCTCCACCTCTGCTTAAGTTTTGAGTTTTGTCTCCGGTTTACGAATTTAATTATGGGTTTTGGTTTAGTTATAGGTTTTCAGTTAATTGTACATTAGTGGCTTACGGCTTACGATAACAAACTTCTTTTTTAAGTAGAATTGATCTTTTAACCTGCATTGGTCACGTCTTTTCTGTATTATTGATCGCCAGAAGAGCACTAGAAGCTCCTGAAGCTCAAAAAGGCGATGGAGATGAGAAAAGAGCTTCATTGATGTGTTTCGCCAATTACGCCAGACCATAGACCAACACATAGACCCTATTACCTGTCTACTTCACAACATTGGCCTACGTTAAGTGTCTCGAACAAGTGAACTTCATGCAATTTTCAAACCTGATGAGCAGGGTCGTCATCCTTCCTTTTGTTTCCATCTCCTTTACCACTGTTACCAGTGTTCGTTTCATCATCATCGTCATCTGTATCAATCTCAAAGCTATCACTTCTTCTCAATCTCTCACTAGGGAACCCCGTGGCTAATCTCGTATCCTCCATGTTGTTCAACTGGTTCTCCAATTCCAACTCAGACTCAGAGTCGGTATCTTCTGGACGGATGATGTCGAACTCGTACTGTTCACGTCTGCGTGCAGAACGGGATGCGAAACGGTTGTAAATGATCAAAGCAATGAATCCCACAATGATGAGAGCAAAGAAGTACTCAGCGTAATGTGTTGTTGCTTGGAGATACTTTCCCCTGTGTTCATCATTAGAATGGTCATGTCCATCACCTTCGTAGTGTGTAGTTGGTTCAGCGGTGGTAGATGAGGCAGAGGAGGCAACGGTGGTGGAGGAAGTAAAAGATGATGCAACGGTACTGGCGTTTGGAAGGGTAGTAGATGAGGAGGTTGCAACGGAGGAAGATTCGACGACATCAGCACCTTTATCACTATCATCTGAATCTCTCTTTTGACCAAAGAATGTCATCTTAAAGTTCTTGAAATTGACCTTGTTGGTACCATCATGATTCTTGACCTTGAGCTTCCACTTACCAGCAGCAGATTCATCACCCCAATGGGCCACAGACATGAAGTTCCAGTTACTGAAACCTTCATTGGACATATCACGTTGTCTGACAACACCCAAGTTGGACACAATACCACTTGGAGATTCCAAATCAATTGAAACCTGGCCACGGATGGAGGTATCCATGTTCAAAGTCAAGATAACATGTTCGAGATTCTTGAAGTCATTTAGAATGTCAACGTCAAACTCATGGGTATACTCCTTAGCAACACCAGTGTTGGGTTCATAGACTTCAGTGGTGGCATTGATTTGCTCGTTAACGTTCTTCCAGTTTTTGGCAAGCTCAACAAGAGCACCAGCATCCAACTTACCGAAACCATACTTGTGAGAGTATTTGCCAACTGGTGTATCCTGGTATTGACCATCGTTCTCGTTCACAGTGACCGAGGATTTTATTGTAATATATTGGACATCTCTCCATGTAAGCTCTGGGTTGGCCTCAAGAACAAGTGTGTAGATTCCAGCAGCCAATGGGGCAGCGGCAGATGTACCACCGTGGTTATCAGAACATTTACCATGGATATCGGTGGAGTGGATGTGTTCACCAGATCCGGAGGAATAAGTAACAACGAGCACAGCGGAACAAGCCTCGGCATATGGTGGATGGATACCCTTGTGGTCAATGGCACCAACTGTGATGGAATAGATGCTGTTGGTGTAACCATCGTAGTTACAATTGTCACCTTTCATACCACCATTACCCGAGGCAAAGACATACACGGCACCCTTTCCATCTCTTCCTTCAGTGATACCTCTGCGAATGGCATTCTTCACCAACATGTCTGGTGCTTGCATTGTTTTTCCATCATCCGAAGGGCCCCAAGAACAAGAGTATATGTCGTTTGTCTCAAGACCGTAAACCATAGCAGCGGCCTCATCTTCCGTTGTGATCTCACCAGAGAGGATTCTGATACCGGCCACCTTAGCATCAAATGCGACACCAACACCACAAACGTCATTTTTCACAGCGGCAATTTCACCAGCACAACGAGTTCCATGGTAGTCATCCGCCAGGGTCGGCTTGGGAAGTTGTTGGTTGGCATTAAAATCCCATGAACCTTTAGCGAAGAAGTTGTCTTTCAAATCAGCACTTTCATAATCGAGCCCATCATCAATCACAGCAGCCACAATTCCATGACCGGTAATGTTTTGAGCCCAGACACCGGTGACATTGACATCGTGGCCCGGGTATGGTCCATTGATTAAGTGCCACTGTGCACTAAAGAGCGGATCGTTGATATGGAACTGTTCACGAGCCTCGAGCATTTTCTCCTGTGACGAGTCGATAGGTGGGTTCCCCGGGATTGGTGCACGCTTATGAAGTCTCTTGGGGTATATTTTATGTATCGTGCGTACACCGGAACCGAGAAGACCACGTTTAGCGAGTCTGGAAGTGTGGTTGTCATCATGGATCATAAATTGATCATCCTCATGGAGATCTTCAATGCCTCCAAGTTGCTTGTCTTGAGAGAAGATGTGATAGCCCGGATTTCCACGAGCCGGGTGCTCATATCTCCAGTCAGGAAATAACGATGAAATATCATCTAGGACTGCGGGCGAATCGAACGAAATGGCAAAGTAGTCTCGTGAGATGTGGTCTTTTGGAGGCACGGTGGTGGCGGAGCAGATGGAGCCTAGCGCCAGGACCAGTGAGTACAGCGTCGTGAGCGGGAAGCGCATGACGGTATGTGTAGTGATGGACTTTCTGGGCGTGTGAGAAGAGGTGAGGAATGTGTTGCGAGGGGGTGAGTATGGCGGAAAAGTAAGAATAGACACCTGTCGAAGAGGGCCAAGAAGAGCTCGGTACGTCTGTTTTTCTTTTGAGATTGTCGCGCTTCGAGGATTTTTTTTTTTCTTTTGGCGGGGCCACGGCCACAGGCGGAGCCTCAATTACATGTTTCATCTTCTTTTAATTGTCTCCCAGATTGGGAGATTTTGGCCGATGGAAGACTCAGGGATATGTGTGTTGGTAGTTGATACATTTGGACATCTTGAGGTTGTGGGGCGCGCATGTGCTTGTGGTCTCATGAGGAGTTGATGTCTATATTTACATCCCCACACATCTGCTGTCAAGATGGGCCGCATGCAGTACTACATCGATTTTGACAAAAGTCTTGGATCAAACTGTACGTGAATTTATGGATAGCGCTTAGATCATAGTTTGGAGCATTCGCAGTTAGAGGAACAAGCCAATGCACCCATTGGATCCCAGAGAGGCAATTCAATAGGCTCCTGGTCCAATAAGTGTGCATACTCCTTAATCTCATCTAGCTCAACGACAATCTGATAACACCACTCTTCAAAGTAGTTCTGAGTCATGATATAGTAGCCATCGATACCGGAGTCCTTACCCCATGAGTTTTCGACACGGTAGCGGTTTGGTTTACCGGTCTTGTCATCGATATTGACACCAGTGATGAGCATAGCGTGCGTCATTAATGATTCACCATACTTGACACGACTGGCCTTCTTCTGATTCTGCTTGAATCCAAAACTATCATAGTGGAACAAGTTTACATCCATAATGCCCTTCTTCTTATGCATGTACTTTGGGGTATGTGAACCAAAGAAAACTGGCTTGTTGGCCTTGATTCTCTTGACGATAAGATCAGTGAGTACTTCGTTTGGCAAGTTGAGATACTTCACTTCACGACCACCTGACATGTTGTTGAGGTCTTTGACCTTAAGGACTCTCTCGTATGGATTACGTGGATCGTTGACGATGGAAACACTGTTAGTGTAATCATAGTCAATGTACTTGGCATAGAACTCATGTGGAGTCATCGTGATCTTGTTATATTTCTTGTCCTTGTCGTAGTACTCCCATGTGAACTTCTCCTCAGGTTTTGGAGGCTGGCCAAGGAAGATGGTCATGTACTTGTAGATCTCTTTCATCATGCTGGACTTGGTGGAGTCAACATCCTCACCGCTGGACTTCTTCTCTCTCAGAATCTCAGCATACTCTCTAAGCTTAGATTTGAGGAGCTCATTGAGCTTTCTTGAGTTGGTGGATGTGAAGGTGTCCGGGTAAACGTCAATTGGCACCACGGCGTACTTCTCCAACAAGTTCTGAACCATGGTGAACTGGCCACCGTCGCTGGTTGGGTCGAAAAGCAGGGCCTGAACGAGTCTGGAATCAACATCCTCCTCATGGGTCTCGGCAATTTTGTCGAGGAAGTAGTTGCACTTTTCGAGTTTGTCGTAGAAGAAGAGATATGTCTGAGAGAGCTGGAACTCCTTGAGGTTGAGTTTCTCGGCACCAGTGCGACGAAGCATGTTAGTGGTGGCAAACAACCAGCATCTACCACTGGCCTTCTGGTTGGTGATTGGGGAACCTTCTGGGTCAATTACGTTAGAGAACACGTTTGGGATCTTGACGGTGGAGTTGATCAGAAGTTCATCGGTGCTGCGCTGCTGCAACACAGAGGAGGCGAGGGAATAGGTTGGGTCCTGGGATAGCTCGGTGTCCCAGCTAGTGAGGTTCTCAGTCTTGAAAGCAACCATTGTGAGCCGTTGTTGGACAATTGTAATAAATATGTGTCTAATTCAAGAAGCAAACAGACAAACAGCCTCTTTCCTAAGCTGAGTTATACCGGTGATAAGCTAAGTGGTGGCTGATATTGAGTAGTTAAGTTCAGCGCGCGAACTTTTGGGTGACTTTGAGGTGGCGGGGTTATGATAACAGGTGGTGGGTGGTATGTTGGAATGAGAATGGTGTGCTGGTTAAGCTCTGAAAACTAGTTGTTTACAGGTCTATACTTAGTGTTGGTGTGTCTCTGAAGCTAAACATCCACCACATCGCATGATTCTTCGCCCCCCTTCCAACCACGATCCCCGACCTTCTCAGCCGCCAAATCCGAGTTACCCCCGGCAGCACTCCAGGCTAAAAACCGACCAGGTGATACTTTACCTCACCCATTCGGCTATAACACCCTCAAACCACTTAATCACTGGCTAATACTTCTCCAAGAATCCCCCTCCAGTCCTTTACTATCCACTTAATCGACAAGATGGGCTCTCTCCCCAAATCACGGACCACATACCTCTTCCTGCTGTCCATACTACCATTGCTCGTCTCCGCTATGGACGGCATGGTGATGGAGGGCGATGACGAAGAGCTCTACCCACGCCCACAGATCACCCAAGGTGCCTCCAAGTCTTTCCATTGGATTCTAACACTACTCCTGGTGCTTCTTGCTCCATCAGTCTCCGCTGTGCTTGTCTTCGCTGAGCGTCTCCACGCAGCCGTTGTTATCCAAATCATCACTACAGCGTACAACGCCATTGAGGCCCTCTTCCTCCGGTTCCCTGACGGAGACGGTGTCGAGAACAGAACCAGTAGGGGAACAGCATGGTTCCTACTGCTCCTGTCCGGTGTCAACCTTTTCTTCGGTCTCGTTCACTCGGGATCAAAGTTCTTTAACAATGAGAAGCAAATGGGGCCAGCTGCACAGATGAGCGAAAGAAGCGTGCGTATAATCCATAGAGTGTTGAGTGTCGTGTGTACACTGACAGGCTGGGTCAAGGTCTGTTTGGCACCAGTTGCCATGTTTGGATTCTGTCGTGATGCCCACACGGGGCAGTGTCTTGCTCATGGTATCATGGGTTCAGCTTTTGTCTTTTATGGTTGCATGTATGCCACTGTGCTCGTGTTGCCATTCCTCAGAGAAAGAACAGGAGGACAATCCCAGGACTTCTATGATTCCCTTGTGATGCTACTCTGGGGTATCGTTAACACTTTCACTGAACACCGCTGGGGCCGTGAAGGCTGGGGACATGGTGATTATCAACACACAGCTATGGGTATCATTTGGTGGTGTGGTGGTTTGCTTGGCGTATACTTGGCTAGGGGTGGCAGAAGAACATTTGTCCCATCCTTGTTACTTATATTCACCGGCTGGTCTATGTCTGAGCATGTCCAGAAACTTCAAATCAGTACAAAGGTGCACTACATGTTTGGTCTTGTCTTAATGACCGGCGGTGCTTTGAGAATCGTGGAGATTTCCTTTTTGCTCAGAGACGAAAGATTTTCAAGAAATCAGATCCATTCATTCCAATACCTTCCGCCATTCTGTCTTATCGAGTCAGGTGTGTTGTTCATGGGTGCCAACGAGGAGCAACTCAACCTTGTGTTGAGACTTAAAGCCGACCATAGTTCATACATCATGGTCGTGACAGGCGGTGCATTCCTCATTTACCTCTGGTATCTACTTCTTTTAGAGCTCTATATGAAGCTTACTGGTGTTGGTAATATTGATCTCTCAGATTACAGCGCTGTTGGGAGAAACATCTCAAGCGCTGAGACTCCATCAGAGGCCGACTTTGACCTGGATCGTGAGGTATGAAAAGGGCCGCCAGACCGCCCACGACACGCAAATCTACTTAATGACGACTATAAATAATGCGTAAACATTCATATCATTTACCTTACTTCTTAGATGCCACACTCATTAGGACGGAGGTAGACCCAACAACTACCACAGAGGCAAGTTTTGTGGAATGCCACAGGCCAATGTGTTACACCCATAGTCAAGCTTCTACCCAACAAGTTGAACCCATCGTTCTCAGAGTTACCTCTAATACTATCACATCTCAAACACTTCTTCAATTTTTCCTTGTTGGTGATGACTGTCTTGGTGATATCATCAACAATGTCCTTACTTAGGCTGACAACAGGAGGTACTGTTGAGTTTGTTGGAATTACAACCTTTGTTGGAATCTTATTTGGTTTCACCTTCAAATTGAGCCATGTTGTATCCTGGAAGTAGATATCAGACATTGGCTGATTTTCAAAGAGAGACAAAAACTTTTGAACCATAGCATTGGCATGGGAAGAATACACCTGTGGTATCTTGTTCTCAAATATGAGAGACTGTTCCGTTGCTGGTCCCATGGCCTTGTTGTCTGGTAAGGATTGATCGATCATACCAAAGAACTTTTCCAATTGGTCCAAGTTAACTGTTTTCATTAGCATTCTGAATCTCTCAATACTTTTGGCTAATAACTCCGCATTCAACGGATTCTGACGATTAACCCTGTAGTTTTCCTCCATCTTCGATATGAACATGTCGATTCTCTTGATACCGGAAATGGAGTATGTCATCAGCGATCTTGGGATCTTGGCCAAGAACAAACTCACCACAATGGTCTTATGTGATGGATCTACTGTGACATCCAAGAGTTCCTGGATACTAAAGATGAAGAGCTCCATGAGCCAGTTGATAGGACCAATGGCACTCAGTAAACTCTCAGCTCTAAACACAGCATCACCGACGCTGTCGATGTTTCCCTTTTTAGCAATCCGTTGCTGAAGGTGGTACAACGTTCTGAGTGACAACATGATGCTGAACGACACCAATCTCAAGTTGAGCAGACTTTGGGCAATGCAACTCTGTTCATTCGTTGGGGCAAACTTACCAATGGAGTATTGCAGCCCCAGGAGTCTCTGGAGTGGTGGTGACACGAGAAGCTTGTCAATCTGATCCTTGGAATAATCCAATGTGAAGTTGATGGCAAGGTGAGATTCACGAAGCACAGTAGTGATGAACTGCATACGCATCGACTCTGGAATCGTGGAAAGTTCGGATTGGATCACAGCGATAAGTTCATTAGCATCGGTGTTTGTATATCCTGTGGAGGCAACAACAGATGCGATACCTGCTGCAACTGTGAGAATCTCCTTCTGTTGCCATTCTGGGTTTATCTTTTTGATTCCGTGGAAAGTGAGCTCTCCCTTGGAGTATCTGACATATCCAGCAAGTGATGGAGAAACCGACATGGCTACTGGGTCAGATTCTGGTGATTCGAATTTGTATCCTGCATCAAGCATGGATGTGATAGATGATGCCGATGGTCGGTGGAGAGCCAACATTTTCCGGCTCCTCAATTGAACTTTTCCCTTGGTGGTGATAACGACAACAATGAAGTCGAAGTTTTTGAATCCAATGTCCAAAATCTCATCCTGAAGCGTATCTTCACCTATGAGAACAAGATTTGGATAACCCTCAACTGATCCCATGTCACTTTTAAATCTCAAGTTCTTGTACTCTGTTGAGATCTGATACTTCTGCAAGAGTGTTTTGCCCAAGACACCGGGCCCAGTGAAGCTCATCAAGATGTCCAAATCTGACTCCAGAGCAAAGTTGGGAGATACAATTTCCACTCTGTCAAGCTCCAACATCAGACCGTTCTTTCCAACTCTGTTCAACTTCTCACAAATGAGTCTCTCCACTTTGAAGACTGGCTGCAGTTTCGTTTGAGGATTCGTACCCCAGTCAATTGTCAGCTTGTACACTCTGAGTGCATGGTCCATCGGACAATATGTAGCGACAATGATGCTTCCATCTCGCAAATATCCAACACTGGCCTGATCGAACCATGTCTCCTTCTCCAACGTCACACTTGTTTTTTGAAATTCTAGCATGTTCCCGACATTTTGATAGTAGAGATCTAGCACACCATTTTTCCTCACAAGAATACATCCCGTCTTTCCTGGAACCGGATGCAAACATCCATAACTCTTGTACTGATGCACAGCGTATGTGTACTTTTCACCACTTGCCATGGCGGGGGAGGCAGCGATGATTGGCTTGTCAACGTTGAGCCATTTGAAAGCAACGCCTTTGAGAATTGACGCGCCATCACATTTCCCGACGTCATCCTGATACAAGACATCGACGTCTTCGTAGCTCGAGATTTGGTGTTGCGTGCCAACTCTCACAACACCAGCTCCGATGATGGTAACGCATCCAACTTCATCGATGATCGCAAGTTCAGCACCTGCAGGCGACCAGTGCACTGACTGGATTGGACGGAGATGTGTCTGGGATGGAGGCTTAACAGTGTATGTGTTCTTTGGGGCAAGGCGCCATTGGGAACCCTTGATCGACTCTAGCTTGGTGATGCTGAGGTTGGTGGTGTCAGTGAGGTCGGCATATGCGATGAAGCCATTACGAGACCATGAGATTTGGTGCGCCGAGCGGTCTCGAAGCGGGTGAGGCATTGTGCAAGGGGTAAATCCCGTGATTAATGTAGAAGGGTGGCTAGGCGCTGAGTCGTCTGTGTAGTGATGAAGACCTGTTCTGCCTCTGTTGATCGGCGCACTGTGAAGCTCTCGATTGATCGCGGCGTCTAGTGGTGTTTGGATGTGGTGGGGCACACTAATCTTCTCTAGACACATTATAACACTTTCAACAACGCTAAGAGATTGGTTTTAGTACTTTTTTCGAGATGTGTCATTGGAACTAGTAGTTTCGGGACGTAAGAATGTGTAGAGCTTTGCGCTGCTAGTAGGCCTTTGAGTCCTAACCAAGAAATGTTACTACCTAGTTGCTACTTGCATGAGTCTCGTGCGAGGCCCTGAGTGCAGTGGTCTCTCCACAAGATAGTCTGCCTACATTGATCGAGATTGCGTCAGTCTATGACAATCTACATATTGGCCCTAACTTGCAAATACCCATATTATAGCTGTGCTCAAAATCATTCATTTCGTCTATGTAAGGCGCATCGCTTGATGTGATGTGTCATTTGATGTGGTGCTACATATGTGAAACCACCGACCGCATCATCTTCGACAAAGCTAAGAAAAGGATACTTCCTCACATCTGTCCTTTCCAAGCACTTAATATACACACCAGTTAAAAATGCTGTACACAACTACCATGCTCAACCAACTTGCACATCTCCTTCCACTTACCGCTGCAGCTCTATTCTCCATTCACCCTTCTTCATCCGACTCGTACACCATCAACGACATCCTCTTCCGGTACCGTAACCTCACTGCCCAACAACGTGAGATTAGCTTTTACAAGGAACAACCACAATACGATACGTCATGTGTCCGCACTGCCCTCGACCCAATTTTGGGCCAGTGTCTCAAGTCTTCAGTCAATGACATCGATCCACAACTGAGGGCCGCTACCGCTGCGAAGCTAAGCGTTTGTGAATTTGAAGTTGCTGGAATTGAATATCCTGAAGAATGTCACGGATGTAAGGGGGGATACTTCTTTGGCGGCGACAGTGTTGACTATGCCTTGTGTGTGATGACTATGGAGAAGAGGAGCCAGTGGTGGACTACATATAGTGGGTACTATCGCTCCATTGGTGAGATTTGTCTACAAGAATCACTACCATATGAAAAGGAGGAAATTTGGAAGGTGTTTCTTGATGTTACAGAACATTATGAGCATGTGTTTGAAGTGTTACAGGAGTATGTTGATGCCTCCGAGAAGTTTAAGATGGAGAGTAAGGCAAGCTTTGATAAGATGAGTTCGTTAATGAACCAGATGAAGGCGAGTGGGGAACAAAATATGGATAAGATTGATATGATGTGGGAGTACATCACCAAGCAGATGGAAAGGCTTTCAAGTATGAGCGTTGCTGTAACGACCTTGGCAAAGGAACAGACAGATAGCTTGGAATCCAACATACTTTCGTTTTTCCAGTCGATTGATACTAGATTCACTTCAGAGCTTGAGACACTACGTAACAGATTTTTGTCTGATTTGGAGCAAAGAGACCTGCTTATGAGTACATCTGTTGAGGCTACAAGGGCCGCACTGCTCACACTGAACCGTCAGCTTTCTTCAACCTATGAGATTTCAAAAGATCTTCACTTGAACGTTGAAGCTTCATCACAGTCTGCTGACAGCCTCAACGAGTCACTTTCAAGTATGAACGGCATCGTTGACTCTTTGAAGTCCGGTGTGAAAGATGCTACAGATGTCATAACAACAATGAATGATGTCCTACTGGATAATGTCCTCGTCCGCGGTATGCTCTTTGTTGCATCGGACTGGCGCGTCAAGCTCGAGGCAGTGCTAGTCACTGGTACTTTGACAGTTGTGACATTTGCCACATGTGTTATGGTTAGCTATAGAGTGAACGTATTCAAGTATGTCGGCATCTTTGTTGTTAGTGTTGTCGTGGGTAGTTGTCTTGGAACTGTGTTCCTGTTGGTTGGTAAGGTTGTGGACCAGGAACTGGAGAAGCGGGTGATGGAGGGGATAACGAATAGAACAGAATTTATACAGTAGTATGCTTGAAGGTACGATTTATACGAACAACCAGCCTCATTAACTGGTAGTTGAACGCTAGGAGGGGTCCGGAGATGGACCTCGATGGCATGGTACGAGCACTACGGCGATAGCTATTTGAGGTAATGCCGTACCGCAACTCCGATGGCAGCGTGCTTCCGCCGCAAAGAGGCACGAACGGCTCGGACGCATTTAAGTTTGACACATTCTTTTCTTTTTTGTTTTCCTTTTTTCCTCCGATTGTGTCAAGACGCTATTGACGGTGCCATCTATACAAAAAAGAAAGGTTGCCCCTCACCGGCGTAGTATCCACTGCGGAGAATACCGGCCATTATAGGCAGGGCCCTTTGGAGGTCTAGTTGTTATTCGTGGTACGAGCACACCGGAGTAACCATCCAACCGCATCGGAGAACGCCACTGATAAGGATGGTGGCTACCGATTAGGATATCCCTCCCCCCTGATCATCGACATCGACATTTTGGGAAAGCTGTAGGGGCCCATCTGAGTTCGGTTTTTGGCAGGTCGAAGCATGAGGCAGATGGAAAAAAATACAATCCTGATCCAGGTAAACAGGCAGTACAGAAGGCAGCACCCCAGACGGCAGATCCTCTACGTGGAAGCCAGGACCTATGACGTACAGTACCATGAAGGATCCTTTTGTAGTATCAGATCGCTGTGACTGGCTGCTTCGGAGAGTCATGCGCTTTGTTGAATGACACCCATTTTTTCCGCTTCCATGCGCACAGTACTGTTTGACCTCCAGTTCCGCGGAGTTGGGCGACTGCAGTCGTCATCAGCTTCTCTCGCTATCGGGCCTCGGCCACGTCTCAGGAACGCCAAAAATCGTAGATAACGATGTAGTCACTTCAGTTGACTCATGTGATTTGATTGTGATCCGATATCGGGTAGTCGTTTCTCGGAATACCGCGGGGAGAGTCCTGTGCACACGGACGCATCACTTCCATGTACGTCTGGGGCAGTGTGTTTAGTTCGATGGCTCCCTGTAATGGCCCTCTGTATACCAAAAAAATCGGACCAAGATCGTGAGGAGAGCGGATAAAACGATGCCGCTTTCGAGGGTTGACTAATCAGAAAGCCCAGTCGTGGATGATAGAATGTCCCCGCAAAGTTGATGACGGCCTCGCCAAAATGGCCGGCGATGGAGCCCGCCGCGGTACCTGTAATTTTTCACTTTCTTAGAAACATGGCGGAGGTTGGAGTACCGACATTGATCCCGATTTTCACGGTCTCACAGCAGCGCCCATCTTTGCTTCCAATCTTTTGGAGAATGCTTTCAAGGGGACAATCTCTCATGCATCCTCTACATCTCTCTACGAGTTTTGACGGACCTTTCCCGCTTGTTTGTTTCCCTCTCCCCGGTGTGCTACGTCGAGAGAAAGAAATGGAAGCGGTACGCGCACACCGGCGTAATGCGTTTCTTTTGAAGTAGCCGCTAATCTTTGGCCAATCAGCGTCCGCGATGGGTCTGCTAAGACCGGTGCGAGCTACCACTGCAGCCTGTTCTTCGTCCATTGACCCCGAGACATATATAAAAGGTGCATCCATCGCCATCGACACCCGGGTGTCATATACACTCAACTTATTAAGTCTTCACCCACACTTATTCAAAACAGTCACAATGGTCCAGCCATCCGAGCCAGAATTCGAACAGGCCCTTAACGAGGTCTACTCTACCCTCAAGGCCTCCTCTCTCTTCGAGAAGGAGCCAAAGTACGAGAAGGTTCTTCCAGTTATCCAGATCCCAGAGAGAATCATCCAGTTCAGAGTTGTTTGGGAGAACGACAAGGGTGAGCTCGAGGTTAACAGAGGTTACAGAGTTCAGTTCAACTCTGCTCTCGGTCCATACAAGGGTGGTCTCCGTTTCCACCCAACTGTCAACCTCTCCATCTTGAAGTTCTTGGGTTTCGAGCAGATCTTCAAGAACGCCCTCACCGGTCTTGCCATTGGTGGTGGTAAGGGTGGTTCCGACTTCAACCCAAAGGGTAGATCCAACAACGAGATCAGAAAGTTCTGTGTTGCCTTCATGAGAGAGCTTTCTAGACACATTGGTCAGGACACTGATGTCCCAGCTGGTGACATCAACGTTGGTGGTCGTGAGATTGGTTACCTCTTTGGTGCTTACAAGGCTATCAGAAACTCTTGGGAGGGTGTTCTTACTGGTAAGGGTCTCACATGGGGTGGTTCTTTGATCAGACCAGAGGCTACCGGTTACGGTTTGGTTTACTACACTGAGGAGATGATCAAGTACGCTACTCAGAACAAGGAGAACTTCAAGGGTAAGAGAGTTGCCATCTCTGGTTCCGGTAACGTTGCCCAGTACGCTGCCCTCAAGGTTATTGAGCTCGGCGGTACCGTTGTCTCCCTTTCCGACTCTAAGGGTTCCATCATCTCTGAGTCTGGTATCACCAAGGAGCAGATCTACGACATCCAGGCTGCTAAGCTTAAGTTCAAGTCTCTCTCTGAGATCATTGGCGAGGCTTCCTCCTTCTCCAAGGACTCTGTGAAGTACGTTGACGGTGCTAGACCATGGACCCAGGTTGGTCAGGTTGACGTTGCCCTTCCATGTGCCACCCAGAACGAGGTTTCCGGTGAGGAGGCTAAGGCCCTTGTTGCCGCTGGCTGTAAGTACGTTGCTGAGGGTTCCAACATGGGTTCTACTCAGGACGCCATTGATGTCTTTGAGGGTGAGCGTGTCGCCACCGCTTCTGCTTCTACCCCAGCCGTCTGGTACGGTCCAGGTAAGGCCTCCAACGCTGGTGGTGTTCTCGTTTCTGCTTTGGAGATGGCTCAGAACTCCCAGAGAATGCAGTGGACCTCTGAGAAGGTTGACGAGGAGTTGCACACTAGAATGATTGAGCTCTTCAAGCAGTCCATCAAGTACGCTACTACTTACTCCAAGGAGTCTAACAAGGAGGCTTTGCCATCCCTTGTTATGGGTGCTAACTTGGCCGGTTTCGTTAAGGTTGCCGATGCCATGTTCGACCACGGTGATGTTTTCTAAATTGACCTAGAGAAAGCCCTTGTTGCATATAGTTTTTAGGGAAAGAAAAAAAAAATATCTTGTTTGTTACGACCTTTTTGAAATTCTGGCGTGTGCCGTTGTAGATTATTGCCCAATTAGCCTGCGCCGGGTCAAGGCGACATATCCCCTTGTTATATAAGCGGAGATGGTAAAACAACTTCAGTTGATGTATTTCGTCTCATGCATCCATCCATTGATTGAGTGTTGCAGATCGGTCTCGCTTACGTGGTGATTGGCGAGGGTTTAACGTAGCCTTACTCAAGAACATGGCTAACCATGAGGCATGCATGCGTAGTAACAGGAGTGTTATGTGCATACGGAAGACGGCAGGCCATTCGTTAATTGAAACGCATTGATCTTACAGACAACGACCTCCAAAGGTACACTATAACGAATGCTATACAGTTTCCTATAAGTCAAAGAAATGAATACCGATGGAGGGGTAGCCTGATGTGGCGAGCTAGATACTTGTCGTACGATTAGAATACTTTCAAATCGGTCCCGTCGCAAAAAAGAGAGAGAAACACAGCACACAGATGTGCCTGCTTCCGGGAACGGTAATTAGCCCGCTGTACTGGAAATGTCGGTGTGTAGCTCGCTGTATCATGTGGGGGAGTGCTGTTATACGGAATGCTAGCGTATGGGCCCACTTTGCCTAGAGAGAGACGTGTGTGTTAAAGCACAGCTTTTGAAGAGAGGGCCAGGCAGTATAAGCACACATACACACAACATTCTGTTGCCACACTTTGCCTCTCGGTAATTGCAATTTTCCTGACACTGGGCCCAACGACCAGGATGTTAGTGGCGCACAGGGACATGATTTGCACTTACTGGCCAGGCCGGTCCCTTGGGCGATCGACGCGCCTAATTTAATTTACTTCCCGAAACGGCAAACCGCGAGATTCCGTGCGCGTCAGTTTTCGCGTCGTTTTCGTGAAGTTGGCCTGACAACAAGCTGCAAATGCTTGCCGCAGCGGGCAGGGTGATGAGGGATGAGGTATGCGAGAACGGTGAGATGGGCAAGGGATGCTGTATGTTGAGTAGGTGGTGGATGACCTTGTGCCCTGTCTTTTGAGTGGTGGTGCTCCCTAAAAAGATACACAAGGAAATAGCGAATCAGCAGCATGGTGTACCCCGCTGACTGACTTCACATGGTGCTGATGAGCGTCTCTCATCAATAGATCGCCTATAGGCAGATGACCGGGATCAGCGTGCGTACCAAGGCGCGCGCCTGCATCTTCCTCCAGAATAGTTCGTTTTCCCTCCCCCCGTTCCTCAAAATATAGCCCTTTTTCCACAGTCCTACTTCCGCCATGCTCCCTTCTTTCTAACATTTGTCCATAATCCTTACAACCCAAGAAAGTTCTCTCATAATGCCTCCTCATCCACCACAGCACTCACATTCCAATTCGAACTCCAATTCCCACCACGAGTCGGTGATGTCCACCGGCACACTCTACCAGCCTCACGCCCCCTCCCTTACGAGAGTGTCCACTCAGCAAACTATCCAAACACACCACACTGCCACCACAGAACACTCGCTCTCCTCAGATGTCCAGTACACTCACTCGGCAGATGTCAAACTCGTTCTCAACTTCACTCCTACGGAGATAGAGCTCGTGCGCACCACATGGAAGGAGATGATATCGGACGACCTCTCTAAAGATGGAGCCACCAACCATGCCTCCATTGCCTCCTCACTTTTCTGCATCCAGTTTTACTCCAATCTTCTAGCTATGGAACCAGAGCTTGAGAAGATGTTCCCCTCTATCAAGCACCAAGCGGTTTCTTTCTCTGGAGTGCTAGCCACCGCCATCATCAACCTTGAGAACCTTTCGACACTAGACGACTACCTCAGTAACCTCGGAAAACGTCATTCTCGTATCCTTGGTATCGACCCACCACATTTCGAACTCATGGGTGTTGCCCTCCTCAAGACCTTCCACGACCGTTTCGGAATCAATTTTTCATTGGAGCTTGAGCGTTGTTGGGCCCGTCTTTACACATATCTTGCCAACTCCATCCTCCAATTCGGCATCGATCCGGTGCTAAGAGTGGATAAGATCAACACTGACCTTCAAACCCTCGAACGTACATCTACACAAAACTCACTGTTTGATCAACGCTCCGTTTCAACTGCATCAACACAGACCCTTGTCACTTCCGCTGTACCACTCCCACCATCATCCACAACAGCGGTAAAGCCACCACCTCCTTCCGCGACATCAAGATCCTCAATGATTCCATCCTCTTTAGCCAATATGAAAAAGGAGTCCAAAGAGCAAAGGCTCGGAAAGAGAATATCTTCGAAGGCATCACAGATGGCAGGCAGCTCCGCAAGGGGCTCTGCTGAAGAAAAGGATTGTGTGATCATGTGATGGATATACTTACAGATCTTGTTTCCTCTCTACTACATCAATGATTAGGCCATGAAAAAATTTCAAATCATGATGAACTCTACAAGCTGATCTATCTCGTTCGCTCGCCCTCGTCCTTCACTTCTTCCTTTCACATCTATTCAAACACTTACGCTTAATTTTTTCTTTTCCCCCATCAGATACAGCAAACTCGTCGTCTCTCCTGGAGAGAGCGGCGCAAAGAATTCGACAGAAGATTTAGGTTAGAAGCATGCTTGTAGGTAGTCGAATAGCCGCTGGTGGTGAACAGAAACGGGCGTCTGGCGTCTAATGTGCGTTCAAGTCATGAGGAGTTGATTGATGCCTGTGATTTTAGCGCTGCGCTTCTGATGCGACGAATGATAGAAGAGAGGAGTAGCTAGGACTTGGTATCACTTGATTCGTATATCGATTAAAAAGGGACTTTGAGCAGATAGCTCAAGGAACAAGAGAGTTTTCGATATGTCCTACAATTATAGACTGGTGGGATGCACCACACTGAGGCTCAACACAGGCTATTCGTTTCTCCCCTGGATCCAGACAAGAAAAGGAAACACAGCATACATCATTAAAGACAATACAATTAAAAAGCATGATTGTAGTCACGTTCCGCCTGCTTGGCGAGCGCCTCGTCGAATCGAGAGGTCAGCAGAAACTTGACAGCTTCCGCGTGACCACTATTGTGCTCAGCGTAAGCTTTCTTCGCAGCCTGATTGTGAAAGAAATCCTCCACGGTTGCGAGTCAGTTTCAAAGGCTTTGCACTCTCTGCACTTTGGCTCGCTTATGTTCTGTTTTCGGATCTGCTAATATATAGTTCAGGTTTAGGGTCGCTAGTGACTGTTCTAGAACTTGTTGCATTCAGTAAAGCGCACATCTAAGCCTTTGTAATGGTGACGAATTGGATCAAAAAAGAGATAATGTATGGGAGCTACAAAGTGGCAAATGATGACAGTGTATAGACGTGAATAAATAAGATCAAGTCAGTAAGTACCAACTCCAATAAATAAGAATAGGAGATCATGTCTCCCAATAAATAGGCCCCAGTACCCACTAATAATGTATGGCACCAGCATTAGCAACAGATGAACGTCAGTCGTAACCTCATTTCGAGTCAGACCAGGCAAATGTTGGAGTTCTAAACTTTCCGTCGTTATACACACTCTTGCCAGCTTCCCAGCCTTCAACATCTTTCATAACCTCCTTCTCCCTCTCTAACTCCGAATAGACTCTTCTCACCGCAGTTCTGTCCTCTTCGGCAATGAGTAGTGGCATCAAATGGATACGAGCCCAATGCCTTTCACGGGCGAGCTCACGACGTTCACGATTTCCAGCAATAGCACGATACCAACCATACCCCAAGAGTGCGCTAAACAGGACAAAGTACGTCTTTGGAGCAAAACCACGTGCTGGAAGGTTGCGCTTCCATTGCACTGGGGAATAGCCCTCCAGAGGAGGCATTTCCTGGGCCATTCGAGCAGCAGTGGATCTCATAGTTGGCGGTCCTAGTGTCTGTGTGAGCGTTGTGATGGGTTGTCGGTGTCGTTGTTAGAGGAAAAGACGCTCTCCCCACTTTCTCAAGTGGAGATATGTGGAGACGTCTATTCGCGAATGTGTCTGTGTTTTTGGTGATGTTCGGGTGTTGAGAGAAACGATTGGCGTGCGTCAGCTGCTGGTTGACACGCGCGCGCACTAGTGTCCTCCGAAGTGCACTTCCAACCTCTCACTTGAGTCAGTTTGTGACACAATCATCTCTCTGTTGTCTGGCTATATAAGGACAAGTTCTGCCCTCTCAGTTCTTACCAGGCTTTCTCTTACAACTCTGCTATCTTTATACTCGCCGCGTGAGAATCCCCTGTCGACATCGCTTATCGGTTGTGTTACTCTTCCGTTTTACACATATTGTACAGATCACCAATTATCATGACTGCTCCAACAAAAATTACTCAGAAGGAACAAGTGCAGAGCATTTTGGATGCCCACGACACATTCATCTTTGACTGTGATGGTGTCATCTGGCTTGGAGACCACGCTATTCCAGGTGCCGTTGACACACTTCATATGCTCAAGAAGCTCGGCAAGCGAATCATCTTTGTCACTAACAACTCTACCAAATCCCGTGCTAAATACACTTCCAAGTTTGAAAAGTTTGGCTTCGAAGCCACTAAAGATGAAATCTTTGGTTCCGCATATGCTGCCGCTACATACCTTCAGAACTTTGTCAAATTGCCAAAGGACAAGAAGGTTTGGGTTCTTGGAGAGGCTGGTATTCTCGAGGAGTTGAAGGAGCTCGGTTATGAGGCTATTGGAGGAACTGACCCTCGTCTCGATGAGAAGTTTAGTGCTACAACAACACCATTCCTCCCAATTGATCCATCTGTCGGTGCCGTCATTGCCGGTCTTGACACTGGTGTCAACTATCACCGTCTTGCTATTACATTGCAATACCTCCAACAGAAGGATGTTGAGTTCATCGCTACAAACATCGACTCGACTTTCCCACAGAAGGGACTTATCCTCCCAGGGGCCGGATCTGTGATTGAGTGCGTTGCCTTTTCGTCTGGAAGACAGCCAATTGCCTGTGGTAAGCCATCACAGAACATGTTGGATGCTATCGTTGAGGACAAGGGCTTGGACAGAAGCAAGTGTATCATGGTTGGTGATAGACTCAATACAGATATGAAGTTTGGTAGTGACGGTGGTTTGAGTACACTCTTAGTGCTTACTGGTATTGAGACTGAAGAGGCTGCTGTTGCCTCTGGTGTGCCGAACTACATTGCTGAATCCCTTGGTACCATCTTTGAGTTGTACAAGTAAAGCTTTTGTTAGATCCGACGATACAAGTTTAGATTGATTAGAAAACGATTAAAGCAGCTGTAGATTAAACTACGCGGATCACACATCCCAATCAGGAGAATTTATCTATTGTCTGGGGCTTCGGCAATACGCGACGCGCTTAGACGCGAGACACGAAAAGCATGTTCCTTTGTGATGATGCAAACTATCAATTCCACGCCACCGCTAGAAACAAGAGCCATCGAGCCATCAACAACGCAAAAGGAAATGGTCAGCTGTCCGATTTGTGGTCGTACGATCTCTCTGAGTCAGATTAACGATCATCTTGATGATTGTGAGAAGAAGAAGACGCCATCTGGTGCTGGGAAACAGCCTAGCGTCCTTGCGGCATTCCAACAGAAGAAGAAGAGACCAAGCGAGGAAGAAACAGAGGTAATAAACCTTGATGAAGACGAGTCAGATAAAGAGAAGAAGATGGAGGTAAAGAGACCAAAACCTGAGAATTCTGACTTAGATGCTGGCGTACCAAAAGTTGAACCCGCCCCGGTACGGAAGCCAGAGATCACCCCAGAGAAGCAAAAACAGATGGATAAGGCAGAAGAGGCCCGCATACTTCGAACACAAGTGCACATGCCACTTTCAGAGAGACTCCGACCAAAGACACTTGATGATTATATTGGTCAAAAGCATCTTTTGGGACCTGAGGGTATCATTCGTGGATTCATTGAGACCGATCAGGTCCCATCAATGATCTTGTGGGGGCCACCTGGTGTTGGAAAGACAACCATCGCCAGAATTATTGCATCGAGAACTCAACACAGATTTGTGGAGCTGAATGCTGCACACAGTGGTGTTTCCGATTTGAGAAAAGTGTTTGAAAGTTCTCATAAGGAACAATTCTTGACCAAGAGACGTACTATTGTTTTCTGTGATGAGATTCATCGTTATAACAAGGCACAACAGGATTATTTCCTTCCATTTGTTGAGAAGGGAGATGTTGTGCTCATTGGTGCAACTACAGAGAATCCCTCTTTCAAACTTAACAGTGCTCTCTTATCCCGTTGTAAGGTGTTCACACTCAACCAACTTGACGTCAAGGAACTTTACACAATCATCCTCAAGGGTCTGCTACATATCAATAAGATGCGTAAACTCGTCAACAACAAACCATTACTGACAATATCTAAAGATGGTATTGATTATTGTGCTCAACTTGCTCAAGGTGATTCCCGAATCGCCATCACTCTTCTCGAACTCATGGATGCTCACTTTATGAATCCAAAGGGTCCAATCACTGCTGATCAAATCAAGCCTGTTCTTCAAAAGACACACTCACTTTATGATCGTCTAGGGGAGGCTCATTACGATACCATTTCTGCATTCCACAAGTCAGTCAGAGGCAATGATCCGGATGCCGCCATGTGGTATCTTGGTCTGATGCTTCAAGGTGGCGAAGATCCTTTATACATAGCTCGACGCATGATTAGGATCGCATCAGAGGATGTTGGTGTCGCTGATGATTCGTGTTTACCGTTTGCCATTGCTGCATATGAGGCTGTGATGAAAGTTGGTCTTCCAGAGGCGGATCTGGCATTGGTGCACTGTGCCGTGAAACTGGCTAGGGCTCCAAAGAGTGTACAGATCTATAAAGGATGGAAAAGGGTAAAGAGTGTGTTACAGGAGAAGAGTGGACAGTGTCAGATTCCAATGCATTTGAGAAATGCACCAACACAATTGATGAAAGAGTTGGGATATGCAAAATCGTACAAGTATCCACCTGATTTCGTTGATGGTAAAGTTGTGCAAGAGTATATGCCAGAACCGCTGCACGGTGTCAAGTTTTTGATGGAGGGTGCAGATTTTGGAAATGTGAAAGATCCAGATCTTTGAAGTGCATTTATATGTCTATACGGAATGCTAATGACAACGTGGATTATTTATTAAACCAAAGGGCAGGAGAACAGCAGGAATGGTAGAAAATTCAAGAGGGTCACTTAATCGTAAAAGGACACACGGGTAAGAGAACATGGTATCTGCAATTGAAGTGTGAATGAAAAACAACAAGAAAATGTTTATATCTGTGAGCGTTTATGAATAGACAATAAAGGTCAAGAGCCAAATATTTGTATCGTAGAGCATCTGAGGAAGGGGGAATGATTGTGGGGGCAAGTAACTTTAAAGTAAAAGGGGGACATGACGGGTCATCAACACGTTTTACGGTGACGAAAAGAAATGTGTGCAAAATGTGAGGCACGAAGATTGAATTCACAAGTCATCGTTATAGAACGCACTGAGAACCTTTCTGGCAGCGTTGAACTCGTCGCGTGCCTTTTCGAGGGCTTCTCTAAGGGCGTCTTCCCATGAGCGACCCTGCACACCGTTGTCAAAATCCTTCTGAAGTCCATAGTTTTGAATGCGCTCGCATTGTTCTTGAACTTTGATGAGGCCGAGGGACGCGGCAGAGCCCTTGAGGAAGTGACCGTGCTGGGAGATGATGTCCAAGTTGACATTGTCAGCTTTGAGATTGGAATCAATGTCCTGGAACGTTTGGGTCGCCTGTTCGATGAAAGTGAGGATCAAGGACTTGGAAAAGTCTGGTTCATCCTCATCCATGGTCAGGAGCTCATTGAAGATGCTCCAGTTGATAAGATCGGAGAGCGGCTCTGGCATAGTTGTGATATGTTCTGGTGGCATTCGATGTGGCGTGAGGTTCGTTACGCGTATGTGTGTGGGTGTATATGGTAGTAAACTAGGTCAGTTGGACGTTAAGATGATGAGTGGTACTGACTTGGAAGAGAGGACAAAAAAACAGAGAGATGGGCCCAGAAGATTGGGTAGCTGAGGGGACAAACAGATGGAAGTGAGCGTATGACTCGACGGAGGTTACAAACGGGCAGCGTGGGGTTTTACCTTTTCGAAGGCGTTGGTTGTTATAGCGTGGCTCCCAGAGCGAGCGTTCTCCCGTGAATTATTAGCCCAGTCGGCGCGCGCTCTCAAACCTCCCAAATATTCGCCCACATCGGCCTAGACCCAGCCATGACGTCATGCATTGTTTTGCAAACCAACTGGGGGCTAGACACCGATTTTAGTGCGGGCCATTTGCGGGCCTCACGGGCCTTACGGGAGCGTTTATTCTCCATTTAGGTCCGTGGGTTTGTGTCTACAGCTCGTTGCTGGTTAATCCGAGCTTGTTTAACATTTGGTGCGTGCTTATACAGTTGGATCATCGCTTAGTCTTTTTGGTGGCTTTGCCGCCAACATTAGGGCTCTCTGCAAGGCTCTTAGGCGATAGATCCCCCACAGTGCTCTTTCTTCGTCTCTTTGATAGCGTGCTCTGCGAAATGTCTAGCTTACTCCCACGTATCTGTGGCGATGAGTCGGGCATTGGAGAGTTATTCTGCGACGTGTTGCCAGACTTCTTCTGTGAAACCTGCGACGAGTTGTTGTTATTAGCGTCTCCAGGTCCGGCATTTGAACCTCCATTAGCTGTGGAGTTGGTATTAGCACCAACACCTGTGGCCTTCTTCGATGTTGGGGTAACACCACCGTTACCGTCCTTCTTCTGAGATTTGGCTACAAAATCCTCAAGTGCCTGTAATGGACCCGTCGTGTTTGACGTGTTGGAGAAGGACATCAGCGACCTCAGATGCGCCATCACATCCGATACCTGCATCACTCTCATAACAGACTCTTGTAAACCAAAATTGGACATTGAGTGGAAAACCTGGAAATTTGAACGGAATTTTTGTAACACTTCAAGCTTCCTCTGCTCAGATTTATCCTCCATTTTGACACCATTCGATTTTGATGCTGATGTGTCGTTGGATTCATTCAACATCCCCAAGACATCAATCATCTTGGATTCATCAGACAATAACTTCTCCAAGGAGGGCCATTCAACACCTGGAATAAACACATGCGTTTGGAAATCCAACCATTCAATTCTCAGAGCCTGGTTTAAGATACCCTTCATACTTCCATGGATATTCACATAACTTCCATCTGCATAATGGTGAATTAGGCAACATCTCGGACTCTCCAAATATGTCGTACCATTTGGTAACACCTGTGTTCTCAACATGCCTGGCTGAATCTCAATCCTGGTAACTCCACTCTGGATAATGCTGAAGAAAAACCGAGGAATTATAGGCACGCTGAACTCAAACTGTCTCGAATCTGAACCAGCCTTAACCGCATATCTCAAGACACCGGAATCACTAAAATACTCAGTGATGATCTTCTTCCAGTATAAGATATTCTTGGTACTCTCGGACCTCACTCCAACCAGTTCACAGAAATCAAGGAATTTTAGCGTCTCAGTGTTGGTAACATGACGGCGATAATTTATAACAGCATTGGCATTAGCACTACCATTCATCCCCATTTGCATCCCCGCGGCACCGGTTGCACCACCAGTGGCTCGCATAGCAGGACGGCCTAAGCCAGCTGGGACACCACCACGATTCATAACGCCTGTATTGACATTTTGTGGTTGTTGGGGAATTGGTGCTCCAGATGGTGGTGCTGATGTTGGTGTAGATGATGGATCAACCGGAGTTGAAATATTTGGTGGGGCGGATGTTGTAACTGATGGTGGCACTGATATCTTACCCGGTTGTGCAGGGAGCATCATATTCTGTGACTGTGGATGAAGTGATGGGTCTCCGAATTGTGTCGGGGGTTGTGTACCCATTGGTTGTTGTGATCCATGTCCTGGTTGTGGTCGTGGTAGTTGTGGTTGATGTTGATGCAGTTGAGGTTGTGGCATTCCCTGAGGTACTCTCTGCGGGGCAAACTGTGGAGCAATTCCCTGTTGCATTACGTACTGCTGTTGTAAAGACTGCTGTAGTGGTTGTTGTCCGCCCTGTTGTGACTGTTGTTGGCCCTGCGGTTGTTGTTGTTGTTGTTGTTGTTGTTGTTGTTGCCCTGGCATACCATTGAAGTGTTGTTGAGCCATCGTGGCCATCGGGTATCCGGCACCAACACCACCAGTCGTCATCTTCATGTTACTCATGTTGCTGATAGTGTTCATGTTTGTCACAGGCGTCATCCCATTTATGTTGTTCATGGCGTTCATGTTGGGACCCTGTGCGTTCTGCATATTCATATTGTTCATATTCATGCCATTCATTGTCACGCTTGAGGCGTCGCCGAGAGTATACTCAACTGGGGAGAGGAGGCGTGATGATAGGAAGAAAGCGACAGAGATATCGAAAGGAGGAATCCCTGGGCCTCCGAGACGAGGGGGTTCTTAGGATCGAGAAGGGAGGCAGGTAGGAGACAGGGAATGTGTCCGTGTTCGCGAGCTGCGGGCTCGATTTTTTGACCAGAAAAAAAAAGACACCTGTTTGTCCAAAAACTGGTGTATAAGTAGTGACTAACAATAAAACGTTTGACTTTGTGGAGCGTCGATTGCTTACACCCGTGTGAGGCGTGGCCATTAGGTCCTGAGCTTTCAATGTTGAAGCGAAATTATCGGGAGCCTGGCTTGACGGGTCATTTCGCGAACAACGTTCGATATCGGATACACTGATACAAGAAAAGACCTTTTGAGGTCAGGATGTGTATGCTTAAATTACACGTAACATTCATTAGAGCTTGGTTTGGTTTAAGAATAATTACTCAAATGAGGGGCTCTGGGACCCTGAGTTGGAATCCTTCCTTTTTGGAAACCCAGGTGAAAAGCGCCGGGTGAGACATCTGTGGTCTGCGCGGCTTATCTCTCATTGAGGCCTCGTCCTCTTCATCTTGCTTCAACTGAGCAGCGGAGGCCTTACCAGCGCGTCTTTTCAAAAGCTTGTTAATGGTATCCTGTTTCTCCTCTTCAAGCTTCTTCTCTGTCAAGTTCTTTCTCTTTCTAGCAATCTCAGCACGGCGAAGTGCATTCTCTTCTTCAGTCAATACACGACGTTTTTGAATATCGTTACTCAAAGACAAGAAGTTACCGCTGTTGCCGTTGTTAGTGCTATCATCGGTATTTACACCATCGAGTAGACGAGCTCTCTGACGTTCAGTCATCTTTGTCACATCCGTGGTGTATGTCATCTCCTCTTCGTCTTCACTCAGGCCCTCAGCATCAAGATCAGGCGTAGGTATCACATCGTCGTCATCATTAGCATCGTCGTCAAGATCGCCCTCTTCGTCGAATGGCTCAGCTGAAGCCCCTGGTGCATCTTCTGGTGCAAGCTCTTCATCATCCTCCAAAAGATCATTTTCATCAAAGTTATCAGCGTAGCTCACTTTCTGCGCAGCACGACGAGTCGTGGAAGATCTCAATGGCTCTACTTTCACCTTTCTGTTTTTCTCTTGGGCATTCAATACAGCTGCCCTTTTCACCCTCTTCGATTTCTTTGGTGCCGGTGCCTTAGCAGCAGGCACGTGTGTCGCTTCTCCATACTCGTCATCCTCGTCGTCCGCTATCACCCTCTTTGGTTTGGATTTCGTTTTTGCAGCGGGTTTCTTGTTCAAGTTGAGTTTCAAGCTGAGCTTTCGTGGCTGCGGCGTTTCCTCCTCAAAATCGTCGTCCTCGTCGTCGTCTTTCAAATCATCAATGTTGAAGGCGTTGTCGTTGTCTGAGGACTCGGGCTGGAAGTCGTCCTGTTCATAATCCTCTTCTTCCTCGTCGTAGGAGAGGCCAACATCACTGAGTTCTGAATCTGACATTGCTGATCTAAAAATGGGTGCTTGCGATTGATGGTCGATGGAATGGCTCACTCACTACTGTATCTAAAGGCCCTGTCCAAGAGCCCTTTCTACCTCCTCTTCAGAGACTGGGGGATGGCGTTTCGCGTTGGGAAAGGTAAGTGGTGTCTGGGTGTGTGCCCGTCCATGAATGACAGAATAGAAAAAAGATCACACAACGTTGGCCACGAGGATTGCCCTATAACAAATGGCAGAAAAGACAACAACAACATCCACATACCCTTCCACCGTTGGCAGATAGTGTGGGGTTACAACTGATAACGCCCTAAGAAGACGATTAAGATCATGGACCAAGTATTAGCGAATGTTGACCAGGAGCCAGAGCAGGTGAAGAAATGCTCCCGTTGTCGTGTCAAGCGCACCTATGAGAGCCCTGAACATCTTGCTCGATACTCAACGTGTGCCAACTGCAGAAAGAAGAGGAAAGTCGTCAAGGTTGAGACGGATATCCCACTCCCTGGCATGTTCACGGACTGGAATGCCTTCCTCGATAGACTCAAATACAACGTTGAAGAGGATTTGCACGAGGTGAGATACCGCGGCTACACCAGTGTTGAGGACTTCCCACGACCTTCGAATGAGGAGGACATTATCCCAGACGTCTACCAGCACTACGCCAGAATGTTAACTAAGCTTTTCATCCATCCGATTATTGATATTACCGGATACAAATTTGCAGTCCGTGATTATCACAAGGGTGGTCGCAAGTCGAAAAAGATCACCTTCATGTTCATCTGCTCTCAGGACAAGGGACGTCAGAGAAAGTCCAGATCGAACCAGGAGCGTAGTGTGCACAACAAGCTCAAAACCGAGATGTGTGAGTCACGTTTGTCGCTTACATATACTTTGGTTGACGGTGTCGTTAACATCCTTTATAACCATAAGTCACACATCCCATACGGTGCCGTCAAGCATACAAGACCAACATCATCAAGGGCAGATGTACCATCTCACTTGACACACGATATACCACCACAACTCCCTCCTCTTCAGATGCCTATCCAGCGTCAACTTGACTATAACCTTGCGAGTGTGGCACAGTTTAACACGCAGGTACAGCAACTTTCACAAATGGTGAGCGGTGCATCAACATCACACTTACACAATGGGGCTGGCCATCCTTCTGGAGATGTCTTCTCTACAGAGCCATACGAAGAGAAAGCTGCTCAGGCTCTCGCTGCTGTGGCTGCCTCTGCTCAACAGCAACAGGCACAGAACAAGATAAGTGTGGAGAACATTGATAAGGAGCTTATCGGGTTGAGCGAGTGAGTATGCAGTAGTATATGTGTGTGTGTGGGTGTGTGGGTGCCGGTGATTGAGAGAACTTTTTTATGAACGGTAATGGCTGTAATATATGTAACATATCTATTTTATTACAGATCTAGGCACCAAAGAGCTGATAGTAGAATTTAGGTGCGCTATAAGCTGGTCATCAAATGGTGTCACGCACGAGAGGGCGAAGCTCTGGTCGCACCTGTTCGCTTAAAAAAATCTGGGGCAACTATAAATGACCCTTCCACTAAAGATAACCTCTCCTTGTATGGTCATTGCGCAGGCTCAGGACATCCGCCATAATGAGCTATCCACTGGGCAAAGTAAAACTTCTGTACGTCAAGGCCAAAGTTTACGTGCACCCAGACAAGAATGCTGGCCAGAACTTTGATGGATTCCTGTACATGTGCGCAGAGCAGGGCGCCACCGACAAGGACATCATAGTTGGCTGGGCACCACGCTCAGTTCTCAACGAAGAGGACATTGCCATGCTTGAGCAGGTTGATTTGAATGGCCCAACCGACACCAGCTTTATCAAGAGGCTCCCAGCTGGTGGGAGCTTCAGTTTCCAAGTATCCATTGGCCAGTTGTTCAGTTTGGAGAGACGGCCCCCAACTCTGGGTTGGTGGTCCGGCTCAGTTGTAATCCATTCCCGTGTGTTGTCTGATAAGATTCCAGTGTTGTTTTTCCATGATGAAGAATCGGAGTCTACAATGCGTGAGTCTGCTGCTAAGAACAAGAACTTCGATCCGTTTGGTGAAGAGAATGAACTATATTGGGGTGGTGTTACCTTCTTCGAGAAGCTCAAGGAACATTGCCATCTTGAGAAGGCAACATTGGAGCCAAAAGTGTTACTAGTGAATCCAACATTAGAGGACTTGAACAACTTCTCATCATCATTCTTCAATCAAGACGACCAGAAGACTCCAGGAATATCCTTTAATGGGTTCCTCGATAAGGCGAGGGTTGGTTTGTATGATAGCTTTGTAAAGATTGGAAGCAGAGCTCGTGCCAGTATCAACAAGATAGTACAAGAGTCACCAGCACCTCTTCAGGAGTATCTCAAAAATCCAGAAGTGCAGAAGGTTAACGAAGACTTTGATGCCGCCAGAGTCTATTTGGCGAAATGGGCACTAGGTGTCCAGGAACAAGCTGAAAAGAGTCGCCAGAAAATCATCTTGGATAACCAATCTCGTCAAGTGCTTTCCAAGGAGCTTGGGATGAATTTTGACAAGTTGTTGCCAGGTGAGATCCTGAATGCACATGAGCGAAGGGAGGTATCGAAACAGACATGGGACTCTTTTTTCGATCACGCTGGTTGTCTTTGCCTCACCGTACATGAGGTAAAGGAGAGAATTTTCCATGGCGGGTTGAATGAGACAATCAGGGGTGAGGCTTGGCTGTTTCTACTTGAAGTTTATCCTTGGGACTCATCATACGCTGAGCGTAAGGATTTAAGAATGGTCTTGAAGAAGCAGTATGAAGAAATGAAGGGGCTTTGGCGTCCGAAGCTGGAGCACGGGGCAAGTGATTCATATTTCCAAGACCAGAAATTCCGCATTGAAAAGGATATTCAGCGAACTGATAGAAATATGGAGATATATAAGAACCATGACGATGGTGGTAATGACAAGCTGATGTCCTCCAATGTGCATGAAGATGATTCTGAGAACGTTGCTGTGGTGAAGAACAAGCATTTGAGAGCATTAAGAGAGATTTTGTTGACGTTCAACGAGTACAATGACAAATTGGGATACGTACAAGGGATGACTGATCTTCTTTCGCCGCTTTATGTCGTGCTACAGGATGAGTCGATGGCATTTTGGGCATTTGTCAAGTTTATGGATCGCATGGAGCGTAACTTCCTCCATGACCAGCATGGAATGAAAGATCAGATGAATGCATTGAATGAACTTGTTCAGTTCATGCTTCCTGACTTGTTCATCCATTTGCAGAAGTGTGATTCCACTGACCTCTTCTTCTTTTTCAGAATGTTACTTGTTTGGTTTAAGCGTGAAATGCCATGGAACGATGTTCTGAGACTTTGGGAGGTGTTGTGGACCGACTTTTACTCATCCCAATTCCACTTGTTCTTCGCTTTGGCAATCCTGCAGAAGAATGAGAAGATTGTCACTGAACATTTGACCAAGTTTGACGAGGTTCTCAAATATTTCAACGATTTGAGTATGACGTACAATCTCAATGATTTACTTACGAGATCAGAGCTTTTGTTCCTCAAATTCCGCAAAATGGTTGAAATCATGGACAAGGAGGAAGGAAAGTCTGCTATTGGTGATCAGCTGAGACAGCTGTTGAGTAAGGATATGGTTATCCAGCGTGAGACGGAGCGCCACGATGGTTGATGTATGACATTAAAGAGTGCTTATGAACCCGATGTTTTATGAATATAACGTAACGTGAAATGAATCAGCGTATCTAAATTATGTAAGAATAAGGACTTCAAGAGCTGATGTACTCTGGACAGTCAACCTGAACCAACTTCTCTTTACCATTACTCAATACCAAGGCACTCAACTGACCACCTTTAACACAAGCTGAGTCAAGACCCTTGGTATATTTGTTTAAATTCAAGCCGTATTTGGCATTGTGACCATAGTAAACCACATTTCTATCAGACTTTGGCAATGATTTCATCTCAGAGTTGTAGTCTTTGTACCAATCTCTATCCATTGACAATTGCTCATTCAAACTCTGCTTCTTCACACTCTTCTCCAAGGACATACCGACGTGAACGGCGAATCCCTTGCCACCTGGCACTTTACCAAGATTGAGCACAAGAGGCAGTTGAGTGAGATAGTCGATATGATCAGGCGTGAGATGTCTTGCGAGTCTCGTTTCTGGATCCGTTTTAATGTTTCCAGGACGATCAAGGGCGTATGTCTCACCATCTTCAAACAGCACTGGGCGGGAGTTTTGATACTTTGCGAGGATAGTGACTTCGTGGTTCCCAAGTACTGCATCAAAAGATTTGTTTATGGCGAAATCGAGCACATCTAGCGAGGCTGGGCCCTTGGAGATGAAGTCACCGAGAAGTACGACACGATCAGTACTGGTGTAGTTGGCAGCGTCGAGTAGGGAAACGAGCTCGTCATAGCAGCCATGGACGTCCCCGATGAGGATCATACGGGTGTCATCCTTATTGTGTTCGAGTGTAGAATACTTGACGAGTGGTGCAAACGTCACGTACTGAGGGAGTGAGCTCAGAGGGATATATATGAAGAGAAAGACAACGGGGATAGAGATGAGCACCAGTACCCACCGCCATCTGCGGAAGGGTTGTGGGTCTAACTCCTCGTATTCGTCGTAGTCGTACTCCATAGACATCGTGGACGAGGTTCTGACCGGGTCTGGATGAGTGCTCAGGATAACAACCCTGGGAGCTATCCCGGATTCTTTTAGCCCTGCGCGCTAACCGATGAGCTCTGCAGAGTTAAACTACAAAGCTCGCCACCAGCGCCCCACATGGGGACAAGACGCGGTGGTCCGGCCACGCCCAATAGGGCCAAACAGATACTTTGGGAGTCAAGGAGGGGAAGAGAGGGAGGCATCATGGAATGCCTATTCAATATATTGGATATTGAGCTACCTTATGGGTGTACTATGTTTTTAAGTTGGCTATTGAACCACTAGAAAGTAAAGAATGACCGCACACGAAGACCCTCCCCAGTTTGGAAGACGCGCATCGCGTGTACCACGAAAACAAAACAAAGAATCTATCTCTCTGATTGATGGCACCCAGTCCGGTAGCTTCTCTCACTAATCACCGCGTGACGCTCACCAATGGGTCTTGAAAAGCTTCAGATTGGTGCCCTCGTGGTTGCCCGTCTCTACAATGTCTTCTACGCCCTCATCCCTGACTGCGATGAGGTGTTCAACTACTACGAGCCTTTAAACGTGCTCATACGTGGCTTCGGAAAGCAGACATGGGAGTATTCGCCAGAATATGCTATTCGTTCATGGGCATATCTTGCTCCTTATGCCCTACTCACGTATCCATTGGCCTTCTTAACAGACCTGATCACAGGTATCCCTCCGTTCGTTGTGTTCTACGCAATCAGACTCATCATCGCATCCACTAATATCTACGCTGAACATCACATGTACCACACACTCAAGACACACTGTTCACAGGCGATTGCCAACTGGTTCATCATTTTCACTGTCACAGCCACAGGTATGTCACACGCTTCTATTGCTCTTCTCCCGTCGTCACTTGCCATGACATGTACAACACTTGCCACATCAAATTTTATACGTTACGCTACAAGCACACACTCCACACGTAATGCCCTCCTTGTGACCTCTTGGTTCACTATTGGTGGCCTCTTGGGATGGCCATTTGCGCTTGCCCTTGCAGTACCATCAATGCTTTACATCATTTGGGACTCCTATGGTGTGGGTTTGCAGCTAGCGCGTTACATCAATTGGTCTATTGCCATCGTTGCATTCTACCTTGTTGTAATCATTGAGGTTGATTACTGGTTCTATGGTCGTACAGTCATCGTCCCACTTAATATTGTGCTTTACAACGTTGTGAATGCATCCGAGGCTTCCGGACCAAACATCTTTGGTGTTGAGGACGTTTCATACTACATCCACAACCTTCTTCTCAACTTCAACGTTGTTGCCGTATTGGGATACCTTGGCTGTATCATTATCCCGGGCATTGCGTTCATCAAGACTAGTAAGCGTCTTAGTGGAGCCCTCACCTTCGGAGTCATTGCGCCTATAGCCATCTGGACCGGCGTCTTCTTCAGCCAGCCACATAAGGAGGAACGTTTCCTTTATCCAATTTACACTCTTATCATCACATCCGCTTCCATAACCGTTTCACTCATCCTTTCTGCAATCAGATCAATCGTGCGTGTCATCACTCGCAGACCATCATTTGCCCGACTCATTTACTACATCACTGTCGGAATCACCGCTATTGTCATAGCTAGCATATCTCTATCGAGAACCATTTCCATATCCTCAAACTACAACACACCACTCGAAGTATATGCCCACATCCCATCTACTGCTGAAGGAAACGTTTGCGTTGGCCGTGAATGGTATAGATACCCATCATCCCTTTTCTTACCGGTCCATGCCCGTTTACAATTCGTTGAGTCTGGATTCAGAGGATTGTTACCGGGCGACTTCTCTGAGGATGCTGGATCTTTGATCAAGAACATCAAGATCATACCTGAGGGTATGAACAGTGAAAACTTGTATGATCCAAAGAAGGTCATTTCATTGGAAGGTTGTGATTACATGATTGACATCAACGAACCTGTTGATGTTGAGAGTGGCGAGGTTCAATTCATTGACGATGAAGGCGTTGTCAGACCCGGTTGGAAGTTGTTGTATTCGGCCAAATTCTTAGATAATGCTAAGAGCCAAGGTATTGGTAAGTATTTGTATTTACCAAAATGGGCTCGTGGATTTGCAAGGGGTGAGGTTGTCTTCCATGATTACAACTTGTATCAGAGGATTGGTCTTGATCCAGATGACACCAAGGAACCAGAACTGGAGGTTCACGAGGAGCAGATCCCACCTGAGACTGGTATTATAGATCAGGAGAAGTCTAAGTATGTTGATGCTGCTTCCCTGGAGCTCAAGAAGAAGGGTGGGCCTATAACTGAGTAAGTTCAAACTCCATCAGAGGAGAAGACACTAGACCTGAATAATGAGACGCTCATGTAAGAGCCAAGAACACGGATTTTTCAAGAGCTATTTTGATTCCCACACTATCAACTTCGTCCCTATCCCACTATTCAATGTGGACTTCGACAATAAGACTGTGACCAATCATGTAGTTACTCTTATCACTAGCTAAGGGCTGAGGTGATTTTATGGCTGTACGTGTTGATGATATGAACCGTGAACTTGTTCAATGATTTCGCAGGCAGTCAACTACAATGCGAGTAAAATCCAGAATCTAACCAGAATTTATGACAAACCTTATACTAAACAAAACATGAAACCAATTATCAACGAAAACAGTGAGTGATTTACACAACCCTTTAGTTGATTGGCTTGTGCAACATGGACTCTCTACCAGGACCGGTACCGACCCACTCAACAGGAACACCAAGGAACTTCTCAATATAGGCCAAGTAGGACTTGGCGTTCTCCGGAAGATCCTCGTACTTGGTGATCTTTGTGATGTCGGTGTTCCAACCTGGAAGGGTCTCATAGACAACCTCAACCTTACCCAAATCGATCAAGTCCTCTGGGAAAGAAGGCAGAGTCTTACCGTTGAGCTTGTATGCAATACCGACTGGGATCTCCTTAAATGTGTCAAGAACATCGAGCTTGGTGATGTTCAAAGAGGTGTAACCGTTGATCATGTTGGAGTACTTCAACACGACGAGATCCAACCAACCGCAACGTCTCTTTCTACCAGTGGTGACACCGTACTCGGCACCAATGTCCTGCAACTTCTCACCATCGGCATTGAGCTGCTCAGTTGGGAATGGACCTTCACCGACACGGGTGGTATAGGCCTTGACGACACCATAGACGTTCTTGATGGCACGTGGTGGGACACCAAGACCAGTAATAACACCACCAATACCAGTAGCGGAAGATGTCACGTATGGGTAAGTACCAAAGTCAATATCAAGCATGAGAGCATTAGCACCTTCCACAAGGATCTTCTTCTTCTGGGCAATAGCGGAGTGGATGAACTCAACAGAGTCAACGACAAATGGCTTGAGTTGCTCCTTGTATTTTCTGTAGCGGGCAATCTCATCCTCAATGTCGTAATCAAAGCCACCGTAACGCTGCTGTCTGGTGGCAACAAGACGTCTGTACTTAGTCTCGAATTCTTCCCAGGCACCTTCGTTATCGTTAACGAGGTGGTGAACTCTGAGCCCAGATCTGGAGGCCTTGGTGGAGTAGGTTGGACCGATACCCTTACCTGTAGTACCAATGGACTTCTTGTTACCAGAGAGCTCAGCCTCACGGAGTTTGTCTGTTCTCTGGTGGAAGTCAAAGACGAGGTGGGCACGGGAGGAGATAAAGAGTCTGTCTCTGCAGTCGAGACCCTTGGACTCCAAGTTTTCCAACTCCTGGAAGAAGGATGGGACGTGAATGACAACACCGTTACCAATAAGGTTCTGACACTTTGGATTCACGAGACCAGATGGAAGCATGTGGAAGTCGTACTTGACACCGTTGACCACGATGGTATGACCAGCATTGTTACCACCAGCACAACGGGCACAGACATCAATATCATCACACAAGAGGTCCACGAGCTTACCTTTACCCTCGTCACCCCACTGGGAACCCAATACGACGTCAGTCATGGTTGTTTATACTTTGTATGGAAAGGAAGAGAAGTGAATGAATCAACTAAAGTAGTTGATGAACGAAGAACGTTACCACCAGAACCAAAAACAGTCTATGATAGGAGAGGGAAGGATTCGTCGGAGATGAAAACTTTGTGACTCGACGTGGGCCGTGGGCCGTGGGCCGGCCACTACGATAATCGCGAATGAGAGCTGGGGGCGGCGGAATCCCATTTGCGCTCTTTGTTCGCTCAATCAATCAATTTCCTGGGGTTGGCATGTGACTCGGGGGCCGAAAGGACAGAAGCGATTTTGGTGTTGTTCAATGCACATGGGTGAGGACTACGCTAGGGGTCGAGTTGTGTAGAAGTATTAGCATTCTGGAATGCTCTAGGGCGCAAATAAGAGCTAAGAAGGCGCTCTGGGTGGCCCTGAGAGGCAGCGGGATGTCCGGCAGATGACGCTTCCTCTTTCTTCAATTGATTGACAGAAGGACAGAGTCAGTTTCGCGTCGGTTTAATACTTCGTATTTTCTTCTATACCCGCGATACTCCACTGCGGATGCCTAATTAGGAAGTCAAGGTCAGGGGGTGCTCTTTGAATGCATTGACTGATTAGACACAATAGAGTTAGAAGTTTAAACTGTCAAGACTCCATCACTGGACATTAGAGAGTTTCAAAGAGATGACCCCAGCCCATAATAGTCCCATCTTTCCTCATGATGTCCTAATAAAAGGTAGCTTGATGTCGTCACAAGCACGCCATAGATCATTTTCTTACTTTCGATCTGAAAGTGGACCAGTTCATGTGCTTTAATTAAAGACAAGCATTATGACTGTTAGTTAGCGTGTTAGTTAGCCTTTTCAATAGGTACAAATAATGGAGGGTATAGGACACTTCCGACTCAGTCACGTGAGAATCTTACCGGAACTGGCCACTCCACACCAAAATTCAATGCTTGATCAGAGAGATCTCAAACATCGACTCCATTAGCCACTCTTAATTTCTCATATTATATCTTATAATACACCATGTCCGACCTCAAATTCTGCACAGTATGTGCATCGAATAACAATCGTTCCATGGAATCCCACAAGCGGCTCAAGGATGCCGGTTTTAACGTTTCATCATTTGGTACAGGATCTGCCGTTCGTCTTCCCGGTGTCTCTATCGACAAACCAAACGTGTATCCATTTGGAACACCGTATGAAGACATCTATCAGGACTTACTTTCACAGAACCACAAAGTATATGAGCTCAGTGGTGTGCTGAGAATGCTCGATAGAAATAGAAAGATTAAGCATCACCCGGAGAAGTGGCATGAAGGGAAGAGTGTATTTGATTTCGTATTTACTTGTGAAGAAAGGTGTTTTGACTCTGTGTGTGAAGACCTGTTGAATAGAGGTGGTAATTTGAACAAGATTGTCCATATTATCAATGTGGATATCAAGGATGATGACGAAAATGCTCAGATTGGTGGTGAGGGTATCTTGGAGTTGGCTCGTGCCCTTGCAGAGTCCAGTGAGAAGAGTAAAACCCACCAGGACAGTGAACCTTTTGAGGACAAAATTATGGACATCCTTGTGGAATGGCAGGAGAAGCATCCAAATTTGCCACTGCTTTATGCCCCAGCGTATTATTGAGTTGAACAGAAGGACTACGTCAATTATAGGAGCTATTAAGGCAGAAAACTAGAATCTAATATATTAACGAATGCATCCAACGGTATTACAGTTGTCTAATAAAGAATTACTAATACCAAAAAGTTAGCAGTAAGCAAGTAATACCGAATCCATATGTAGCAATTAAGAACTAATTATGCAGAACTCCATAAGCATCATACTTCCGGCGGACATTTGTAAAGGATGGCTCTATTCTTTGACCAATCTACCCTTGACCCAAACTCTTGAAGAGTTTCTATCATCTCCATTGAACAACCACTTAGCAACAATGTTTTTCCACTTCTGATCATAAGTCTCAGTGTTGATCTCTGGAACCTGCCAGTCGAAGACGTCAACTTGTGATCCCTCCGTGTCAAGATCAATGAGCTGGGCATCCCAATGCTTACCAACTCCAAATGAACCAATCTTGTCTTGCAATCCAACAAGTTTAGCACCACCTTGGGTACCCAAGAAAAGCACATCCTCCACAGAGAGCTTGTCATGTTCTGAGCCGGTTTCCATGGCTAAATGTCTTGACACAAGCACAGCTTGTCTAGCAGTGTTCAAAATAGATGGAGAGAAACCACCAGAAACATCAGTACCAAGACCAACAGGGATCTCATTATCAAGCAGCCATCTCACTCTGCACTCTCCGGAAGTGATTGCAGAATTGGATATTGGACAGTGAGAGACGCCAGATCCCTTTTCTCTGATCAAGTCCTTTTCATGATCAGACAAGTGGATAGCATGGGCCAATATTGTCTTGTCATCCAACAAGTTATGGTCGTTGTAGATATCAGCGTACGAAGCAGAATCCGGGAACAACTTACCGACCCACTCAATCTCATTCTTATTCTCAGAGATATGTGTTTGTGAATGAAGACCATGTTCTTTTTTTAATGCACCAAGCCAATGCATCAACTCGGAAGTACAACTTGGGGCAAAACGTGGCGTCAATACAGGGGCGATGAGCTCATTTGTAGGATCAACCTTCTTGATATGGTCCAATACCTTCTGAGTGCCGTGTTTGCATTCATCCAAAGTCTCAATGTAGTAGTCTGGAGAGTTGTCGTTCATACAAACTTTACCGATCAAAGCTCTCTGACCCAACTTCAACGCGAGGTCAGCTAGAAGATTCGTAGCATCGGCATCGATGGTGGCGTAGTAGGCGGCACAGGTGGTACCGTTACCCAAGGTACGGGCGATGACCTTGTTGTATACGAGATCAGCCCTCTTCAAGTTCGTGAGAGAGGCCTCGAGGGGGAAAGTATATGTTGTGAGCCAATCTAGAAGGGTGGAATTACCAAAGATTCCATTGTTTGGGTATTGTGGGGCATGGATGTGTGTATCCACGAACCCTGGGAAGAAGAACCTGTTTCCCTGGGTGATATCAGTGATTTTAAGATCAGCTCTGTTAAGGGAATACTCTTTGATTACAGCGTCAACGGTGGATTCACGCTCGAATAACAAGATTGATCCATCGGCAGAGACTCCGGCCACACCGTGCTCGATGACATCGAGCTGTCCAAGAGTGGGAGTGTGAATGAAGGCACCCGCGTAGAGTGCAACGATGGTGTCGGTAGTATGTTTAGTCATCTTCCAAAAGTCGGAACCGTCCCTGCAACTGTTGATCCCTCTCTGGGAAACGGAGAAAGGAATGTGTGTTTTATAGATGTGTTCGGTTGTGGGGTCTGCCCCGACGCGATATCAAAGATTGCCAACGTTCGGCGATACCGATGGGACATGCCGGCGGATGTGCCGTCGGCAACGACGTGAGCCGCTCATCGCCGACGCGGAAAGAGTATTCACCAATAAGTGACGGAAGCGCTGGAGGAGTTTTGAGAGACGGCATTATTTACGAAGGCATTGATATAGAGGAAGCCGGGAAAGCAGAAAGCAGCTTAGGAGGTTTCCAGCGGATAACCTAAACGTCGCATGATTGCGTTGTTGTCATTGACAGCGACTCTTTTATGTGGTGTTTCGCATCGTGGCGGCTGTCGAATCACAGAGCTGGCATAAGCACCCATCATGGACCACGTAGCCGACGGACGATATTGGTTCATCCATGAACCACAGGTGAAAGCGTTGTCAACTATCCTATCTAAACTACATAGAACTGAGTATTGTGATGATCTACCATTAGTTGGGGAGAAATACTCGACACGGAATGTGCGTCAGAGAAGCTCAAACCTCAAATGCTAGCCACAAGATTAATTCAATCCTCCAACCAGACGTGTCATCTGACACCAACCCGCTGGAAAGGACGAGCAATCCGAAGAAGCACCCGTAAGTTTCATGCTACGTGAGCACGAAGAAAACCTGTTCCCCCTTACACTCAACTGGGCCACCATCGAAACACCTTCCAGCGAAGGCGGATGACAGACACGCACCGGTGTAGGGAGAAGAGGAAACATCAAAAATTATAAGACCCACCCGTCTCCGAAGAGAACGTCAGCAGCAGCCCGAGATGCGCTGTGCAATGCAAACACGGCCCGCTGGCCACACAGACTTCTTGATCTCTGGTGGCATCTTAAGGTAAGTATGAAGAAGAAAAACATTGTAAAAGGGGGACGGTAAGTCCCCAGGGCGGGCGCGCGCCCTTTTATACTTTTTTCGAGAGCAGGTGGTGGTCGGGTGTGGTACACGCACACCCGTGTTTCGACATGTAGACTAGGGCAGGGGGTAGTTTTGGCACTGCTTCTTGCGATGCGACTGCTCACTTCTATTAGAGTGACAACTGTCAGGTTTATAGAAAATCGAGGTACTTTGAGAGTATACGAAGTCATGTGGTTTTTCTCATGCAAATTTGTAGCCTTGGTCTTTAGTGGACACATCGCGCTGCGACCGGAAGTCGGTCCAAAAACCCTCGGATAACCCTTTGTTGACATCTGTGCGAAATGTAAACAATGTTGCTTAGGCGGCAGCCTATATGGGCCACAAATCTCATCGTCAAAACAAACAAGTTGATAAGAACCACGACAACCTTTCGCAGTGCACTTCAAGAGTTTCCACAGTCACGCAGAACTTTCCGCAGGTATTTACAGAAGCATTTTCTAATCAAGTCTCTGAGTTCTCCTTTCTCCACAACTAGACAAAGGACTCTTCCAACCGCACGAAACGCCAGCATCTGCTTTCTTGAACTTCTTCATCTACCTTCTGCTACTGGAATCCTTTCGGTTACCTTTCGCTTCAACCTGTCTATCTCGCTCCCAGTCGCTACCTCATGATGGCAGTTGCATTCACCAACACAGGAAAGGAATCGTTTCTCTATGATCAAACAGAGCCAGAGGATTCCGTCATTGCTCCAGATATTCCAGAATTAAATGGCATGAGTGTTATCGAAATGGCTGACTATCTAGATCATGAACTCTATGGAGGAACCAACCAAAATGAGGATGACACCTCATACACCAAGACACAAATCCAAATGCAACGGAAGAAGATGCCACAACTGAACCCACAGTTTACTGATGGGGGAGCTACTGCTGCTGTACAAGAAACTCCATACCAACAGAAACATCAGAGCCCTGTTCCACTGTCACAATCAACACCAGTTGACGGCGCTCGAGCCCAACCTAAGGATTTACTGAAGTCTAAGCTCTCCAAGTTGGCACAGAGTGTTCATGTTGCAGAAGTCACCGAGCTTGATGAAGAGACTGATGATGCAAGTGACGCAAGTGATGATAGTGATGATAGTGATGATACGTCAAGGCCTTCGCATTTGGAGGATACACCATCAAAGTCGCGTCCAAGCTCTACTGAAAAGGCTCAGCTACAGAGGCAACGAGAACTTTTACAACAACAAGAGCAACAAGCAAAAGAATTAAAGGAGTTGAGAGACTTGAAACACTTCTTACTTGAAACAACTGGTGGTTACCTTGTCATGGAAAGCATCTCTAAAGGTGCTAAGTCCGATCACTTCGAGATCTCTACCAAGGAAGCCATTGCTAAGCGTGATCTGCAGCTCACCACAGCACAGGACGAAAACAAGCAATTACAATCACGCATAAAAAAGCTCGAGGAACAGACAAAGCAGCATGAAGTGGAGTTGAAACAAAAAGAAGAGCAAATAGTGATACTTTCAAGGGAAAGTGCTGACTTGAAATCAACGAACGCCGACGTTGTCCAGAATAATGAGAAACTCACCCTGGAGGTGGAAGCCTCTCAGAAAATTAATCTTGAAAAGTCCGAAAAGCTTGACCACGTCAGTAAGGAGCTTGCGAAGCAGAAGCAAGACGAAGTTGAGGCCACTGATAAGCTGAAGGCTCATACCGACGCGTTGGAAAGGGAGCTCACAAAACTCAAAACCGCCAACCAGGAGTTGAGAGACGAGTCTAGCGTTGTTAAAGGCACCAATATGAGTCTCAAAGAGATGGTAGAAGTGAAAGATCAATTGATCATTGACTCCCAACAAGAGTGTGGTAGACTGAAGGCTGCTAATGATGATCTCCAGAAGAAATTGGACACAGTTTCAAGTGACTACAAAAAGCTTCAAGAGATCTCGAATACGGAGTTGAACAAAGTGCGCGGAAACCTCAAGGACTCTGTGACTCCAGAGAAGTATCCTGAGCTCATGTCGAAGACTACATGCGGCGTGCCATTGTACGAAGATCTCAAACTCGCCGAGGTCGATGTACTCTCACTGGTTCAAGCCCAGAACATGATTAAGAACGTCTTAATCAACTTGGGAGTTCCTTTTGACAAGGTCAAGGAGATGATCCCAAACATTGCCTTACAGTCCCAACGTGAAAGTATTCTTCGTGAGTTTGTCAACAAGACACATAAGCTCTTGTATGATGAAGATATGGCCCTGGACGTCTACATGGATCTTGACCAGAGAGGCAAGGAGCACCTCACCCAATGTACCACACAGATGTACAAGAACTTGGAATTGCTGTACACTGTATTGCACAAGACAGTGAAATGAGATGCATTTTGTATATCACTGAACGAAATATGACGTTGATGACTTTATTAAAGCCACATAAACTGACTATAGTTACAGTTGAGATGTCCGGGTTTTAACGCTCCGCGGCCGGACTTTCAACTTTTACTGCCCCGCGGACTGGCCAGAAAAATCGGGTCGATGAGGTGCACTTACAAATGGCCCATCGCTGCCGATAGTATTCCATGAGTAAGAGGTCATTCAGTCACTAGCACAGTCAAGATGAAAACGGACTACTATGAACTGATGGGTGTTTCGACATCCACAACGGAGTCGGAGCTCAAGAAGGCATATAGAAAGATGGCTCTTCTGTATCATCCCGACAAAAACCCAGACAATGTTGAAGAGGCTACACAGAGATTTGCCGAGATCAGACTCGCATATGAGGTGCTCTCCGACCCACAGGAAAGGGCATGGTATGATGCACACAAGTCTCAAATTCTGAGAGAAGACACCGATGGTGGAGTCAATGATCAAGAGGAGTATGTTGAGCCCGAAGTTGCAGGAACCACTGTTGATGAGATCTACAAGTTCTTTGATCCCTCGTTGTACACAAGGAAGGATGATTCTCCTGCTGGAATGTATCAAATCATCAAGAGAGTGTTCAACAAGCTTGCATCTGAAGAAATTCTGGCTGGAAGACAACTTGGTCTCGATGGCTACTCCCAGTACCAAGATGATGATCCAGATGATGAAGTCAATGTCTTGTATCCGAAATTCGGTAATTCCAAGTCTGACTACGGCTCTGAAGTTAGAAGGTTCTATCAGGTATGGGCTAACTTCTCTACTGTCAAGACTTTTTCATGGAAGGATGAGTACAGATATTCAACAGCAGGTGACCGTCGCACAAGGCGTGCTATGGAGAGGGAGAACAAGAAGACCAGAGATATTGCTCGCCGTGAGTTCAATGAAGCAGTGAGAAGTTTTGTCTCATTTGTCAAGAAGAGAGACCCGAGAGTGAAGGAAGGTGCTGCTAAGTTTGAGCAAGAGCGAAAGAGAAAACAACAAGAAGATCTCAGAAAACAGATAGAGAGAGATCGTGCCGCACATGCTGCTCAGATGGGTCAGTACAGGGAGCAGAGCTGGCAAGCTCTTGATAATGAGGATCTTGCGGAGATGGAGCGCCATTTCGTGTCTGACAGCTCCGACGATGAAGAGCCGGAAGACCCACAGCTTTATGAATGTGTTATCTGTGACAAAACGTTCAAGACAGAAAAGCAGTTTAAGTCACACGAGAACAGCGCCAAACACAAAAAGTTGCTGAAGCAGCTAAAGTGGGAGATGAGACAGGAAGGTATCACCTTAGGTATTGATCCAGTGTCAGAAGAAAGTGACTTTGTCAGTGCTGACGAAGCGAATGAAGAAGATGGTATCGCAGACACCGAGGACCTCGACGTGGAGGTAGATGAGAGCACGGCAACGGGTGATGATCTGGATCATGAATTGCGGAAGATTGAAGAACAACTCAAGAATCTTGAGACTAACGATGATGATGATGATGATGATGATGACAATGATGACAACGATACTGATGACGAAGGCGAAATTGATAATGATGCAGAGAGTTACAGCAGAATTGGCATTGATGATAAGCTTGATGCAGATATCGAGATTGATGACAACATTGACAGTGGAGTCGATGACGACATTGCAAATGAGGTTGATGAAGTTGCGGCTGCTCCGAAGAAACTGTCGAAGAAGGAAAAGAAGAAACAGAAATATGCTAGTTCACCACCAGCTACAAGAGCTCAATTTGCAGTTGAGGAGGAAGATGAACTTTCAAAGCTTGCCAAGGCACTTGAAAAAGGTAAGACTTTTGCCATTGATGAATCTGATGACGACTGGGGAACTTCAAAAAAGGATAAGAAGGACAAGAAGAAGAAGAACAAGGGTACCAGCTCTGTTTCTGGTACTGCTTCGCCAGCTCAGACTTCAGAGCCAAAAGAAAAATCTACGGGTGCTGAGATTTGCACTGTCTGCAGTTCTACTTTCCCATCCAGAAATAAGTTATTCCAACATGTCAATGCCACTGGTCATGCTCTTGCGCCATCAAAGAAGTCGAAGAAGAACAAAAAGAAAAAATGATCTCACTTCATGCATCTACGTCGTTCCCCAATTGATCTGATATAGATCAAACATTCTAATTCATGCATAATCTAAGTCATTAAGAAATGTCATTACTGCTGTAGTCTCAACGAATACCAAGTTTTGTCTTCTTGATTTTTGCCACGACCGGCTCTGGGATACCTGCGTTATCCAACCCAAGACCTTGTCCAGACTTCCAGCCCATCTTCATCAAGAGTTTCCGACCAACGTTATTGCTTGAAATTTCCGGTGCATCAGCTCCTACAATATCACCCTCCTTGACGTGCGCCTTACTTGGAACACCTCTTCTTGAAGATTTTTCCTGATCAATGTCAGCCTTGGCCCTCTTTTGATCAATTCTGTTGAAGACTGGTCTCTGCTTCATGAGCATGGCAATCGAATGGTAGTCAGGAAGGGAGCGGAATGTCCTCTTGTTCTTCACAGCAACTGCATGTGACTTCAGACCTGCCCCAAACTTACGTGCTTTCATATTGTAAAGGTATGCAAACTTCTGGACAGTCTTGATACCATGAGGATCCATTGGTGGGAACGTAAGTGCGTTTCTCTTGGAATCATTGAGGAACTCTTCAAATTCGTTTCGGATATCCTTGACATGAAGAGTGTATGGATACTTCAACAAGAGATCCTTAGACTTGGCGTGTTCATTGGCAATTGTCTGTTCCTTTCGTTCCTTTCTGGCCTTCTTACCATCCCTTCTCAATCGCCATTGCTCATGCATTCTGTCAGCAAGATCAGCAGATACGCCTTCGAGATCCAGCTGTTTCTTCTTACCCTTTCCACGTGTCTTTAACGTCTGAGTTGGTGCAACTTCCATGTCACGTTCACCATCGTACTTCTTGGTGTAGGCGACGAGGTCATCCAAGCCCTCCATATCAGAGTCATCGAGTCCATCATTCTCACCCTCATAGTAGTCATCATGATCATGGTCAAAATCTTCCTCTTCTGAATCTGAAAATGGAACGTCGTCATAATTCTTTTCCTCCTCCTCTGGTGGCTCAAGAAGGCCCTTTACATACTTGAAGTAAGCAGAAAGTCTGTGTTCCGGCATACCATTCTCAATTAAAAACTCCGAAAACAGCTCTTCATCAACCCACTGATGATCGTAGGTACCTGTCAGCCTGAAACTCTTCATATGATACTGGTTAGAACCAGAGCCATAGCGGATGTTGATGACATCGACTAGGGAATGGTCAAATGTCTCATAATCCTCCTCCAAAAACCCAAACTCTGGGCCATCTTGGTCATCCAAGTTCAGCTTCTCCATGTTATTTGTCTCTGCTGTGACATCCGCATGTGGTATATCTTCATCGTCTTCATCCTGCGCCACAGAAAGATGTACATGACCGATGGAGAGTGTTGGGTTGAACTCGGTGTTTGGACCCGCCGCTGCAATGATTGGTGCATTAACAGAATGATCCTCTTCCTCCTTGACAGTCCTGATATTGATTGGTACTTCTGGAGTCTCATCCACGAAAAAGAGTCGATCATCAGGTACCTGTGATAGCGGGTTCAGCTTTGGAGCTTTCTTTGGTGGTTCCGGTTTTGGGGGTGCGCTACCCGAAGTTTTTTCATCATCATCGTCCTCTTTGTCCTCTTCGTCTTCGTCTTGGCTCTCTTCATCGACAACACTATCTTGAGTGTCGGACTCGCCTTCAAGAGTAGCTTTTCCTTGGCCTACAAAAGCTGAATCTTCAAGGACATCCTCTTGGATCTCAACATCGATGGCCGTTTCGGTGGTAGGGCTACCATCACTCTTTTGAGTTGATGTAAGTCGTTTTTGTTCCTGTTCTCTTAGGCCCTTGATGACGTCCTTCGTCGGGTCATACACGCTCGCCTTCACAAAGTCAATAAATCTCTGTCGTAATGGAAGCTTCATAGTAGCATCATAATTATCTTCAGTGTTGAATGCCTCATCTTGCATTCGTTGCCTTCTGGTTCTCTTAGCAGCAGCCTTCATGGAGGTGGCTGGGGGAAGATACACTGACGGACTTCCGTCCAGGTCGAGCATCAGTATATCATCGTTTGGAACTCCTGGAGGACCTCGGGTGTCGACGCCACCGTTACCATTACAGCCTCGTCTCTTCTTGTTAAATCCTCCTCTTCCTCTACCGCCACTGAAACCTCCTCGGCCCCGTCCGCGTCCACGACCCCTTCCTCCTCTGCCGCCACGACCTCCGCGTTTCGGCATCTTGATTTCTTCTTGTGTGTATGTGGGTACACCTGTGTGTAGATCAGACGTATCACTTGGTTCTTGTGAGAGTCAAGAAGCGTAATACAACGCAAACCTCGTGTGTTAGCCCTTGGTCTCTCATCAAGCACGAGTACCAGAAGCGCGAAATCGAGATGATGTGTTGTGCGTACCACTTTTGGGCACATGCTCAGTCACGTGCCCTTATCTAAACGCGGAGCTGCCCGTGTGGAAATGACAGTGTGTTACAGGCTGTGGAGATGGCACAACAGGAGAAGCAAATCGTTTACAAGGAGAGTGGAATCTGGCGAGAACTCGACATTAAACGCAGTTCCTGCAGGGCGGTACGCTGAGAAATACTCTGAAAACACTGGGAGTTTTACAACAGAGCGGAAACAATCTCAGGACACCTTCCATTCGTTACAGCAACAGAACACCACATACGCGCCACCCTCCCGATTTCCAGCTGTACGTGTGAAGTCCACCAATACACTATACATATAGCACAATATGACCTCACAAGGGATTCACAGAGTTGTGGATATGTTTTGGAGTAGGGCGGAGGAGAACAACGACACTGTGAACCCAATAGTGGTGTTGGGAAACACGTACACATCGCACACACGAAGTCCAATTGAGGAGGCAGTACCGGCCACGGGAATCACAACATCTGGTCCAACATCCGAGACAGAGCAGGAACGAGGACCAGACTCATCACTGGCTGAGATATCTGTGTCTGATATCAGGAATTTCTTTTCTTCCTTCTCCGTGTCAAAAGACCAACCGAAAGAGGAGCCAGCGACTTGGCCCGATGACTTCCTTGATGATGTCAATTCAAGGCTATGGTTCACTTATAGAACAAAGTTCCCGCCATTACAGAGAGATGAAGATGGACCTTCACCTTTATCATTGCAGAACCTTATACGAGGGCACAACTACCACCTTAACGCTGACTTCTTCACAAGCGACTGTGGCTGGGGATGTATGATCAGGACCGGTCAATCTATGTTAGCAAACGCCTTGCTCATCATGAAAGCTGGGAGAACATGGAGATTCGATGAGGGCTCCACTAACAATAAGACACATGACGAGATAGTTTCCTACTTTGCTGATGATCCATCTAGACCATTCTCTATTCACAACATTGTTGATCAGGGGCGAGCCCTCTCGGGAAAGAAAGCTGGGGAATGGTTTGGCCCATCCGCAATAGCAAGAAGTATGCAGGCACTCTGTGAACAGCACGATGTTGGATTGCGAGTTTACATTGGATCAGATAGTGGTGATGTGTATGAACAAGATGTTTTTAAAGTGTCACGAGGGTCAGGTGAGGACTTTCAACCCACGCTTATTCTACTCGGTGTCAGGTTGGGTATTGATCAAGTGAATCAGGTCTATTGGAAGAGTTTGAAAGACATTTTGTCATCGTATCAGAGTGTTGGCATTGCAGGAGGAAGACCATCGTCATCTCATTACTTCTTTGGGTACCAGGGTGATAATCTTTTCTACTTGGATCCTCATATCCCACAGACGGCCCTCAAGTACGTCGATATGGAGAACTCTGTCAGTGATAGCACAGAGATAATCTCGGCGCTGGACACGAAATCCGTCCATACTTGCAAGATTCGCCGTATTCACTTTTCCGAGCTGGACCCTTCTATGCTTGTGGGCTTCCTTATCAAGAACGGTGAAGATTGGGAGAGCTGGAAGACTTCGATCCAGGACCCAGAAAATAAAAACGCTATAGTGCATATTTCACCAAACCACAATCCCGTTTCTCTGACAAAAAACAGACAACCATCGTTTGTGATTGTCAATGACGAGGGCGGAGATGACTTCATTGATGTTGGGTTGGAGTATGACGATATCCCAGAGGAGTCTCAGAGCTTCCCAGCTTCCGCAACCATCAAGTCTGAAGGTACCACCGCTGTACATGCTTCAGAGGCTGGAGACGAGAACGAGTCACTGGTAATTGTTCCGGAAGATTCAGATGGGCAGCCATGCTCATCTGAAGACCCCGTTGAAGTGAAGAACACACTGATGTCGAGAGATACGAGCGCCTCATTTGACTACTTCTCTAATAGCGGTGGATCCATCAAGGATGACTATGAGAACATACCAACTGCTCCAACTGAGAAATTCGATGACACAAATACGGTCGAGATTCAGAGCTCACAGATACCTGATGATCCATTTATTGTTGTCAAATCGGATGTTAAGGAGGGTGAGGACACCGATCTGGTTTCCCCTAACGAAGAGACTTTGTCGACCCCGGAGGTCATTGACAAAGGGCCTATAGAAGCGCCACGTGCTGCTGCTGAGATATGAGAGCCGATGGAAGCGTTAATTAATAGCTTGCTACATACATTCGTAATCACTGCCGTCGTACATTTCTTAGATATATGCTCTTCTTCACTAGTCGCCAGATCGGGTAAGATTATAGGCGCGCGTGGATGGCATCGCGAAATTTTAAGGGCATCAACACATCAACATATGTCTTCTCTCTTACAACTGTTGAATTTCCTAGAAATAAGAGGTCCGATCTCAACCATGTCAAACAAGCAGATGGACTCTAAACAGTATCGCCTGCTGAAGCGTCGCCAGTCTCGACAGATTCGTTCGGAGACGAACGATCCAGGTGAGTCTCTTCATCAACCATCTCATCTTCTACGACACTAACCAAGTATATCTAGCTTTGAACAAAGAAGGCATCTTGGACGTCTCGTCCTTCCTCAAATCACGCAAATTCGAAATTACAGAGCTTGAGAAGGCTCAACTCAACTCAAAGTTTGCCTCGTCAACTCGAACATTCCAGTCACTTCCACGTACACTCCGAAGACGTACGGCATCACACAATGTTAAGCGTATCCCCAAACGACTCCGCAAAAGGGCCATTCGTGAGATGTCATCAGATACCGGCGTCACTCAAACGAAACGCACAATGAAAGGTCGTGAACTGTACCGTGCCAAGATGGCTTCTTCCCTCCTTCGTCTTGCGGCAAGAGCACAGCTGAACAAACAACTGCCGAATGACAAAAATCTTTCTATGGGCAAGCTCAAGATCCGTCAGCGTCTCGCTACGCTCAAAAAGCAGCTGAGGGAGGCTAAAGAGGGCCATTTCATTCCGATGAACAATACCATAGGATCATATGATAATTCCATGGCAAACGGATTGGCGCCACAACCATTGGGAAAGATGAAGTACATCAAGAGACAGAGGCAGTATGTCTGGCTGAATTCACATGTGTGGCACGCTAAGAGAGCACACATGATCAAACGATGGGGATGGCAGATCCCACTGAAACCCACACAAAAGTGTTTCAGAGCTGCTCATAGGTCATTCAATCTTGATGGGGCCATGGCCTGGGATAAGTCGTATGTGGGAACTTGTGTTTTGCAGAGTGATAATGAGTCGAGTGTGAAGCACATCGTGGGAAAATTAATCAATGATGATGCCACAAAAAAGGTTATCAATCATAGTGCCGTCTCACAAAAACTTTGCTATGACGAAGATGGTGCTGTGCTTGGTGAAGTCACAATTCTCAGCTTCAGGTCAGATGAGGGAAGCAGAGTTGTGATCAGAGCTCACCCAGCTATCTACGAGAAAGTCTTTAACGCCCTCTTAAAGATCAAAACAGAAGACGTTGAGGTAATTGACAACAGATATTCTATTGGATCCATTGAATTGACCGGCCCGATCTCCCTCAATGCATTGGCCACTATCCTCAAACCATGGGACCCAAAATCTGCTGAATCTCAGCTCTTCGGCAAGCTATGTACAGCGGCATCTCTTCCAGATAAGACAGTATTCACATTCCAAGCTCAAGACCCCAGACTTGCCAACAGATGCAAGCCAAGACCCTCTCAAAAGGATTCCTCTATCCTCGACATCATTATCGACATGAAGACCACCAAGGCCAACATTAACCCAACTGTCATCACCAATCTTCTCACATCGTCGGGTCGCACAGCCTCATATGAAGGCCAAATGTCTCTCAAGCAGGTTGCCCGTGAAAAGAATAAACCAGCGGAAGAGCGCACCAAGGGTAACGGTTTCCCTGTGATCATATATAGGCTTAACGATGTCTGGACATTGTTACTTCCATGGTACTGGACGCTTCCGGTATGGCATTGTCTGTTGCACATTGCCCACATGAGACTTGGAGGACTCAAGCAGTCACATCAATATAACTTTGAGAAGGGCCAGCTGTTCTTCCCTGTGGACTTCCCATTCACTGCGGCTGGTGATGTTGAGAATAAGTTTAGTGCTGATGTTAAGAGAGAAAAATGGTCGAAGAAACCAGTTTCGAAGAGAGTTAATTACGAAAAATTGCATTTGCATAAAGAAGATTGTGCCCGGGGTGAACTTGGCGATCCGTTTGGATGTGATTGGAGATACTTGCAAGCCCTGAGAATTGGATTGACCCAAGTTAAGAGTGAGACAAACACTCGTACATCGGAGTGGGAGAACTTTCAAAGAAAGATTGTTGAGCTGCATGATGTTTATTCCTTTATTGAAGATGTCAAGCAAGGCAAGACAAAGTCGTCTGACCTGCCTATTAAGTTGTGTAAGGATCAGAATGTGACTTACCCATCGAGTGTGATGTCTGAACTGCCTATTGTGCCTGTGAAAATTGAGACATTGGAAAGAGGCAATGCACAGGATAATGCCAGAATTTATGCTATTCCACCCGAAGCATTAACGGACTGGATGGCTTCGCTCAATGAAAGGGATGTCCAGGGTCTGCGTGTCCATAAGAATCTTGAGGTTCCACACTCCAAGTATCTGATTGGATTCTTGTCCAGTGCGACCTACAACCTGTCTAGTGGTAAGAATACTGGTGTGGGATGTGTTGATGCAGTTTGGGCCCAGAAGAAAGAGAAGTATGTCTTGGTTAGAAATGTGGGTACAGACCATGCCAGAGTTGCTACATGGAAGTCCATTGACATTTAACGATGATATATGGATAAGCATTAATTAAGCATCGCATGAATTATATATCGAAGTACATTTACCTCGTAGATCGGAGTTAGTGGATAACAATCACTCTAGCTAGTGTGCACAAGACTGATCTACGGAAAGTTTTTTGAATATCAAGCCCTTGATGAATCTATTCTGTATACCCTTAAATTAATAACTTGATTCTTGTTCCCAACTTAGTACTGATGTGTGTGGATCTCATGAGAGTGCTCAACCTTAATGAGTGGTCTGTACTCTGGCATCCACATCTGACTCTTAACCCAAGCAACACATTCGTCAAAGTCTCTTGGAACCTTAACATACTCATCCTTACCTGGCTGAACCTCATCCTCAATTCTAGCGTTACCTTCTTCAAGAGCCTGCAAAATGACAGCAGCGGCGACCTTTGCAGAAGTGTCGTTGATAACCTCAAGAGGTGGAAGCAAACCAGCCTTTGGATCTTTGTCGAGTGGGGAGAGGTCCGCGAGCTGATCCACAGCAGCAGAGATCATCTTATCAGAGATAACCTTAGCTCTGGAGAGGACGGAACCAAGACCGATACCAGGGAATGTGAAACAGTTGTTGTTCTCGGAGATGACCCAGCCGTTGACTGGCTTGAATGGAGAACCAGTGGCAACCATAGCATCGTAGTTGGTCCACTCCATGAGATCTTCTGGAACAGCTTCGTGAAGTCTTGTTGGGTTAGAAAGAGGGAAGATGATTGGGCGTGGGTTGTGCTTGTACATCTCCTGGACAACCCTCTTAGTGAAGGCACCAGCCTGTGTGGAGCAACCAATCAAACAGGTTGGCTTGACCTTCTTGACAACCTCAAAGAGAGACTTGGTGTCAATACCTTCCCACTCGGAAGCTGGATCAGAGTAGAGATGCTGATCGCGTGTAGAAGTGTCTTTCATGTTGTCGAGAATCAAACCACGAACATCCATGGTGTGAATTTTGGCTCTGGCCTGCTCTGGTGTGAGTCCGTGGGTGACCATGTGGTTAACAATCTGGTCTGCAATACCGAGACCAGCGGAGCCGGCACCGTAGATGACAATCTCAGAGTCGAGGAGCTCTCTTTTAGTGTGTTTCAAGGCAGCAATCATAGAGGCCATAACAACGGCACCAGTACCCTGGATATCATCGTTGAAGCAGGCATACTGACTTCTGTATCTCTGGAGCAACGGTCTACCAGTGGTGACACCAAAGTCCTCAAAGTGGAGAGTAGCAGATGGGAATCTCTTCTTTAATACCTGCATGAACTTCTCAACAAAGGCGTCATACTGCTCACCACGGACTCTCTCGAATCTGTTACCCATGTAAAGATCGTCCTTGAGAAGCTTCTTATTGTTGGTACCAACATCGAGGCAGACTGGAATGACACGACCTGGGTGAATACCACCACACAAGGTCATCAAGGCAAGTTTGGAGATGGCAATACGGATACCACCGACACCCTGGTCACCAATACCGAGAATACCCTCACCATCGGAAACAACAATGTAATCAACATCCTTGTCCTCACCAAAGTTGGAGAGTCTTCTCTCAATGGAATCTGGGTCTGTGATATCAAGGAAACAACCTTCTGGTTTTCTGAATCTGTGGGAGTAGGCAGCAATGGCATCACCTTCTGTTGGTGTGTAAATGATTGGGACGAGCTCTCTAATGTGGCGTCTAACGAGCTCGTAGAAGAGAACCTTATTCTGAACTCTCATGGAGGAGCAGAAATCATTCTTAGCGAGTGGTGTTTTGAGGTAGCAGAGCTGTCTGTAGGCTCTCTCAACCTGGTCGTTAAGAGTATTCACCTGTGCTGGCAAGAGACCCTCAAGGCCAAAGGCAGCACGCTCCTCGAGTGTGAAAGCAGAACCCTTGTTAAAAAGAGGGGAGTTGAGCAGCTGGAATCCTGTGAGGGAACACTCAATTGGACCTTCGACGGAGAGTCTGGTGGCCTGTGGATGGTTCATCTGTGCGGCAGCTTCAGCACCAACAGGTGTCTTCTTGGTACTTGAGCACTCATATTGGTGATGGTCTTTACCAACGGTGGCAGCGCGGGTAGTGGAAGCCATGTTGTTTGTGTGTGAAGCGGAAGTGTACTGTCTGACAGTCATGAGTCTAGTAGCCAACTGGACTCTCTTCGATGGTATTCTGAGCATGATGATGCGGTGGAATTTGTGCTCTTTTAAGAGTTAGTGATGTGATGTGTCACTAACAATGGGGATGAGGGGTGGTTATCGGGACGAATGGGCGGATAGGAGCCGAGTTCGTGAGATACCGGGATGTCAAGAAGATAAAGCTATTGCTGTACCTGACGGAGCACTGGCTGGCCGGAGGGAGGGAACAACGTCCACATATAATTGCAAACTCATCACAAGATGGTGATGCGGCTCGTACCGGACGGACGCGCGGTTTGGTTGTGTTTTTTTTTTTCTTCGCATGCGCGTTTGGAAGGGGCCACAACGCTTTGATAGGCATTTTGTTTGACACTTTTTTCTACTAAGAGCGTGAATCTACAGGGCTCCAAAGAAGCTGGACGACAAACAATTCAGGAACTTTTGTCATCTGGAGCTCTTTGTTGCCATAATAATCCTCATGAAGGGCCCATTAGAGCAACTTAATGACTCAGAGGCGGTGGCTCCGAAACAGCGCGGCCGGGCGTTTTCGGAGGGTTCCGGAGAAGTGGGAGCGGAGTCTGCGCCTAATTAAGTAATTTTTAACGCATCTCACCCGGTCGCACCCGGGAGGCTTGAGCGCAAAGGACACCGAGAACAGAGTATCTTGGATCTGTCTCAATCCGACCTTGCCTGATTCTCCCGCGTGACAAGGTTCATCAACGTCGTCAACGAATGGTCAGGAAAAATGGTGGTTTTAAAATGATCTTTGCAAAAGATACTAGATACCGCTGATGCCAGATGAGCTGTTGTGAGTCAGTGGTGGGCTTGCCAAAGAGCCGGCTGCCCGGCCGTGCCCGTCGTTTGAAGAGGTCGCATGGTTGAAGGAACAGCGGGAGCAACAGGGCTGCACACATACAGCCAGAGCACCCCGCGCAGCTCAACCAACAAACAACACCCCGCTTTTGCGAGCCCATAGTTAGTTACGTGATGCTTTGAATTACTGGAAAATCTCCACTATTCGCACGGTAAAATTGATGAGGTTCTTACATCTGCTGTTTCTCCACTCTCACTCCGCCCAGAAAAGCCGAAAATCACCTGTTTCAATCTCCGTTAGCCTTTACGAGTAAAGCCCATACTCATGTAGGTTCATCTCACATGTAATGCCGCGATCTATTGTTCAGCCCTTGGCCGTACTTCGGAAAAGGCTCATCCAACACAGCAAATCAGGCCCCGGGCAGAAAGTGTGCCTCACCTGGATAATCCGAGATCCAATTTTCTTTCGCGTGCACCTGCTGCGTATCAGAAAGACCCGGGATCTGTGTGTCTGGAGGCAAGCGGAAGAGATCAGACCGGAAAGCTACGGGAACGCTTATCGATCGGGGCAATCGAAATTAGATTGACAGTTCGTAGGCTATCGGAAAAACAGTTGATGGATTGGCCGTGGTGTGGTGCACAGTCCTTGCTACTGTGTGTGTGCTTAACTCCCCTGATTAAAAAAAGTACAGCCATGACGCTTGACCGGACCGGGCATTGGTTTGCATTTGCCGATGTCGGAGAATTCTAAGTTACTTCCAGCCTTGATTTAGGCTCAAAGAGTAAAGATGCCCAGTTAGAAGTTACTAAAGATGAATGCGTCTTCCACTAAGACGTCTTTCCCACCATAGAAGGGAATGTGTATCGACTGGCCGTCTATGGACCTGAAGCCGGCACTGGGCGCGCCCCTCAGCAATATATGCTATTTGCTACCAAGTCAGCATATGTGCCTTACCAAAGTAGTTCGGTGAGTTCAGAGACGTTTTGGAAGCCTAGGGGATCATTTCTATCAGATTGAATTAAAGGTTACCCCATTACTTTTTACAAACTGAGTTGAGCAAAGTCTGGTGTCCAGGTTATTTATGGCGCAAGCTCAGAAGCTATGTTGCGTATTACGTAACAGTGCTGCACATAGATTTCGTAACGAGTTAAGATCTATCTATTCAGAAATCTTACATTTCCATCCTTTTGATAAATGGTATAAGGTACCACCTCTATATCTACTGTATAAGTTGAATATATGAAGGACAAACAGATTACGTTACCGATCAGTTTCTAGAGACAAACATCATAACACAACAAGTGGGGACTATCGCCCTCTCGAAAATTCTGCATAGAACTCACGAGGTATCAGACTGTTTGATGCTTATCCCTTAATGCCCGCTAGCTCATAGAGGGTGTCTAAGTTAGTGCCTGCCAAGAAACATCGCAGTAGCTACCTATGTGGATAGAGCCATTGTAGTCAATTTTACAGCAGTGCCCGCCAGCTTGAGTTGGGGAAGGCTAGTATTCTAGGCAGTAGTGATTGATCCACTAAAGACCAACTGCACATCTCACATCATCCTGATAAGTGCATATGCGACGATCCTGCTGCAGAACAGGCCAGTCGACCAAGAATTTAGGGATTTGTTTGATGCAACCCATTCCCTACAAGCCAAACCGAACCTGCTATTACGAGCACTAGAGAAGTCTCAGCAAAAGGAGTAATTATATGATATCCAGTTTTGCCTATCCACTGCTTCCAACCTAAATATTTTGGAGTCTTTACACTTGACCACATCAGTGATAAAAAAAACCTGTTTCAACCATTATTTGTTTTTTAACTTTTTTGGAATTCCGAAATTTAAAAACTGAAGAGTTATTGTGTGATTGAGATCTTGAACTTGACACTTTTATTTATCGACTTTCATTGATTCATCTAATATCGGAAATATCTAGGACTCAATCATATTTAAGTGTGACCTGTGTTATTAAAATCGGCCAAGAAGTCATCAAAGCAGGGTAATTAAGGTGTTGGCCCTTCTTACATGCATTGTGATGTTGAAGGGTTTAATAGAGTTCAGACGACGAGACAAGTGATATTGGTGATGGTTGTTGATGTGGAAATTAGAATCAGGATAAAGAAGAGTATGTGTCACCAAGTGCGATAAATTGGACCTCTTGCCCATATGGGGAGATTTGATGACGGCAAGCTTTTTCTCGGATTTCGAAAAAGCACTAGTAGTAGAGCCTTACAAATGTATATTTGGTAGATCACATATTGATTACACGCCCGCGTCGACGGCGTTGCCCAGAACAATGATTTATGTTGGGTACATGTTGGGTGTACGTTGGGTTTTAGTCATTAATAACTGACTTACATAGAGTTTATTAGTTGCCGAGTGAGGACAATCATAGGCCAAAAGACAAAAAAAAACCCAAAGATTTGGAGACGCGCGTGCCAGCTATACTCTGATTGAGTAGCAGTTACACCTATCTAGCTGCCTATTGATACGCCTATGTGTGGTTTCTGTTGCTGTGACTGGTTCGCTTACGCAGTCCGAACAGTTTACAATGGACTGGGGACATCTGGTTTACCACGTTATAAGGTTCCTAACTGCCCAGCTGTTCGACTTTCTCCTCTGTAGCAAAACCCATGGAAATTCGAGTGTTGAAGTGAACTGATTCGTTGAGGTATGGCGGCACAATAGATGAGACAAAATCGAGGGGTAAAACCTAGTAACTTTGTATCGCTTTGTACAGTAGGTGCGGTGCCTGTACCGTGAAATGTGAAGTCACTCCTCCTATTTTGTGAATGAGGCAACGCATACGGGGTAGTCGGTTTAGAAAGCTCGTTTGATGAAAGCAACAGGAGCGTGATTGATATAAGGTACTTTTTTAGTCCGGCATACCTGCTGCTCGTCTAGTAGAACCAAGAGCCAAGTGAAGATAGTCGATCCTAGTGTCAGACGAGCTTCATCGTGAAGCGGGGGAGCGCCTTCACCACATTGGTGCGAGGGGAGTGGTCGAAAAAAGGGAAACCTAGACATGCAGGCATTACGACGGTGACCAGTAGAGACGTATCACCCCAGGACACGAATACAGACACCTGGCGGCAGATGGATGCAACAACAGGTGTGCCAACAACCAATCAAAACTGCCGGTCTGGAGGAGCGGGGAAATTCTACACTGTGGAGTGCAGAAGTGCAGAAGTGCAGAACAGGCAACGCGTCAGCAAAGTCTGCGGAAAAAAAAAAGCCTGCGGCGGGACTGAACACCGGAGAAACTGGTTTTCTCCGTGATACGGCCAGGCGGGGAAACTGCCAGCGACGAGCCTTGGCTACTACAGGCGCCTCTTGGCCCTAGTCTCTTCCGTACCATCCGTGGAGGGGATCCTCTTATGTGGATGTCCAACATAATGTAGAGAGGTATAGGTTGTGGGTACTTTTGTTACGTCTGCTCCTGTATCAACGTTGAAGTGTCCATCGCTGCTGCCCTGAACGCTGACTCCATAACACCGACCAGCCCTCAGCCACAGGACCCTCGACGACTCTGGGGTGCGTGCGGGACTGAAGAGCATGACTCCAAGGGCCTGGAACGCGACTAGATCCGGAGCAACTTCTGCGCACACTGGCGCGTGGTGCCGTGCAGAAATCTCCGACGGTACGTGCTCACAGTTGATTTTTGGGGTTCACAGGTGCTGCTGTTCGGGGAAGACTCTTGAGGCACTGCTGGCTGGTGGATAGCTACTTTGGAGATGGTACCGTCATCGACAATCATAATCGACGCTCGGCTTCCTTTAGTGTGAAGCAGCATCCCAACAAACCCAGTGCCCCAAATTTTTCCGACACCGTATCAGTCTGATGACGTTGGTCTTGGCCCCACCCGAAAAAGCAAGCCAACCAGACACAAGACCCAAGGCCCAAGGCTTACCGTAGAAAAATAGCCCTACATCACCCACCTGAACCATAACCCTCCAACCCCACACTGGCATGACCCTGACTAAGATTGCCCTCCAGTAGTTAGATCGCCCTCCCCAGCAAGCGTGGACACATGTCCGTCAGTCGATGTGCCTTGTGCCACTATCCCAGTATGTTTCTACGCCCTGGTAGTGGACAGTCGTGGTGACTGGGGAGCATAAGTTTTTCCGCAAAACGCACAAGGCCGGGGGTCTCAAATCGTCAACAACCCGGGTAAAAGGCCCATGCTCCGATCATGCTTGATTTGACTGACCTCCCCAGATGCATCCGTGCTGTTTCATTGGCCAGAGTCTTCCGGAACTGGTCTTTTCCAATGCATCGTGATGCATCAGCGTCACTGTGGGGCGCGTCCCCCGCAGCTTTGCAGGGCTCCAGCCCCCCTCCACAGGAAAAACCCCAAGAATATCCGACCCCGGACGCAGGAATGCGGAATGCTTCATGGCTGCTGCTTGTCCCCCCAGTCCGCCACCTTCCCATCCGAGATTTGTATAAAAGGCAGCAAAGATCCCCCATACTTGGCTACAGTATCATCAATTTATCAGTCCATTATCACAACTACAAAACTTTTTTCAAGATGCCTGCAGCTCACAACAGAATTGTGAGAATGTTCTTCAACCCGGACGAGAAGACCGAGGGGTCCACCGTCATGGCCACCTTTGTTGGTATGTTCGCTGCCTTTGCCGGTGTCCTTTACGGTTATGATACCGGTACCATCTCTGGTGTTATGGCTATGGACTATGTCCTCAAGACCTTCCCAGAGGATGAGCCAGGTGTCTTCTCCTCCTCTGAGCACTCTTTGATTGTGTCTATCTTGTCTGCTGGTACTTTCTTTGGTTCCCTCATTGCCCCATACTTTGCTGACTCCATTGGTCGTCGTTGGACAATTATCCTCTCCGCCACCATTGTCTTCAACCTTGGTGTTGCCCTTCAAGTTGCCGCCACTTCTATCCCACTCCTCGTTGCCGGTAGAGCCATTGGTGGTCTCGGTGTTGGTTTGATTTCCTCCTGTATCCCACTTTACCAATCTGAGACTTCTCCAAAATGGATTAGAGGTGCCGTTGTTTCCTGTTACCAGTGGGCTATCACCATTGGTTTGCTCTTGGCTGCCGTTGTCAACCAGGCCACCCACAACAGAGATGACAGCTCTTCTTACAGAATCCCATTGGGTATCCAGCTCTTGTGGTCTGTTATCTTGTCTGTTGGTATGCTCTTCCTCCCAGAAACTCCAAGATTCTTTGTTAAGAAGGGCGACACTGAACGTGCCATGAAGTCTCTCTCTACTTTGAGAAAGCTCCCAGCTGACCACCCAACACTCGTTGATGAGCTCGGTGAGATTGTTGCCAACTATGAATTTGAAAAGTCTGCTGGCTCGGGATCTTGGGCTGACTGTTTCAAGACTAAAAACTCTCAGGTTAAACGTGTCTTTACCGGTGTTGTCCTTCAGGCATTCCAGCAGTTGACTGGTGTTAACTTTATCTTCTACTACGGTACTACTTTCTTTGCCGCCTCTGGTATCAAGAATGCCTTTGTCACTTCCCTTGCTACCAACATTGTCAATGTCGGTTCCACCATTCCAGGTATCATCCTCGTTGAGCTCATTGGTCGTCGTAACTTGCTCCTGGGTGGTGCTGCTGGTATGTGCATCTCTGAGCTTTTGATTGCCATCGTTGGTGCCGCCACTGACTCTGATGCCGCTAACAAGTGTATGGTTGGTTTCACATGTATTTTCATTGCCTTCTTTGCCGCCACTTGGGGTCCTGTTGCCTGGGTCATCGTTGGTGAGACTATGCCATTGGCAATTCGTTCCAAGGGTGTTGCTCTTGCTACTGCTTCTAATTGGTTGTGGAACTTTGCCATTGCATACGCTACACCATACCTTGTTGATGAGGCTCCAGGCTCTGCCGGTCTCGGATCTAATGTGTTCTTCATCTGGGGTGGTTGCAACTTCCTCTGTTTCTTCTTTGCCTACTTCTTCGTTTACGAGACCAAGAACCTCACTCTTGAGCAGGTTGATGAGCTTTACGAGCAGCGCAAGTACGCCTGGAAGTCCCCAGGCTTCATCCCAACAGAGCACGCCTTCTCCAGAAAAGTTGCCGGTAACGAGGTTTACGACAACAAGGCCGAAGAGCAGAACATTGAGGATGCTAAGGGCGGTATCTTGGAGCAGCGCTCCTTTGGCAGTGGCAGCTCTCAGGTTTGAGCGTATCTGGTAATACCTCTTGTTAATGATTTCCCCACTATCCACGACTGTTGACGTTTGTTGTTCATACCTTCATCGCTTTACATATTTAATTGATGAACTGTTTAGAAATCCAGAACTTGTAGAGCAGTAGCGATACTACAACTATTTCAGTTATGATCTTGTTTGAGAGTGGTCTAGACCCCCCTGTTCTCCGTGGCGCGCTGTTCCTGAGATTCGTGACGCGACAAGAAATGTCAAGATGTTCGCTTTAAGCCCTAGTGCTGGTCCAAATCAAATATTTCACACAGCCACCGCACCCTTATAGCCTACTCTAAGTCACACACAAACAAACACACAGAGACAATGGTCCAACTTAAGGCGGTAAAATCCACCTTCAAGACCGTCCAGCGCAACAAACGGGCGCGCACGATATTGCTCACTGGCCTTACAATCTTCTGTCTCGTCAGCGTGTACAGATCTGTCTATGGCATTGCCAACTCCAACAATAGCTTTGTCGAGCGAGTGCTGAGGAACACCAAGACACCAGTCACCGATGCTGCTCAATTTGCCTCGATCAATATATTCAAAGAGGACACGGGGAAACAGGACAGACTCGCTGACGACGCTACGCTAAGGGAGCAGCTCCACTTCCAGTTCCCCTACTCTCGCACCGACCCGATCCCTAAGCTGATATGGCAAACATGGAAGTATCCACGAGACGATGAAGAGTTTTCGAGCACTTTTTACAAGTTCACAGAGAAATGGGTTGAGAAGAACCCAGACCACATCTATTCGCTGATTCCAGATAGCGTTGCTCATGATCTCGTGAATCATCTATACCAGACTGTGCCGCAGGTACTCCGAGCATATGAGCTGCTACCGAAGCCGATTCTCAAGGCTGACTTCTTCAGATATCTGATCCTCTTTGCCCGTGGAGGCATCTACTCAGACGTGGACACAGTATCGCTCAAGCCAGCATCAACCTGGGTCTCATCCAACACAACGCTCTATGACCAACCCAACGAAGCTGGACTCGTGGTGGGCATTGAGGCGGACCCTGATAGACCAGATTGGGATAAGTACTACGCTAAGCGTGTTCAATTCTGTCAGTGGACCATCCAGGCCAAACCGGGGCATCCGATGCTTGGTGAATTGATTGCTCGTATCACTGAAATCACATTGCAAAAGGAGAAGGATGGCACTTTGAAGAGAGTTGTTGGGAAAGATGCCGGTGATGACATTATGAACTGGACGGGGCCAGGAATCTTCACCGACGAGGTGTTCAAGTATATGAATGGTGTTATGAAGTATGACCCAAATGTCAAAGTGATCAATCCTACACCAAAAAACGAATACAACAAGGGGCTCAACATTGCCAGAGATGGTGTCGATTGGCACTTCTTCACGCTCATGGAGGAGCCAGTGGTGCTCGACGATGTGCTTGTTCTTCCAATCACAGGCTTCTCACCGGGAGTCGGCCATATGGGATCCAAGTCTCCTGAGCACAAGGATGCCTATGTCAGACACATGTTTGAAGGAAGTTGGAAGCCCGAGGACGAAAGAATGAACGGAGATGAGTCGATGAAGAAGAGCAAGAAGTCCTACAGAAAGCCAAGGAAGAGCCCTGTCCAAAAGGAATAAAAAGGGATCTAACAAGTCTTAATGCATGTTATCGAGCAAACGGAATTGATCTCCAATGCAGTGTAGACCGTGGAGCAGTAACTGAGATGTGTGCCCTTCCGAGACCCCACCTTCCGCATTGGGACCAACAGCTCAAGCGACGCGAAAAGTCGGAAAAGAATTTACACGTCCCACTCGGACCTCACAACATTTATTCAACGCTTCCCAGTTTCACTTCACCACCACAGACTCTCCAAATCCATTGCTCCCTTACAAGAGACCCACAATAAACTGGTGAATTAAACTGGCCGTCGTTCTGCTCCATTAGCGTGCTTTATCTTGCCCTCCGAACCCGGAACCCTAATTCCCCTCGCTTCCCAGATTCGATAAACACACACACGTAAACACACACGTAAACACACACATCTACACACACGTATAACGCATATACACACACAAATACTCAACAATGAGAGACTATAAGGTTGTTGTACTCGGTGCCGGAGGTGTCGGAAAGTCCTCTCTCACAGTACAGTTCGTCCAGGGCGTGTATATCGACTCGTACGACCCAACGATCGAGGACTCATACCGCAAACAGATTGAAGTCGATGGACGCGCTTGTGATCTCGAGATCCTCGACACAGCTGGAGTGGCGCAGTTCACCGCAATGCGTGAGCTATACATCAAATCAGGAAAGGGATTCCTTCTTGTATACTCAGTCACCGATGAGTCTTCCCTGGAGGAACTACTCGCGTTGAGAGAACAAGTGCTGCGTATCAAGGACGCGACGAATGTGCCGATGGTGTTGATTGGTAACAAGTGTGATCTTGTGGATGAAAGAGTCTTGAAGCCAGAAGATGGTATTTCTATCAGTGAAAAATGGGGTCGTGTGCCATTCTATGAGACCTCTGCCATGCACAAGACCAACGTTGATGAAGCATTTGTTGATGTCGTGAGACAGATTATGAGAAATGAAACCTTGGAGAGCCAGAAGCAGGCTTCAACACCAGCTACCCCAATCGCTGCCGTCTCCGCTGGTACATCTCCAACTAACGCCAAGCCATCATCTGGACCGCTGTCCAACAAGGCTCCTGTTCAACCAAAGCCTCTAGGTAAGGTTGGCGCATCTTCTTCTGGCTCCGCTCCAATCAAGAAGAAAAAAAAGAAGACAAGCTGTACTATTCTTTGAAGCTACCCCCTATTTTTGCATGACTTCTCCTGTACTTGTTCTCATGTTTTTGTTTGCAATTATCACGGCCATTGACTTTCCCGGTTCATTCCTTACACTTTCTCGCACATACAACTAATGACTCACACTCCGTGCACATTTGCACATTCGCCATTCATTCGTTATTACATTCACTACGTTCGCATGTGCTATCCTTGCCTTTTTATCAAAGTATTTAATGTGGACTCTAGTCTTTACGATAGATGGGTTGTAATCTATGTATTAACGTCATTACGGCCATCTACGGCCTCTTTTATGTACAGCATGTTTTTCCAAGTCACCCCCTTTTCAGCTTTTTGTAATTGATTTACTGGCTCATCTGTCTGTGAATCTTTGCAATGGTGGCTCTAACAGCACTCTCGCTGGCCTTCCACTCATTCTTAACAACGTCCCACTGAACCTTACCAAACACCTGACCAATCTTGACAGGACCATCCTTCATAATCTCCTCAAGCAGCGCCTTCACCTTTTCATCGATCTCCTCTTGTGTAGCAACTGGCAAGTCCGCTAAATAGGTCTTGATAACCTCGATCTCCTTCTGCTCCTTCTCAGCCAATTCGGCTCTGTCGAGCTTTAGATACTCAGCAGCGGAGTCCTTTCTCTGCGTGATGGCTTTAGAGTAAAGCTCGAAAAGGAGGAATTCGTTATGCTGCGATGGCTTAGTGTCAATCTCCTTGTTCTTGATGGCAGAGAGGAGCCCCTTGACGGTATCTCTCTTGAGTTGGTTCTTTTCACGCATGGCGAGCTTGAGATCTGTCTTGAGCGTGGCAATAGCATCCTTGTACGCCTGCGTGCTTTGAAATCTGACCTGCGAGAGGAGCATTCCCCTGGTGTTTCCAAGTGATCTACTAAACATCTTTAATGGTAGGTGGGGTCGTGTGTACGTCTTGCTGAATATAGAGAAATCGGTCGTCACTGCATTCGATCGTTTATTGTTTTCCTGAGGAGCTTCTCTCGATCGATCCAGGCTTCTGGGCCGCGCACGCTACAACAAAGGTTGACTTCTATATGTCAAATTACTCGTTATTTTATTTTCACTTCTTCATACTTTCACTTTCCAAATACTCCGTCCATAGCGACACGAAGCTCTCTCTAGCTTGCTTTGATCTCGACGCTGTAGCGTTGTGGGACAACCCTGCCTGGATTTTCTTATCCTCGTCCCAGTTGAGATAGTTCGAGATCAACTGTAACACTTCGAACTTCTTGGTGTCACCTCTTGGAATCGTAAGGAACGAGATAAACAAGTTCGTCACAAGCTCCTTATCAACGGTCTCAGCATCACTATTGCGTTTGATGAGTTGGAGGGCCTTGGTTAGGTGTTCGTTGAGGATCACAGCTTCATGACGGAGCTTTCCTATCTGGAGTTGTTTCTCTTTCACTTCACTCTCAAGTTTGGCAACCTTGCCGTTCTCTTCAGCAAGTTTGGAATTGGTGGCTTGCAAAGTCGCATATTGTTTACGTTGAGACTCAAGTTCCTGCTCCAATGAGTTAAATAAATCGAGATGCTTTTGAGATGCCGTGTCAAACTCGCTCTGAAGTTTTTTCAGATCGTCCTGTAGGGACTCGGTAATCTTGATGTATGACTCCTTTTCATTTTTAAGTTTTGTTATTGTGCTTTCAAGGTCCTTGGTCTTGTCATTGAGCACGGATATCTCGTTGTTCAAAGATGAATTGACCATTTTGTCATTCTCCAGTGTGATGATATACTCCTCATTACTCTCCTTGAGTTTCTCGAGCTCCCTTTCTAGCTTTGACTGTGATTGTGTCAAGGATAATCTTTCAGAGCTCCATGTGGACTCCTTCTCTTCATATTCATTTCTCAAAGTCCTCAACTCATCACTTAAACGTTCACACTCAGCATTTAGTGATTCGCTTTCATCCTTAAGAACAGTGACCATCTTCTCAGCATCATGAGCCTCTCGTTGATAAGATTCCATCTTAGACTTGAGTTGAATGTTCTGTTTCTCATATTTTTCCAACTCTTCCTTGGTCTCTTCGAGCTCAGCTTGAGACTCTTTCATTTTGCTGAACACTGACTTCATTGAGCCGATTCTTCCCAAAAGCGCTTCGTACTGTACCTGAATCTTTTCTTTGTCGGCATTGACAGTTTCCAGTTCATATCTTAGCTTTTGTACCTCTTCCGAATCATCCTGCTTGGTTTCTTTGACTGGATCCTCATCCTTCTCCTTAGACTCGAGCTTTAGTGTAAGCATCTTCACCTTCTCCTCCAACTCTTTCACTTTTGCATCGTAGTCATCCTGCTGCTCAAATTTTCGATCTTCAGAGCCAGCTTTAGAACCACCTGCATCCTTAGTCTCTTCTCCTCCTTGTTCAGCTCCTGAATCATCCACTCCTCCCGCTTGGTCCATGGTCTCCCCTGCTCCATCGCCCAGTGCATCAACGCCATTCTGATCTGTTTCATCCGATGCAGTCTTCTCTGTGCTATCGCAAGCTGCATTTTCAGCGTCACTAACTTGGTCACGAGGTGAGTTGCTGAATGTGTCATTGGTGCTTGGTTCATCTTTGGGTGTTGGAGACGTGGTCGATGTGCCATCCTGGGATGCTTTGGCTTGTGACTTCTTGCTTTTCTTGTTGTTCTTTCCCATGACAATTCAAGGGCACTTCAACGGCTGATACTTGGCTGGTTGGGTAGCCGTGGCGATTTATTTGATGGGAGCTTTGTCTTCCTCTCTAGTGCCGTCGCGTTGAACAAACTCTTCGTCTGGAACCGCTGTGTGTCGTTGTCCTTTGCACCACCAAATCGGGACAGCCAGCACATCCAACGACTCGGATCCATCGTTTCGCGACGCGAAGGTTTTTTGGTGATCAGGGGCCTACTACGCGTCACTAATTGAGCCTATTGCCACTGCCGATTTCTCCTTAGATACACTTGGAGAATCTCTATTGACAAGATGGTTGACATCAGAGACTTCTTCGGTACAGGTGGCAAAAAAGCTACGCCAAAAGTAAGTTCGCTCTCACCCTCAATTGGTGTCGTCTGGAGAAGTGATGCTTCTCCGCAGCATCAGACGCGTCGATTGCCATACTATCAGAAAGGAACTCAAACTAACAGAATTGAAATCAGAAACGAGCATCAACTGTTCCGAACAAGTCCACGGCAGCTGTGAAGCAGGAAACATCAAAATCCTCTCCAGTTAAAAAAGCTCAGCCCTCTCGCACTGCCACCAAGGACGAAGATGACGCACAACCCAGTAAGAGAGGACATGAAGTGATCAATCTCGATGATGATGATGATGACGATCACGATGATGAAGAAACCATCCAGCCATCAAGAAAAAGACAGAGAAAAGCTGCTGTCAAGGCTTCAAGTGCTGTTAAGGACTCCATTAGCGACAACGATCAAGCTAACTCTGGTAAGCCGAACCCACGAGCCACCGTAGTTGACGATGAAGAAGGCGATGAGGATTTTGAAATGAATGACGATGTCTTCGAACAGGATGACGACTTGGAAATGCTGGATGAAAAGTATGATGATGGTGAGGATGAAGAACCAAATGCTGAAGTCCCAGAGGATCATGAATCCCCACGCAAGTCTAAATCTTCAACCAAGACCAAGACTCCGACCAAGACTAAAAGTCCAACTAAAAAGATCACATCATCCGGTGCAAAACCAACAGGTGTTAATGCTATGGACATCCTTGCCACTATTCCAGACGCAGAACTACCGGAAGATATTGATACTTCTTCTGGGTCTGGATTCAACTTCAGAGACTTCAAGGCCCGTCAAGCTACACTCCCACAAAGCACTGGTACTGTAACGATCCCAGAAGGTCAACCGGGCTGTCTCATGAGTCTCACCATCGTTTTCACCGGTGTTCCTCCTGATATTCCACGTACTGACTTGGAAGACGCTGCAAAGAAATATGGTGCCAAGGTGACAAAGTCCATCAGTGGAAAGACATCTCTCGTTGTTCTTGGTGCCGAAGCAGGTCCATCCAAGGTGAAGAAGATTAAGCAATTCGGGATCAAGACAATTGATCAGAACGGCTTCTTACAATTGATCGCTAGTATGCCAGCTGAAGGTGGTGATGGTGAAGCTGCTGAAAAGGCCCGGATCAAGAAAATGGAGGAAGAGAGAAAGGCAATGGATGAGAGCAAGAAACTGCTTGAGGAAGCTGAGCGTGAACAGAAGAAAAGGGAGGCTGAGGTTAAGAAGGCTCAAAAGGCTGGTATTCCTGTGACACCGTCAAAGCTGTTGACTGATGCAGATAAGCTGTGGACCGTGAGATATGCACCAACTAAGCTCGAACAGCTGTGTGGTAATAAGGGGACAATTCAGAAACTCCAGCAATGGCTTGAGTCATGGCATAGCCGCTTTGGTGGGAAAAAACCAGAGAAGGGAGAAAGCGAGAGAGCTGTCTTGCTCTCTGGACCTCCGGGTATTGGTAAGACCAGTGCTGCTCATCTTGTTGCTAAGACGCTAGGTTTTGATATTATCGAAAAGAATGCATCGGACGTTCGTTCCAAAAACTTGTTGAAAGGAAGCATTGGTAACGTGCTTAACAACTCCTCCGTGATGGGTTTCTTCCAGAAACAGGATGTGGAATCTTCAAATAACAACAAATTCTGTATCATTATGGATGAGGTTGACGGTATGTCCGGTGGTGATAGAGGTGGAGCTGGTGAGCTTGCCGCCTTCTGTCGTAAAACTCAAACTCCATTGATCTTGATCTGTAATGACAAGTCTCTTCCAAAGATGAGAGTGTTTGACCGCTGTACGATTGACCTACCATTCAGAAGACCATCAGCGAAGGAGATGAAATCGAGATTGATGACCATTGCATTAAGAGAAAAGATAAAACTTGATCCAAACGTGATCGATAAGATCGTCGCAGCTACAAACAATGACATTAGACAAATCATCAATTTGCTCTCAACAGTTTCCACTACAGACAAGCAAATTGATTCATCAAACACCAAGTCCATTTCCCAAGATTGGCAAAAGAACGTTGCATTGAAAATCTTTGACATCATTCCAAGATTACTGAGTGGTGGTATCTACTTAGAAAACAGTGAAGTGCCCCTCTTCAAGAAGATGGAATACTACTTTGATGACCATGCCTTTGTACCTCTCATGATGCAGGAAAACTATCTCAACACACGTCCAATGAAAGGAGCATCCCGTCTCCAACACTTGGAACTTGCTGCAAGAGCTGCAGACTCCTTCAGTGAGTCAGACCTGGTGGACGCAAAGATTCATGGATCTGAACAGCAATGGTCCCTTATGCCATTGCATGCCATCCTGTCCGCTGTGAGACCTGGTTCATTCGTTGCAGGTGCTGTTACTGGTCGTATCAACTTCGCTGGTTGGTTGGGCCAAAACTCCAAAACTGGTAAGTACTACCGTTTGCTCACGGAGTTACAATACCGCTCTCGTTTGCGTACTGCTACAAGTGCCAAGGAGTTCAGAATGGAGTACATCCCGGTGTTGGCCAAGAAGTTGCTAGCACCATTACAGACTAGAGGTGCTGATGGTATCGCTGAGGTGATTGAGCTCTTGGACACTTACTACTTGTCTAAGACCGACTTCGACTACTTGCTTGAGTTCCCTATCGGGCTGGATTCGACAGCTCCTGCTCTAAAGAAGATTCCAACAGCTGCAAAGACAAAGCTTACGAGAACTTACAACAAGACGAACCACCCTGTGGCTATCCTCAGAGCCGGCCAATCCACAAGTGTCTCCAAGGGCGGCGCAAAGGACAAACCAGACACAGACGAGGTCGTTGACGATGATGACGACTACGTCGATGAGGACGATTCTTGACCGCGCAGGACTACACTTGGGACATTTAAAGACTTAGATCAAGCCAAGACTAATTGAAAGTATTACACGGTAGAAGTAGATTCTAGATGTGGTAAATGGTGCTCCCACCAAACGCGAAAAGGGGCAGCAAACCCGGACACCCGCGTCCCCCCCCCCAATCTGGAGAGATGCACGCCGGCTGCAAAACAAAGGATCTGGAAGGAAGTTCAACCGCCCGAGTTGTGATAATTGCCTTACAATAAGTGCACCACCGCGTACACTACTCTGAAGTGAGCTAACACAAATCTCAGCCGACTCTATTATTCCCGAACCAGACTCTTGTTCCCACTTGCAACCGCTTTTAACGGCCACTTACTGCTCTCGTTTGACTCGTCTGGCACGGATTCTAAGGGGCTTTAACTATCTGAATCGTCAATAACAGAAGCGCATACATCACAATGTCTGCGCCACCGTTACTTCGGGCTCCTGGGCTGAAGAACAAGAACAGGAATCCCAAGTCACCGCGTCTTCAACTCGCCACCCTGAATGTGAAGACAGCTACTCAACCGCAGCAGCCATCTCAACAACAACAACAACAACAACAGCCATCTCGTCCGGCAAAGGACCGCCCAGTCTCAAATATGTACCAAGATGGAGCAAGTTCATCGTCGGCAGCATCTCTACTATCGGCAACGAATCGTCTTCAACATCTCGACATCAGCGACACGTCTCACACGCCCACGCCATCAACTACAACAAGCGACATGAGCATGGGGCTCTTTAGCGCAGAGATCATGGCCGAAGTGGATGCCTCATCAGCGATATACAGTGCTGCAACGGATAGTCGAAGAGGCTCGGAATTTGACGAAATCCCAAGTGTGCATGTGATGAGTCCCGATGGTGAAACGACATTACAGAGATCTGATTTCAACAAAGACGTTGCCGAATTGGATGAAGAGGAGTGGAAAATTGTGCATAGACGTGGTGAAATCATTGAGTTGGGCGTCCTTGGTGAAGGAGCCGGTGGATCTGTCTCTCGATGCAAACTCAAATATAGAGACACAGTGTTTGCCTTAAAGACGATCATTTCTGATACTAGTGCTGAGACCCAGAAGCAAATTTTGAGAGAGTTGCAATTCAACAAGAGTTGTAAGAGTCCACATATTGTCAAGTACTATGGTATGTTCTTGAATGAGGAGAATGCATCTATTTGTATTTCGATGGAGTACATGGGTGGTCGCTCGCTCGATGCCATCTATAAAAAAGTGAAAAGTCGGGGCGGTCGGATTGGTGAGAAAGTGCTTGGAAAGATCGCTGATAGTGTGCTAAAGGGACTCTCCTACCTCCATGAGCATAGAATCATTCACAGAGATATCAAGCCACAAAACATACTTCTTGACTCGCAAGGTAATGTCAAACTCTGTGATTTTGGAGTCAGTGGCGTTGTTGTTAATTCTTTAGCGACTACATTTACAGGGACGTCGTACTACATGGCACCGGAACGTATCCAGGGACATCCATACTCTGTAACATCTGATGTTTGGTCACTTGGTTTGACATTGCTTGAAGTGGCAAAAGGTCAATTCCCTCTTGATATTGATGTTCAGGGGACTTCACCGATCGAGGTGCTTACGATGATTATGACTTTTACACCACGTCTTGAAGATGAGGATGGAATCGTGTGGACAAGTGCATTCCGCTCATTCATTGACTATTGTCTCAAGAAGGATCCCCGCGAGAGGGCATCACCGAGACAGATGCTTTCGCATCCTTGGGTATTAGGACAGGCCAAAAAGACTGTTAATATGGAAAAGTTTGTTAAGCAGTGCTGGGAGGATAATTAAAGGGGTCAAAACATGCCTGTCTAGAAACCTATGAATTAATGATACAATTTGAATATTCAATACGGTTGGTGTTATAGATACTACGTAAGGTTACAACAAGTTTCATCAACATATACTAATTGATCCTTGACTAGTATACAAAGGGACATGAACGTAATTATCAACAATCTTTTCAAGTAACGGACCCGCTCAACTCAGAATTAGAACTTACAAGTTGTTTGGTCTTGTTACTGGCCATTGGTAAACACCAGGCTTACCAAAGGTGTATCCATGGTTACGCAAGTAGTCTGCCAAATGAGCTGGACCTCTAGAACCGTATGGGTAAAGAGTTGGGGATGGAGCATCTGGACCCTCGAGGTAGTTCAAGAGTGGAGTGAAAAGCTTCCAACTGACATCGAGCTCATCATCTCTGACAAAGTTGGAATGGTCACCATGGAGTGCATCTCTGATGAGGGATTCATAAGCCTCTGGGATCCAGAACTGCTTGTAACGAGAGTTGTATGACAAGTCCAAATCTGTGAGCTGTGTCTGTGTAGAGAGACCTGGTTGTTTGGCATTGAGCTTGATGTAGATAGCCTCATCTGGTTGGATTCTGATAACAAGTTCGTTTGGTGGGATCTCTTCAAAGATACCAGAAGCGACTGGCTTGTATTGGATTCTAATCTCCACCTTACCGGCATCAAGGGCTTTACCAGCTCTCATGATAATTGGGACACCTTCCCAACGTTCATTCTTGATCTCCAATTTGATAGCGGCATATGTGACACACTTGGAACCAGGCTTGACGGTTTCGTCATCCAAGTAGGCTGGCTTTGATCCATCCTCAGACTTGTCATACTGACCAATGAGGATATCCTGAGTGTCAATTGGGGAGAAGGCCTTCAACACCTTAACCTTCTCATCACGGACAGCTTCTGGGTCAAAAGAGACTGGTCTCTCCATGGTGAGCAAGGTCAAAGCCTGAAGCAAATGATTCTGCATGACATCACGAATGATACCAATGTCATCAAAGTAACCACCACGGCCCTCGGTACCGAAAGGTTCTTTGAAAGAGATCTGAATGGACTTGATGTGATCCTTGTTCCAGGAGGCGTTGAAGATCTGGTTACCAAATCTGAGAACGAGCAAGTTCTTAACCATCTCTTTACCCAAGTAATGGTCAATTCTGTAAATCTCCTCTTCGGAGAACAATGGTGCAAGGTCCTTCTGCAAGTCTCTAGAGGAATCCAGGTCGTGACCGAATGGCTTCTCGACAATGACTCTTGTGATACCATTCTTGGCATAGACGTTCTTCTTGAGTTGGGCACAAACGGATACAAAGACGGATGGTGGGAGGGCAAGATAGAACAATCTGTGTGGTTCAGTGACGCCTCTCTCCTTTTCAAACTCTTCAATGTTCTTATTCAACTCGAGGAATCCATCTGGCTGGTCGTATGGACCAGCAACGTAGTGGATGAGGTTAAGGAAAGGCTCGATTTTAGTTTTAGCCTCATCTGTCTTAGCCTTAAGGAATCCCTTAATTCTCTCTCTAAGCTCTTCGGTAGTGAGCTTTGAACGGGCGTAACCGTAGATCTTAACTGTATCGGAAAGGTAACCCTCTCTGAAAAGACCAAAGAGCGCTGGGAAAGTTTTCTTCTTTGCAAGGTCACCAGAGGCACCAAAGACGACGATGGCGGTGTTCTCTTTGAATTCGACGGCCATTGTGGTAAAGGTTGCTGCGTATATTTGACACAATCGGAGGGTGAGGGGCGGCGGTTAGGGCGGATTGAAGATGGGTGGCTGATGGGGAACGATAAGCAAAGATCAAAAGGTAGTCAGCGGTAAAGTGGATTGACTGCCGATGGCGTAACTGTGGTCTCCCTTTGTTGTGCGTATGTGCAGGGGACTCAATTGGCGGGCAACTTGATGGCAAAGCGGGTGGCAGAATTTAAATATCATCCTGCGATGGTTTCCCCTACGGGTCGAATCCATCCGCACACTCATTTTTTTCGCGGGCCGTCGCGGCAGTCCACGTGATCTCGGAAAAACTCTGCAGATGGTTGTGGCGTAGGTGTTCGATTGGAATTGGGTGAATTGTGTAATGCATACTTGTATCTTAATGACCCTATGTAGAGTCAACTAATCCAAAGAGATGGGTGTTGTTATCGTTTTTCCCTGTCCCATATACCACATTGGAATCACAATATAATAAATCACCGAGCACTGCCATTTCTGCACGTGCCAATCGTCCTTTCCCGAGCACTCCATCGCGGACTGCGCACCCGAGGCCCGCCAAAAAAAACGGCCAACGGGAAACAGCGGGCAGCGGCCAACAAAGAACCGGTGGGTTGGGCCGTGATTTGTCAGTGCACTTGATTCTTTATCCCCTCCATATCAGATCCCCCAGATGTAAGTAAGTATACAGCACTGTGTCGACTATCAAACACCTGTCACCGAGTCCCTGTCTCAATAACCATTGAACTATCAAGCACTCCCCCTTCCATCCGTATTTGGGGTTTTTATGTCCCCCTTCTCCCCACGCCCTATCTCAATTGCCCTGCCTTTCTCCACTACTCTCCTCCCACACTCCCCGCTGGCTGTACTGGCTTATCAAAGCCGAAGCCGAAACGATGCCCATCCACAATTCCCCCGCATGAACTCCACATTTTAATTCGCGGTAAGTCAATAGGTGTCTTAGGTCTCAGTGATCTCGGTAGTTTATCTAGGGCGATATAACCAATGACAGAATCCTCCTTTGACTGACAATTCCTATATACCTTGATCCGTATGCCACTTACTACCTGCTGCTGTCATCCGCTCCTGATTGCGCGCCAACTCATGTGCCACTGGTTTTTCCGATGAACCCATATTGCGCGGCTAGCCGATATAGCCTCTCCTAATTGTCCTTGCCTTCTTCATCACTTATCCTTATATCTTATACATCGGGTCTATAGCATGCATAATGCACCCACTCAGTAATTCATCGATTCATTGATTCATTTATTCATTAGACTCTATGCATGGTGTATGATCTACTCAACAACATACACCCACACATGTCTTGCATCCTGCTTATACTCAACCTTATCAGGCACTTGCTTTGTAAAAGTCACACCAAGATCCTTGATATCCAAAATGATCTCAATGTTACATTTTTGAACATGTGCATAGCTATTACTATAATCCACCGTTAATTCCCGAAGGTTGGGGAAATGCTTTTCATCAAACACGTATTGTTGTGCAGCTGGCTTAATCCTTAGTGTCAATCCCAGATGTTGTAATGTTGGATATGCTCGAGAGAGTGAAAGTAAAGGATTGTTAAACTTATCAAAGTTAAGAAGAGACAATTGAGTTAAATTTGGAAGTGAAATGTTGAAATCTGGTGTGTCAGTCTTGACGGTGTAGTTCTCCCGTTGTGGACCTTGTGGGAGGTCATTGATCTCTAAATCATTATGTGAAAGGGAAAGAATGCTCGTAGACGTCAGTTTGTTTATAAGATCATTGGCCAAGACAAAAGATTGTGAATTCGAGATAAGATCAACCTCGTTTAGGTATGGTAATGATTCAGACAAAGTATTGAGGATATACCGGAGTCCCGTTGGTATCGAAGTGATCTCTATATGCAAAGTCAAAAGCTTTGGACAAGCTATGTTTTCAAAATACAATGACTCAGAGAAGTTACGTCCAAAGGCACCATGCACATGAAGTGACAATTTCTCCAAATTGGGGAATGAAGTATTGCAAAGAGACATCGCGTTCCCACTAATATCCAATTCCTTCAACTGCTTCAACTCCACTTGACAACGATCTGAAGAGATTTGCAATTCAACATTCCCAGTGAAGGCAGATTGTAAATGGAGCACCTCCAATTTCTCAAATCTTTCAAATATCTTCAAGGTCAATCCACTCTCAATGGCAATTCCTCTAATCTCTTTCAAATTCGGTAAGTATGAGAGCTCCAAGAACTTCAACAAAGGTGGCAATCTCGGCTCTGTCATACTTGAACTCGTAAATCCATTCAATTTCTCCAAACTCTTACTTCGTATCTTAAAATCATAAAATGAAGATATGCTGAAATAGACATGTGGCAACTCCTTAACATTTCTGAACTCATACTCGTGTCCAAATCGCGTCAAGTCACTGGGGAATCCGTAGGTTTGATTGTTGATAAAAGTGTTCACAGCCAAATCCGATTTTTCAAGAAAGATCGTCAATGCAACCTGACTCATCCAGTTATGATAAAGCCTCACATCCTCAGAGACAGCACCCAATCTATGATACTCTATCCAAACATTCCCCGGATCAGCAAAAGCCATCTCGGCACCTCTTTGTGTCAAGAACACTTCCACAATCTTTTGTGATGCCCTCGTCTTACATTTAGCAATCTCAACAAGGTATTCATCAGGTGGGATGCTTCGTGCCTGCTGTGAGAATTCAAAGATAAAGAACTTAAACTTCCGTATCACACTGTCGAATTGATGGTCTTTAAGTGTATCCATGTAAAGGTATTCATCTGCAATCGAGTTGAAGAATCCAGATGCGTCAGGGGCATCTCCACACACTAGAACAATCTGACGAATAAGTGTTTGCAGTCGCTTTGATACCATTGAGATATTAATGTATTCATACATGTCATTGATTTCCAAGAGGATCTGTGTGAGGATCTCATTGGGCAGATCAAGTAGAGAGGTGGCCACTATGTCCATGATGGATGATGTCGATTGCGGCGAGTGTTCCTGCGGTCGAGAATTCAATAGTGTGCTATTGTCCTGAGATGTGTAACCTTGAGCCAGTATTGATAAGTGACAATGGGTGAATAATCGATGAATATAACCTCAATGAATGGCCAATACTACCAAAAAGGTTCCAACTATTGTAGAACTGTGAGTCCTCCACGCTGGAGCGGGAACAAACCGCCCTCAAACTTCGCGAGAATGGTACGCGCCACAACAATCACAAGGACCATAATCGATATCGCGATGGAGATGTTTTGGGCAGTGTCTCCTCAAATGTCCTTACTTCTCCTTCCTTAGTAAGATTAGAAAAGATTATCGGGTACAGTTACGATCAATTGATCACAGAATGTCCTCAATCTCTATACAGTATGGTCTCAAGACGCTCAAGGTTAAGAGTACCCCTGGGATGCCAACCTCGCAGATCTTAGAGAACGCCACCGCACACTTCAAACTACCATCTGCCGATTACGGCTTGTTGTATGTCAATATCACCTCACACTACCCCTTGACTGAATCACTACTAACATGTGTCCAGCCATAACTCTACAGAACTTCCTACATCGCTACCACTCAGACTTCAGAACCTCCCCGCCGGTGTCAAGCTTACGCTCAAACCAACCCAAGCTAAGAGGTCCTCCGAGGCTACTATCAAGATCCAGTTCATCAATGCTCCATCATTGAGTAAATCTAGTGTTGTCAAGAAAGTTAACACAAGTATCACTCTTCGGGGGCTTGTAAATGACCTCGAATCCGAAGTTGGGAAGCTGCTAAACACGGGGTTGACGATAAAGTTTGCCACGTTCACCAAGGCTGTTGGAGAAGAAGCGTTGGATTCAACATTGGCGCAGATTGGTGTTGATAACAATGGTGTCTTGAGAATCAGTTTCACTGATCCAAACACTGCAAAGGTACAACCAGAAAAGCCAGTTGAGACGTCAACTGGGAAAAGGGAAAACGCATTGAAGAATCTTATCAAGAAGACCGTTCCAATCAAGACGGAGTCCAATCCAGCACCAGCTGTGGAGGCATCTGCTTCTAGCTCGCAAACCACCACGAAGGACCAGCCAACACCGACAAAGACTCACCCGCTTCCGTCCACTGCAACCACATCTGATGTCCCAGAACCTCAACCACTCCCAACACCAGAAGTGCCTACCCAGTACACCACTCAAACGACAGAGAATGACAAGATGGACGTTGATGAACCAACCCCACTCCCAGCAGCTAGTACATCAACATCTGAACCAACACCATCCCTAGAGGAGCAACCACAACATGTGTATGTGTTCAAGCCAGCAACCGCAGAGATCGAACACGTGAACCCGGATGAATCCGAATACGATCTTACCGTATCACAGGCACGCCAATATCAGGACATGCTCTCGCGTCGTGCCAATGAGCCAGAGAAACTAAGACGTCTCAGACTTGAACAGCAAAAGAAGGCACTTGTCAATGTTGAATGTCGTATCAGATTCCCTGACAACTCTAATGTTCAGGTGAACTTCAAGCCAGATGATACGTGTTCCCAGTTGTATGAGTTTGTTAAAGGTGTTATTGCTCGTCAAGGTGAGTCTTTCGAATTGGTTATCCCTTATCCACAACAGGTCTTGAAAGATGGTGATGAAAAATTGAGGAACTATCTTGGATCTAGAAACTTGTTGCTGTTCAAGTGTGACAGAAAAGTTGGTGTCTTCTTGAAGGATGAGTTCTTGCAGCAGGCCAAGGAGATCACAGAAGCTGAAGAGCTTAAATTGGAGAGAGAAGGATATAACGCGGGTGAGGAAAAGGAGGATGAGTCTAAGATTAAAGGTGGTGTCTTGCCGAAGAAGAGCAATGGTAAGATATTTGGATCCGGAAGTAGTGAAAAGAAGGTTCCAAAATGGCTCAAGATTGGTAAGAAGTGAAGCTGGATAGCTATAAATAACTGCATTTACTTGGAGCTTTGAGCTCATGTAGACTCTCTGGTGGCAGCTTATTGTGAGACCTAGTTAGCTGTGCTCGGTTATAGGCACATCTCTACACCACAATCAGTTCTTAAACATCTAGCGAGTTTGTTTATTTGTTAATGAGTGTTTAAAGTGAGTTGAGTCTGCGAAAACAACGAAGAAATTAGCAAAATCGAATGGAAACAGATGATAGTATGATGAATAACAAAGTTTATTACAAAGAGAAAGCCTTTGGACCTTCACCTTCTGGACCAATAAACTCCTTTTCTCTCCATGGGCCAACATCCGACAAGTAAAGACCACCTTCAGCTTCGCTCACCTCAGACTTACCACCAAACTTAACTGGCAAGTTCTCAGCTGGGATCTGTTTGAGCAACTCCTTCTGGTAAGAACTTCCAAGGATGAAGATCTTGGACACGGTAACTGGGTCCAAGAATGGCTTGAAGAGGCGGAAAGCGGTGGAGAATCCGAATGGGGCATTGATGAGGTAGAACTTACCCATACGCTCTGGGTAGTGGTTTTGACCAATATAAGAAGCTTCTCTAACATAGGACAAGACCTGTGCAGCGGCACTGATGGAAATACCCTTGAGGTCCATAATGGTACATGAGGTTTCAACAAGGTAACCCTGCTGTCTGGAACAAGCTGGCAATCTGAACTTGACAAAGGACTCGTACTCCCAAACCAAGTTCTTGAGCATACGTTCTTGTGTGGTGATCTTGTACATCTCGGTCAAGTTCACCTTACCAAGCTCCTCAATGTAAAGTGGGCGACCTTCCTTATCTGTCTTGTGATAATACTGTGGGTAGTATTTAGCGACAAGTGGCTTCTCGTCGTAGTGGAAGTCCTGCAAGATTGTGTCGGTACCGAACTCCTTTCTCCACTTCTCGTGTTCCTCAAACATAGTGATGGCAAGAGCAACGTCAAATTTACGAGCTCTAAGGAAACGAAGCAAAGAGGCATCGTCCAAACGGGCAGTGAACCCCTTGGCGGTCAACTGTTCACGCATGCTGGTAAGTTTTTTCTCCTGCTCTGAATTCAGACGACCTGGGTAACCCTCTGGGCTACCTGCTGGAGCGGTCTGTGGGTATGATGCCCTAGATGAAAAGGTTAGTATTGTATTACAAGAAATGGAGGTGGCGTTTGCGAAATCAAAGTGCAATGAGAGGAGCGGATAGACCGGGGAGGGGTGATATAAGTAGTAGACTTCTGAATGAGACCAAAAGTAATTGAATGACATTGTAATACTATCGTCTCTCTCCACAGACATCAAAAAAAGACCGAGAAAGGAGTACTCGTGTCCATCATCACATGCAACTCCGCCTCATCCACATCTTTGATAACAGCGCATTGCTCTGTAGGTGGGGACGTACAAAAACTCTTGTTCCTGAGCCATTGTTAGTTATCTGAGTCCTGAAGTTGGAAACTGCCCGAGCAGTAGTGTCGAAAACGTACGGAAACCATTTTATCTCGGTGAATTGGTAGTTCCTAATGCATTTGCCAACACATCAAGGCCAGCAGCATCTTCTGTTTTGTTTTTTTCGCCCGCGCAACGCAACGTCAACAAGCGGCCGCAACGTTGGAAATCAGAAAATTCGCGACTTCACATGGGCGTTTACTAGTCACGTGTATATTCACGTGCTATGTCATGTTTCTTTTACATGTAGCAATGCCATAGGCGATGAGATCAGCTTCCAGTTTATCTCTGCATATGCAATCAAGGGAGCCGAGTATGTAGGTTTACAGTTATCAGAGCCACGGAAGGTACAATTTTTTGCGGCTGGTGTTTTGATTGAAGTTGACTCGTGCATGCCGTACACATAAGGCAGCCAATTCCGCGGGATTGAGAGGGATGGCGGAGTGCAGACGGAAATGTTGCACAGAACTGGTGGAAGCGCCCGTGACACATGATAACAAAGTAAGGTGATTCTCTCTGTAGAGATTCCAGAGGGCATTCAGCTGCCTGTTATCAGTTTCTGTTACTTTACAGGTCTCTCCTTGTCTTTGACAGGTGGGGTCCGTGTGATCCGCAGAAAAGGCAGGGCATCAAAAGCATCACCAACTGTAGACCATTTGGTTTGCAGGTGCGCTCACCATCAATTCGTATTCAATCAAAAAACTTGTGCAAGGTAGTAGGAAATAACACAGTCATACCTTCATCTTCGTTTCTTCCACCTTCCTATCTTAGCCGTGGGAGTACAAGTTCCATACATATAACGCATCTCGACTCATGCGCGCCGGCCGTTCCGCTCCGACATTCAACAGTCGTGACTCTTGGCTTACGATAGGACGATCGACACCACGCGCCAACCATACATCTATCTACGGCGCTACTATCAGTGCTCTCTGGACCCTGTAGCTGCAATGCCCTCGATATAAGAAGCGGCATTGCTCCCCCACATTGAGGCGGTCCCGAGGGCCATCTCTTCGTATATACAGTACCCCATCATCCTCTATGTCTAAAGAATACGACGAGAAAACGGCCACGGGTATTGACCTGGAGTCATTCAGCCATGACGTCTCCATTGCAGAGCAAGAGTCACTTGACGAGGAACTTGTAGTGCAAAAGGAGATCTTAGAGGATGAAGGAAGTGCAATTAAGTATCGCAACTGTTCATGGCAGAAGACATCCATGCTCTTGGCCACAGAGTACATCTGTCTTGCAGCAATGTCTTTCCCATGGTCATTCTCAGTACTTGGTCTCATCCCAGGTCTCATCTTAACACTCGGTATCGCTGCCACAACCATCTACACAGGTACTATCATTGGTGACTACTGTCTCAAGTATCCAAAGATGCAGAACATCTGTGACATTGGTCAGCACTTGTTTTGGGGTAAGAAATGGGCATACTGGGCCACTGCTGTCTGTTTCATTCTCAACAACTCCATGATTCAGGCTCTCCATGTCCTTGTTGGAGCCAAATACCTCAACACACTCTCTGACCACGGTACATGTACCATTGCCTTCTCCGTCATCACTACTTTTGTTTGTTTCATCTTTGCCCTCCCTAGAACCTTCCACAACATGTCATACCTCTCCCTTTTTGCTGCTGCCACCATGTTCATTGCCATGGTGCTCTGTATCGTGTTCGCCGGTATTCAGGAACACCCAGATGAATGGGATCCAACAGTGCCAATTGAATGGAACCTTTGGCCAGCTCAAGGTACAACCTATGTCGATGGTATGAATGCTATGCTCAATATCTTATTCACACTCGCTGGCCAAATTACTTATCCATCCTTCATCGCAGAAATGAGAAACCCAAAGGATTTCAGAAAGGCCCTTTACCTAGTTGGTGCCTTTGAAATCATCCTTTACTGCATCGCAGGTTCTGTCATTTACGTTATGGTTGGTAACAACTACATCGCCTCCCCAGCTTTTGGTGTCCTCTCACGTAAGTGGAAATTCATCTCCTTCTCCTTCACAATCCCAACAATCATCATCCTTGGCTCTCTCTTTGGTAACATCACTTGTCAATTCATCTTCTTCAAGATCTTTGACTCCAAATCCGCTCACAGAAGATCCCACACCACAAAGGGTTGGGGAATATGGATATTCATCACTATTGCATCATGGATCCTTGCATTCATAATTGCCCAAGTGATCCCATTCTTTGGCGACTTGCTCTCCCTCATGTCCTCACTCTTTGCCTGCTGGTTTGGCTACGTTTTCTGGGGTGTGGCATACATGAGGCTCAAACAAGCCAAATACAAAGGTCAATACAACTCCTTCAAAGAGTTATATTTCCTGCTGACCGGTAAGGAAAAGCTTCAATATTGGGTCTCTTGGTTTATCATTGCCATTGGTGTGTATTTGATTGGTCCAGGTACTTACTCCGCCGTTGAATCCATCAGACTCAACTATGCTGCTCGTCTTTATGGTGATGTCTTCACTTGTGCCAATAATGGTATTTAAACCCCTTTCAGTCTATGATTACACATGTTTCTGGTTTTAAGTCTTACACAGTAGTTATCGTGCTTTAATACACTAGACATAATCATCATCATTATTATTTTATAAAAGGTTACCTTACTTCACTCTGTCCCCTTCTTCTTGAACCATCTTCCCAGTTTTGTCTTTCTCTTCTCCTCATTATTACTCAATGCAGTTTGGAAACTCGAGATACTAGCAGATTTAATCATCATACTCAACTTCTTCGTCGGCGATCTCGTGGTTTGTGAGCCAGTGACACTCGAACTCCCATCGTCATCAAAGTAAGGTGCCGATGAGTTGGCTGTTGATGATGAACGGAACCTGAATTTGAGGTTGAGCGAAGAGTCTGAATTTAAGTATCTCAGGGAATGAACCCTTGCTGGTGCCTTCATTATGCGTCTTTGCGGGTCGAGAATCGTCGTGGATAGAACGGACTTACTGAACTTATTGATATCAATGATGTCAGATGCAGTCTCACCAGTGCATAATTTGGCAGCCAGGCGAGCCTTCTTGCTCGATAATCTGTCAGATTCAATGATGATGTCCTTTAATGACGAGTTGGCATTAATGTAGCTGTAGACACCATCACTGTCCGAAGTGTCTAATAACGTCTTTATGAATTTCTCAGAACCAAACTCAAAGTCGAACTTCTCACCATCGCCTTCCTTCTTATCCAGTACCAACTTCTCAAACTCCAACGATCCAATCTTGTACAAATTGGTAGAGCTGTTATCCGGATCAACCTCCTCATCACTAGCCTCACCGAAGTCATCAATAACATCTGGATTTATCACTTCATTCGTCACCAAATCAGCCAGCTGATCCAATCTTAGATATTTATCAATTAAGAACGGAACGGTGGGCAATTCCTTCAACAAGTCCTTCGAAGTCAAGATGATATCTGTTCTCTCCAATGATGAACTCAGTTTCAGTCTTTTATCAGTGAAATCCAACTTCTTGCCCGTGATCTTATCAAGGTAGTCCATCAACTGTGGCGTTCTCGGCGTGATGAATGCATCATTTAGTCGTTCCATATATGGCTCCTTTGCACCAAACATTGATCTATTAGAGAAAGTGAGCAAAATCTTGGATATCAGGGTGAGCGTACGACTGATATCACCTGTCTGATGTTCCTTTGTGAGGAAGAAAAGCTTTGGATTAAGGATGACAGGACAGAAGAAACGAAGGAAGATGAACCCTGTGATACAGTTCAATGTGATGGTTTCATCATTGGTATATAGTTCGATCTGTTTGCGAAGGATGGTGAGCTGTTGTTTGATTGTATCCGGGAGGTCGTTGGAGGTTTGATAGATTCGTTTCCATACCTCTTCAGCATAATGAAGAAGGTTCTGGAAGTTGGAGTCGACTGCCTTTTTCTTAAGGGCTGGATCTGCTTCTCTGATTCGCATAGGGTCAATTTCTGTGGGTTTGTGACTGGAGATGAGACCTGTAATGAAGTTTCCAATGACTTTTTCCAGATACTCTTGGCCGACTCTGAGGTTGTACAGCTCTAATGACTTTGTTAGGAGGGAGTTGCCCCTGAAAAGAGAGTTGTAGAGGTTGGCCGATTTTGCTGGGGCGTCCATGATCTTGGTGATCTCGTCATTGATAAGAGCAGAGAAGAACTCGTTCTCCTTCTGTAAAGACTGGAATATGTCTAGTAGCACTACGGCTGTGCTTTCGAGATCTGACTGAGGATGCTTAGATACAACGTAATTCAAGAGTTGCTTGAAGTTCAAGTTGAGTAATATCTGCTCAAAGTTGTTGAAGCTCTCTGGTGGAAGGATGTAGTTGGTTTTGTTCCTGATACTAATACAGATTTGACCCACCTGGGAGTATTGTCCCTGTAACAACGGGAATCTCGTCTGTAATTGGTCCTTGTGGAACTCTTCATAGCTCAAGACAGCGGAACCTATCACAATATCTGACTGTTGGTAATTGTGGGCACTTGCCTGCTTCAGTGCGACAGTGAATGACTTGGTATTGAGTGGGAGGTCCAACTCAAACTCTTCTCTGAAGAACGGATTTCTTGAACTGTCAACAATGGCAGTTCTGTACCACGGGGCACCCCACATTTGGATCTCGGCATATAGTTTGACGGGTTTACCATCTGCATCGAGACGTTCTTCTGATAGGCCAGCCTCCAAGATATCAAATTTGAGCCTTCTCGAGACTCTAAACAGATTGGACTTGCTTAAACCAACATACTGTCTTACTGTGAAGGACTTGAGAGCAACCAGCCAGTCTTCAACATCAATTCTGTACGGGAACTCCATAATGATCCTCGTCACCTTAGGTAATTGCTTCGATATTTGCGGTAATATGGATCCATCAGTGTATTGACACTTTGTCAGACTTTCAAGTCTCATTTCCTCAATGGCACCAACGAAGAGATAATTAGAGGATTCAAAGATCGAATGATGGACTTCACGAACCTCTGATCTTTTTAAGAGCTTGATATCGATTGAGTATAATACCTTACCATCTGACTCGTTGATAAGCTCTAATACACCATTGGACTTGAGGACTGCCATAGCAGTGAACCATTGTTCGATAGGGCCGTTAGCATCGGTGTACAATGGCACAATTGGACCTTGAACTGGCACTATATTCTTGACGTTCTTCGGGAGTGGACCATAAATCTTACAACTTGCAACGAGTAAGTTGGCTTCGTTTGTTCCCTCTGCATCGAATGGTATGTCTAGTTGTTTGTGGAGGATTCCACGTGGTCGCAAATTTTGCCAAAAGATCAGTGTAGCAATGAGCTTGGAGAGCACATCCTTATCACCTGGTCTAAGCCATACCTGTGGGTCCTGCTCGCTGTATGGAGTGACGATAAGGGACGCGTCCTGGAGCTGTACGAGACACGAGTGCAGACGACGTATCACAATGGTAGATGTCTCGTCCTGAGTGCCGGGAGACCCTGCGGATCGCAGAGCACCCTTGGCATCAATAGATATACGTGTGGAGAAGAACTGCTGGCCTTCGAGACTGTACTCGATGACCTCTGCGAATTGACCCTTGGAGTGTGTGATATGCGCTGCGAGTGAGGACGCAGTGATAGTGGGTGATGGCATCTCGCTCTTCGTGATGAAAACAAGTGTGCAGTCAGAGGGCGAAACGAGCTGTACGTGTGTGTTTTTTGGGCTCTATAGAGCGATCACTGTTCTACTGAGTGAAGAAAGAGCGATTGAATAGGTGTGAGCGAGTGACTGGAACCGTATGTCGTTGACAAGACAATGCGGTGGGTGTAGAAGCGCGTTTCCAAGATGCGAACTCTGGGCCCTTTGAGACTTGGTTGGTTTTTAGTCGCGGTTGGACAAGTTCAGTGGGTCGACTAGATGCTCAATAACGGCAAACTTGAGTCATTTCTCCTATTTCTTGGGAAGGACCATAGGCCGTAACTATAATATATCCATTTAAAAGGGTCCACTCTACTATATTACACCACTCGTGAAGGTATCAGCCGTAGGTTCCCACTATCTTGAGAAGCCCGATTTGGCCGGCTATTTTCGTCGCTTCGTCATCAACTCAGCCAGCATCGCGTACTAACAAAGCTCGAGCACCTCCGCCAAACAGCCACCACCAACTACAAAACTCGACAACAACGCAATCATGGTCTCTGAGGAGGGCAAATCCACCGCAGGAGTACATTTAGATGCCGAGGGCAACAGAGTTGTCGGTGGTTCGGTACGTGCGGACGGGTCAGTGCGCAAAATAGTTAAGGTGCGTCCCGGTTTCACTCCTCAGGAAGATGTCAAACGCTACAACGTGCGAGAGGCCCGTGAGGAACGTTTGAGGTCAACAAGTCAAATTTACCAAGATGGTAAAGCTATCCAGAACGCTTCCCGCGATCCACAGAGACCGTCAAGGTTCAGTGGGCTAAATAATTTCTTGAAAGGGGTGGCCAGTGAGGACGCAAAGGGTACGAGGAGATCTGATTCCTCATCGGGGCCATTGCACATCCAACCAAACCACCGGCACTCAGTGGCTACACAGCAGTCTGACGATACTGATATATCAAACTCCCTGGCAGAATTAAGCATCGAAGGGGATCAGAAGGGTGATACCGATAAGAAGAGTGTTGCTAAGCACCAAGAATCATCGAGCCCTGACTCCATACCGAACCAGAAGTCAAAGAAGACATACGTGCCCCCACAGCGTCGCAAAAAGTACACGCTCGCTGATCTTGATTCTCAAAAGACATGACAGAGTCCCGGATAATATACTCTACAGGAACAGCTACGATAGTTATGAACAAGTGAATCAATGCCAAATATCCAATATAATGTACAAGCTTGTTTCTTCTCTTTCGCATCTATACCAGCATCTCAGGATCGAAAAGAAGCGTCTTACTTTCCAGCCTGCTGAATTCTAGCAATATAGGTTTTGGAAATAGTGTTCCAAGATCTCATGTACTTCTCAAGACATCTGTCAGTACAAGCCTGTTACCAATGTTAGAATCACTTCACTATCTTTACGAAATCATTCCACAAAATCACTTACATCATCGGAGGTACCATATGGAGCCTTCTGACACAACTCAAAACAGTTCTCAGTCATCTTGTTAACCAACTCAGTAGCATTAGCAACAGCGAGTTCCTGACCAATCTGAGCTTTTAATTGATCTTTCACCTGCGATGAAGAGCCAACCGTGGTGGATGTGACTGGAGTGGAAGAGGAAGAACCGCCGAAAAGACCACCGAAAGCCATTTTGGAAAATATGTGTAAAGGTAAATGGGGTGATAGACAAGATAGAAAGATTGCAAATGATGAGCTTTGAATGATGAGTGCCGTCATCGGTATTGAAAAATCATGGTTCTGATGGTGTACGGGTGTTCCCCAGGCATGATTATGAGTGGTGCTCATTTTAGTTGTGTCTTAATGAAAATATCAGTGGCTAGCACACGCTGAAGTCTTTCTATAATATCTTTATGTAATTCTTTTGATCCTCTGATTTTGGAAAGATGACCTAGTTTCTTTTAGACCCTCTGAGTTTCGATTCACAAACAGCAATGAATCACCTACGTCCAAGGCTATCTCTTAAAACCCAGTGTCCAAAAAATCAACGTTTCTGGCCCAAAATAACTTATTGAAAGTAATAGCCAGGTCTATAGATTTTTGTGCAACTTTATACAGCTTGTTTAAACGCATTTGAAGCTCAAAAAAAGTCTTTTTGGATACCTTTTCATTTCTCTGCGAAGTAATTTATCAGAATTTACTAGTCATTTCAAAGAAATATTCATTCAACTTTTTTTAAAAGGACCCAATTAATCTCTTGTAATATAAAGAAACATTCTTTGATTTACGAGAATAACAGTAATTCTGTTTTAGTTGTAATCAATGATAAATAGAGCATGGACTGTTTAAAGCAGATACGTTAGTGCTACTGTGAATATTCCCATCACGAGTAAGGCTTCCTAATCATAGTTTTTCGATAACTTTGATCTTAATTTTTATTTCCCATAGATTACCACCATAAAGTGTTCCAAAAGGAGATTTGGATGATGACAGCTCAGACTAGCTCTGTTTAAGTTCAAGGTCTGTCACAGCCAAACATGCGCACCGGTCTACAACACACTGATCAGATCATCAAAAAGGCGTAGTGGTATTGTTGGTAAAAAAAGCTATAAAAGCGAACTTTTGTGAGGCTATCGAGTAGATCGTACAACCCCCAAAACATATCAGAGGGCTATCAGCCCCAAAAATGACAAGAGGATAGTAACAGCAATAGCATTCAAACCCACAGCTGGAAGACCCATAACCTTTGAGGTTCTTAAGGCAGAGGCGGAACTTGAGCTGTCCAGAGCACCTGTATCAAGAGTCGATGATTTTTCACTCTCAGATGTCGTTGAATTTTTTGGATCATCTTCGACAATGCTTGTAAAGGATGAAGAGGATGCAGAACTGCTCTTGGTAAGAGTCAGCGTTGACTTCGAATCGGAACTGGTTGTTCTCGCCTGTAGGCTTGAGGAAGAAATAGCACTTGAGGATATGTGAGTGCTATGTCTGGCGTATGAACTAGAGAGAGCATCGTAGGAGGAAGATGAGGATTGGAATGAACTAGCCTCACTACCCAAAGACAACATTGAGAACTGCTCAACACCTTCATCATATCTTCCATTGATCTCACCATCAACAGCTGTGATCGAAGACCAGTCTCCAGAAGTGTCACTGTAAACATACTCAGATCCAGTGGAGTAATCACTAACAATCATACTTTTAATGTACATAGAGTACGGAGCGGCAGAATAGTCAGTTTCACCACCAGCCCATTGGATAGTTCCTGCAGCGTTGTCAGGGTCACCACCAGCCCATACACCAGTGACAACAAACATTGGACTCTGTGGATAGCCTTGTGGATCATCACTGTTTATAGTTCTGAGAATATCTCCATCAAGATAAAAAGTTAAGCTGTCTTTAGTCCAGTCGATTGTATAGTTGTGGAATACCTCTTGTGGCCTGTCAACACCATGAAATTCGCCTCTGGTATATGTCGTCGTATTTCCCTTTGAGAAGTAATTACTTTGAACCTCAGTAGTGTCCGATCCAATCCACTCCAAGTCGATCTCATCCAAGTCATCACTTTGTAAATAGAACGATGAGACAACACCTCGACCCGGTGCAGCCTTCAACTGCACTTCCAGACGACCGAACATAATATAAAAGTTGGATTTCAAGGACGGGTTATCATATCTCTGTGCTAATGTGATTTCCACACCATCATCACTGTAGCTGATTCTCTCTGGGTGTGCGTATGGAGTGAAATGGGTTGAGTTAGTCTTGAAGTCCTCGGCAAAGGTAGCACCTAATGCTGGATCGGAAGGACACTTCGATGACTTCAGCGGGTTACAGTCTGAGGTCTGGGCGTGAGCACCGCTGAGAAGGAGGCCTGCAAAAAGAAAGGCTTCAACTCCTGGAAACATCATGTTAGGTGGTGTGTCTGTGGAATCGGAGACGTGTAGTTTGTAGTGTGTAGTGTGTAGTGTGGTGAAGAGTCGTAAGAAAACCTCAGTTTTGTCGGATACCGTGCAGGAATTTGTGGTGTGCGTGGAGAGTAGAGCGTAGTGGGAACGTCTTCATTTTAAAGGAAATCACAGAGGCGGCGAAGCCATTCCGACACTTTGTTTTGTTTGTGTAGGCGCAGTATATGCAGCTGGCATAAAAATAGCGTTATGGCTGGACAGTTACCCGATCTGGAAGCTGTGATGATCCGGGGTCGCGAAGTCAGGAGGGTACTTCCGAATGCGGAAGGTGCCCCTTCACACAAAGGTGTACAGGGAACGCGCACGCACATAGTTGGTACGGAATAAAGGTCTGTGACACAAAGCCTCAGGAGTTTGTTTGTTATGATGCACCATAGGCAACGGCTGTACGTCATCAAGGACCTTTAAGAGATGGTCTTTTGAGGGTGGTTTCGAGAGAAGCGCACCGGAGGTCTTCGATCGCCTGGCTCACACTTGCGTTCAACACTCGAGTCTATGTCACAGGAACTCCTTCTGGCATCTAACGTCACCGAAGTCATCAGCTCCTCCCATTTTCTCTACTTGTTAGATTTCCTCAATGCATCGAGGGCCGGGTTTGCCCAGAAAGAGGCAGGAATCTCATTTCAGACGTTTCTCTCGTCGTTGTCGATATCCCTTCTTTACTGCGCCTTCCAGGTCATCATCTTCAGTCTTTTGAGAACAAGGTTGCGTAACATTTACCAACCAAATAGATCATTTACAAATATTATTGGTAAACATGAATCTTCACCAAAAGAAGGCTTATTTTCCTGGGTCGTCGAGATCTTGGTTGAACCGATCAGCAATTACAAGAAGTCTGGCCTTGATGCATACTTCTTTTTAAGATACATGTGCTTCTTGCTCTTCCTCTTTTTGGGCTTGGCAATACTCAACATTCCCATATTAATACCCGTGAACTACATGTCAGGGTATCAAAGATACACTATGATAGACTTGGAGTTATACACCAACGGCACCGTCCCCTCAGTTGAAGGCTTGGATATGATCTCGATGTCTAACATCGCTCCAAAATTCTCTCAAAGATTGAGCGTTCATTTGACGATGGCTGTGGTATCCATCTTATGGTTCCATGGACTTCTTATTGTTGAGTTGAAGAACTATATTGAGGTGAAGAACAAGTACTTGTCTGACTCAGATAACTTTTTGTTCACGAACAAGCTTCACAGCTACCACAACACAATCTTGATACAAAATGTCCCTCTAAAGCTCCTCAACCGACAGGAGCTCACGGAAATGTTCCACAGGCTCTGTGGAGCACAAGTTCAGAACATCTGGTTCATATACAACTATGGAGATATCAGAGACATTTACAAGTCCAAGATCAAGAAGCTTACCGAATTGGAGCGCTTGTTGACAACTGATATCCATAGGAGACTCTTCCAGGAGAGTACGCCAAAAAAAGAAGGGATTCCTCCCACAATGACACGTGCGTACTGGATGACTGTATGCCACAATTTGAAGCATGCCTCAATCGAGTTTGGCAACAAAACATATCTTCCGACAGTGGTATTTCGTCCATTGGACATCCCCATCCATGAAGCCGTGAAAAAGCTTCAGGAAACCCGCCATTTGTTAAAAGAGAGAAGAGCTCGCTTTATAAAGAGAGACAATGGCACAATGCCTGTTTATCATCGCTATAACAAGGTTTTCGTTCAATTTAGAGACCCCTTGCATGCGCTGATATTGAATCAGATCCAGATCTCAGGTCATTTGAATGAGCTCAACAAAACGGTCACTTTGATCAACCCTAGGGACATCATTTGGAGAAACCTTTCAATACAGAGTAATATGTTCGCCTTTGCTAGAGTAATTGGAGGAAACTTCCTATCGACGTGCGTTATTCTCGGTTGGGTGATTCCTGTGGCTTTCATCGGACTTATATCACAACTTCCTTACTTAACTGCTTTGATTCCACTTCTCTCCTGGATGAACTTTCTTCCGACATATTTGACTGATGTAATGTCCAACTATCTTTCTGTGGTTCTCTTGATGTGCTTGAGTGAACTTGTCCCACATCTATTTAGATACATCAGTCATATCAAGGGCAAAATAACAGGGGCAGATGTTGAGATGGATGTTCAAAGATGGATGTTTGTCTTTCTCTTTATCCATATCTTCTTGGTTGTTACAATCTCTTCCGGATACACAGTGATAGTGGAGGGTCTTGTTAACAACCCAGTATCGATACCCAACATCCTTGCAACGAATTTGCCAAAGTGTTCAAACTTTTTCTTCTCATATATCACAATTCGTGGCTTGTCATACTTTGGCAACAACCTCCTTCAGAATTATGAGCTCTTCTGCAACTCCTTCGTATATCCATGGATAGATTGGACCCCACGTGAAAAGTTCGAGAGACTGTCTAAGGTCCCAGAATACAAATGGGGATCCGTTTATCCCACTTTCGCCGTATTAGGATCTATTGGATTGATTTATTGCATCTTATCACCTGTAATTGTTGTGTTCTGCTGCGTTGCATTTGCATTGGTTCTTCTTTCCTTCAAGTACACATTGAAATACCAGTATCAGCAAAAGCCTGTGTCTGAGAACTATGGCCAACTTTATCCGACTGCACTTTTCCAGCTTTACTCGGGAGTGTACTTCATGGAAGCTTGCTTAATTGGTATGTTCGCATTGTCTCGAGACGAGGATGGTCAGGCTAATTGTCTCTATCATGCATTATTGACATTCGTGCTCATGATTTCCACCGCAGCAGGACAGTCACAGATCAAGCTGATGTTTGGTGCGTTGTTGACAAAGACAACTCCTCTAATGCTGACACGAGATGGTACCGATGGTGATGAGTGCGCTCTGAGATCTGCGGATATTAGTACCTCGATGTTCAACGATACATTCTATGAGGAATGCTTTAAGCATTACAACAAAATTGTTTGGATGCCGAAGGACAATTACAGTTTCTCACTGCAAATGATCACATACTTGAGTGCTCTTGGTCTTGAATGCTCAAACGCGTATTGTGAGTTGACTGACGAAGGAGAGGTTGTGATAAATGGATATCCTCCAGACTACATCTAAGTGGAATAAATCCGAATCATATGCACACGATTAGCATTCGTACTAAACACGTATTTACAGTAGAGCCCCATTAATCAAGAGAAGTGGCAGTCCCCACAACCTGTGGCTCACGGACATTCTTTCTTCTTGGCCACATATTTGGTAGTCTGATAACCTGTGATCTTGGCTCCACACATCTTTCTATGAACCACCTTTTCAATTGACTTTCGACGAGATTACCAATCTTTGGAACATTTTCCAGTTTGGACCTTGAGCCGATGAGAGATTTAATGGAGAATTCGAGCCTAAAGTCAGGGGCAAACGAAAACATCAGTGCAGTACCTTTTCCTGGTTTGTCCTCGCCTTGAGCTTCCACACCGTCACCGTCATCCACTGTGATAAGAGAGACAGTGAGGCACCCAGAAAACCGCACAATTGAAACACTAAGTTGGATTGGGAGTATGGCGGTGAGTGGCTTTGGTTTATTGAGCAGAAGACTGGTTTCGATACCGAGTGTGAGTGTGTCAGCGAGATCGACATCGATCATGGCTTGGAGATTGGAGAGGTTAAGTGGGTTCTTTTTGATCCTGCAGTTCGAGAAGATTGGATAATCATCACCAATATCAAGCTCTGTAATGCGGATCTTATCCAGGAAGTCTGGTAGATCGGTCTTCTCTAGAAAGTCGTTGAGAGAGTGTACGATGTTATCTGATAGAAGAGCCTCTTGTCTGAATTGATTGATCGTTTGTGCGATTAGGACATTGAACCAATCCAGCGATTCTGGAGAGTGAGTCTCCACATTGTAGTATGTTTTCTCGAGGATGGAGTTGATAGACTTCAGCTGTGCTTCTTGATCTGTGCTGGATGAAGAGACTTCTTTCTTGGCAATGACTGGCGCCTTCTTGAGGTCCTTCAACGCATCGTTGGTTGAGCTTGTCTCACTGAACACAAAGAACTTGATAAAGAATATGATTACCACGATGACACTGAATTGCCCAATGAGAAGGCCCTGAGTGAATGACCACCGTGTGCTTGTGTGTGATGCATTTGCTAGTTGTTTCTGGAGGTGATAGGGAAGAGCTCTGTTAATGTATTCATCCAGGGTTATCAAAGTGGAGGCAGCGCCCTCTTGAATCACGACTGTAGCAGTCTCAGATTCAGCAAGCAGAGCATCGGTCATTTGAAAATGCCACCCTAAACTATGTAGAAACAAGAGAGTAGATAATGATTGAGTGAGTTGAGCTGGTAAAGCACGTCGTTTTCAGGAAGGTGCGCGAGTGGAGGAGGCGGGCTGAGGGCAGCTTGTTGGCTTAAAGGTAGCTTAATGGCAGCATTATGGAATATTTATGTCCTCTAAGGCATTACAAATGGTTTGCTACACTGTCTTTACCCTAAATATGTACTTCACTAGCCTACATGTGGCACCAACAGCCAGGAAAGCGAAGTTTTGGATTCCAAGTGTTTTGGGTACTGTCTGGCAAACTGGATCGGCCCAGTTCAACAAGATGAAGCGGTGGCTCAATGGTAGAGCTTTCGACTCCAGTTGTCAACAGTGCAATCGAAGGGTTGCAGGTTCAATTCCTGTCCGTTTCATTCTTATCAATTTTTTTTGCAAATCCTGCAGATACCACTTTTTTCACAAAATTGCAACTAGATGCATGCAATGAGCACAGAAGCACTAAAATGAACCCAATTGAATCAATAAGGGCTGAGTTACAAGCTTGCGATGCACACTCTCTTTATGTGTTGGAGGGGTTGTGCTGCGCGAAAGGTGCGCGACGGCCCGGGAACCAATCACCGGACGCGAAAACCGTTTTACGCGGAAAACAGAAAAAAAGCGAAGCGGAGCACACCAAGGACCAGCACAGCAACAAGAAGCTTTGGTTAAGTCAACACAAAATCCAAGATGGTACGTTGTTTTGTTTTTGAAGGAAATTCATGTGCTACAGGGTACAATGTTTGGGCAATCTGATCGCGCAGGTGGCTTGATTTGGTGGAGATAGGTCACTCGTCCTATTAACTACAGCACCAATAGCCATTGACATCTGTACTAAATTATTTGGAGACGATCTGAGAGGGAGCCACTTGGGATAGTCGACAGAACTCCCACATACTGTTGATGTCCTGAAGCAATGAATCTTGTCTTTTTTTCCTTACTCATATGACTCAGAGACTAACATTAGACAGTCTTTCTACTCCACCATCTACAACACTTTCATGAAGAGAAACTCCATCTTCGTTAGCACCATCTTCTTCGGTGCTTTCTTGTTCCAGCCGGGCTTCGAGTCTGGTATCAACAAATGGTGGGACTACCACAACAAGGGTAAATTGTGGAAGGACATTAAGGGTAAAATTGGCGAGTCCGGAGAGGAGGAGGAAGAGGATGACGAGTAAATCGCTTCAAATAACACCAAAACTTCATCGCATACGAATCCAACACGACCAACAATGATATCTCTAACTGATTCATTATTCCATTCTATCCTGCCATCACCATCCCACATTCATTGACGTGGTTACTCACGTTATCCACATATACTTTCATTGAACATTGCTTGCACATACCAAACACACAGAAGATGATATAAATCATCTACAGGCTTTGTTCCCACAACCCATTTTGTACATGATATTTCATCGATTTATTTAAGAATTTTGGCGCTACTATAGCGTTACTGTAGGTGGCAGTTGTAGTGATTAGCACTACGGCTCTTTATTCCAACAAGTAGCTGACGTGATACGGTGTTGTGTTGCATTACAAGATCATTTCCACTTGGAAGGATCCACTATTCAATCGACGTCATCAACGCTGAAGTCCAAGTGGTCGCTGTAGTCTGCATCAGAATCCTCCGTAACCTGCACTGCACGGTCATTCAGAGCATCAAGGAAAGCGAGATACAGGTCATGTTGCTGAGCCTCGAACAGCTCTCCAAAATTCATAGCCTGCTCACCGCCACCACCATTTTCAGCTGTCCGTCCTTCGCCTTCAACGTCATCGTCTGTGAACTCATGGTCTTCTGCTGACCACATATTGTCATCAGAGTAGTCCCCATCTTCCTCCACTTCATCATAAAACACAGGGGTACCGAAATAGCCATGTGGATCATCATGATCAGCATCGCTTTCATGAACGTCTTCTTCTTCTGAGATGACTTCATCAGCGTCATCAAACTCATCAATTTCATCCATGGCATCATCTTCATCGAAATCTTCATCAAAATCGTCCTCGTCAGAGCCAGCACCGAGCAGATCATCACCAACAAACAAGCCAGGCAGACCTTGAGCACGGTTGAGGAGACCATCAAAGAAGTTAGGAATGCCTCCTTGTTGTACCTGTGCACGAATCACATCCATCAGGTTGCCACGAATGTCACCTTCGTCAAAGCCATCATTCGTCATCACGCTTCTCCAGAATGTGTCACTGTCGAGACCTTGAAGTCTCGATGGTGGCTTACCTGATCTCGTTAGATATGGGTAGATGCCGCCACTCAACCACAACGCATTCAAGTACTTGTATCTGTCAGTATTCAACTTGGCAACGTGACCACCATTAGCAGCCTTGACACCACTCTGGCCATGAGAGTTCAAGTATGGTGCGTTGATAGTGTCACGGTAGATGAAGTCACCCTTAATAGATACCATCAACACAGTGTCGTTTCTTGGAACAAGGAACAGCGCACCGGTCTTACTCAAACAGTGAGTCTTCTCCTTCAAGTGGGTAGTGATATCCTTGAGATTCGGCTTCTCAAAGAGCTTGGAGCCACAGGCCAAACAGACTCTGAAATCAATTCTGTTTTCACCGTTCTTGATATTGAGTGGCGCCGGGAAGCGAGTAGTATCACCATCAGACATTGTAGTAAAGTATGAAAGCTCTTCTGGGAGATCTACCAATTTGATAACACCTGGATATGGTATGTGGTTTGTGAAAACACCCTTACTGCTTCTGAGGAGAGAAGTAGCATCGGCGGTCTTCAAAATGGATAAGAGTGATCCAGCCGCGACAGAATTTAAGATGATGTCAATCTTTGAGGCTGTAGATGTTGTGTCAGCTGGAGCAGGGATGTCAAAAGATGGAACAAGCACCTTGTAGAAAATCGCCAACGGCCTGACCGATACGTACAAAATAGACAACATTAGAGGCACCACAGCTGCTGCCCAGTCATCGTCATCCATAAATCTGGCGCATGGAGAGTAGCCCTTTAGCAACGTCCTCAGCGTCTTGACCATTTCATCATCAGCCCTCTCAACAGTATCAATGTTTGTGAGATCAGAGATATCTGTGGATTCAAGAACAGAGAGCATCAGTCTCACTGTAAAAAATTTAACAATTTGCTGAGCAAGAGCCTCAAAGCCAACCTTTCCGTCAAGATAGAAGAGTATGAATACTTCGATCAACATCATGCTCCTCAGGGCCTTTATCTTGAGTTTATCCATAGACAGAGAAGGCGGAGTTCTCTCCATACCAGCAATCAAGTAGAAGTCAAGGAATGCTCTCAATGTCTTGTATGTCTGCTCAGAGACTTGCTTCAAGAACTCTGTGTGAGAAGACTCACCGTTGATTCTGGTGCTTATCTCGGCCTGGACCATGGTGAGTGCGAGGCGACGGCGAAAGTTATTCATTTTGTCGAACACAGCCTGTTCCTCAGGATATACAGAGTCCCAAATGCGAAGAAGGCAAGCGTCGGTCTGCATTATTCCTCGGGCACCGAATAAGTTTGTTGCCACTTCGAGGAAGTGGGAGGACATGTTGCCATCTGTAGAACGGAAGCGAGAGACTTCCAGATCCTGAGCAGTAAAGTCACGGTTTCTTAAAAGCGATGGTACATACATGTCACTCTTAGTCTGGCAGAGTGGACAGTTGATAGCAATCGGTTTGTTGCGGGGACAAGAACCAATGTACTCCTCGAGACAGTGATAATGAACACCATGATTGCACGACGTGACGGTGTGGCCGTCTTTCAAAGAGCCTGTAACAAGAGCCTTACCGACAAAGTCACCAGCCTTGCCAACAGTGTCGTTCTCCCAATGTTTGAATGCTCTGTTGAAATCTGGGGATGTAGCCTTTGGTAAACAACGAAAGACAGTAGACTCACCGAAAGAAAACGGCATCACAATCAAAGCATCTCGGGACTCATGACCCTGACATAGCACACATACTTTAGCATCTGTGGCACTCTCTTCATGTGTGTCACGAGGAGAATGAGTCTCGGTGTCGTTCTTCTGAATGAAGGCCTTCTGCTTTTTGTTCATCTTCTCGAGAAGCTTCTTCTGGCGTTCCTTGGCCAGTCTCTTTTTACGATCTGTCTCGGTTTCATCAAAATCCATACCTGCAGACTTCTTGTTCTCCTTGTACTTCTCAACCTCTGCAGCGCCGTAACAAGCAGTAAGAGTTTCGAACACCAGTTCACGATCCTTGAGTATGAGCTTCTCCAAGAGGAAATCAGCAAGAGTCATTGTAGCTTTGGTGAACTTTGTGACAGTTGAGATCTTGAACAAATTCTCACACAATGGAGCCTGAACAAAAGCATCAACGAAGTGTGTTGGTCCATTTACCATCTCATCATCAACAATGGCAGCGTGCAAAAGATGGAGGGTCATGAGGACATTAGACTCATCGGTATCGGCAACAGCATGATCCAAGAGCTTGCAAATGAGACGGGCAAACTCGTTGGTTCTTGTAAAGGCACCCAATTGAGAGTATGTGTCAAGCTTGTCCAGTTTCGGAACAATGACAGGTTCTTTATCCGACTTACTCTGAGTTGTGAGATGCTTGGTAATGGTGGAGAAGTTGTCAACAAAGTCGGAGCCTTGGGCACGAAGTCTCAATGGATCAACATTCTTGTACTCTGACTTTTTGAGGGAGTACGTTCCATCATCAGTGAGACTTCTTGGTGGTGTATAGTGAGATACTTCCTTGAGAGAGTCTTGGAAGGCCGGATCAGCAAGAATATCAGCATCCACCTCTTCCTCAATGTCAGAGTAAGTCTTTGGCTTGAAGAGTAGGTATGTCACCATTTCTCTCATCTTAAAGGAGTGCAAGTCAGAAGGACTGAGCGACTTCTGGAAGTCAAGACGTTCCGTCAAGAGAGAATACAAGAATGACAACATCATCTCAACGACAGTAACGACCTTGTTCTCATAGTTAGTACACATGAGGTTCACCTGGCCACTGTACCACTCCATCAACTCGAATCGTTGGATGACGTTCAGCAACACATGAGATGGATCAAGAGTGAGCATGGCAACCTGATTTAAGAAGATGTCGTTTCTCAATTGAGAGTTTTCAATGCCACAGCCTACACGGTCTAAGTAGACAGCAGCCAAGGTGAGGAAGGATGTACCGTTGAGAATCCAGTAACGTGCCTCAATTTGAGAAGCCAAGACGATAGATCTCAATGCTCCATCAGCAATGTTGAGGAACTTCTTGGATCCAATGGCAGAACTCAAAGTCTCAATGTTGTCGAAAGATGTGCCTCTGAGTAAGCTAGCAAGCAACGCATGGGATGGGTGGTAGAACCCAATCGATTCCTTAGAGACCTCGAAGTTGAGTAGCTCGAACTGCTTGTAGGTCACGGTCTTATGACAATAGGTGCTCCATAAGCTTTCGCAAAGTTGAGCCAAAACAGGCGACACCCGCTCGAGTGACAACTTGGAGATCTTCTCAATGGAAGTAGCTCCATCTACCATTTCCATGATCTGGATGAGCTGAGCGTCGTAAAACTTGTGTCTGAAGTCCTCATTTGTAACATGCTCACCAACCTTCCTCTTCATGCGGTAGCAGTCATCGTAGTAGCTCAAGATTGCCATGAAGGCCTCACGGTTCGGTGACTCGAAAAGTGGAGACACATCCTCAGCCTTTCTGAAGATAGTGGTTAAATCACCAAGGATGCGCCTATGAGTTGTAGACTTTCCAAGTGTTGGGTCTTCAGCCTTCTTGATGATGAGTTCAATTTTTTTAGTTTCGGTGTTGCACATGCGTTCGAGAAGGTACTTTGCTGGGACCAAGACGTTCTTCAACTGATTCTTCATGATATTGTTACAATTGGTTGGGCATGTGAAGAACTGTGTGGAGATCTCGTCAAGGATGGTCAAGTGTGCCTCTCTGTCAAGTTCGTATGTGTTGCGTAGTAGCATTCCGTAGATGTCAACAATCTGCGTGGAGGCAACTGCCTTGAAGTGGAGATCGGAGACGAGTGTGGATATGAGGGCCTCATGCATACTCTTTCTCATACTTTTGAACAATCTTGGCTCAAGGAAGAGAAGGTACTTGAGTCGCGTTGAAGTGGTTTCGAGCGCCATGTGTGAGCTTTGCTTCACCTCCTTGGGGAGATATCCTGTGGGTAACTTTGATCCGTCTAGCAACCCCGCATAATCGTGAAACATACTCTGTTTAGAGTTGAAGAAAGGCGCCCGTGAGTCAGGGATAGCAAATTCACCACATATAGATTCACAAAACGCTTTTCTCGCCAGTGCTTGGAAGTTTGTGACTGGATGAGTGATGACTCGCAATATCCAAGAAAGGATGTAGTTGGCGACCTCTTGTCTGTTGAACTCTGAACTGGTCATGACACTTGTATCAAAGCCTGTTCTGGAAGCCTCTTTGAGATCACGACATAAGCGATCATATGAAGACTCTCGTACCAAGATAGCTCTTCCGGACTCGTCAATTTTCAGAGATAGCTCCTTCGCTTGCTCACGTGTCGTCCTGCCAATGGCACAAATGGACGCCTGGGCTTCTTGGAAATTGTGGAACTCATCATTCCAGAGCACCAAAACATATTCAGAAGACTCAGTAGATGTGTGACATTCATAAAAGTCCGTGATTGCAGCAGATTTCTTTGATGCATCGGCATCAAGTAGGCTCACTAAGTCGTCAAATAGATCAATACATGCAAGTGAGGTAAGTCTAGCTTGAACAGTGGGCACAGTAGTGTTCTGATGGGCGAAGACCTCAATGATAAACTCGAGGCACACATCAAAGATTCCCCTCAGGTGGGTCTGATATTCGGAATCAAAGACCTCATGGCCATCATGAACAGACTCAGAACGGGCAGTTTTGGCGTCGCACTTGCAGTGGAGCTCAGTAGTCCAGGCTTCTGGATCACCACAATCACAGATACCCGTGTTTCTTTCAGAGGCGACAGAAGTACTAACCTGATGGCCCGCGTGATCGTCCTTGTTGAAGCAGTGGACACAGAGGACACAGGTATTGTCGTAACCACAATCCACACAGCGGTAGATTGGCTCACCGATTCCAAACTTGCGACCACAGTTTCTTCCTGTATGTGAAATTGCTTCTTTACTCTGGGCAAGGTATCTCTTGTTACTGTGGAGTTCAGCAGTATCCTCCCAGTGTTGTGGAAGAGAATCTTTGGGGGCATCGGGGAAGAGCTCGGCCATGTAGCGCCCTTCGTAAGAGGCAGCGAAGTAGAGCTTCTCCTGTAACGTCAATGCGGGCTTGAGGGATGGGTCGTCGTCCATACGTGCCACGAGAGCTTGAATCTCGTCGAGCAGCCGGCGCCTGATCGAGCTCGTCATTGTATTGTCAAGGCAGTGAGAGTAGCAGTTCTTGTGAGGGAAAGTTCAAGCGTAAGCAAGCAAAAGGCTAAACGCTAGAGCTCTTTACAAGGTGATGGAGTTTGGTCCTGGCGGCAACGTCTACCGCGAGTAGGATTTCGCACGCACGACCAAAATGGCAGATCTGCACGGGGAAATTTTCCCTGTGGACAAGACGTCATCTCTCTGCTTTGTAATCGGACCCCACGAAGTCAACATACAAGAGAGAATAAGACAATGGACTTGCTTGGAGAAATCGTTGAGAAGGAGGTTGAGGCCCCAGTGGCACCAACTTTCCCAGCTGGACAGCCCACTGGTGGCTTTCCTAAGCCAAGGCCGAAGAGCGCGTGGAAGGCAAGACAAGAAAAGAAGCGTCAAGAGGACCAACAGGATGTGAAGAAGTCTAAAGATGGCTATGAGATCGATGAGACTACCGGAATGAAGAGACTTCCCAAAGAAAAGCAAAATATGGACTATTCAGGTATGAGTGAGGCGGAGAGAATCCACATGGAGAACATCGAGATTCTAAGCAAAATGTCCGATGAGCAGAGAGCTCGTGAAAAGGAGGAGTTGCTTGGAACCATGGATCCGAACATTCTTCAGGCCCTACTCAGAAGAACTGAAAAGAAAGAAGAAGAGCTCAAAGGAAAGAATGCCAAGAAGGACATGGAGTTCGAAGGTTATGGGACGTGGATTGGTGGTGGGCGTAACGGCGAAGAATGGATGGAACCTAGACTCGACAAGGATCGTGTTGATGAGGCTCTCGGAATCAAGTCCTTGCCTGCTGATGGACTTTCAGATGCACTCGAGAAGAAGGTGCGATTCGATAGTGTCACGCAAGTCAAATACGAGGAGGATCCAATTGATGATGGATGGGAGGACGTCGAAGACCTCGATGAGATCGCCCCGGCATCATATCAGTTGGCACAAGAAGCGTCCAATGTCCCATTAGAGGAAGCCATGAACACTGTGCATTTTCCAAAACCTGCTCCAGTGGAGGAAGACGACTATAAGATCGACATAAACGATCCAGATTTCCAAGAAAAGCTCCACGAGAAATACTTCCCAGATCTTCCTAAGGACACTGAAAAGCTCAAGTGGATGGAACCTATGCCAGAGATTGATACATCAAGTCTAGTTTTTGATAATGTTTCTGATCTCAGATTCGATTTCAAGGGTAATCTCATGGTGCCAGGTGCCAACAAGACCATTGACATATCGAAAGGTCTCCATCATCACTCTGACACACCATCCCTTGCAGGATATACTATGATGGAACTTGCACGCCTTGCGAGATCAACAGTTCCAGGACAACGTTGCATTGCCATACAAACACTGGGTAGAATTTTACACAAGTTGGGTAAGGGTAAGTACAACATTGTCCCTGAGTTTGTCTCCGAAGAAAACGACGAGCCAGTCGAGGCCGATGCGGACACCGTTAAGAAAGCTGCCACCGAATTTGACCAGATGTTCTGGGGTATGATTGATGAATTGAGAATTATTGAGACACTAGAAGAAGCTGCTGACGAGAATCTTACTAGAAACCTGAGTGTTCGTTCATATGCTACAGAGGCGTTGTGGTTATGGAAGCAGGGTGGTGGAAACAAGAGACATGCCACCTGAGCACCTCAACCCATTTACCATGTGCATATTCATTTTAATGAGACATCCGAAATTCAGTAATAGCATTCAATGTAACTAGACTAGGCTAATTATCAGAAGAGAGACTTGAACTGTCCCCGCGTACCGATCTCCCGCGCTCGTGTCGCGATTTCCCAGTGGCGAACAACCGAACAACAAAAGGGTACCAACGCCACTGCACTACACCTTGCCGCTTCAAACCCCAATTGACTTCGACTGACACCAAAATTATGGAGACTCTTGCACAGAAGTACACACAAAAGTCCGGTGCTGTGTCGGCTCTTGGCTACGACAACACTGATGACCTCAAAAACGACTACATCTCTGGCGTGAATCTTCCACTTGCCCCATCTCTCTCCATGCCCCCAATTTCACAACCGGCAGAGTTCCTCAGGGCTCATACCGATGACTCCAAAAACCCAGACTGTAAGATTAAGATTGCTCACGGTACCACGACGCTTGCGTTCCGTTTCAAGGGTGGAATTGTCGTCGCCGTCGATTCCCGTGCTACCGCTGGTCAGTGGATCGCGTCGCAGACAGTGAAGAAGGTGATCGAGATCAACCCAATGTTGCTTGGTACTATGGCTGGTGGTGCTGCTGACTGTCAGTTTTGGGAGACATGGCTGGGTACACAATGCCGTCTGCACGAGCTTAGAGAAAAGGAGAGAATCAGTGTCGCTGCTGCCTCGAAGATCTTGAGTAACTTGGTGTACCAGTACAAAGGTATGGGTCTTTCAATGGGTACGATGATTTGTGGATTTACAAAGAAAGAAGGTCCAACCATCTATTACGTTGACTCTGATGGTACAAGACTCAAGGGTGATGTGTTCTGTGTTGGATCTGGTCAAACGTTTGCATACGGTGTCTTGGACTCCAACTTGAAGTGGGATCTTACAGTGGAGGAGGCTCTTTACTTGGGTAAGCGTTCCATTCTCGCGGCCGCCCATAGAGATGCTTACTCTGGTGGTTCCATTAACTTGTATCATATCACCGAGGAAGGCTGGGTCTACCACGGTAACTACGATGTTGGCCCAACTTTCTATGAGATTAAGGAGAAGGAGGGATCTTTTAACAATGTTGTTGGTTGAAGAGGCCACACTACAAATTGTACATTAGACAACTACACGTATTTCTGGCAAATTGGATCCTTTATTTTTGAGATTTGTAGAGTTGCAAAGCAGGAGCCCAGAGATTACTCGACGTTCTTGGTGTCGTCCTCATCATCTGAAGAGCTGAAGTCGCCCTCAGTAGCAACCGAAGAGTTCAAGCCTGCCTCCTCACCGCCAAGACCAGCAGTCAGTTTACTGAAGTCGAACTCACCATTCTCATCTCTGAGTTTATTGAGCTGTGGGTTCTCTCTAGCCATTGCCTCGAGATCAAACGGAGGCATACCTGGAGCGTCACCGCCACCCATGCCGCCGGCACCGCCCATTCCTGGCATGCCTTCCATACCACCCATACCTCCCATCATTGAAGCCATGTCCATACCAGGCATACCGCCCATACCGTTCAGCATATCGTCCTCGTCTTTGGCCTCTTCTTGCTCATCCTCATCGACCCACTTGTCGAAGTCTGTTTTGATGTAATGGTATTTGACCTTCTCCTTGGTGATTCTAGGCCAGTACTCCTCTTGCTTCTCCTTCTTGCGCAACACGAACTTGATGGCGTTTCCAACTCTGACCTGGCGGGAGTTTTCGGTGTCAATCTCCTTGAAGAAGTCGATGGCAAGATGGTAGTGATCCTTAGAGTGTTCGCTGTCAGAATCAATCTTCAAGCTGGTGGACGTCAGATCAATCTTGGTGTTGATAGAGTCTGGAATCTTAACGGTAAGGAAGATAATGTTCTTCGTCTCGTCGTCAGCGTTAGATCTCTGTGCCCAAAGGACTGCGGTTGTTAGTTAGTCTCGTGTCCATCTTCGCTTCTCCACATTAGCGGGCGATGCCGCTGGCGCTTCCAATATCAGCTGGGGCAGTGACATACCTTCTGGTGAAATAGCCATGTTGTATAGTGTTGGAGTTTCTGTCAGTGAACTTAAAAGTACTGGTCAATGCCAACTACGGAATCTCTTTGCCCTTTTAAAAGTAGAATTGAGTGGTTGTTCCCTCGGTTTCCATCGAAGAAATTGTTGTTGCCTCCCGCGACTCTGCACACGTCCCGCGCACGTTTGTTTACGTGGGGTTTGCCCTCCTGTGACATGGCGCTTCTAACCAACTGAACCACCAACTAATATCTTTCATGGAGAACCTTCCCATAGAGATCACTCTCAAGATCATTGATCTTGCGCCAGAACTGCGGTTCGTGAGCCGTCACTTCTACATTGTTTACAACCTGAAGTGCAAACATGACTTTTTACGCTTGTTGAACCTCAGCTTGGCACAACAGTTAGAGCCCTACATCGATCAATACCTCAAAACACTGACATTTTGGAATGGTGCACTACAATCACTGGTCGCACCTGAACCACTATGGTGGGTCGTGCTATCTTTCCTTCGGAATCGAAAGCTTTTCTTCGCCCCAAGGTATCTCTCTACAGAGAGTGCTCCTGGTGTCAAGATTGAATGCTCTGAACGATTACTCTCAATTCCACAAGCATATAAGGTCACCTACTCGCAGAAATTTAAGCTATCTCCAGGATCGTACTCCTTGCAATTGTGTCTTATGAATAGAAGATCCACACGGGGCCTAGGAACAATGAGGTTCAGGTTAAATGGACCGGGTTTGGAGTTTAATCAGTATCCGCCCACATATATATGTGAGATCCTACCACCGGGCCAGTTTTCAGTGTTGAACCTGGGTGATTTCACCATTGCAGACAGTGGTCTAGACAAGTTGGTGGACTATCAATTGGAGCTTGAAGAGGAAGGCATGTACCCTAAAGTTGATCTTGAGTTCAGATACATCGACTTCAAAAATGCAGCCCTGACGAACGGTAACAGTCCACTGTATTATTCGATGACAGATGATGATATCTGTCCAGTCCCAGATGCAGAAAGAGACCTTCATGTGGCAATTGAGACCCTTATAGATAGAGGTATCAAATCCCCACATCTGCCCACTATGCTATCCGATACTGACATTACAAATTTTTACACTTCTGGATCTCGCAGCGTCAAAATGATGAATCCCAATGCACAGAAGAGTTTTAAAGAGGTAGCTTATACTTCTCTACGCCCATGGAAGGTCCCATTTTAAGGTTAATGCAGGCTCCTCTTACGCAATAGATTTCATGATTTGTCAGTGCTTATATCATCAGCGCGCCCCTCAAAAATTTTTCGCGACGCAAAATTTGCCGCCAGCTCCGTAAAAGAAGTAGAAGAAAGCACACTTCGCAGAGACCTTTGCACCAGCGACCTGCTACAACAACCAAACCCGCACAACACGCTCGTCTGTCCCTTTTGAAAGACACACTTCCTAGCTTCACTTTTGTATCGCCAGCCCGCCTCCGTCACTCCGCCACTTACCACTCGTCCCCACAGCGCGCTTGCCCCTCATCCCCATCGCGTCTGTCACATCCCGCCACCATTACCTCACACACCCCGCCACAATGAGTGCTCCAGAAACCTCCGTCTCCGAGTCGCTGTTCGACACAAACTTCACCTCCACTGATTCTGTCATTGACACTACCGTGCTCCCAACTGCCGAGCTCAACACCGCTATAATAGCATTCCGTGTGCTCGTTTCTGTCAAGGAGGCTGGTATCATCATTGGTAAAAATGGTTCTGTCATTGCAGACATCAGAGACAAGACAAACGTCAAGGCCGGTGTTTCTCAGGTCGTACATGGCTCCCCAGATCGTATTCTCACTGTCACAGGGCCAATCGACTCCACCGCTGAGGCTCTTGGTCTCATTGCGCACGCCATGATTACCGCCCCAATTGATGACCTCACCTTCCAGTACTTCCCATTGAAGCGTCTTTTACCACCGGGCCCAGAGGGTACCACTAGCTTGAGACTTTTGATTCCAAACTCTCAGATGGGAACCATTATTGGAAGACAAGGTGCCAGAATTAAGGCTCTTCAACAAGAGTACGATGTCAAGATTGTCGCCTCTAAAGACTTTTTGCACAACTCCTCTGAGAGACTTGTTGAGTTGCAGGGTACTCCAGAGTCTATCCAGCATGCTTCCGGTATCCTTGCACGCTGCTTGATGGAGGACTTCCACAGTGCCACTGGAACAACATACTATATTCCAACCCCAAGAAACACCAGACGCTCCAACTTTGGCGGCCCATCTTCATTGCCAATGAATGGCAACGTCGAGGTCTCCAAGTCTGTTAACTTCCCAAGTGAAATGGTCGGTTGTCTTATCGGTAAGGCTGGCTCTAGAATCCAGGAGATCCGTAAGGTTTCCGGTGCCCAGATCACCATTGCCGCTGAAGACGATGCTAATGGCGAGCGTGCCTTCAACCTCGTTGGTCCTGCCAAGTCAGTTGACAAGGCTTTGTCTTTCTTGACACAAAATATGGAGAGAGAACAGCAACGTCGTGAGAAGCTGGCTGCTGAGGCCCAGGAGTAAGACTACACATTTGTCGACCTGTGCTCCTATTGAACATTCTTCCCGACTTGTTTTGTTAACGAAAACCAGAAATGAATCGCTTTGTTTTCATAGACACTTTGACACCTACTATTGATGATTTCCTGCTTCTCTTACTTCCTTTTGTTGTTTCTGTCCTTGTACGGGGCTGATGTTAGTCTTCTTTCACGTTGCTCATTCTTTTTTTTTACATGGCATCGTTTTTTGGAGGGTTCATGCTGCTGTACTTCTGATTTCTTCTCTATTAATGTCTCACTGTATTAATCATCAGGTGTATTGCCTTTCTAGCAATGATTCTGTGACGTTGCTTATGCTATTCTATGTGTCTCTCTGTTGCTATAATGACTTGGTCTATCTTCGGTTGCTTTTGTTTGAGATTGTTATTTGACAACCTCTATGATGATAACTGTATTATAAAAATTGCTGTCAAATTTCTGACCAACAAACTAGTTGTAAGCCTATTCGCTGTTTGGAATGGCGTTTTATCTGGAAATAATAGTAGACTTTTTATCGCTCGGTGCTCAAGCCTCACAAGGGCTTCCTGGAGTGTTTCGCGAACTGGTTTTATTCGCACTACTTATTTCGCGAAAGATCTTCCTTTGTTTACAAATTACCGCCTTTGTACAAGGCGTAGGGAACGTAAAAAAGGACGAAGAAGAGATCTTTTAAAGTACACATCCTATATCTGCGACCATTTTGCCTGGGCTCATCTGTTCTAAGGCACTCAAACCCCCTCCCCTTCCTACTCATATCTACAAGGGCCCTTCCACGGCCTCTCCATCCTGGAAAGACAACACTCTTTCATCACCTAGGGCATTAATATACGTACATTCCCGTCCTTACATTCCCCACTTCAATGAGCCTTAACATGCCAGGTGCCTTTCCTGGGGCGATCCCAGAAGAACAGGATTCCCAAAATGACGAATTTAAAGATTTCATAGCTCCTTCTACCAAGGAGTTCACATTCACGGCACTCCCGTCCCACAGAGGCGACAAATTGTATCCTAGCTTGGACCATATGACTAGTGGTAAGCAGTCATTGCAAAACGAGTGTGACAATCTTGGATACAGTAAAAAATTGAGCAACAACGTTCTTGATGAGCTCGATAAGAGAGCTGCTACGAAGGTTAGGAACACACACAATTTCAAGAAGTCTGTTTTGAGCCCGAGAAGCTCAAGATACAACTCATCACATCGTTCAAAGTTTCAGAAGATGGAATCTATTTCGAGCCACTACGCAGCAGTGAGGTCCAAGACTAGTAGCCTTGACTTGAGAAGAGAAGAAGTTGAAATGGAGAAGGAGAACGTACCATCTTATGGTCCCAACTCTAAACGTTCGAACGTTTCAATTCTTGAGAGTGCTACAAAGAGAAGAAGAACTGGTACTGGCCACCAGGAACTCCTTACTCCGTCAATGACACTATCAAAGGTCCAGCCACTGACAGGCCATCCAAACTCTCGCATCCCAAGATCACCTTCTAAGGCCAATCTGCAGGACTTATCAACAAGAAAAGCACCAGGGCCTACACCATCAACGACACTAAGGAAGGCCATCCCACACTCACGGGCTATATCACAGAATATTTCTGGTTTAACAGCCGCCAAACAGCTTCCACGCTCCTCCACTCTACAGAATCTGAGCAAACCCACGGCATCCAGCCTACAAAGATCTGCCTCTAACAAGAATATTAACCAAACCCTACGCACCCAGCCATCTATGGGCAGCATCTCATCAGCTTCAACACAGGGCAGTCTACCGAGAATGAGGTCATCAATGAACCTTAAGCAGCAGAGCAAACCCATGTGGAGATAATTGAGATATATAGAAGTCTATTCTGGCGGCATCACGTCCATACCACTTAACGATAATGAGTACATATAATACCAATGGCAACTTTAGCTGTAGTCACCACTGATAACGTCAGGTGGAGCGCCGGGATCACGAATTCGCGGATCGAAGGCTCGAAGTGAGAAGTCAAGTGCCCACGCACGTTGCGATCCCTCCATCCAGCCAGTTATTGTTGTCTTAGGTCAATTCCCTGATAAGCTTCTCATACAATGGGCGCCGAAGAACTTGACACCACCGTGATCTTGACACACCCATCGAACCCACAGACCCAGGTCTCCATCCTCAAGTACGGAGCCACAGTGGTTTCCTGGACCATTGAAGGCGAGGAGCAACTCTGGCTCTCCACCGCTGCGAAGCTGGACGGCTCAAAGGCTGTCCGTGGCGGTATCCCATTGGTCTTCCCAGTCTTTGGTAAGAAGGACTCTGGCCCAACTGCTCAATTGCCGCAGCACGGTTTCGCTAGAAACTCTACATGGGAGTTCCTCGGCCAGACCAAGGAGAACCCACCAACTGTTCAGTTCGCATTGGGTCCTGAGAATGTGGACCCAGAGACTTTAGCTAAATGGCCGGGCAACGATTTCACCTTAATTTACACCATCGAGCTCACGGAGGAGTCTTTGAAGACCACAATTGATATTGAGAACACCGATAGCCACCCATGGGAGTTCAACTGGTTGTTCCACACATATCTCAACGTGAAGGATATTGAGGACGTTTTGGTCTCCAACTTACCAGGTGAGATTTGCTACGACCAATTGCTCAAGCAGACTTACGAGGAAAAACTCCCTGTTGTCACTTTTGTCGAGGAAGTTGATAGAATCTACCAGAAGGTGCCAGAGAACAAGCTCATTCAAGTTGTCGCCCTCGGTCACCCAGTCCACACATTGAAGAGAGATGGCCTTCCTGATGTGGTTGTTTGGAACCCATGGATCAAGAAGTCTCATGGTATGAGCGACTTCTTGCCAAAGGATGGATACAAGAACATGGTCTGTATCGAGCCAGGATACGTTCACGAGTTCAAGAAGTTGGAGCCTGGTGAAAAGTACACCGCTTCCCAGTTGCTTTACAAGGACCACCTCAAGTTTCAAGCCGTCTAAGCTGTGATAAATTGAATATTCAGAGTTACATAAACCTCATACCTGTACGTATGCTTTACTCGTAGTGCTCCCATGATAAAGGGGCTATGAAAGATCGATCTACAATATGAAGATGTGAGTAAAAGCGATAAAATCAAACGTATCATAAAATAATCATAGGAAATCAATACTATACTGTGAGAGTCCAGTGAGCCAAACCACATAAACGGGCCATCCATAGGTGAACCAGCACCTTGCCCGACCTTCCTATTACCATGCCTAATCCCATGTGGCTCTGACAATGTTATAGTTGGCAGGCCTCTCAACCAAACCGTCGTCAACAACTTCAAACTCCTGCCAAGTCTGCTCAACATAGGCATTGACTTTCTGCTTGAAGAACTCGATAGTCTCTAACTGGTCAAACTTGTTTCCTTTAGTGATATCATCATTGATCTTCTTGCGGAGTATCTCAACTCTCTCAGCCAGCACATCAAGTCTGTAGTTCATATAATCCTTGTAGAATTCGTTATAGAGTGAACCCGTGAGAACGCTTGGCTTCACCGTAGTGAGTGGGGAGTTATCAAGCATGACATCCTTTGGTCTGTAAGATGTGACAGAAGTGATCCTCTCAGTGAAGTTTCCCCTTGGTTTAGTAGCGATGTGCTTCAAGACACGACCCTGAAGGATAGCAGCCCACCCTCTCTTTGGACCCTCAGCTCTGACTACCCTACCATCACCGGTGGCCAACGCTGTTTCTCCACCAATCATGTTGGTGGTATCGGAAAGCATCAAGACACAGACAAATTGTGGAGAGTCATAGTGCCATGAGACGATACCTGGCATCTCTTTTGGAGCTTGGTTCTTGTCAGAGTTAACGTCCAGGATCGTTGTGTCTGGCTGTCTCAGGGAGATGTTGATGTTACCAATCTCATAGTCAAACTGAGGAACTAGGTGAACACCAGACATCTGATCAACGATGGCTTGGACTCTTGGGTGGGTCCATGCGTCTTTGGTAAAGGAGGACTCCTCCAAGGCATAGCCTCTAATGTAGAGGTCTTTATCACCAGTGGTTGAGGTACTGCTTAAACGGGCCCACTTCTTGAATGTCTGCTCTTGGAAGACCTCCCATCTCATTAAGGCGATGCACTCGTCTGTGAATAGTGGGAAAGGTTCAGAGACTCCAATCTCAGAGATAGGCTCCTGGTGTGTCTCTTTGCAGCCAAGCTGGGCAAGGGTCTTTCTCTGAGTCTTCGCAAAGTAGTCATCAGTGAAAAGGATGTGTCTGTCTGGATCAAACTTGGTGTTTGGGTCGATCCCCATATCCAGAAACTCCTGTAGGAGTGGCTTAACAGATTGCTCCCAGACCTCATCTGAAGGCATGTAGTTGAGGTTATCATTCAGGACATCATCGCTGAGTGCCTTCTCTGTGAAAATTGGAGCTGGCATGTTGGGGCTATTTGATTTACTGCTACAGGATAAGAGAAGTACGGCTGATGTCTATAGATAATGAGGATCGAGCCCAGCTTTTATATGCTATTGCCCCTGCCCACCTCCCAGCAACTAGTGAATCCAGTTTCGAAAGAGCACTCTAATCATACAGCTCAAGACGCTATCTGTCATCCAAAATAGTACTTGCTGGCGACGATAGACACAGCGTTGATATATGGCAGTGTAGTTTTTCCGGATTGAGTATACTGGCGCAAAAAGTTTGGCGCATGACGCATGACAGCTGATAAGACCTGGGGAAACAGGGAGCAGCTCGTTATCCATGCGGTAGGAGCTGGCGGAGCATGGCATTGCTGATATCTATGGAAGGGATGAGAAAGACAATATTTCCCTGCTTCTTGACCCAATGCACATCCATTCTAGGTGGAGCACCTAGGGTGCTGATGCTAAATTGAGTAGTGCTCGGAGATTATCAATATGGCCGAACGAGCCATTGGAAATCTTGAGAATTGTTGAAATCAGGCCCTGGAGAACCATGGGGAAGGACAGTGAAATTGGTGGTTCTTAAGATAAGTTTACCATCTGAAATCTCAGCCCTTGTAGGTTAATGCTGATATTAGTAACACATTTATTAGATACCTGAGACCATGAAAATTTTGGGCTCCTAAAAGGTTAAGTCTAGCAATCCATCCTAAAACAAATTTCCCTCTCTGTGAGCCTCTACCCGTCTTATACAGTCACTAACTTCCTCACTGGGAAGACCTGATAAGTCAGCCCAATCTTGAAAATGAGGCATGTCAATTTGTGTCTCACATTTCACTGTTGAAGCCTCCATTGGAAATTTATGGGAGATCAGCAGTCCGAAACACACTACTGTCATCGGTTTACAACCGTTTGACACATAACTTTGCTGATCGCGGATCCACCAGCTTCATGCCGGAGATCGAACTACGACGCCCGATTACTCTTATCGGGTCTTTATGAGTATGCATCACAGCCGCTGGTAACATGTCTGATAAGGTAAAAACCCAAAGGCCAATGGGCACCGGCAAAACGGCAAGTCATAGTCTCAACAACAAATTGACAACAAATTGGTCAACTAACTTGAAACAGATGGAGTAGTTTATTCACCATCACCTTTGTTCCCTAGACAACCAAAATTCTGAGTACTTCGTGGTGCATCTTAAGGGAAGCAACAGTGTGGGCCGACGCTTTTTGTGTCTAGTAGTAGCGCTAAGCACCAGAATGAGGGCAGTCCCATCAACATCTACAAAATTGATATTTATGTGCTTTATACGTAGCAGTCGCTTCGCTAGCTGCTTGGACATATGCAAAGAACTTTGTTCCAACTTGTTAGATGGTTAACTCCAAGTCAGTTATGGAGCTTCTTGCAGACATCGGAGTCTACCCCATCCCTGCTGAGCTCTCCGTCACTAATGTTCTCAAGGGATGGTTCTTACTCATTGGGTTTGTTATTTACATCTGCATCGAGATTCAGGTCGCACTTTGGATCTCCATATCATCTCTCTTTGTCCCGGATTCCACCACTGTGGCTGTCTCCCAAGCAGTACATCGCTTTTTCTGGACGACGCTAATATACTTGGTAAATAAGAGGAAGATTAGAGTCATCATCTCTGGGGTGGACCTTCATGATCCAATCCATCAGGAGCTGTTGAAGAACTCTATCATCCTCAGCAATCACAAGTCCTTGTTTGACTTCTTGTTGATCTACTATTTGAAGACATTAACCGAAAAGGCGACATCGGACGGGATCATGTTGAGTTTCTTCAACTGGAACAACTTCTGGCAGACACCAGGCCTCGCTGTTCTTTGGAACTTCATGCACAATGATGAAAACTGGGAGATGAACATTGTTGAACTAGAGCAGAGCTTGAATGATTTAATCAAGCAGAGCTCTAACAACTGGATCGTTCATTTCCCCGAAGTCAACATCTGTACGGAAAAGAACCGCCTCGTACAGGGACAAGAGCTTGACAAATACTTCCTTCCGAGGTTTAAGGACCTCTTATACCCTCGATTTGCTAACTTTAACAACTTGATCAAAGTGGCACACAACTCCACAGTGAGCAATATCAGGAATATAGTGGGCCTCACGATCTTATACTACAACCCATTGAGGAATGATTTCTTTAACCCTACATTGTTTGAGATTTTGACCTTGAAGCAACCTGTATTCATTATCAATGTAGACTTCAAGTTGAAGCCACTCTCCAAGTTGCCTACAAAGCACAGGAAGTTAGAAAAGTGGTTGGAAGCTGAATGGTCGGAGAAAGATAAGATACTCGAGCTGATGAGGAGTCAGTTGAAACTCACTATTGAGTGATGCAGATCCTACACAGGTACAAACTAGTCATTACGTCTTGTGTATCATCATCTATGTATAGCCCCACACATTGAGTAAGCGTAACAAGAGTAGTTCAGAGATCTGTCTTCTCCAATTTCTCGGCAAGCTCATCAACCTCTTTATTGTCGTTATCTGGGGTGTACTTCTCCTCTTCCTGTTCCAATTCCTTCTCCAACTCCTCAGCATCGAACTGCTCTTCCTCAGCCTCCTCTTCAGACTCCTCCTCAGCATCACTGTCTGGCTCTTCCAAATCATCAAGCTCATCGAGCTCACCGACACCTCTCTGCTCGAAAATAGCAGTGATTTCTTCAATGACTGAGTTTTCCTCCTCCAAAATGTTACCATTCAACTCCAAGGATTCCAAGTTTGGAAGCTTATTCTCAATAGCATTCTTCAAGTGTGGCAAAGAACGTTCATCAAGTTCATTGTACTGCAACTTCAACACCTTGAGTGTCTTCAAGGTTTCACCAGCCTCAAGGGCCTTAACCAATTCGAGAGAACCAAGTGGTTTCAACAAACAGTCGTTAACGTTCAACTCCTTCAAGTGCTTCCACACTGGCAAGTTCTTGGCCAACACAGTAGCGGACTTGGTAGTGATTGTGTTATCCTGCAAATCAATGATTCTAAGTTTAGTGTTGTACTTCAAACCCTGGGTAATCAAGGTGGAGATACCAGTTGGTCTGATACCATTCTGATAAAGCTTGACAACCTCCAAGTCCTCATGGGCTTTCAAACCGATAGAGAGGTACTTGGTAGACCCGTTCTCCAATCTGTTTCTACCACAGATAAATGTCTTCAAAGATGTCAAACCGAGCTTCTTCTTGTTCAAACTGAGCTTGTAGAGACACTTACCGATACGCTCACCAGCAAATGGGCCCATACCGTTGTTGGACAAGATCAGGTGCTGGAGGTACACAGCCTTTGGAATGAAGTCTTCAACTGGCTCAATGGTCTGCAAGCCGAAGGCGTTATCAGACAAGTTGATAATGGTCAACTTTGGGGCATCGATCATGGCTGGTAGGAGGTAGTCCAACGACTTTGGAATCTCTGTGTTCAATCTACCAGTGAACAAGTCGGAAAAGTTGACCTCCTCCAAGGTGGACTGGTGCTTTTTCATAGAGTTAGCCAAGTGCTTTGAAGCCTCAATACCGATGGTGTTACCAGAGAAATCAATCTTCTTCACGTTGTTCATCTCATCGAGCTGCTTGAGATACGGCTGAATATCAGCCTCTGTATCGAGCTTGATGGCCTTTCCGGCGATGGAGAAGACCTCCTCATCCTTGTACTGTGGAACGAAATCAAGGGTAGCCATGATTGATGGTGCTTGTTGTGAGAAATTGTAGAGATTGAGTGCCGCCGAGTGATTGTGTTTACATTTGGTACAGATTTTTTTTTTGGGTCTCAAAGTGGCCCTGAGTTTTATTGTGTGGTGTTTGGATGTTTGGTCAAAGCAAGTGTACCAGCCGCAAGGTGGCTCTAATAAGATAACCAATCTACAGTGATAATTATAGCAGAAAGCATGGATCATAAAGGCATTCAATGGTTGATATTAGAAAACATCTCTACCGTAGGAAGAACATTAAGTGAAGCTTGCTATCGGGTCTGATGGATGTCGAGGGGCAGCAAGCCAACTAGTGAAATCCCCGAGGATGATCCGTTTCCAAATCAAGTTTCAAAGTGATGTCCAAACGGACAGGAAGAAGTGAACACAAGGGAAAATCGGGAGATGTTCGTCTTACTTCTTTGGGCCATGCAAAGGCTCACCAATGTTCTTACCTCTCAACTTAACACCCAAGTTTCTCTCCAACTTACCGAGAACCTGTTGCTGTGGAATGGCTCTACCAGCCTCGTAATCGTTGATAACATTTGGCTTCTCATTGACTCTGGTGGCAAGATCCTTCTGAGTCCACTTCTTTTCGTTTCTAGCCTTCTGGATAGCCTTACCGACGGAGGCATCAACCTTCTTTGGGGCAATAATGTCGTCAGATCTGTCAATCATTGTGAGACGTTGACCTTCAACATCGGCGGCCTTGTTAGCGGAACCGTACTTCTTGTCGACAGACAAGACGGAACCAGTTCTTCTAGCAGCGTTGATCTGAGCGTTGGTTCTAGCGACACCAGCTCTTGGGCCACCACCACCAATGCGGGCCTTGGAACCGATAATTGTTTGTGAATCCCAGTCTGACATTGTGAAGTGAAGATTAGTTGTTGATTTGTAGTGTTGTGTTGAGTTGTGTGTGAGACTAGCTCGTGTGGGGTTGGAGTTGGTGGTGGCGTTTAGAGTAGTTCAATTGATGTCGACGTCTTTTTGTTCGCGTCATCGTGTTGCGCGTACCATTATTGAGCACCGTCCCCCAAAGGGTGTCCTATCAAACAGAAACTTTTGGCAACAATACCTTTTGATGAGAAAATTCCACAAGACAGGGCCAACCTTAGGGTTAGATTTACCAGATTTTGAATGATGATTAAAGCTTCCTACTGCCCTGGAAATATCCATATATGTGATCCCCGGATTCTTCTAGAAGCTTCGGCTTTGCCATCACAAAGCTTATGGTACGGACCACACCTTTGAAATTTTTGTAGGTATCTCATCGCCATGATTAATCAGAGTCTATACTCTACACACATTAAGTCTTTAACTATCTACCTTATTACACCTGCAAATCATGGCCAAGTCTGAACTTGAGGAGCTGGCAGAATTCCTTCATCACGAGCAGGCTCCAATCAGAGCTGTTGCCCTTGAGAACCTCGTTGGATTTTGTCAAGGCCCACACAGCAAGGTCTTTTACCAGGACAACTATAGACCAATCAAGGATTTGAAGATCTTGGCTCTATCTAAGGGTAACACAATCATTCAGAACGCCCTCACCATTCTTGTGAATCTTTCTGGAGATGAAGCCGTTAGAGATATCCTCGCCAGTGACGATGGCTTCCTCAAGAACATGATCCGCATAGTGTTGGACTTGGAGAATAGAAACGCCGATTTGGCTGCCATTATGCTCACTAACATCGCTAAGCATGATAATGCTAAGAAGATTTTCGAGTTTGAGATCGAGACGAAAAACAGTGAAGTTTTCAAGAGCAAACGTGCCATTGACTGTCTCGTTGATGTGTTCGTTAAAGGTATGGACAATGCACTCAACAAGAGTGCCAACTTTGATTACCTCGCCTACTTATTTGCCGACCTCTCTCGTTTCATTGAGGGAAGAAAATACTTTGTCACAAAACAAGATTACGATGGCGTTGTTCCAATTACAAAGCTTGTCGTCTTTACAGAGAAGTACGACAATAAGACAAGACGTGAAGGTGTTGCATCTACGATAAAGAACGCACTCTTTGAGGTTGAAGCCCACCTCGACCTTCTAGATGAATCTGATGCGAACTTGTTGCCTTACCTTCTTCTCCCAATTGCTACATCTAAGGACGCCGAACTTGACGAAGAAGAATTGTTTGATCTTCCAGATGAGCTTCAGCTTCTTCCAGAAGATAAGGTGAGAGATCCAAACCCAGAGATCATTTGTGTCCATCTCGAGTCCCTCTTGCTGCTGTGTACAACTAGACAGGTTAGAGATTACCTTCGCTCAAAATCCGTGTATCCATTGGTGAGAGAGTTGCACAAGAATGTTGAACATGAGGCAGTCCAGGACATGTGTGACAAGTTGGTGCAGATGCTCAAGAGAGATGAAGGTGTTGAACAAGTGGAAGAGATCATCACTAAGGAGGCTATTGGTGATGCTTCTGATGATGAAGTTATGAAGGAAGAGGATGATAGTGATGAGGATGATGATGCTCTGGTTGAGGTTCTTTGATTGAATGGTCAATACAAAAGTTAATGGTTTAAATAATGCATTGGTTCGTGTAACTCGTGTCATATCGCTCAGTTCGTAATCACTAGCGCTCTATGTGAATTGATTAACCTTAAACTCGAAGGCCAAACACTTCTTAATATGGTTTGATCTGAAGCGTATGTTAGTAAAATGTTGTACATGTTGTTTGACTTTTGAAAACGTACCTTGAAATGTAGACTGATAAGAGAAAACATGAATGCCTTCACATCCTGCACGAAGTAATAGAACGCTCTCAATCCATCAGGATCAGCACTGTTTTTGACATCAGCAAGTGAGCCAATCTTACACGTTACCAATCGCACATGTGCACCACCCACTGATATTGTGAGCTCTTGAGCACCTTCTCTATTCTTTGTGGGCCAATTCTTATCAGTCTCCCTCATGATCTCTGCTTCTTCAACAAACCTTTGGAGCTCCTTGGCAACGGTCCTGCTCACTGCGAATTGCTTCCTGATTATGGCCTCCCTTCTATAATTAGTGTTGTTTGTGTATGACACACTCGCTGACTTGCCATCTGGTGCAAGTCTCACTTCAAATTCAAGGAACTCGTGTCCAAATTGTCCTTGATGGCCCGAATAGTATTTCAGGAAGAAGTCAGACTCTTGTGACAAAGAAGCCGAGTGGCCCTCGAGCTGCTCCTTCTCATCTGGCAAAAGATCTCCTGTTTTTTCGGTATCCTCAATGTCCATCACTGCTTGACAAAGACCGGCAACACTAACGCAATCGCTGACGTTCTCAAAAGTCTGTCTCTTTCTCCAAAGATAAGTGTCCGCCCTCCCATGGCCTCTAGTGTTCTGAAAAGTTCCGAACCAAACAGCCGGCGTACATGTCGGCCCGCCCTAATCTTCGCGACCGAAAAAGATGACATGGACAAACTTCGATCAGTCTTCTCACTTCTCACTTAGTTTAAAGAGGCTGCAGGACCCTGACATTTTTTCTCATCTACACATTCCTCCATCGGGAACACCACAATGTCAATAATCACAGACCCAGAGAAGCAGTACCAGCTCATCACCAAGAACCTCCAGGAGGTTCTTAACGGCCAGATTATCAAGAATGTCCTTGAGGTGGAGAAACGTCCACTCAAGATCTACTGGGGTACCGCCCCAACTGGTAGACCACACTGTGGCTACTTTGTCCCTATGACCAAGCTTGCAGACTTCCTTAAGGCTGGTTGCGAGGTTACCGTCCTCTTTGCTGACCTTCACGCCTTCTTGGACAACATGAAGGCTCCACTTGAGGTGGTTGGTTACAGAGCTCGTTACTACGAGAAGGTTGTCAAGTCCATCTTGAAGTCCATCAACGTTCCAGTTGAGAACCTCCGCTTTGTCGTTGGTTCTTCTTACCAGACTGCTGAGAAGTACACCATGGATATCTTCCGTATGTCCAACATTGTCTCCCAGAACGATGCCAAGCGTGCTGGTGCTGATGTTGTGAAGCAGGTGTCTAATCCGCTTCTTTCCGGATTGATCTACCCATTGATGCAGGCATTGGATGAGGAGTACTTGGATGTTGATGCCCAGTTCGGTGGTGTTGACCAGCGTAAGATCTTTGTTCTCGCTGAAGAGAACCTTCCATCTCTCGGTTACAAGAAGAGAGGTCATCTCATGAACCCAATGGTTCCAGGTCTCACACAAGGTGGAAAGATGTCCGCTTCTGACCCTAACTCCAAGATTGATGTCTTGGAGGCTCCAAAGGACATCAAGAAGAAGATCAACACAGCTTTCTGTGCCCCGGGTGTTGTTGAGGACAATGGTCTTCTCTCTTTCGTCGAGTACGTCATCGCTCCAATTCAGGAGCTCAAGTTTGGTGAAGGTCACTTTGAGTTCCCAATTGACCGTCCAGAGAAGTTTGGTGGTCCAATAACATTCACCTCTTTTGAGGATCTCAAGAACGCTTACAAGGAAGAGAAACTTGCCCCACCTGACTTGAAGTCCGGTATGGCTCACCAGATTGACCTTTTGCTTGCCCCAATCCGTGAGGACTTTGCCAACGACCCAGAGTTCCAGGAAGCACAAGCCAAGGGATACCCGGCTCCTGTGAAGGAGGAGAAGAAGAAGAAGGTGAAGAAGGACAAGGGTTCTCGTTACCCAGGTGGTGCCAATGCTACTTCTCCAGCTCCAGTTGACGAGGCTACAGAGAAGCTTGAGAAGACTACTTTGGATGAGAACAAATAACTTGCTAGAGATTATACAAAGTTGACTAAACGCCATACAAAGCAGCATTATCTGTAAATTAATGTCAAGTACAGCTAATTAATATCGTAAATCACATCTACACTAGTTATCAGTACATCAAAGTCATGTGCAACAATAATATCGTCTAAGCAGTCTCATTTTTCAACACGAGGAAACCATCATCGTTCTTGAGGAGCTGCTTCACAAACACTTTGACCCTGGCCTTATTCTCAGGGTTAGACAACTTAGACTTCAAGCTCAAGATCAAACTCTTAGCAGTGACCTTACCCTCACGCTTGACGACAGCAATGACATCCTCAGCAGTGAGAATGTTGTCTTCAGCAGGAGCTGGGATCATCGGGTTCTCTTCAAGTTTGATTACGCTTTCCTCCTGCGGCTCTAGTTTGACTCTCTTCGTTTCTCTCTCATCAGCCGATGATGGTTCGATGGATCTCTTCTTGATCTGTGGGTTCCATTCACCTGGTGGGAACTCTTTCAAGACATCTGGGGATGCTTTGAGTACAAGGAAGCCTTGATCATATGACTTCACACGGATACGTCTAATAGATGGGGATCCGGCTCTTGAACCGAAAGTCGTTCCAGATGGAGACACTGGCTTGCTGAGATCAGCGGCAATCAATTCTTCGTCAGTCTTTTCAGCCTCCAAATCTGATTCATTGAGGTAAGGGTTGAGATCTTCGTCAGAATCATAGACACCCGCTTCAGTCTTGATCAATGTTTTACGGACTCGTTCTCCGTCCTTATCGACCTTTCTCACCTCGAAAAGATCATCGACATCGTCATCGGCATTGTCTTCGCTCTTAAGGCCCAAGGCATTGGCTGTAAGCATCTCTCTCTTGATTCTTCTCTCACTTTCCTTGTTCTCGTCTTCGTTACCCTCCATGATTGGTGCCTCTTCATCATCAGCAAACTCTTCATCAAAGTCTAAGTCGTCATGATCTGAAGCTCCACCATCTCTCTCAGTGGATCCCTCCACAGTTTTGAGCTTTTTCTTGGTACGCTCAGATCTTGTCATCTTCTGCTCATTCTCGTCCAAATGCTTCATTAACCATCTAGGGACTGTGTTGTGCTTCTGAAGTCTGGCTTCAGCCTCCTCTAAAGTTAAAGTGGCGTACTTGTTTCTAGGAGTGAACTTATACACCTTATCAGAAGGCACCATGATAAACTCGTCTCCCTTCATGTACATCAAACAGTAGTGGTCAGCACTCGATGCGTCGTACTGTCCAACCCAGGTATTTGAACCATCGTAGTCTTCCATCACCCATGGATAATACTCTTCGTATCTCAGCTTTTTGGCATTCTCGTCCATAGCATGCAGCTTCCTGGTCTTTCTCTTTTGAGGATTGACTTTTCTTCTGGCTCCACCATCTGGGGCAATGTTCTTCTGTTGCTTAACAAGCTTTTCCAATTTCTTTTGCTCCTCACTCTTCTCCGGTTCAGGTGCCACATTGGCATCCTTCGTTATATCAAACTTTGGCAGAATGAGTCCATCCCTAATAGCTTGCTGTTTCGCCTCCATCTGCTCCTGGACCTCTGCCTCAGCTTCTAGCTTCGTCTGAGCGTTCTCCCTTTGACGCTGCTCGATCTCGGCTCTCGTCAATTGATACTGCAAGTTCTTGGTCTCCTTACGGTGCAATCTGATTGGCAAGTGGAACTTTCTGGGATCTACCGGCTGCTTCGATTGGAACTTGATGATGTGAGTTCTCACCTCCTCAATGTCAGCCTGGGTACAGGCCTTGAGGGTGTACTCCTTCCACTCGTCTGGATTGTAGACCTCTTCCTTCTTGGCCGGTGGAATCGGTCTCAATCCCTCTCTCTTCACGGGTCTCTTCATGAACGGACGCGCAGGTGGGCGAAGTGGATTACCAGACATCTTATGAACTCTTCTAATATATGTACTGGATTGGATGGCGGTGCCGCGGTCGTCCTCCGTTTCTTTGGTGGCGAGTTCTCCAACTTTCATGTTGGTTTGTTTTTGTTTCGGAGGAAACATCCGCACACCACATGTACTTGATAAACTATCACTTGAGTCGCAATTACTGATAAGTCGGCCATAAGCCATTAATTAATACTCATTAAGGTCATTACTTATATAGCGAGCATCACAATGTCTCCCAGCCACCGATGTCCACGGTGCCCTCTAACTTTCGAGTTATGAAGTTTTTGACGTCATGCTGTAGCCACATCTGACGGATGAAAGTGTCGTACTTCTGGCGGCTTAGGAGAAGTACCTGATTCTGCCTGACATCGGAGTCATATTCCCCATGAGAGTCAATGTATGGAGCCGGATGGAAAGATCCATTACCCCTATCAAGAAGGAGCGTGGCACTGTGTTTGGGCAACAGGAAGAGACCCATGTCATTCAAGCACTCATTCTCAGCATGATGATTACACTCGCCAATCACTTGGCCTGGTGCCTTCTTCTGCAGATTGACAATGTCACCACAGAACAAACAGATTGCTGGATCATAGTGCGCTAATGATGTAAACTTGTACTTCTTGTACAGCAACTGTGTGAAAATATCATCCATCCTCTCTGGTAGATCAACCAAACGGACCTGACCAGTATACTCCAGAGACTTGAAAGACAGTTCATTGTCAGTGGTAGACACATACTTTAGGAAGGCCTGGAATTTTTGGTTTTCAACACCATCGCCTGAAAACAAAGCAAGCATCTCCTCGACACTAGGAATGTTTAAATAGTCACACAATCTGTTGACCTCCAACCCATCCACATCCTCATCTTCCAACCACGGATCGAGTGAGACATCGGAATAGTCAGCACAGTTTGCGATAGACCAGATAGCAACTCTCCGTAGGAATGGAGTCAATGACCGAACCAACAAAGTGTACAAGACTTCCTGGAACTCAACTGATTCAAAGATTCCATCGCTGACATTGTCGAAAAGTGGGTGGTTGTCTCTCAGATCTCTAGCCATGGCCACCAAATTGTAGTATGCAGTCTCAGGAGCTTTCACAACAGTTATATCAAGGATCGAAATTTCACCTTCGAACAACTCATTGTGGAGCTGGGCTAAGATAATAGCCAGTTGCTGAATAAAGTGGTAGGTAAATGTCAGTCTGTAGAGCGAGTTCATTGAGATACCATAGAATGGGGTGCACCCCACCAGCAACTCAAAGAAGTCGATATCCTCAAATACGTCAAACAATCTATCAGAAGAGAGATAAACAAGCTTCCCAACCATCTCCTCTGCAAACTTCACAGAAAAGCCCTTTGGCTTCGCCTTGTTAGCCTCTGGATTAGCAGCCAATGCAACCCAAGTCTTTTTCAACTCAGTCAAGATTCTCAATGTCGTCAAACACTGGTTCGAGATTAGCCCAGTCACCAAGCCTGTGTCACTTGCGAGTCCTCTAACGGAGATCTCGGTGCCTTTGATGGTGCTGGACACCAGTTTGTTCAGGTGCTCACGAAATTGTGGTTGGGTGATAGACTCCAATTTCGAGCTCAGACTTACCCAGATGTCGTGAAGCATCATATGTTGCTCATCATCGAATGCCATGTCTTTGAAACTGTTCTTGAGAGATAATTTACAATCTTCGACAACTTGTCTAGAAAACTGATCGCAAATCTCTGGCTCGACAAATGAGATGTTCTTGATCTTCTCAAACTGACTATACCAGTCTTGATCGGGAGCAGTAAAGGCTGACAACTTGTTCTTGTTGTTGTTCCACATTATTGGAATGAATAGATTGCCGAGGGATTTGCATAAAGGACAGATGAATTCAGAATTCTCGAAGTCCTCCGGTACGGTTCTCGTAATCTGGGTTTGACGGGCCTTGGCAGACGACAGATAGTTCTGGTAGCACGAATAGTGCATGCCGTGTCCACAGCTGGTAGCCATCATATCAGATCTCAGAGCGTTCCTCGTGTGACTTGGAAATGCAGGTCCAACAACAGCCTCCTTCTGGATCTTTTCGAAGTATCCAGGAAGACATTCACTCTGAGAGACGCAATCGTCATCGTCCAAGCTACCGCTTTCTTCGAAGGAACGAAGAGTCCAATACTTGTCATGGAAAGGCACAGTTCTTGAACCTGAAAAGCGAGAAACGTTGCAAACAACACCGAAAACGGAGTCACCAGTAGTCACAGACATCTGACAAAGAATGCAGTGCTCCTCTGGATAGTGCCACGAGTTGCCATTCTCGGCGTCCTCTGGGGATATGTCAGCAGCTTCTGGCTCAACATTATTCTTCTCAACGAATTCGGTCTGTTTCCTCTTAAACTTTGCCATGATTTTCTCCCTGCGTTCCTTCGCCATTCGCTTTTTCTTCTCAAACTCTGACTCCTTTGTAGAAGCAGTCAATGCCGCCATTCCAAGTAACGAGGCGTCAAAATTTTGGACCTGCTCATGGAGATATGCCTCAATATCAAAATGATAGGACTTGAGAACCTTGAATATAGCTCTAATCTTAGAATGGTAAGCAGCACATGTTTCATCGGTTAGGAACTTGTACAGAAGAGCACCAACGCTCTCGTAGTAGAATGGTTCGTTGTGGTCAGCTCTGAACTCGGAAAATATCAATTCATTGAAGACAGCGGAATATGCCAGCTCCGATCCAGCAGATGCCAGATGAATCAGGTGAAGTGAGAGGTTTAAAAGAGATTCCGTCTTTACCACACCCTCGTTGTTAACAACCTTCAGAGTGCTTCTGATGAATTGAACAAAGATCTTGGAGGAGGTGATTTTGAAAAGGTTTTTGAATGGAGTGTTGGCGAGTGAGTGAGGAGATGGCTCAATGTAAACATCCTTCACAGCTAGACCCGTCTTCTTAGCAATTCGTTCCTTGACAAGTTTTTCTGCCTCGTCCCTCTTGTTTGTACTGTAGTGAACGTAGAATGGGTCGACCTGGTCCATAAACTCCTCCTTTAACTTGTAAATACCAGCTGCACTTGGTGAAGCTGGTGGAATGTAGTTTGCAACTGAGGAAAGAATCAAGTCGAAACGTTTCTCGTGAGCCATGTAGTCTGGAATGTCAGAACAGATCTTCGAGTAGCTCATTGGCTGAAAACAGAGACAATGGATGATCTCTTTCTTGATGCGGTTCTCGGTACTGTTCTCAAAGTCTTCTAATGCAGAGGTATCAGAAAGCAGCTGGATCATAGTGAGCAAGAACTCTTCCACCATCAGTGGCAGGATAGTCTCGTCATATGGCTCAGGACTGAGTTCTTCCTTACACCAAGACAGAAGAGCCCAACGTGATAAGAATGACGAGACAACAAGATCACGGTCAAGCAAGCACATCATCAGCTGAATCATGTAGAAATCTCTCTTGAAGCCCGATTCACGAATACCACTGGTTCTGTAGATGTGTTGTTGGGTCCTGATACTGAAACCATTTCTGACCCAATAACCAACTCGGATCTGTGCCAGCAGCACTAGCGTTCTCAGTGGATACTCCAGGATGTGAAACTTGAGGTCACCTGAATCCCGAAGAAATCTCTCAAGCTCATAGGTATCTCCAATGTCTGAGTACTGCACGACCCAAGTAGCAAATGCATGTAGTGGATGAAGGAAACTGACAGGACTGTTCTCAAGCTTGAAGCTGACAATCTCTTGAGGGCCTTCAAGCGACTCGATCACAATCTTGTTTAGGGGACCGACATCTGTTGGCTCACCTTGAGATACCTGATCAGAAGGCATCTCACCAGCGAGCCCGATTCTATCAAATATCAATGCAACCCAGTTCAATCCCTCAGCTGAGTCTGTCTTCAACAAGGTCTTGGCAATCATCTCAGCAAGTGATGAGATAACCGAGTACATGTTGAAGTAGAGGCCATAATCATTGGACTCGTACTCAACATGTTCAACAGCCTCTCTCTTGAGCGTTGGCTTTCCTTGAAAAAGGTCAAGTATGTCACAAACCTGGTTCATGAACTCTGGGCAGAGGATTGGGGAGAATGACTTCGTCTTATTCAGAACACAGCAAATCTCGAAAAACACTTGGCCAATACGTCTGTTCTTGAAGGATGTTGAGAGGAGATCCTTGGAAATGACTATGTCTTCCGGTCGCATGAGAAACAGCTTGGTCAGATAGCTGTAAATGGCAGCCAGAAACCTTGTGAGGTCACCATGATTGGCAATCATAGTGGCATTCAATGAAGATGTGAAGATCTGTGATGTCAATGTGGTCATGCAGCTGAACTCCGGTTCACGGTCGAAGAGAAAGAACAATTCCAGAATAGTGGGGTAAATGTCAGTGTACTGTGCACAAACTAGTGGTCTGAACCTCTTATTTGATGTGAGCACAGAATTCAAGAGTGTATGCATGTTGGAGCGGATGCTCTTCCAAAGACGAATGTCAAAGTAAAGGATGTACTGAAACCTCGATCCATGGAAAGAAGCTGTGCTCTGTGTGTTACGGATGAAGTCGGGATCATAGTCACAGCGAGCCGCTAGTACAGGATCGATGTCCCACTTGACAGGCGACATCTTCCAATGTTCTGGAGTCTGTGGAACAGAGGCTTCACCGAACTGCCACGAAGCAGTCGTTCTGGATGGAATAGTTGGGATCTCGTTGTTGAACAATGAACCCGGAAATGGTTGAGCATCATGTGTAGGCTTGACACCAATTTTCCACTTCTGACAAAATGCCTCTGCCAGAATATCTCGCGTTATATTGTAGTTCCCATGAACTGGGCCATTCATCATCTCTGTCAACCAAAGAACCATCTCACCACACATCTCTTCTCTGAAGACATCCCTGGCGTTTCTGATCAAGCTTGCAAGACCGGTAGCTTCGAGTGTTGACTGAGCTTGGAGTAGTTCATCAATGTGAGAAGATGTCATCACTTTTGCACGGCCGTTCACATTCACCTCATCGGCGACCATGATGGCAAAATCATCAACCTTGTCTGTAGTGGATGTGATTCTCTGTACAGCATCTCTGTACTGTCTATTTTGGTCATTATACAGCATCAAGTGGAACTTGTCTGATGGCCAGTCGGTACCAAAGTACATTCCTTGTTCAAGAGTAGAGCTGTGGCCATCCATGAGGATACTTTCATTGTTCTGCTTCCGGTCCTTACTGAACGATAATGGCGAGCTGGACATCACATCAACGATGTAGTCGAGGACAATCTCAAATGTTTGTAGTAAGGAGTTCTTAAACTTTTCTGGGATCTCACTCTCTGGTGTCTCAGCAGTGTGGTAGTGCTTACAGTTGAGTTGAACTCTCCATGCCTCTTCATCTCCACAGTCACATACGCCTCCGTTTTCTCTCTGACAAATCGATGTTATCACGTCGTGTGAGTCATGTTGATCCGCATCAAAGCAGTTTTGACACAGGCCTGACGTCTCATCGTCTGAACAGGTCATGCAGCGGTAAACGGGTTCACCTTTTTTGAACTTGCGGCCGCATGCTCGGTGCGGATGGGCAGGGTCGTCAAAAGAACCACGCTGGAAGTAGAAATCTTGGCTCTCCAAGTGCTGATAACGCTCCGGGACCAGCACGTGCTGCCATGCCTTAGGTAGTGTGAGTTCATCAACCTCTGGGAACAGCTCTTTCATGTAGGTACCCTTGTAAGAGGCTGCAAATGACAGCAGACGGCGAAGATCAACCTTGGCTGGTCGACTGAAGTCGTGTTGATACCGCTTTGGGAACTGGAGGAGTGCCTTTTTGAGCAGCTCGCCATTGTCCACAAAGGTGCACGGCAATGCACAATCTCCACCTCGATGGTTCATTTGGCGGATTGTGAATGATATAATAGATGGTCTAGAGGGTTGTTGTGAGATGGAAGAATCGAAAATGTGGGGGGCGGCGATGAGCTATGGGTGGCGCTTGTACTTTGTTTGTTTCCCCGACCAGTTATCTGCCAAATATGTACGGGTCACAAGCCTCGCTAATAGACATCGCTCTTTCTTTCTTCTGAGGGACCTACAATTCAATAATCTAATCATCAATAAAACATGGGCATTACATAGAAGTTCTTCAAAGCATTAATAGTATCATATCAGGAAGATCACTCGGTCTTCTGCATCTTATTCGAGGCATCTTCTCCCTCCAACAGCGCAGATGTATCAACTTCATCAAACCCTCTCTTAGGACCACCTGTACCACTAGACGTGGACTCCGTGAAGTCTTGTGCAAGCAACCTGTTGAGCTCTTCATCATCCATCACAGTAGCGCTGGCATCACCTTCCAAACCTGGTGTGCCCTCCTTCGAAAGAGACTCAAGAACCTTGTTGAACTCAGGATCGTCAAGGTCATCATTCAGGAAAGAGAGGTCTGGTTGCGATGCTTCTTGCTTCACCTCTTTCTTCTCAGCAGATGTCTGCACTAGAGAAGGCTGTGGTGGTTCCGAGGCTGGAGCAGATTCTGGGGCTAGTCCTGGAGCTGTAACAGGCGCTGTAACAGGCGCTGGAGTTGAGCTCGTATCAGCAGTCACGGGTGATGCCGTGGTGGTAGTATCTAGCTTCGGAGTCTCTGTCACGGGCGCTTTAGCAGCTGATACCTGAGTTGACTGTGCTTGTACTTGGGCGTTCTCTGAACTGAGAGGCTGGATTGGGGTCGCAGCCCTTGGAGAGACCGAGCGTTCAGGGAATGGCGTGTACTGCGCAGAGACAGCTGGCACCGACTGTGGATTTGGGACCTGTGGAGATGGCAAATAAGATTCTCTAGAGCTAGATGCCGCGGCCTTTGGGACACCCTGTGCTGCAGGCGGGACAGAAGTGGCCTGTGAGACAGCTGGTAGAGCTGGAGTGGAAGTGGCATGTTCAGAATTAGTGGATGGCGGTTGCTGGGGAGTTGGTGTAGCTGTCTTCGCTGGAGCCTGCTGAGCCTGTGGGGGTTGTGGATATGGGGCCGATGACGGAGCCTGTGATGGAGTCATAAGCTGCTGCTGTCCATGTGATGGAACATGGTGTTGAGCTGTATTCAAAGAGGAAGGAGCAGTCTGGCCTGGCAAAGGACCTTTTGGTTGGGGATTGTTCTGGGGAGCTTGATTGGTGGCTGGTGGCTGTCCTTGGTGTTGCTGGATGACGGGCTGTGCTTTCTGAACTGGTGGTGTACTAACAGGAGTTGCAGCTCGAGAAGCAGGAGCAGAAGGAGTGACACTCAATGGGGCCTTGATTCTTCCATTCGTAACCTTGTAAGTGGCAGCGTTAAGAGCAACGGTCAAGATCTTGGTCAGCTGTTGTGGGTTGGTCTCAATGAGCGTGGCAAGAGGATCGGATGTGATACCCTTTGCCTTAGCAGCCTGAGTTACTTGGGCAATAGTCATGGCAATAGCTTGGGTCAAGATAGCTGAGATGGTAGGTTTGTCAACCAGGTTTCTCAGATCCTTCGACAAGAGAACAAGCTGTTGTTGGAGATGAGCAAGTGCCTTCTTGGTATCAGCACCCAATGGGTTTGGCCTTTGTTGGGTAGAAGTTGGAGGAGTTGTGCGTTGGCCCTGTGGAGTAACACCACGATTGGCTGCAAGTTGGGCCTGGATACTTGGAGTCTTGCTCTGCTGGCCTGTAATAGTCTGAGCGGCCTTGTCCTGTGTAATCTGTTGGTTGGTGGTACTGCTATTACTGTTGTTAGCATACAGCGGGACATTTGGAGTTGGCTGTGTCTGTTGCAGATGCGTCTGCTGTGGCTGACCAAGACCAGTGTTTTGAAGTTGTATGGTGCTCTGTTGCAACTGAGACTGAGGTTGTAGTGTTTGAGGACTTTGGATCGCAATATTAACACGCTGCTGAGCGTCCAGGGGCACACTTGATACCACCTGTGGTTGCTGCTGTTTCTGTTGTTGTTGCTGCTGTTCAATCTTCAATGCCGCAGCCTTAGCCTTTGCAGCCGCGGCAGCCTGCTGCTTCTTCTTAGCCTTTTCCTTCTCAGCGCAGTATTCCTCGTCAAGACCCCATAGCCAACCTTTACCTTCCTTTGACACCTTCCTGAATGCCTTGTTCAGAGACAAATTATGGCGGACCGAACTCTGCCAGCCATCTGGACAGTACTTGTAGTATGGGAAGATATCTCTAATGGATTTGTAGATCTCAGCCAATGACATTCCCTTGGGCGTACCATGAGTTCTCAAACAGGTAGCGATTAAGTTGGAATAAGAACAATTTGGTTTTGTTCTGTACTCCTCTGGGATCTCCTCCAGAGTGTAGACTTTCTTTGGTGGCTTGGGTACTCTTGTCGTTTTCTTCTCCTTCACTGGCTTCTTTGCAAGAGAGTCAGCAGCTACGATACCGGCGGAAGGTTGTTGAGGAGCAGATGATACACTTGCAGCCTGGCCATTGACTGGCGCAAAGTCCATACTTGTGAGGTGTGGAGTGTTCTTACCAGAGCCATCAAGACCATCACTTCCACCTTGGTTGGCATATAATGCACTCTTTAGAGTAACGGCATCTGATGGGTTCAAGGGCTTCGATGGGCTCTCGCCCTTCTGTTGTGGATCAGCACCTGGGAGCACAAATCTGAACACAATCTGGCCAATCTGGATTTTGGACTTGTTTGTGAGTGGGACAGTGGCACCACGTTCAATGAAGTTATCATCAACAAATGCACCGTTCTTACCCTGGATGGAGAGCTCAAATCGTTCTGTTCCAAAGTTGTAGAAGATCTTGGCGTGCTTTCTCGAGATAGCCTTAGACGCACCAAGATGGACATCAACACTGTGAGATTGATCATTCTCAGACTTACGACCAAGGATCACTTGTAGCGTTTGCACGTAAAAGATGAAATTCTCAAACTCGAGTCGGGCATAGGCGGACACCTTGGCTGTACTCTGCGCTGAGTCAGACCTCACATCAGGGGTTGGTGCACGTACTGTTCCCGGTACGAGAGCAATTGCTTCTGTTTTCAGTGCAGGTTCGGGAGTTGAAGACGGCTGTGTGTTGGTGACTGGTGGGTTTCCTGATGGGAGATGGAGTTTGGTAGTGGTGGGTGTTGTTGTAGAAGGCGGTACTGAAAACTCCTGTAAGAGTGGTTCCTGTTTGACCGCTTGAACCTGTGGAGACTTGGACGGTGAATCAGGATTTGTGACTATCTGTTGTATCGTCTCATCAGGGTTAGTGTTGGGCTCAACCTGAGGTGTTGATGTCATAGTTGCCGGTGGAATTGATGGCGGCTCTATGCTTGAAGAAGACGTGGGGATGAGTGGATCATCAATTACTGGCTTTGGTGACAAAATCGTTGGGACTTGCGGCTGGTCAACCTGTAATGAGTTGAGATCCACTTCGGGAGTCGATTTGATGGACATGAACGAGTCCACCTGACCTGCCTGACCGGAGGCCATTGTATGTGATGTTGTGATAGTGCTGCTCTATCGGGGATGAGCGCGACAAGTAGCGTGGCGGCGGGAATAGATAGGCGGATAAAACAAGTGTGCACCGTGATCAGATACAATGTTGAGTGGGTATCCAGACTCTGATGCTAATGATGTGGATAGTCCTTGAGCGTGGGTGTTCCTTTGTGTGGCGATTGATGAGTTGTCCTGTAAATGTAAACAAAGGATAACTGCAACAGGATAGTCTTTCTGTAGGTCCTATGAGTTGTATGAGATATATCAGGATTGCAACCAAAGTTTTGATAAAACAGTCTCCCTCTTAGTATCGGTAAGACGCGACGGAGCAGTGATAGATGCGCTCTTAGCGTGCGTTAATGCCTGAGATGAATACTCATCTGTTTGCCTTGTGCACCTTTAAGCGTACAAATTTTCCCATGTCTATGCGTGCGCGAACCAAAAGAGGGAAGCTGCGATTACTGCCAGGTACCCAGTTTCTAAGATTAGGAGTGAATATCTTGCTAGTTTTAATCATTTTAGACAGTTCAAAACGCAAAGTAGCTGTATTGAACTGGTGTATTTGTGGATGTGTTTTATTGATACTGGAAGGAACGCTACTTAAGGATGGCTATCAATGGACATGAGGGCGGTACTTTAGATAGTGAGGAGAAGAGGCCTCACGATCCAAGTCGAGAAATATGTGGATGATGACCCTAAAGAAGCGATAGCAGTACGCAAGACGTTAATTTTAGTCAATAATCAAACAGCATGGGCGAAGGCAGTATTGGAGGTACAGCGAGCGACTTTAGTCTTCCTGACACTCTCTGGGGTACAACAAAGTTGCATTTGACGCAAAGTATCCACTAGACACATCGGCGATGAGGAGAGGAACCTTCCACTCGGTAACGCTTGCGTGCAGTGAAAAGATATTGAATCGAATGTTTGATCAACCCAGATCACCAACATGTGGGGTGGTACCTTTTTGTGAAACTTTTCAATGATCTAGGAGTTCAATCATCGGAACAGCTTGAGCACTCTGACGTTCCGTCCCATCCAGGATGTAGATTCTTGAATGCCGAACTCAAATAACAGTGATAAAAGTTACAGGTCATTGATCTGTTTAGCAGCGAGTTTCTGATCTGTTTCCTCCTTCCGCATAAGCCACTCTCATCGTTCTCACTCTTTGGAAGGGTCGCAAGTAGCTTCAGTATGCAAGCGCTCTGGGGATGAACAGAGGGGAGATGGATGCATCAAGATGTGGGGGCACATGATGATGTTGTCGCTTTGATGGTAAATAGGTAGGAAGTAGGGCATGAAAACAGCATTGCCTTCACCCGATCACAGTGAGCCCGTCTTCAAACAGTGAAGCTGTAGCCAGTGCCGAGGTCTCAATTGTCCCGTGGCCGATGTGCTTAATGCTTGGTGTTTATAGTTCTGCAACCGTTATGCGGTGTCAAGCAGAGCTGGCCAATAGGCATGGGGCCGGATAGACAGCGTGGTTTTTGCGTTTCTTTTTTGCTTGACTCTGGGCCGGGAAAACACGGTTGGCATCGAGGGAGCCTACCATTGGGGACTGCCATTTGCAGTCTCTTGGTGTGTGCATTGGGTCATTAGAAAAAAACCTCAAGCACCGTTTGTGCAAGCCCAAAAAGTAGTTTTACTAGTTGAAACCCCGTTCTTTTGGCAACCATCGAGCTCGTACGGTCTGCCCGTCTTCGTAGCGGACCCTCGCCGGTACCAAAAGGAGGTGCGCGCTAGATCGATTCGGACGCGTCGACATCCGACCTGGTAGGCGCCGCAGAAGGTTCAAACCTAGGAAAGGTCGGATGTTCACTTGCGCGTGCGATTGGCCCGGTTTAAGTCCATAGTTTCTTTCCAGATGAACTTGGTTACTATGAACAGTAGACCCAGAGGGGGGAAATCTGCCCCTCGACGGCCAATTAGGCAGAAGCGCACCCCACACGGACCGATCAACCTGCCCCCCGTCGCGAGCCGGAAGTCCCCCCACTGGCTGCCCAATCGCGTTCGTTAATTCATGGAAAATTCCTCGTCCGGTGCGCGAAAAAAATTTCAGATATAAAGCCAGCGCTCAATCCCACTTTTTCCTCGCCCATTATCCGCACCCGGTTCACCCCTTTGATCCTCAAGCCAAAGGTATTTCAAAATGTCTGAGCAGAAATCCTCTTTCTTCGTCGACTTCATGATGGGTGGTGTCTCCGCCGCCATCTCCAAGACCGCTGCCGCTCCAATTGAGAGAGTCAAGCTTCTCATCCAGAACCAGGATGAGATGATCAAGCAGGGTCGTCTCGACAGAAGATACTCCGGTATCGTCGACTGTTTCAAGAGAACCTCCGCTGATGAGGGTCTCGTTTCCTTCTGGAGAGGTAACACCGCTAACGTTATCCGTTACTTCCCAACCCAGGCTCTTAACTTCGCCTTCAAGGACAAGTTCAAAGCTATGTTCGGTTTCAAGAAGGACGAGGGCTACTGGAAGTGGTTCGCCGGTAACTTGGCTTCCGGTGGTCTTGCTGGTGGTTCTTCCCTTTTGTTCGTCTACTCTCTTGACTACGCCAGAACCAGATTGGCTAACGATGCTAAGTCCACCAAGGGTACTGGTGAGAGACAGTTCAACGGTTTGTTCGATGTTTACAAGAAGACTCTTGCTTCTGACGGTATTGCTGGTTTGTACAGAGGTTTCTTGCCATCTGTTGTTGGTATTGTTGTCTACAGAGGTCTCTACTTCGGTCTTTACGACTCCTTGAAGCCAGTTCTTTTGACTGGTTCCCTTGAGGGCTCCTTCTTGGCTTCCTTCCTTCTCGGTTGGTGTGTCACCACCGGTGCTTCTACCGCTTCCTACCCATTGGACACTGTCAGAAGAAGAATGATGATGACCTCTGGTCAGGCCGTTAAGTACAACGGTGCTTTCGACGCTTTCAAGAAGATTGTCGCTGCTGAGGGTGTCAAGTCCTTGTTCAAGGGTTGCGGTGCTAACATTCTGAGAGGTGTCGCCGGTGCTGGTGTTATCTCCCTTTACGACCAGTTGCAGGTTATCATGTTCGGTAAGAAGTTCAAATAAGCAACTTAAACGAACATAGATTGACTCTAGAAAGATTAAGTTAATATTCCACTCTAACGCTTGTAACTAGTTATTTTCACTTTATCATGTTGTAGTTATCCCTTCTTTTCTCGTGTGGTGGTTAAACTTGTGTTGCTCTCGCGTCTTATCGGAGCCCGGATCGGAATCCCCGCATCGTCCCCTTTGATGAATCCTGGGCTTCACCAGTGTGTAAGTCAATCCCTTTTAATGTTCCAACCCTTTATCAGGGTCATCAACATGCTGAGGAGCGAAAACATAACAAACAACACGTACTGCACTTCTGTGGTGAGCTGTGGACCGGAACGGCTGTACGGAGCGATGATCCAACCGGAAAAGCACCCTGCCGCATTGTCCGCTCTGGCCGACTGTGGTGTCTCTCGTGTGTGTGTACTGTGCCAGCAAATCTGACTCTCTTAAGTTCGAGGTGGTTTATCAGGGCTGGCATCGTGCTCGCAAATTGGCTAGTTAAGCTCCTTAGCGGTGATCAGCGATTACGGCACTTATTGTAAGACGGGAATAGTCTATGCTTGATGCATGGGAACAAGTGTTCAGTCTCATGAGTAACTGGCCAGAGTTCTTGAATCATCAGCTACTGTTCGAATCAGACTCCAATGTATATATGGCATTCTCCTCTCTACTGTTGGAACATTGATTAATTGTCTCCTTGTATTGATTGGTGATCGGGCGAACCTCTCGTGCTCTCGGTGCCAAGTGCTTCGTCCCCAGTACCTCTCCAAGAGAGCCAGTGATCCATTCCCCTGAATAGTTGAACACAAAATCCGAGAAGGGAATGGCATCAATCCATGAGTGCCACAAATAATAAAAGCCACTGTGCCTCGCATTAGTCACTGTGTAGTAACACACGAACCTTACAAGTGTCACGATACAGACGACAAAGAAGCGACCTGCTGAGAAATGCTGTATTTGCAACCAATTTCCACCACAGATAAAAGACCCTTGATAATCCGTTACCACGTCCAATATACCCCACTCATGTTTCAAGTCAACAGGTACATGGTGTTCAATTAAGTGTGCTCGGGTTTTTTTTGTTCTTTGGCTCATAGACGACCTCTACATTTTAGAGCTGAATATATGTATCTTGTCTTCAGGCTCCATAGCGGTAAATCAAGCGCCCTCCCTATTAACGTGACAACTTCTACGCAGGGTGTTGGCGGTTATGTGCGCCACGCACTTCAGCATCTCATCGCAGAATCTCACGAAGAGTCAGAGGTTTATATAGCGGAAGCAGTCAACATGTGAAGCTGAGGACTAATGGTTTGCACCTTGCCGAACTATAGCTGCCTCTTGGTGATCGTGAACTACAATGCAAGTCTTAACGTGTGAATCATTTATAAGAGAGAAAGAACCCTGGTATACTATCGAAGCACAACCAAGACTTGCATCTCAATACTAAGAAAACGGCTTAGTTCTCAGTGTCAACGACGTAACGACCCAAGATCTTACCCTGCTCCATAAGCTCGTAAATCTCTGGAAGAGTAGAGAGACCAACAACCTTCATTGGAGACTTGACAAGACCTCTGGTGAAGAAGTCAATAGCCTCTCTGGTGTCAGCTCTGTTACCGACGTAAGAACCCTTGATCTGAATGGACTTGACGACGTGGGAGAAGACCTCAGACTTGCAGACGGCACCAGCTGGCAAACCAACAAGAACGACGGTACCGGTTGGTCTGACGTACTCAGTGGACTGAGAGATAGCAGCCTCAGCAACGGAGACGTTGATGACACCGTGTGGACCACCCTGAGTAGCATTCTGGATAGCCTCAACAACGTTCTTCTCCTTGGTGAAGTCGATGAAGATCTCACCACCGAGAGAGTGGAAGAGCTTCTTCTTCTCCTCACCACCGTCGATACCCAAAACTCTGAGACCCATGGCAGTAGCGTACTGGACAGCAAGGGAACCAAGACCACCAGCGGCACCAGAGATGGCAACCCACTGACCTGGCTTCAAGTCAGCTGTCTTCAAAGCCTTGTAGACGGTGACACCGGCACAGAGAATTGGGGCAATCTCGGCCAAGTTAGTACCCTGTGGGATCTTAGCGGCCTGGACAGCGTCAGCAGTAGCGTACTGCTGGAAGGAACCATCGTGGGTGTAACCGGAAAGGTCAGCCTCCAAACAGTTAGACTCGTAACCCTTCTCACAGAGCTCACAAGACATACAGGAACCGTTCAACCACTTAATACCGGCGTAGTCACCAATCTCGAAGTTGGTAACCTCGGAACCCTTGGCAACAACGATACCAGCACCCTCGTGACCACCGACGAGTGGGAGCTTAACTGGCAATGGCCAGTCACCCTTCCAAGCGTGCAAATCAGTGTGGCAGACACCGGAGTACTTAACATTGATCAAAATTTCGTTTGGCTTTGGGGTTGGGACTGGGAGGTCCTTGTACTCGAGCTTACCACCGTTCTCGTAGAAGATGACACCCTTCTGGGTCTGTGGGATGGCTGGGGCAGTGGCGAGGCCTCTGATAAATTGTGGTCTGAAGGCAGTTCTCAACTGTGTTCTGAGCATGGTGTGATATGGATACAGGTTGTGGCAACAGTCTCTCCGCGCGTAGGAATGTCCCTTGGGCTCTGATAGTGGGCGGTTGTCGGACTTTTATACTTTTTCCCAGGCAGATGTAAACTTGTTCGGGGTACGGACAAACCACTACTGCGATATGTCTGTTTCGGTTGATTCCTATAGGCTCACTGCCAACAGTTCAAATGCCAGACCTGGTTCGCCCGCGTCGGCCATGCATTAAAGATGCGCCTCGGACTTTAAAGACAAAACACCCTCAGATCCAGGATTTCTAAACTCTCGGACTCCAAGAGGACCACTAATTACTTGGTGGCTCATTAGTAGTACTTAAAGATACTTCTTGCCCAATTGCACTCCTGGAATCAACTCCGGAGAGGCAATTAGCCCTAGAATCACTTTTTTTCAGCCTTCAAAACCCTCGTTCTTTACTCCGAAACCCCAACTCCGACACTTTTTGAGCTTACGTAATGGAGGGGCAGTATGTGGAGCACAGAGGTCCATCACCACCACGATTCCACGGCGCATTAAAAAAAAACTCAGCACGGGGTAATCACTCCGAAAGACTCTTAGCCAAGTTCGCCATTGATAGAGTGATCAGCTACTTTCAATGGAGAAACACATGGCTATCACGGAACAAATAATTGAGTATGTCTTTGGTATGCCACGCCGCACACCACGTCTGCTGGGTTGCCCCTCCCCCATGCCCCTCCATCAGTGATTGAGTGGCTGATCCTACTTTATTGGCGGGGTATCTTGACTTTAGCGTGTTCGGACTTGCACCTCCGTCTTTCGGGATGCCTCGTGGCCATAGCGTAGAGAGTCCATTAGGCGTAGGCCAGGGCGTGTTGCGCATACCGCACACTCCTGATCATCCCTTATGGGACAAGACAGGACAACGACCCCCAATACAGGCACAGAAGATGGCTGTACGATGGTGTCTGTCTTCAGATGCCTATTTTCCGAGCGATTTTATACGATTGCTTCTCCTAGAGGTGATTCAAGACTTGTAAATGCATGATTGTCCTTCTGGTTGGATTCAGGAACCATAGATGACCCATTCGTACATGCACAGGTCTGGAGAGAGGTCTTGATTCAAACAATACAATGGTTGACTCCTCATTTCTTGGTGATTGACACATTGGTGCTTTTGTGAATACTAAAGGACGCTTCGTGTCTGGACGTACTATGGCTAAAGAGCAGTAGCGCGCGGTCAATTAACATGCCCTGATCTTCAGCTGCAAGCACCTGACAAGTATCATGGGTGTAGTTGATACAATTTCCGGTCATGACTCGCCATAAGCTAAATTACAGGAACGCTCCATCTGAAACCAATGTCTTTTGCAAGCAGTACCCCACTGGAAGCTTCGAATCGAGGATGTGAGAGACGCATGTACAAGCGCATTGAGCTTAAAGCCGAAATGATCTATCGCAGGCGGCCCGCGTGCATACAGCTTGTGTTTCTACTCTTAGCTTTCAGCCTTTCGTTCCCTTAAGAGCTATCCACGTTATAGTCTTATCAGATCGGGTTAAATCGGCTATTGAGGGATATACTGGGGTGTCAATAGCTCTAGAGCTGAGAGTGACGGATCAACCTCGCCGGTGCTGTAGTGTCGTGGTCACAGGCACGGACTGTTCTTACATCGGTAAGTACGTGATTACCATCTCTGCACTCAATCTCGTGTCTTTGTTGGGAGAGCTTTATACTCTGTATCACAGGACTAACCATTCAGACACTTTACAAGCTGGACCAGGTGTTGACATGTCTTGAGCTCAAAAGAGAGTTCGGTTCACATGTTGCCTATAAGGTGGTCCCTTTTAAGAGCATGATGTACGATATCGAAGCTTCTCGTGACTCATTATAATAATTTCGCTAGCTACGAGAAGGGAATGAATATCATGAATGATCAAAAGAGCTGCTTAGAGTGGTCCAAGTCATACCTACCGCATTTAGCATCTAAGCTTTAACAGATCAAACTCTGTGACCTCTCAAGTGACCTAGTTCGGCCCCAGTTTGGCCTGACACTATGTCTGCGTTTCGTGAGAGTCTCAGGCCACCACAGAAGTCTATACATAACAGAACACTCATATCGTAACTGTCAGCTTGTACGCACTTTAAGCCTTCCACCAATGACTTTAAAAACTGTCGGTACCCATAACTAAGAGTGACAATGGCACTTCGCGAGCTGCTATTATGTGAGGATCGATCGCGCGGAAAAGGTACAGATCGTTCAACTCGCGTGGGCCTGGGGAAGCGGCGCTTAGGTGCGCAATCTTTCAAAATTTCACTATTGCCGCTGATAACGGTGTATTAAATGATAATTAGCTTGCTAGCCATAAGCTGATACTACAAATGAATACTAAACATTTAATCTACATTAGTATTCTTTGAAAACATATGTTGAGGTAGTAAATTTTAGAATCAACTAAATAAATTGAGAGATACATTTCGACTTTTTGGATAAGTTTGAATATTGAAGTTCTATTTTGAGACAAAATTCGCTGTTCTCATCCTTATTGCAACTGGAATAATCTAGAAAATGGCCAGGCCCTTATCTACAGTTTTACTGGAGCAAAAATAGAGCCCTGGAAAAGCCCCTTTGGTGCTAAATCCACACCCATAGCTTGACGTATTAGGGTCGACTAAAAATATAGACCCTGCATGGGCTGGGCTGTTCTCTAATTTGTCCCTTTCAAGACACATGTTGTGAAAGAAGAGGGCTTGATTCATCCAAAACTCACAACACAAATAATTCCTACCAGGTTATATTTTAAATATTGACTGCTAATCAGCATAAGGGGCCGCTTAAACCCGTACATCTTTGGACCAATCTGTCACATATAATACTATTGTTTCAATATTGAGCTCTGCAGTTCCGTGTTTATGGTATACGCCATAACATACCATTTCGGAAATAGAGTGTACCTGACCACCGATATAGAGTTCATATAGGGATATAAATGAGCTATTGTCCTTGACGCATTTTGTGCCTCTTTTTCTTGGTGCTGGTGTCGGTGTCAAGTGCCACGCGCAGTACGGTGTTGTACCCAATTGGTAGCACGGCCATATTTACTACACTATGTTTTGGGCCCGATAAGGGATAAGCGCTGTCCATCTAATGGCAATACCATACTAATCGATGGATGCTCCCGGTGCGCGTAGTGTGGGTCCCGGATCTGGATGACGAGTCTGTGCTGTTTGCTCTTTATTGTTCTTTCCAGTGCAGATCATTACAGTGGTGCAGCGTGCGGCTGCCTGTTTTGAATGCATCAAGTTTTACCAGCCGGGTACATTATCGGCTCAGCAACTCGAGGAGTTGGGCTAGGGGAGTAATGTGGTCGGTGCATTTGTATGGGAGCTGCTGCCAGTGTTTCTGATTGCTGTGTTGTGTTTATTGCCCCTAGTTGAGTGCCAGGCTCTCTGTAAGAGTGGCGGGCGCTGCGATTGATGTTCTCTAGGTGATAAGGGTGATAGGTGATATGTGATAGGTGATATATGATGATCGCCCCGCCCTGATGGTTATACGAAAGATTGCGGATCCCGCGTCCTTGATGAGCCCACTGTTGCTCACAAAGCTGGGTCTAACCAAGGGTGTGGCATTGTGGATGTGACAATTACTCCATAACTTTGCTGTCACCCTGCATCGCAAAGTTTGCCTGTCTCCATGTGTGGAACACTGTCCAATTGCAGTGCCCGCCTAAGGATGCAGCGTTTTTCTTTATTGTTAAGAGTGGAGAGTGAAGGATGGGGTATTATAAAAATGGCAAGTAATAAGTGTCTATGCGTAGAGTTTGGCGGTGCCACTAGATATTAGGCTGTGGTGCAGTTGTCCTACGAGCCTAATGGAACCTGCGGTCCTGGAACGGCGTGTAAAGAACCGTGAGCGCTTAGTGGATACCAATCCCTGATATGCCGATATTATTTGTTGAGATTAAAGGTTTCATGGCAGATAACAAGGCGCGCAAAGGGACGAGCTATATGCGAGGATTTCCAGGGTTTAGCGTTCCAGTGGCTGCCTAAAGCAGTTGTGCGTTGCTCCTTTTTGGGAAACTGTGCCGTATTCCACGAACTTTAAGTTGAAAAGGATTAACGATACGTCTGATCAGCAATAATTGTAGAAGCGGAGAGAATCCAAATCCCCTCGAAGATACCGAGTCGTCCGGAGGAGCTGTTTGACATTGACATCACGGCCGTTTCAGAGTGAGCATCCTTCGAAAAGACGAGGAGAGATTATGCTGCAGGAGATTTGCCCAAAGGGGCTAATTGGCGGCATTATGCGTTGCCGGAGGGCGCAGGTGCACGATGGATCAGGGAGCTTTGAAGAAAAAAAAAAAAAAAAGGAAGGAAGTGGTAATCGCTTCTGAGACATCGGGAACGCGGCTCAGACAAGTCAACTGGAGCAAGATCTTCCTATAGTAAATTATCCTTGTAAACCGGGAGGTCACAACAGTGAGACTGAGAACTGGTTTGAGCCGCGTAGAGCCGAGCGAGATTGTGCTGCTGACTCCTTGGAAGCTCGTGTAGTCGCCCACGCGCTTGCGAATTTCACCGGGCGCACCTTTTACATCATAGGCGAGAAGCCCTATAAAATCTTTTGACCATCCTCAAACAGGCACGCTCAAAGAACTTTTAATCAGTCATAAGGAACCCAAGTACTCTGGCTTTGGAAGAAATACCTCCACAAGCACATTCTCAGCATTCACAGAACAACACCCATCTACTTATCGTAATCAGAAAACACCGACCTTTTTTTTTGGTGCCACAACCGCCCGTGCGAGCCCACGAGATCTCTCACGTTCACACGGCTTATCAGGCTCCCATATACGCACATCACTGTTTGGAACTACAATTTTCACTTCTCTTCAAGCTTAGCCAAATTCATCTACGGAGTAAGATAGGGCTGCAAAATAAGATATATCAGCACTTTGCTCTCTACTTTGTCGATTGAGATCTGCAAAAGAAACGATCCGTCAAAAGAGACAGACATCCATCCCTTAATTCACACACACATTTGAACCCTTGAACCATGCGTCTTATCGTCTCCTTAGCCCTTGTCAGATATGCCAGTGCCGCCTTGTCTCTCTGTTCCAATTCTAACACTGGCGGATCAATCGTCAAAAGCAGCATCTACATGTCCAATGGACTGTGTAGGGACACATGTGCAGCAGAAGGCTATGCAATGGGGATTGTCTCATATCAGGACTGCTACTGTTCTAATGCTGTCCCCGCTGACACTTTGGATTCATCACAATGTTCTGCTAGCTGTCCAGGATACCCAAGTGAACAGTGTGCTGGAAATGGAGCATATGGTTACATTGAAATTTCTAATCCAGAGTCTACTGTTGGTTCAGATGATACATCTACTCAGCAACAGAGTAGTGCTACGACTCAGACGACATCATTGGTTCAGAACTCACAAGTTGAACCAACTCAAGTGAGCACGAGTGAGCAACAACAAACATCCTCGACACAGGAAGAAGACACAAACACTGATCCAACAACACCATCAACTAATGAGGTGACAACGACTTCCAACTCTCCTACGAGTAGCTCCACAAGCTCGACACCGACGTCGACATCCACAACAACAACTCCATCCAGCACACCGACTACTTCATCCACAAGCTCTAGCTCATCCACAAGCTCTAGCTCATCCACAAGCTCTCGCTCATCCACCCACCCTTCATCCTCACCATCCACCAAATCCACCTCATCAACTAAATCCTCATCATCCTCCTCCTCCTCCTCCTCCTCCTCCTCGTCCTCATCGCCAGTGATCATCACATCCTTCATCACATCGATGGCCACTATCACGAATGCACAAACCGAAGTTGTCACAGCACAAACGACAGTTGTCGTTGTGGAGACGTCTAATGCCTTAGCGGCGAACAATGATTCCAACACATCGAACAGTACGTCATCTGGATCCGATTCGTTTTTCGATTCAAAGGGTAAAGTTGCCGGAACATTTACCGCTGTTGGTGTCGTTGCCGTTGGAATCATTTCAATGTTGATTTGGTGTTGTTGTCATGGTATGTGTTGTGGTATTGGTGGCTCTAGACACAATGACGATGATGAGAGTGATGTTGAATGGGATGCGGAACGTCAGGAGGTTGTATATCCTACGGGGAAGTATGATATTGTTGATACCAATTCGAACAGTTCAGGTGGTGATGATACAGTGATTGGTGAGAAACAGGGAGCTGGATCACCGAGATTGGGAAGAAATGTTGCAGGTGGAGTTGGAGGTGGTCATAAGAGAGAAGTTTCGTTGGTTAGTACGGATTTCGGTACTCCAATCATTGATAAGAATGGTGAGAGTACGTATGTTGATCAGAGATTAGACGTTGGAAGATTTGAAGAGGAAGAGGACGTGGAGAGCTTGAATGATGGTCAGGATTATTCGAGGAAGGTATTGAAAGTTACGAATCCTTGATTGGCACTGACTGGCTCTGATAATGGGGGTAATGTCGGATATGTTTAAAATGTTTGAGCCCACATCAAGAGTCGGCATGCCCATAGTAAGCTCATGGTACGCTTACAGTACGCTTACAGTACGCGCTCACAGGTACGCTTATAGTACTCTCAGAGCACACTCAAAGTACGCAATTGCATTATAGGTTTGTCATTAATATAAAGGGATAAAGGTATATCCCACTTGTCATGTTTAAAGATGTCACTAAAGGCGTAGCACTTATAGAAGGTGAACTTGTGTGTCCCCACTGTTCAGATCTGAGCTCAGGAACCCTATGTAGTTGAGTAGCGTGAGGTGAATGTGGTGGTGAGACAACCACTGATACGATCAGATCAGAGTGGCCTGCTTTTTCTTTTTTTTTTTTTTTTTTGTTTTTTTTTTTTTTTTTTTTTTTTTTTGCTGTCTGATGTGGTGCCGCAGCCTTCTAGAAGGTTTCAGCCGGTAGAGGCTTCCAGTGGTTGGGTTCTTGGTATAAGATGAACGTTTTACCCCAAGTGGGCTGATTTTAAGAGAGGAACTATACAGCAATATCTGTAGACTTTTTGTGACTTAGGGGATTGACTGCCACATGGGCGCTCAAGGGTCCCTTTCAATCTCAGATTTGTGATAGAGACTAGCTCTAGGACCCCCCGCGCCTCCCGCGCCTCCCTCCGACGGTCACACCCCCGTCACGCCGACTGCTAGACGCAGGCTCCGGAACTTCACTCGCAGGGGCCGAAGCCTGTGTGGGCTGGGAGGGGGCAGGATATAAGAGCCCGGACCCGTGCTGTCTGGTGATTACACTTTGTGTTGAGCTCAGTATACAAGTTGTGCAGCAACAACACAATAAAACAGCACAAGTACACTCAGATGTATGCTCGCGTCCGTAAACATGAACAGGCTCTACGCGAGAGACTTCAACACCTCCGTCTAATGCACTCACCGTCAGCCTCTTCGTCGCACTCAGAGCAACCGGCAACCCGTCCAGGTCCCTCACCACATAAAAGAGCTCAACCACAAGCCCAAGATCAAACTCAAACACTGGAAGTTGAGGAGCCCCTCATCGACGATTGCTCGGGTACAACACCACACTCTCCACTCGATAGCATGATCTTCGAAAGACAAGTGCAACACAGCAACGCTGCACAGTCGCGGTCACAATCGTTCTCCTCTGTCTCCTCAATCCCGGCCCATCTCCCTCAGGAGGAGTACGTCCCCAGCGTGATCGACGCAACATGTGTCCTCGAAGATGGTGCTTCCTGTGTTGAAGTAATATGTGGCCATCACGGCCATCCCCTGTTCAGAAGACGCACAGAGAGCCTGGGTCAGTTGAGTCCAGTGTGTCTTGTGGAGAGCAAGTACGAGCAGGGCAGCTTTCAAGACGTGCCAGATCAAGATAACAATTCATCAGGTGCAGAGTCTGTAGAAGACGCAGAGATGGAGAAACTCGATGAGAATGCGAAGAAAGAACGGGCTGTCAGAAGAGCCGTCGCTGCCATGACAGGTGGCATCATGACCGACACTAGTCATTCAGATTATAAAACACTCGACTTCACATCCTTTGCAGATTTGGTGGATGATGAAGAAGAAGAGTCGCAAGTTACGAGTCCGATATGTACAAGAAAAAACAGTACTGTGATTGTTCCATTGAGTGTAAAGAGTACCCTCAATCAGTAATTAAATTCATTCCCTCATGCATTATGTATTCAAAAAAGTCATTAACTCCAATATGAGATAACATTGTACACTGAACAATATCATTAACCAGTCTGTAGCTTATCGTGCCTCCCATCTTGTACCTTATGGGTTGCTCCTCCTCATCACCAGCGCGAATAGCTGTCACCGCGATGGGGCCGCCCATTTCCGTCATCGTCGTCATCATCTGTTGCCTCGAACTCAATTATAACACCTGGATGCATATGCTTGCTTAACTTTTATTCCCCAACAATTTCAGCACCCTTGTTTCAGCTGTTTTATGGGTCAGCTCAGGGAGCCATTTCTCTAACATCTCTATCTCTGCGCGCTTGATGATATGCTTGCCCCACCTTCATGATCTCAACTTGCAGCTACGTTAAACAAAATACACTCACATCTCCAAATGCAATCGATTCATACAGGGCCATAACTAAGATCATGTCTAAACACACATCTCACTTCTCATCACCAGCATCATCATCTAACTCCTGAAGCTTTCTCTTACCTTGACCAGCGAGTCTGACAGCATCCAATTGCTGTGTAGCAACCTGCTTCTTCACCTTCTTTGTCATTTTTTCAATCTCCTCCTCAACGTCACCCGATGCCTGTTCAGCGTATTGCATCACAAGTCGTCTACCGAGTAAATGCACACCTTGTAATTGATCCATAGCGGACTCGGCCTCCTTTGGCAACATGAACTCGACGAAGGCGAAACCTCTGGCAGACTTGTCAAACTTCTTAGGCACTCTGACAGATTTGAGCTGACCAAACGAATTGAACAATTCGAACACATCCTTTCTGGTGGCTTCGAATGGCAAGTTCTTAACAATGATCTTTGCAGAGATGGCCTTCTTAGATTTGGCAGATGATGTTGGACCCACGGTGTTCTGACGGTGAGAGAGCTTCAATGAGAGTTTGTGTCCATCCAGGACTGTTCCATCAAGCACTTTGATAGCAGTCGTGGCTTGGTCCTTGGTTCTAAATTCGGCAAAGCCATAACCCATACTCTGTTTCTTGGTGGAGTCTCTTGGATCAACCTTGGTCTTGATGGTGGCAACGACAAACCCATCAGTCTTGTTGAACACCTCAGTGAGTGACTTGGCAGTGGTGGAGAAGTTCAAGTTCTTGACAAAGATGGAGACGGTGGCACCCTCAAATACCTCAGCATCCTCCATCACGACATCTTTCTCATTATCAGCAATCTCAACAATATTGGCCTGTGCAGCTTCAGTAGATTTGGCGTCAGTGGCAGTAGTCTCATCAGCTGTTGGATCTCTTGTGAACAAATCTTTTGGTCCTTTCTCCAAGTACAAGATACTCTTCTTAAATCTCTTGTAGGCCAACTTAGTAAATGCACTTCTGCCCGTAGGTATATCTCTGAATTGAACAATAGCAATAGTACCGGAAGCTGGCATAATAAACCTCTTCAATTCACCAAATGGTGTAAACAACTCCAACAGTTCTGTCTCAGTGGTACCATATGGGATATTTTTCACCAAGATCACACTATCGTCACGTTCCTTCTCCTTGAACTTCGTAAGATCAATGCCTTTACTCTCGAAAAACTTTCTCACATCACCGATGACATGAGCTTCAGCAAGAGCCTGTTTAACCGCTGAGCTTGAGTTCTCTGGGTCAATCAATTGACTTTTACTAACGCCAAGATCAGCAGCAATGGTATCCATCACAGCATCTGTGCTCAGGTATAACGAGTTCCAACTGAACTGCTGCTTGGAAGCATCATACTTCTTCTTTAACTCTCTCTGCTTCTTCAATGGTAAGTTCTTCAGATCAAACTCATCAAGCTTGTGGTCCTTCTTAGCCTCAGCGGGCAGGATGTGCAATAGACGACCTTGGAAGATCTGCTTATCGAGTTCAATGTAAGCATCAACAGCTTCATCTGGATTAGCGAATTTAATGTAGCAGAAGCCCTTAGAGGCTCCTGTTCTTGTGTCAACAGCCACGTGAACTTCTTCAAGTTGACCGAATTTGGCAAAGAGTGCACGGAAGTCGTCTTCAGTAGCAGTGTAAAGAATGTTTCTGAGGAAGAGACGGCCCGTGGTACGGATCTTGTCAATAGCTACTTCCTCCGCATCTGGTTGTGGTGGGGGAGAGGATGGCTTGGTGGATGTGGTCTTCGTGGCATCTTCTGGAGCCTGGTCACTAGAAGTGGTGGTGGTCGTGGCGGTGGCCTCCGTGGTGGCACCTGGATCTTCATTATCCTTGATTCTGATTCTTCTCTTCTTGAGCCATTCGAGATCGGAGATACCTTCATCATTTATATTCGAAGAGTTCTCCTGACCATCATCAGACTTAGGCTCCTCATCGGCCTTCTCGATTTCACCAAGTGTTAGCATCGGCTCCTCCTCCTCCCCATCGTTTTGATCCTTCTTACCGAAGTCTGCATACTCATCATCACTCTCATTTTCCTGGATCTTGAAGATCTCATCAGCGAGACTGTTATGGAATTTGTCCTCGACATTCTCACCACTTCCAGTCTTCAGGGCCAATGCTTGATCTAACAAGGAGTTGGAAGGAGCACCACCTTCATTCACAACAATATCGTTACTCCACGATTTTGTCTGTGTGGAAGGCTTGGTAGCCTCGATGAACTCTTTCAATGCAGGGTTCTGCTCGATTTCTTCATCAATCCTTGACTTATGATTAAGCTTGTTTTCTCTCTTTTGTCTCTTTCTTTCCCTTTCTTGTTCCTCTCTGGAACTTTCCTTTTCTTCTCTCTCTTTAACTCTTTGGAAAGCCTCTCTCTTCTTCTGCTTGAAAGACTTCGGCACAGTTGGATCGGCAAATGACTTGGCCAGTTGGACATCAAGCTTCGATGTGTCCATAAAAGACTGATCAAAGAATTTCACAGCAGCTTCAGCATCTTCGTCTCTTCTGTATCCAATGAATGCAAATCTTCTTGATTCACCCTTGTTATTCGTACGGAGCTTCACATCCGTCACATCGCCCTTCTTGGCAAAGTGCTGCTTCAGACGATCTTCAGTGACGTATTTTGGAATGTTCTTGACAATAATACGGGACATTACGGCTGGATGTGGATTAAAATACAAATGTGGAGATCCCTACTTATGGGCCTCATCGCTATCCTAAATTTTTTAAGACGGGATGGAGATGGTTGGTGCACACCCCCGGACCCACCTCGCGGATCGCGTGACTTGTTGGCAACTTCCGGTCAAGCGAGTTACGTCATGTAGATTGCTAATACTTAATTGTCTTTGTATCAATCTTGAACCTCAAGATAAGCTGACGAAGCTTTAACAGCGTAACGATTGATTACGCTCCTGATAATTGAACAGCCATGACCTGATAGTGATGTGATAGATCAGATGTATACAGAAAACGGATAAGCATAAAATAGTCCTGGGCAACGGGATATCTGTACTGAAACAAGACATAACCCAAGATAAGCGTGGCCCATACTGTAAACTCTAGCTCAACGCTAGCTCAATACTATGTTCAGCTCAACGGAATGAGTAAGCGTAGGTCGGTCAGCGCACCATGTCGGGAATATGTCAATTGGAAGTGCAGCATTTGTTTCCGTTAAGCCACATGCTGTGCCACGGACTATTGATGGACTGCCTCGGTGCCACATGCTGTCTGCCACACAGTTGCCACAAGCGCCACAAACTTTGCCACATCCACGCCACACAGCAAGCTGTAGCTCTGCTTTAACAGGCGTATCGTACCTATACACCAACAAAGGGCAATCCTTCGCTTACAGTTTTAGTTGCCTAGTCCAGGTTGCTCTGCTTATGTGGCTGATGTTTTCAAGCCACGTCAATAGTCGTCGTTATTGATGTGTCCGGACAGGGGCCACATCGGACATTTTTCTTGACGCGAGGGGCAGATCGTATTGCTGTCTTTGTCCAACCCTTGTTGCGTCTCTTCGTGGCTGATAAGATATAAGATCAACCTATTGTCCCAATCTGGGCCAAAAACACAATAGACCATCAGCCCCATATAACTGCTCTACCCACCTCTAGATAATCAAGAGATAACATCAAGGGGGCTTCTTTATCCCAGAATAGTATCTTTACCTGCTAGCTGTAAGCAGTACGCACGTTTCGGTTTGTCCGGCTTGTCCCCTGTATGTGCCCCACACCAGCAGCGTTGTGGCGTATGCTGGGGCTTTTTTTCACTTCACCTTTGTTTTAAAAGAGATGTCGCCGCCCATGGTTTTAACTTTTAAGGCATGACTCTCGAAATGAACCTCTACCAACAATGACTGACCCAATCTACGACGAGGAGAAGCTCCGTGCCGAGCAGGTGGATGTTGATTCCTACGAAGATGCCTCCTCCGCAGAGGCTATCCTTCAAAAAGAGATTGCCGAAGAGGCTGGTAACGATATTAAGTACCGTTCATGTTCTTGGCAACGTACTGCCATGCTTCTCTTCTCCGAGTACATCTGCCTAGCTATCATGTCCTTTCCTTGGTCATATTCCGTACTTGGTCTTGTTCCCGGTCTTATCATCACGGTCTTTGTTGCCCTTACAACGTTGTACACGGGTAAGATCATCGGTGATTATTGTGCCAGATATCCAACCATGATGAACATTTGTGATATAGGACAGCATCTCTTTTGGGGTGCCAAATGGGCCTGGTATGCTACTGCCGCTTGTTTCTTGCTTAATAACACCATGATTCAAGCTTTGCATGTTCTCGTTGGTGCAAAGTACCTTAATACAGTCTCAAACCATGGTGCATGTACCATCGCTTTCTCAGTTGTTACTGCTGTTCTCTGTTTCCTTGTGTCACTTCCAAGAACATTCTCTGAGATGTCTATTGTTGGCCTCTTCTCTGCTGCTACCATGTTCATTGCCGTTCTTCTCGCCATGATCTTTGCTGGTGTTCAGTCCCATCCATTCGGTTTCGAGGAAGGAACCCCAGTTGTCTGGCACCTCTGGCCACAGGAGGGTACTACCTATGTCCAGGGAATGAGTGCCATGCTGAACATTGTCTACACATTCGTTGGTCAGATCTGTTACCCATCTTTCATTGCGGAAATGAAGAATCCAAAGGAATTCAAGAAGGCACTGTACCTTGTCACTATCTGTGAGATTACTGTCTTTGCTCTTGCTGGATCCATCGTGTACGTTTACGTTGGAAACGACTACATCACCGCACCAGCATTTGGCTCCCTTGAGCGTAAGTTTAAATTGGCTTCGTTCTCATTCGCCATCCCAACTCTGATCTTCCTTGGTTCTCTCTACTCTAACGTTACATGTCAGTTCCTTTTCTCGATCATCTTTGACCAGAAGTCCAAGCACCGTACATCTCACACAATTGCCGGATGGGCTTCTTGGACCGGTCTTAACATTCTCACTTGGGTTCTTGCATTCATCATTGCCCAGGTCATTCCATTCTTTTCAGACCTGTTGTCCTTAATGTCTTCTCTATTCGACTGTTGGTTTGGATTTGTCTTCTGGGGAGTCGCGTACTTCAGACTCAAGCAGGCCAAATACAGAGGCCAATTCAATAGTCATGGTGAGTTTTATAAGAAGTTGACCGGCTCCGAGAAGCTGGAATACTGGATTTGTTGGGTATTGATTTTGATTGGTGTCTACATCTTGGGCCCTGGTACTTATGCCTCTGTCGACTCCATTGTCATTAACTACAGGGATAGTGCCTATGGTAACGTCTTTACGTGTGCCTCCAATGGTCTTTGATCTCAGATCATCATAATATTTTATGATAGAAGCTATTTATTAATCGTTTGATTCTTTATACTGAGAAAGATACTGTAGAAAGTTGTGTCAAAATAGAAACAATATCAGCCTGGTCACGTGCACACTCCGCGATTGTACAGCCTGACGCGTTTTGAAGAAATTCGTGTTGACGCGTCTCTCTTCTAATCTGACTTTTATCTATACAACTGTGCCCAGCCATGAGTAAACCCATATTGGACTTTAGTCTTGACTCTCTGAAGTTTCAAAACACAATATTGGCCACTTCTAAATCAGGCGAACCCCCATCTGGCCCACCAGCTGTTCCTAAGCTCACCTCAAAACCAACACTAGAAATCCACAATGACAATGAGAAGCCTGTCCACCTCGCTGATGGCCGCAAGATTAACATCAAAAAAAGATCCCGTGCTACTCAAAAGGCTCAAAGAGCCATGAAAGAAATTATTCAAGAGCAGAAGGAGAATTATGGATTCCACATTAACGAGCTCCTTGGTCGTCTCGAAGTCCAAAAACTGAAGGAACAGTCTCAATTGGACTCCACATCAAGCTCAGGTTCATATCTAAAAGACGTCAAATCAGAGACGTTATGGGCAGAGAAATGGAGGCCACAGAACTTCTTGGATTTTGTCGGAAACGAAGCTGGAAACCGTAAGATCCTTCGATGGGTCAAGAAGTGGGATCGTGTGGTGTTCGACAAGAACTTCAAACCGCTGACCACTGCTGATGGTAAGGAAGAATCCAGATTCATGGATCCATTTGGAAGACCAGAACGGAAAGTGCTGCTCATCAATGGACCGCCAGGTCTGGGTAAGACCACAGTATCCCATGTTATTGCTAAGCAGGCCGGATATGAAGTCATGGAGATCAATGCAAGTGATGAGCGCGCCGGACAGAGAGTTAGAGATAAAATTAAAAACTCGCTAACCACATCCACATTCTCTGGCAAACCGGTCTGCTTAATTGCTGATGAGGTAGATGGTGGTGCGGAATTTGGTTTTATCAAGGTTTTGATGGACATTTTGAAGGACGATGCCAACACCGTGAGGAGATTCCAGCATTCTGAGTCGTCTAAGTTCTTTGCACAGAAGGGAAAGAACAGACCAAAGTTCCTTCTTCGTCCGATTATTTGCATATGTAACGACCCATATGTACCCGCTTTAGAGAAACTCAGATCACAAGCTGAAATCGTCACTTTTCAACAGGCAACTGAAAAGGCACTCTGTGACCGATTGAAACATGTGTGCCAGGCCGAGAAATTGAGACTCACAACTGCTCAATTGAAAGAGATCATCCTTCTAACGGACTTTGATATCCGCTCCTGCCTGAATTTGCTTCAATTTGGTGGTGGTCTCAACACTTCTTCAGACTCGAGGAAAAAGGACTTCCAGATGACATGGTATGGTGTTGTTAACGAAATTTTCAAAAGAAAGGCGAAACTTCAAAAACCAGCACAGTTTCAAGAGCTGTCCCAGATTCTCAATGTGAACACGACCTTGGACAAGATCATTCAAGGTTGTTTCCAAGCATACCCTGATGTGCACTACCAAGACATTCGCATGTCGAAACCAGCTCTCATTAGTGACTGGTTATACTTTGCAGATATCATGAGTAAGACCCAGTTTGAAAATAACGGTGACCTCAGTTATTACCAAGGCCAAGTGGCCCTTCAGTTCTTCAACCTATTCAGTGATCTCAGTAATCGCCAGTCCATCAAGATAAAAAGTGACTGGGAATGGTTCGAGAAGCAAAAGATGAACAATAACGTTGTCAACACTATCTTCAACAGGCTCCAGCCGAATCTCCGTACGATTCTTTCAGTGAGACATTTGTCCTCTGAGGTGCTGCCATTTGTCAACACTATCATCACCCCCGAGCGTAAGAATGCATTCCAGGTTAAAGATTCAGATATAGCCAAGATCCACAACTCCATTGATGTTGTCCGCGGTTTTGGACTCTACTTAAGCCGTTCCAAGGATGATGGCTACAATGAAATTTACGTGACACAGCCAGACTTCTCCACAGTGACAAGATTCGATCCACAGACTGTCAAGAAACAACAGATGAAACAGGCGGTTGTATTCCCTTTGATGCTGAAGGAGATGGCGACACTCAAGGCAAAGAAGAGAGCATTCGAAGAGATGACTGACGATGGTGCTACACAAGTGAACAACATTGAAACTCTCAAGGATCAATATAAGAAAATCAATGAGATTGATGGTGCCGAGAAGAAGCAGAAGGTGAATACCAAGGCATGGGTGAAGTATCACGAGGGGTTCTCTAATGCTGTGAGAAAGCCAGTGAAGTGGGGCATGCTATTCGAATAAAGAACTGTATCATGAATCTATAGTCTACCCAAAGTTCAAACCGGTGTATCCAGTCTTAATGTGCTCTATGATGTAGTTGGCTTCTCTCTTACCACTATTCCAGGCGCCATGGACACAGCCTGCGCCTTCAAGAACGGTGTGCTCACCAGCAAAACGAACATTACCAAAGCCGGACTCAAATGCAATAACAGATGCGGCCGGATCATCTCCTGGATAACATGCTGTATAGCTTCCTCTTTGAAATTCGTTCTGGGTCCAATCACTAACAATGACGTTGGAAGGTGTTGGAATCTCTGTTTTCTTCGCCATTGTTTGGATGATTGGCTTGAGGTATGGCCATGCTTTATCTGTATTGGCTTCCAGGAAGTCAGTCACAGGTGATTGAGTGAGGACAACAAGAGATGGCTTGCTGAATGATGTTGCAAAGTTCAGGGCCAGTATCGGATACTGCCAAGTTTGTGGAACCGAGCCTGAGATCTTTGGCACCTCTGTGCCATTCTTGATGGCTTCTAAAAATCCGTTTGGAGCACTAGCGAGAGCTAGGACACGTTCATGATCTGTTGGCCAGAAGGTTTCGTCAAATTCTAGAATCACCTTACCAAGAGCACCAAAATGCATAGTCCTCAAAGAATCTCTTATAGGCTTCGGAAGAGGCGGTGTGAAAGATATGTTTCCGGTTTCACCCTGGGGAATCTGTAATACTGACTGAGGAACCGTTACAATACAATACTTGGCCTCGTATAAAGTACCATTCTTTGCAGTGACCCTGACATTTCTTCCGTGATTTAGTCGCTCAATGGATGTGATCGGTGTAGAAAGCTTGAATGATGAATTGTCCAATCTGTTCACATGTCTTGCGAGGACTCTGTCGTAGTTCAAGGCAAGAGCGTCTCTCCCTTCGTGATCAATCGGGGAGTATTTGGCACTTAATCTTTGCACGTCAACACCGTGCCATAGTTCAAGACTTCTCACGTACTCAATTGCCCGGGAAATCTGTTCATCGAGTAGTAAATGCTTCCTTTCAGTCAAGTATTGGACCATGGTGTCATGGAAGGACTTATCTGTGTCCAGATTTTTGTAGCACTCCATCTCAACATATCGCACAATCTCATTGGAAATGCTTCCTAGCTTTAGCATAGGTGAAACCTCGCCATGTTGATCAATGACACGTATCGGTGCGTCGTCGTAAAACCACTTTGGCCCCTTTCCATCATCAAGCGTGTTCTCTTCATCGAAGAGAGCATTGTTTAGAGTCTCGTGGAACCAGCTCGCACCAATATCATACTTTCCATTTTGACCTTTTACGGTTTTCAGACGGCCACCAAGACGGTCCTGTGCTTCTAGGAGGATGTATGGGATATCATTATCTTGAAGGGTCAAAGCAGCTTTAAGTCCCCCGATGCCTCCACCAATGATGATAACATCGGTTGATACAGCTCCTGGGGTTGACATATTAGCAGCCGTCTGGGTAGATCCCTGCCTTAACTATAAGCCTTATATGTAGGGATGCGTAGATTCCAACAGTTCGACTTCTAACCTCCCAACAAGCTTACGACTCAGTCTTAGCTGATGTCAGTTCATGGCGGTCCAAGGCAACGATTGGCTCATAAACCCGGACACCGCGAATCATCCTCAAGGGCTTATAAGAAGATGGGTCTACAAGTCAGTAGCAGTGCTTTGCTCTTTATATTGGTTTGAGCATCATATAAATCTATGCTTAACCAAAGCGATTACCGAAGCCGCCGTTCAAATTCATAGCTTTGAGAGTCTGTGCTAGCCTCTCATCCATTTTGTCCAACTTACCGGAGAAGGCAGAGTTGATCTGTCTATCTGGATTGTACTTCTTTTCAGTCTCAGAATCACTATCGTCACCAGCAGACTGGCCCTCATTCTTCTTATTGTCCTTACCATCGTATGAGTCAGCGATTGATGGCCATATGTTCTTATTAAAGAAAGCCGGGTAAACTGAACTGTTGCCTCTGGCGAAAGAAGCATCAGACCCGGGAACAAATGACACCAATGATGCAGTGTCGTAATCATGAATGGTAGAGCCGCCCTGGATGGTGGAAGCAGCGAATCCATACTGCTCGTACTCCTGTCTGTGCTTGTTGGCCCTAAAGTTTTTAGCAAAGTTCTCCAGTGGAGCACTGGAGAGCTGCAGGTTATCCAATGGACCTTCAACAAGACATCCATTTTCTCTGAAGTGTAGAAGCAGCTGGTTCCACAGGTGGTTCTTTTTGAGAGTTCTTGGGTTACCGAGAACGATCAAGCCGTACTTGGCACGTGTCAAAGCGACATTCAAACGACGTGGATCACGGAGGAAACCAATATTCTGCCCCTCGTTAGCACGAGCACAAGAAAATACAATGAAGTCCTTCTCTCTTCCCTGGAAAGCATCAACAGAAGCAACCTCAACATCAAGGTAGAGATCCTTGTCCATGGAGCCATTCATGGTCATATAACTAACAATGTAGGCTCTTTGACCTTCGTATGGGGTAATAACACCAATCTGTTCTGGTTTCACACCTTCTCTGAAAAGTCTAGTGATAACTCTCTCACAATTCATTGCCTCGATCCTGTTCAAGTAAGAGGTACCAGTAGCAGAGATCTCCTCACGACCATAATTGGCCCAGAACATCATCGGCGTATCAGGCACAGGCCATGGGAATTTGCAGCTCATACGACGATCTTCCTTGGTAACACCACTATGCAAGTCACCTTCGTAAAACATGTTTGATGCAAACTCAGCAAGACATGGATTCATTCTGTACTGAACTTCCAGTCTGATAGGAATATGATTTAAGTGGATCAATCTCTCGAACAAGGACTGCTTCAAGCCAGCTTCGGCAGCTCTTTTATCTAAGATGACCGGACCGAGCTGCTGATGATCACCGACAAGAATGACTTGCTTAGCACCATGAACGATAGGGACAAGACACTCTGGTTCGGAGGCCTGAGTGACCTCATCGATCAAGACAGCACTGAAAGTCATGTTATGAAGACGTATGTCACCAGCACCTATGCAAGTACAACAGACGACATCAGCGTTTTTAAGAATGGCACGCTCCTTCTTTCTGAAGAGACGGAAGAATGTGGTGGTATCTTCGGCAGACAATTCACCGAGTTCCCCTCGCAGTTTCAACAGCTTCTTCAACTCACCCACAGCATTCTTAGCGACAAGGTTATTCAAGGATAGATGTTCCACGGAGCAGTCAACATCCTCTCTGGATCTAGCCGTTAATCTGACAATGTTCAGTCCTAATGACTCCAGCTTTTCAGCAAGATGGTCAACCGCAACATTAGATGGGGCACAAACAAGGATCTTTTCCTTGGCGTTGAGTTTGGTCAAGTGGTAAACAATTGTAGCAGACGTAACTGTCTTACCAGTACCTGGAGGACCTTGGATCAACGAAAGAGGCTTTTTCAACACAGCCTTGACTGCATTCGCCTGAGACAAGTTGAGCTCGGCATATCCTGTTACAGAGACCTTTTGAGGCAGACTGACGTCAAATTCAACCTCTTGCTCAATTTGATGACCCAGCAGTCTCTTGTAAAGGTAAGCACTGACAGACTTTGGATCAACAGCAAACGACCTCAGAGCATTCTGCATACGCTCGTAAGGGGTGCCCTTCCACACAAACTCTGCAGTGAAGTCTGTGGTGAGAGTTGTAGGCGGTGGTGTCTTGGTGTCAATAAGTTCTAGCGTGAACTCTTCCTGATGAGAGGATGGAGTACGGATGATGAAACCTTTTCCTTCCCAAGGAGCATGTCCGATACCAGCATATCTGAGGATCATCTCATCACCAACAGCAACTTTGAGAGATGATGACTCAAAAGTAGATAGGGCAAAGGAGGCAAGATGCTTGTTGTTGAGTGCAATGGACCATCTGACCGAAATGTGCTCCAGTGCTTGAGACTCCTTGAGTGCCTTATCGCAATCAGCCTCACGCTGGACGAGAGGACCAAAGGCACGCTGATGGCCATAAGCATCTTCGTATCTTAGCAAGATTGGCTCTACTTTCTCGTCTTCTTCTTCGACATTATCGACATCAGCAATCGTGGCATCTTTGTTCAGCCTCCATTTCGCTTCAAGCTTAGCGATCTGAGAGTTTGATATCATGCGACAGTTGATGGAATCTTCCTCCGTTGGCTTGTGAGCAATCCATGAAACAAATTCTCGGTTCTCAATGAGTGCTTGCCACTCGGTACTGTCCCATCTAGAGTCCTTGGCTTGAGAGCAGGGCAATCGACACAGCATAACCATCACTGCCTCCGATTTGGCAGAGATCAACCCCAGAACAAAGACATTTTTGTTTCCACAATGATAACATTCTAAGGTGTCATCACCGAGTTCGGAGTCTGGGTGCAAGGCGACAGAATTGTGTTTGGACATAACCAAATGTGTGATGATATGGGAGGAAGTTGAAGAGCCCTTACTGTTGCAAAACCACTTCTCACAGTGTTTGCACTGAACTACAGAGTTGCAAGCATGGATACCACAGTAGGCACACGCGTGTTCTGGTAGATCCTCCTCATTGTCGATGTGGAATGCCTCGATAGCAGTATCCGATAGGTCATCGCCATCTGAGAAGTCATCGGAATCTGAGAGACCATCATCCTCAAATTCGGGGTTCACGTCATTGAATGACCTTGAGTACGAGGGATTCTTTGAACCGCCCTCATCCTCTGATTCGTTACTTGAAACAATGGAAGAAGCTGCTCCGGACCTGTTCTCAGTCTGATGCGAGAAAAGGATGTTGGGATCCATGCCTGGGCTGGGTTGGCAAGGCTCTTAGGGAATGGCTGATGGACACTGCAGAAAGGAGCAAGTAATGGATCCAGTAGAAGTGTTTCTACCTTATGCACTTCGGAATGGAAGGTAACAACCGTCTTAACAACTCAAAGAACGCCGAAGTCGAAACATTTTGATTTTATGCTTGGAGCTGATTTTTTTGACGAGTTGCACGTGATCGCGGGTCTTCCGGTACCAGTCCACAAACGTTACCTCGTAATCCTTCTATTAAAATAAGAGCATTTTTATACAATGATTGAGATGTAGAGCCGCAGCCACAAGGGGTAGTCAATACCATGGTCTTGGTGACTGAAATAGCACGTTCTTAAAGACGGCTGGTTCTTTTCTGACTGTACTCGAATTCGTTGTCCTCTGGGCCATCGATGATTGTCTTGACAACATCACCGTTCTCAACGATGTTATCATAAGCTGCTTTAGCATCTTTGAACTTGTATCTGTGAGACACGATGCATTTTACATTGATCTTTCCCGAAGCAATCAAGTCCACAGCATCCTGGTAATCACCCCAGCAATATCTGAAATTTCCCTTCACGTTGAGCTCCTTCTCAATAACCTTTCCAATTGGGAAGTTGATATTATCTTTACCCATTCCAACTTGGACGAAGTGGCCCCCCGACTTGAGAATATCGATACCACTTCTAATTGCAACTTCAGCACCGGAGCATTCGATAACTGTGTCAGGAAGCTCACCGAGGATTTCTTTAACCTTCGAACCGAGATCCTTAACCTTTCGAGAGTTCAGGGTATGAGTTGCACCAATTTTCTTGGCCAGTTCAAGTTTAGATTCGAAGATGTCAAGCACAAGCACTTGCGTAGCACCGAGAGCTCTGACACAGCCTGCAGTCAAGAGACCAACTGGACCAGCACCAAACACGGCAACCTTTGAGTTAAACTTGACAGCAGCAAGTTTGGAAGCATGCACAGCAACAGACAATGGCTCTACAAGAGCACCTTCTTCCAAAGACACGTTGTCCGGTAGCTTGACTAGGAAGTCTTCTGGAGCTAAATAGTACCGGGCCAGAGTACCATCGTATGGTGGAGTGGCAGCAAACGCCATACATGGGCACAAGTTGTACTTACCAGTCTTGTACTCGTCACTGTATCTAGATGGGACACCTGGCTCAATAGCAACTCGGTCACCCACCTTAACTCTAGTGACGAGCTTACCAACTTCAGCGACAATACCAGAGGACTCATGACCGAGAACCATTGGCCTCTCCAAGACAAATGACCCAATTTTTCCGTGAGTGTAGTAATGAATGTCCGAACCACAGATGCCCGTCTTCTTGATGGCTACCTTTACGTAACGATCATCTGTGATCTCAGGCACAGGTCTGTCCTCTGTGATAATTTCGTTGACTTTCTTAAGAACGACGGATGGGTTATCAGACATGTTGGTTCTCTACAGATTGGTATGGATGCTTCAAGGCTGCATGAGTTCGAGAATCATCTCGCTCTTATATATGTAAGCGATGGGATGTGTCCAGACCGCCCGAATTCTCGCAGGGACTGAGAGCAAGGGACCCGGAATCTGGGGTAACTCCGGCCGAGCCGCAGATTTTCCGGGTAATACCATTATCGTCATTGACTCTCTCTCTCACACACTCTCTCTTGCGTTGCCAGTTGGTATACATCACTGCTACAATTCAAACCGGCCACACAATCGCTGACGCATGTTTAGGGAAACCACAGCAATAGCTCACCATGATATTGAGCCTTGGTCGAAAGACCTAGGCTCTCTTCCACTTATAGAGGTTCTTCATTGATTAGCAGTTGCCATCTTCAGGATTAGGAACTTGTGACCTCAGAAATGTTCCAAGGCAGTCGTAATAGTGTTTCAACTCCGGAGAATACCCATCTAAACGGTCAAAGATCAAGAAAAGCTCCAATACCTCCGCCCTGGTTTTCTGGTAAGGGTCGATACAAAGGTCTGGCACAAACGGCACAATCAAGTCAATTATTGCGACCCTATCTGACTGATTCATCTTATAGCGGTTGTAAAGGATGTAAAACTTGATCATCACAAGGCAAGCGTACTTCTCACCTTTCATCTTCTTCTCTTTCAAGATGCGTTTAAATATCAAGTCAAAGTTTTCAATCAAGCTTGCAGTGGTGATTGCTTGCAACATAAGACATAAGGACTTCGTTGCCAAGTTCTGTATATGTCTCGAGGCCTGTGAGGTGCGCGTTAGCGGAATTAGAAGGTGAAGTAACACTGCGTAGTTCTCATTAGACTGTGCAATGTCACTCCCAAAGAACACCAAATCCCTAACAAAAATGACCACCTTTCCCAAAAGCTTGCTTCGAGTTGTGTTCACCAGCAGTAGTATGTCTTCGAGACGCTCGGATATGAGCTTTTGGAGGTGTTCGTAGGAGTCATCAGGTTTGCGAAGTCGAATATGACCAATCAATGTATCAAGGGCATCAAAACGTAAGCTCCAATTTTGCGATGTCTCCTTACCTACAAAAACATCCAAGCACCGAACAAAGTCAGTGTCTGTGATATGGTCAAGTGCGTTGGCAGAAACAGCAATATATGGATCATCGCCGAAGACTTCACGAAGAAACGCTTCACCATCATTGTCAGAGCTTCTTTTGAAGAAGTGGTCATCAACTGCTCTGGAAAGAGAAGCTGTCTCTTGGATCTTGAATCTTGGAATCGGAGAAGGATTTATCAGATTTAGAGTTTGGTCTTTCAATGGAGATCTTACTGGTATGCGAGATATCGTACCGCCAACATTCTCAACAACCGGTGTCCTTCTTGTGGTTGTTCTTTGTGCAGCGAAATGTTCTGGTTTGGTGCATGATACAGTTGAGATGACAGGTCTGAGTTCATTCGTATTTTCAGCAGTTATTGAATCATTCTCGAATTCCGTGTCATTGTAGTTACTGCAATCCTCTAGCTTTGAAGTTGCGGGCTCTGGTGTTGTAGTCCGACAGTAATGGATGTTCTGATCTACTTGATGCAGTATGCCTAGTTTCTGCTCTGGTTGGGGAGTTGGCGTAGTAATAGGAAATGGTACTGGTGTATCTGTCTCCGTATCACATTTGACAAGCGAGGACAAAGAATACGATTCTGGGCACTCAAAAAGATCATTTGTCTGAAGGCCAAGAGAAGGTGGAAGCTCCGACTCGCAGGACTCGAGCTCAGTAGCGTTAGCTCCAAAGTCCAACAAGTCAATTGAGCGACTAGGACCATGCACCACCCGGTTTGGCCTTGCAGATACCGCGATATCAGTAGACTTACTCTTCTTTGTGACTCGAAGTATCACATTCACATTCGAAGTGTCGTTTTGATTATCTTGAACCGCTAACACATTTGCCGTAATAGCTTCAACGTCCAACAGGTTAGCTGAGTCCAATGTGTAGGGGCCGATATTTGTTACATATTCGGTTTGTGTAGATGGCATACCCGTAAAAACGCTGTCGCCCCCGTCAGACATTTCGTCAGACAGTCTTGACAACTCAACAGCTGATGTATCAGAAGGTGGCGAGTTTGGTGTCATCTCAGATGGAGACAGTTGGGGTGTGGCAGTTGAATCTAAGATCCTACTTCTGTTTATGAGGTCACTGGCTTCCCTTTGGGGGTTATCAACATCATTGAACTGTGTGGTTCTTCTAAGGTCACTCAGTCTATCCAGTGATCTCAATGGCAAAGAGGGTTCTGAGTCCCTCAATGATATCCAAACATCATCCTCACCACCATCGTCATCATCATTATCATCGTCGTCATCATCATCCTTATCGTTATCATTATCATCGTCATTAGATGAGTTTCCCGAAAAGTCATTGTCTTCATTGTCATGATATTCGCTTGGTTGGTGATTCAAAACTTTGGTAAGGAACTCAGACTCAGCCATAGAGAATGTTTGACCATGATGACGCCAGCCTCCTCTGCGCGTGATTCGATGGAGAGCAAGGGCCAATACAGCCACGACACCAAATGCCAATACCGCTTGTATGCATTCAAGCTCATTAGGGTCTATACTTCCCTCTGTCTCTAGTCTGCTGAGATATTTTACATTCGTGGTTCTAAGCCGCAGAATGATGTTTTGCATGTTGGACATACCATCCTTAGGCGTGTCGAGCTGGTGCGCTAGAGCAGTGCGTTTGTCATGAATGCCACCACATCTAGCCACAACAGGGGTCGCTATTTCGCTGAAGTCTTGAACAAAGTTCTCAAATGATGGGATGTCTTCTTGAATCACAAAATCATCCCGATCGTTGTCTTCTTCCATGTCATCGAAGCTGGGGTCCATGAGGTGATCAAGGGGTTCTCCATTCTCAGATGCTGGAGAGATGCTTTTGACGCCTCCTCTGTTGGTTAGTATCTGGTCCACTTTTATAATTTATACAAAGAGCAATGGCTCATTGATGTGTACTAACCGTCAATGTGGTTCCTTGCAAGCTGTTCTGATATGAGCTCCCACAAAACGGACAAGTGGGTCAGGAGGGAGCCCAACAAACAACCAAAGAAGCTCATAGTCATGCGAGTTTGAAACGTTTGGAGTGAGGCGCTTATGATTTAATAGGCATAAGCAAACCTTCCTCTCAGAAATATATCCTTTTCCTTAATCTAGACCTGTTTTCTGGAGCCCCAGTTTTGATAAGGGAGATGGCAGGGGAAATTGTCACAAAACACGGAGAAGGGAAAGTGTCCCCTGCCGATCTAGCGCTTATGCCATCAACAGTGGCCCACAGCGATGTATTTAAGACGCCTCAGTAACAGATCAGAAAAACCATACACTGTCTCAGGGATAATGTGCTATGAATGACCAGCTCCAGTTGTTAATTCATTTCTGAGCAGCTTTCGTGTCTGTCATGATCACAAGTTAATGGCCAGCAGAGAATTGAAATGGGCTAGAAGCTACGACTATGATGCCTAGCTTCATTAGCATGTGTGCATTAGCAGTATACCAACTAGTTGAACTCTAAAAGCAGATTAGTGAGGTGAAAGATCACAGGCGCGTGTTCTCATTAGCAGCGGCCGGTGTCTCCAAAAGGTTATTCTTTTTCAAAATGTTCTCCAAGTTACGGAACACCTCCTTGTCATCCTGAATACTATCCTCCAGACCATATTGAATAATGGAGTAGATACCATAAAGACCCATCACTGTCGAGATGAAAAATGCGATATAACCCTTCAATGTGAACCCTTCTGGCAATGGCTTTGGCTGTACACGTTCACCAGTCAAGTCAAAGAAATCCACACTATTACCAGCAGCATTACCCTTACTACGGATACCACCGGCATCACAGATATCAGTGAAACCCTCTGGTAAAACTTGCTTCTGGATAGAGAGAGGATCTTCGATCAACGTGATGGCCAATCCCTGCTCCAAATGCCAATCCACGTGGCAATGGAAGAACCATACACCTGGGTTATCAGCCTTAAATCTGAGAACCATGTATCCATTTGGTTCCAAAATGGCTGTGTCTCTAAGCAATGGGTATTTTGGGAATGCGTCGTGATTCTCCGGGTCGTAAGAGATTGGATTATCATCATCGAAAGCTGGTGACTTTTGGACCATCTGGAAAACATGTCCATGCAAATGGAATGGGTGTCTACCAGTATCTTTGTTGTTTACCACAATTTCGACAACATCATTTGGTTGCAAGACGTAAGAGTGGGTGTTGGAACCGTATATTTGCTGCTTTACGGCATCCTTGCCAGCGCTCATAACGGTCAAAAGAGTTGGGACCTTTGGTTCGACATATGTGAGGTTATTGAAGAACGCATAGTTTACGCCATCACCCAAGTTGTCCATAATGACATCGAGCGTGATTCTGTAATCTGGTTCATCAAAGAGCTCAATGTCCTCAAGAGGTCTTAAATTGAACTCATTGAATGTCTCCTCAGAGCTGAAATGGAATGGCTTAGGCAATGGCAGGGATTCGTCATAGACAACATAGTTGGTGACTTCCAATTTCAGTTCAGGAGGAATCACATCCAACATTGTGTTATCGAACTTCTGCATAAAAGCGTAGTTCTTTTTCGGGTCGGACTTTGCCTTGACGAGCACGGTGTACCTCTGAGCAACCGCCATGTACAAGTAATCAACGGTATATGGCTGAACATAGACACCATCGACCTCAACAATGGTGAACTCGTGATCTTCAAGGTAAAGGTACTGGGAAACGAAAAGCCCCATGTTGATTATTCTCAAAAGATAGGTCTTCCCAGCCTCGAAGTTGATTGTAACATTCTGTGATTCGTTCAACAATAAGTTCTGTGGTATTGGTTCTGCACCAGTAGGGTTGTACCTGTTCAAGAACTCTTTGGCAATCTTGTCGTACTGACCATGATATGTTTCAGAAATAGTGATAACCTTTTCCTCGTCGTAATCAAATGGTTCTCTGTCATCGTGAATGATCAAGGGTCCTCTCAATCCATCTCCGTATTGTGCTCCTGAGTGAGAGTGGTACCAGTATGATCCAACCTGGTCTCCTACTGTGAAGTTGTAGAGGAACGTTTCACCGGGTGGGATCGGACACTGTGTGACCATCTGTGGGCCATCCATGTAGTTCTGGCCCTCCATGAAGAGACCATGGAAATGCAATGATGTGTTTTTTTCTTTCAAGCCGTTAGTCAAAAAAAGTTCGATTCGATCCCCTCTATTCACATGAATGGCAGGGAGTGGCCACTCTCCATTGAAGCCGATCACCTCCTTTTCGTGCATGCCATCAGGGTTAGCCTTCACATATGCAGCTGTGTAGTTGAAGGTGTGTGTTTTCGCAAGCGCCAAAGGCACTATTGATGCCAAGGCAGTCAAGGTTTTCGTCAGAAGCATCCTAAGGCCTCCTATTACTTGTGAAGTTTTCCTTTGTAAGTGTCAAGAGCTTTTCCACGTTCCCGCCGTGGTAAACTGGAGTAAATTCTCTGCAAGAAGAAGGTGCCGCCTAGATATTCACCCATTTTTGATTTTCCTAAGAAACAAATGCCATATCCGGTAACTTCCCGATTCGTCTCTTCGCTGCCATTTTTACCCGGGTTCGCAGTGCGGGTTGGATGTTCAAGACCCCCACATGACGAAAACAAGTCCGCCTATTGGGTCAGTTGAGGAGAAGCTATCATATAACGATCACAACTCATCATCAGAAACACCGTGAATACAAGGCACAATGTCCAGTGTGGTGCCCTTCTCCCCGCAGAACAGACACGTTGTCATGACGCTGTACCGTCGCTCCCTCAAATTAGCCAAAGATTGGATCAATAGAAGAGACCACTACCGTATCAAGGCCATGGAGATTAGAGCGCAATTCGATCTCTACAAGGATGTTGGAAACCCAAAAGAGCTCCGTGCACTCATTGAGAAGACCGAGGATATGCTCGCCAAGTATAAACATCCAGACCCATTCATTTCACCAACAAGACCTGGCGGAACAAAGTTCGAAAGATACGTGCCTCCTTCCTTGGACAAGCCACTTCCATACAACTACTAGGCTCGCCATCGCCACGGCCTTAGGTATAATTATTTACAAGCACTCTGTGTGAGCCACTATTTATTATTTATTCATTATTTATTCAGCCTGTGCTGTTCATCACAAGGTTGGTGTGTCTACACTACACGAAATGACCCAATACACATGCCTGATCATCGTACATTGTCCTTGCTAAGACAGCTAAGAAGTAACAGGTGTAGAGTTTTCCTTGATGCGGTTGTGGAAATAGTCAATGACTTGACCAAGACCAGCCTCATCAACCATGACACCATTCACCAGTGGAGTAATTTTAGTAGTAGACTTCATGGAAGAATACAATGGGCCCTTTAATGTGAGGTCCTGTTTCAAGTACTCGGCATACTGCAAAGACTCGAATCCAATAAAGTAATGGTAAGTACCACCGTTTGCCTTAATCTGAATGTTCATCTGTAAAATCTCACGGGATTTGCAGTTGCCCATGTAATACACGATGCTGAACATGGATGAACTTTTGGTGACAACCTCATACCTCAACTTGTCAGTCTTGAAAGTGGAGAGGTTTTCTGTCTGTGCTGACGCGGAGATTTCATTCAGCTTAGTAACAAGCTCTCTAGAATCTTGCAAATATTTGAATAAGTGACCAACGCCCTTGGTAGCCAAATACCCTTTGATCGACACCAAGCACAAGTTATGTGGGTTATTGGCTGGTAATTCTAAGTCGAAGTTGTCTTTCAACACACAAACTTGATCACCATATTTAAACACAACCTGGTCAAGTTTGACACTCACCAAATTCATCTTCTCCAACTTCAAGTAGTTGATCAGCTCAATGATCTTAGCCAATCTCTCCAGCTTCGATACAATATTGCCCAAAATGGAAGTTCGGCGGAAATGAATCACCTCAAATATCTCAAATACACCGCTCGGATCAATAGCAAAGTCTTCAAGCGTCAGTTCTGTATTAAGCTTTCCCTTCACTTTCACAAGCATCGTCTTATTGTCCGGCTCAACCTTAAATGTCATGTAAAGTACGTTTGATGTGTTCGGGATCTTGATGAAAGTGTCGGTCTTGACCACAATAGTGTCATCCTTGGATACCTTATATGTGGAGCCATGAAGCTCTTGGGTGATAAGGTGGATCATGATCTTTTTGGAGACATAGTCAATCAGCTGCTTTGAAATCTTGTAATCAAATGACTCGATGTTGAGCTCGGAAGGTGCTTGGAGAGTCCACTGACCTAGCATGGACTTGATGTTTCCAATGAATGACTTGACCTTGGTGTCAATAAACAGAATGAGGAACCAGTTAGAGGGCCACTCTTTTCTTGTGTAGAACTTCATATTCTTGGTCAGGGCGTATGCCTTTTCCTGTTGGAAGATTGGAGACGGCAGCTTTTTTAGCTCTTGTGGATTTAGCTTTATCAGCTCGTTTGGAATCCAGCCAGTAACGGAAAGAATGGTTGAAATTTTTAAAAACTTCACATCCATTCTGATGGACTGCAAGTTGTCGTTGATGTTCTTGAAGTCATCAATGTTGAGCTTCTTCAGCGAGGCATTGAGTGTTGGTGTTGTGTTCTTGAAGTAAAACAGTCCAGTAAGCTCGTTGATTTGTAGGAGGGACTTGTTGACTGTAAGGTCGTCGATTTGATCGAGAATGAAGGTTGCGTGTCTGTGATAGATGTCTCTCAAGAACAGACCAAAGTCCTGAACCTCGTCAAAAGTCTCAATATACTCACCCTGCCTGAACCATTTGTAGACAATCTTGTTCGCCCTGTTCAATCCAATCTCTATGTAGGAATACTTAAAGACAAAGCTGTTAACCCAGTAGTGAACCACAATCTGGAACTTATCCTGGTGATACACGTGCTTTATCATCTTCATTGGACTGAGCTTCTGGTGGATGAGGTAAAGCTTCATGGTGTTAGTGTAGTTCGTCAGAAGTCTCTTGAGTTCTTGGAATCCCGAAGTTCTTAATGTCTCATTGCAGACCCTCATAAGATGACGACTTGTAACAAAGTCTCCAAACGTGAACTCGAATGATATGAGGAAGAATGGACCGGTCTCATCGGCGGTCGATATTTGTAAGTTGTAGTCCTCGGTATAGATGTAGATTCTCCCATCCTTAATACTGTAATTGGTGAACTCCTCAGGAAGATCATCTGCTGTGGCATACTTCATGTAGAGGATAGTATTGAGCTCCTTAAGAGTACTCAGAACTTTCTTGGTGGATATCTTTGGCTCAATGAAGTTGTGAGTTGGGAGCGTTGGTCTGCCATTAGTGTAAACCTCGAGGGCCGTGATCAAGTCTGGATTTGGAAGCTTGGCACTGAGCAAGCTCTGGTTGAGTGATTTAGTTCCCCATATGAGATTATTGAAATGGAATGTTTGTTCCTTGAGCCATACGAGAATATCAATGAATTTGGTGAAATCTTGGGCGGATGTCCTTGACCACTTAGTCAACACATAGAGCCTCACGTACTCTTGACGGAGTCGCACAATCAGTTCAAGGAGTCTCTTCTTTTTAGCTTCGTTATTGGGCTGTGTTTGAATCACTTGTTGCAGTTCAGAAAACGATGATTCTGCGAACTTTCGGAGAATTTGTGAGAGAGGAATGATGTTGGTAGTGATATGGGGAATCTCTGGTGGCCCCTGGGAAGGGTGCACCTGTGACTGCTGATCCTTCATTGTTGCAGTATCCATTTTGATGTTCTATGTGTGATGATGATATTGATGGATGAAGAGTTCTGCCCGCCTCAATAGGCCAATTTCTGATGATTGTTGATGATGGTACTACTAGACTGGCAACTCGTCTGTATGTAAATGCAGAAAATTAAGTAGAAGTGGATGACGATGATGATCGGCGGAGCCCCGACTTGATGTCAGCCTTGGTGTATAGTGAGTTTTTGAGCCAGTGACTGCAGTCGCCTTTCCTGCTCCTCAATGCGTTGTATGCCGATACCGCAATAAGTCACACTTGGGAGGTGATGGTCGATGTCGTTGATGTTGTCTGGGAGCGGATGTTTCGCGCAGTTTGCCCGTCACTTAATGGCAGATTTGATGTTGAGAGCTGGAAGAGCTGGAAGGAACTCTGCTGATCATAAACGATGTCTTTGAAGTCGAAGCTAAGCATACAGTATCACTGAAGCTCTTCGTCTACTCCACCGAAATGACTTGTCTCTCAGTCTCTTCCAACGCGACCAGAGATAACACTACAGCTGGGCTGGCACGCCCGGAACAGAAATCGCGACCAGCACTTCCCTCACCAAGAACTGGGGGAGCCTTTGTTTACTCAAGCACATTAGTCACCGCCAACCACCGTCTTCCCCTCTTCGCCACCGCAGGTCCGCCTCTCTTTCCCAGGGTCCGTCAGATACTGAGCACCAACCGATTTGTGACCGTTCGCTGTTCTTCAAGACTACGACGTTCAAGTACTCACTTCCTTACCGCCCTCATTACTTGGAGCAGTACACGCCGATGCCAGAATCAGACCAACAAACTTTCATATCCTCATACTAAGCATCCTCACACATTCAATCGATCAATTGAAAGTTTCTGGTGCTGGTTTTCCCCACCCGATAATGCCTGAGAATAAAGACCCATCCACCGAGCGGGATTCCCCATCTACAATGTCGTCAATGTACCGTAAGTTGTTTGACTCGAAGGCATCAGAACAGCCGACACAAGCACGCCAGCACACACGACAAGGCGGCTTGCGACCAACAATCTCTCCGGAAGCACGATCTCCAAGTCCAGACGGAAGTACGACCTCGCCGCTCTCAGTAGACTTTGACTCCATATCGTCACTTCCGACCCCTGTTGTATCTGAAGCTCCATCAGCCTTGTTACCAGGCTTTGCTCCACAACGAACCCCTTCTGGGTCACGTAAGAAGAACTACGGCGCACTGTCAACAAGACCGTCGTCCATTAATGGCTCATCAACACTCGTATCACCAGTCAATCGCCACATCTCGGAGTATGGCTCTATGAACTCGATCGACCGTTTCTCCAACGCTGCATCCAAGACCACATTGAACACACGACTGAATGGAACTCTCCGTTCACCACAGAAAAGAACTGTCTCGACACCTTTCCAGGAAGAACCAGAGCAATCCGAACGTGAAGAGCCAGCGGCCACGGCCACAAAAGAGCAGCCAAACGATATTCTCTACCCCGGTGTTGATAACGCTGGTAACAGGCATATTTGGAGACAGAGAAAGCAGTTGGGAACAGGGTCTTTTTCCACTGTTGTTATGGGAGAGTCACTTGATCGCACAGTACCCTTTGAGCTCCGTCAAGTGGCAATTAAGGTAATTGAGCTTCCAGTATCAAGCGAAACACGTACACGAGTTGAGAGCTCTCTTCGAAGGGAGTTGGACGTTTTGAAGGCCTTGGACCATCCATCCATCATAAGAATATTGGCACTGAGCTCGGCGGAGGACAAGTACTGCATTATAACTCCACTTTGTGAAGGTGGAGATCTCTTCGAGTTAGCAGCTAAGCACAGAGATAATCTAAAACCATCGACTATTAGAAGAATCTTTGCAGAGACCGCATGTGCCATCAGCTACCTCCATCACCACAACATCGTCCACAGAGATATCAAGCTAGAGAACATTCTTGTGAATATTCCGTTCGACAGATTGGTTTATATGGACCAATTTGGGACAACGCCAATCGTTACCGTCACCGACTTTGGTCTCTCAAGAACCATTGATCCAGAGAACCCATTACTCACGACACGTTGTGGGTCAGAAGACTACGTTCCACCAGAGTTACTTATTGGATTGCCATATGATGGTAGGGAGAGTGACAGCTGGGCACTTGGTGTATTGCTTTACGCCATTATGGAAAGTCGTCTTCCATTTGACCCACCACCAACGAAATCTATCCGCGCTCGTTCACGAGTTGCTCATCGTATTGCACGAATTGAGTGGGCTTGGGCCATATTTGATGATGATAATAAGGGAGAGACCTGGCGTGGTAAAGATTGGGATGAGGCAAAGTGGATCGTTGAGAACCTGTTGGTAAGAAGGGAGAAGAGAATCACAACGAAGCAGGTGTGTGAGACTAAATGGGTGAGTGAGTCATTGCCAGAAAGCTTCAAAAGAGCATAAATGGCATCTAATTTGTATACATTTTCCAATCTGGCTCACTAAATCACTAACTTGTCGTTCATATTCTATAGAAAAGTCATGTTCTACTAGGCCAAGCTCAATCGCACCAATTAGGCGGATTTTTGATCTCTCTCAAAGACTGGGAACTTCAATCCATGAGCACCTTTGTAACCAGCTGTCTCTGGCGACTTCCAATCCTTCAAGAGGTCTTCGTCAGTGATTTTGTAAACCTCGATACCAAGGGGTCTGCAACAGTCAACCATGTCGACCTTTGTCTCTTCGTCACCTTCACCCCAATCCCATGCTGACAAATCACCACCTGGACAGGCGGAGATAGCACATAATAGATCAACCTCAGCAAAGAACTCAAAGTAGTCACCTTTCACAGCTGGACATGTCTCCATGAAATATCTTCCTTTATCGTCAAGACCGGTAACCTGGAAGATGTTCAACACATCATGGACATCGGATTCATTACCACCAAATGGTATGATTGATCTGTACAAGTTGGAGTGACAGTGGAAATCGTTGTCCTCACCAGAGAGGAGTGTATCGACGTAGGGATCACATCTCGTACCCAAGAGATCGTGAATTCTATCAATCTCCATTCTGTCCCTGATGGAATCACCAGTAACGGTCAATAATGGTCTCAAATATGGCAACTTAGACCAGAGACGATCATATTTCTTGACATGAGATCCCTGCAGCTGTCTGGTTCTGGCGGCCCACATGTGTTCTCTGAAGTTATCGGCGTGCCAGACGTTAAAATCACAAACCTGTGGACCCTCTGGTGTAGTGATACGGACAATGGAACCAGCTTTCACCTTCCAGGCACGACCAGCTCTGATTGGACAGATCTCTTCATAGATCAACTCACGGGCCTTGGTGTTGGCGATGCTGTCGTAAAACTTGGTGTCCACATCGAGGATTGATCCCTTGGTTGGGAGATACGCAGGAGTTGGATTCTCCTTTGGCTTGTAAACTGGCTTGGACATATTTGCGTTAGGACTCGTGGTTATGGAGAGGCCTTTAGTAAAAGTACCTCGATGGAGAGATAAAGGATCTTATGAGAGTGATAATATATAGCGGAAAACACTGAAAGTTTTGATCAACTCCGATATTTTATGGGCGGTGACTCTGTACGGGCTTCGGCTTCCGCTCCGGGAATTTTAGTGGTCCATCAGCCACAAGCGACGGACCTCGGTTTCCGCACTTGAGTTTTATATCCGATTAATAGGTGCATTTAAGCATCCCAAGGGCAAAGCGTTTCAATCTATGAGCTACACATGGACCCTTCTCTTAAGAAATTTCGTCTAGAAATAATTTATTTGCTAACAAATCTAACAAACAACGTGAGACAAAGATAAATTGAGATAGAAGAGCGTACCGTTGATGCAAGTTGGTCTCTGGTCATCTAAATTTTACTAGGTTCTGCTTCAATCGCCACGTCAACTCCTGCAATCTCTCCTTCTCCGATCTGTAGCCATGTTCATGGATTGCTCTTGTGATCTCCCTCAACTTCTCCGCTGAGATTACCAGATTCTGTTGAACAACAATGTAGTCATATAGCACCACAGCTTGCAATACCTCAATCTCGTTTTTGAACATCTGGTCAAGAGCCACAACTCTCTTTGACTCCATCACTTTAGCGGCAAGCTCATCATCCACACTTTCTGTATCAAATCCAAGCTCAAATACCACTTTTGTCTCCGGTAAGGGCTCTTCATCCTGCAAGGCAGACAACTGCGACCAATTAGCCGGAGACATGCTTTCATTCGATCCACCAACCGAGGACAGTGAGCTAGAGCTGTATGTCGGTGTAGTAAGGAAGCTGCTTATTTGTGACAAAGACTTGCCGTATGCTTCTCCAATTGCACCACCTGGGTGCCTCTCGCCAAAGACTTTCTTCCGCTCGTTGATGTCAGAGATGTAAAGCTCAGCTAAGGCGATGGAGACCGCATCGGCAAGTGTGAGACAGAGGGTGGTAGATATCGTCGGGGCATTGAGTCCATAGATAGATTCCTCCGTTAATGAGGCCGGAAGCTCGGCATAGAGCAAGGCTTTTACTTGGTAGTGTTGTGAGAGAATCGATTGTTTCTTATTGGTAAGAAGCACAATTGGAATGTCTGGGGATATGTGTGGTAAGAGTTGAAGAAGCTCGGGAGATTTCCCTGAGGCCGAGATCATTATCATGCAATCATGGTTCTCCTTTCTCAAGATTCCAAGATCTCCATGAAGCGCCTCGGATGGGTGAAGAAGGGCTGAGTGCACTCCAAGTGATGTGAGAGTGGCGACGATTTTGGAGCCAATCTTGTGGGATTTACCAATTCCACATACCACAATCTTTCCTTTTTTGAGAAGTGATGAGTTGAGGATGTTGAGAGACCTCTTAAGGTGTTCTTGAGAGAACTTTGAGTGTTTGTACTGGTTAACCAAGTGGTGGATGGCCCTAGTTTGGTTCTGCAAGATGGAGTCGAAGGTTCCCAATGCACTCTCCATGTGCTCTTCGTGATGGATCTGAGAAGACATTGAAGTTCGAGTAGCCAGATGAAACAATTAAAAGTGGTTAATGAGTGAGCAGTGTAGTTCAAAGGCAAACTTCGCCACAGGATGCACACCTGGATGTGATGACGTCTTGAGGGCCTCGACTCGCGACTAGGTGTGGATACCGGAGCGATGGGGCAGATTCAACAACGGCGAGCCTGCTAGAGTCCGGGGCTTTTTCAGTTCCGAAGTAGTGGTTTTCAAGAGGCCTGCCCTTAAATTGCCACTCAAAGTCTACCAAGGTGGCCGTGCCAATGAATCCTGGCGTTTGTGGAAATACAATTTCGCACACTCGTGGCTCGTGGCTCGTGGCTCGGGCGAAGGCGAAGGCGAAGGCGCGGCCGGTTGTAAACGAAGCCCGAAGGTGGCAAACGCAGGGAGTTAACGAGCATAGAGTATCGGAAACGGTAAGAAAATCCGGTGGGCCAAGCTTTGTGTTCAAGGAGTCAAGCAGGTCTTGGATCCATTTTCCGGACTTCACTGTAACTTTACTTCTTGACCAAGGAAATGCCCTTTGCACCTACCTCCAGCTCTCGGACATTGATTTCCAATACCCCATTGGTGGTAGTGAAGGCACCTCAGTGCTCGAACCTGGAAGCGCCATCTGGACTTTAAAAGCTGAAATAATCTAGTGTTGATGATGCTCCCTGAATGTTAGTCACCATTGTTTCAACATCTCACTCTATAACGTAGCTAGATATGTTTTGTGGTATCTTGTTGTCGGAAGGGCTTATAGACCCTTGCGCCGGAAGCTGCAGCGTCGTCCACGATAACCTTATCGCTCACCATAAGTTACTTTCACACGCGACATCGCGAGCATACATATATATATATATATATATGTTCTACACCGCATCAAACTGACATAAATCATCAATTCCTTAACCTTGGTGAATCCTTACTAAACTAAACACCTATACAAACCTTCATCCAGTCATTAAACATATCATCCCCAAATCAAGTTCATGAGGAAGCACAGACCTCCACCCCATGTCAGTTGATCAAGAGCCCATCTCAGTAGATCTGGCTTCACCCAGCCCCACAAGTTGGCACACATCACACCAGGCTCACTCTCAAAGCCCTTACCAATTGTCATGAAATGCTTTGGCTCACATCTACCAGAGGGGTTCCACCACTTGGCCCTCTGGCACAGTCCAGATCTACTCAAATGCTTTGTCATTGGACCAGTAGGACCCTCAATATACTTCCACTCCCATGGTGACCATCTCTGTCTTGGGTCATTCGGAGCCAGCTTATCATCACCCCAATGACCTTTGAATGACAACCATCCTGCACCATATTCGAGCTCCTTAGAGTTATCAGCCTTACTCTGATTACTCACCGTTCTGATCTGGAATCCGTCCCATACGTACCCAAGGTAGTTCTGTGCTGGATCCCATAGGGCACCACGATCCGTGAAATCACTCAAGATACCAAATGGTAAATCATGTGGATGCTGTCCCGTCGATGGATAGTTTGCATGTGTTCCCCGCGCGCTGAAGATGATTGGTTTTCTCTCATCACCTTCACTTTTTTCCAGAGCATCATAATAATAGGCACCGCCTCCTCCATGTGCTGACATCCAGACAAAGACTGGAACACCTTTGTAGAATCTCGTCAAAGAGTGTTCCCAGTCACCAATATGGTTACCGTACGGTCCATGACCCATCACGAAGGGGCCAAGGTTGAACGAGTAGAAGTAGAACCAATATGCATCTACCCATCCATTACCCTTATCAACAACCACAAGAACCGCTGGTGCATTCTTTATTTTCCCTGTAACGAGATCAGGTTTGTTGAACTTACCCGTCAGCCAATCAGGATCTTCTGAGAAATCCGTATCACTCGTCATGAAAGTGTTTCTGTCATCAATATTCTCGTCTTGAGCAACAGACGAGAGGTAGTCAAGCGTAAGACCACTTCCATGTATCACTGTATGATTCCTGTGCTCCAAGTGGAAGTTCTTGACGTATTCCGAGATGTCATACGGTAGATATTTCTCCTCTGTGTAGAGATGTACCAGAGGACAATGATCAAGAACGTACTGTGGTATTTCACCCTTTCCAAGTGTCTTCTCCTCCTCCTTCAAGGGGAATGATCTGATCGGTGGAAGCGTCTTCACATCAAGCTTTGAACGAATGTATTCAAGGGTGCGTTGGCCATGTGTATCATAGTCTTGGAAGTAATCAATGTTTAGGTCAACGTCTGGCCCAATAGGTAAAGCAAGACATGACGTGCATGTGATGAGGCCCAATAAGAGCGCGCACGATAGCATCTTAGACTTCCTTGAGTGGTGCTTTCAGCGATAAACCCTTCAGTTTATTCGTTTTCAAAGTGATGAAGATTCAAAAGAGAAGAACTTTCAGTAGAAATGGGTTAGACGTCATCGCGTTAATCGGCCCGGGGTTGCCGCTTCACCTGCTGATACGCTAACTGAATAGGATGGTGTCCGGATGTATTGGTACACTTCCCTTAAAATGGGCAGTAATCTCTACTACGATCCATCTAACGCATTGATCCCTTATATTGTGACTCACTATCCTCCTGGGAACTCTTTGAATATCACCCGAATAACTTCGTTTGCAGAAATTAGAGGGGTGTGATTAAGTGCAAACTCCTCACCATCATATTTTCCTCCTATGAGTTTCTCATATCGTCCGGGCGAGTGGCGTAGTTGGTAGCGCGTCTGCCTTGCAAGCAGAAGGTCATCGGTTCGACTCCGGTCTCGTCCATTTATTTTTTTTGAAAGCAGCTTACAAGCACTGGTTGCGGATAAAACAAATTAGTGTATCTGCACAGGTTATAAACGATTTCATCGCACTGTTCAACTTATTGGAAGTCGGTCCAGCTTAAGACAGTCGATGGAAGAAAAGAGCTGTACGATCTATCCTCTTGCAATGGTTACGGCTCCTTTGCTTCAATACAATCTGTTATACCTTAAATTATATCAAACTTTACTTACAAATAAGAGCTCTAGGATCCCAGCTATGACTTACACTAGCCTTACCATTGTACAGCGGGTATCGCTACCTCAAAGATGAACTATTCACTTATCCAAAGTATCCAATCAAGTATATTTTGTGTTGTAAAACTAATCACATCCGATGGCCAGCACCATCAGTTACCAAGCTTAGTCAAGACTGCCTTTGATCTTGAGTTTGACAATCTCTCATCAACATCTTTTCTACCCAACATGTCTGAGAAGACTTCCAGGTATGGTGGCTTGTCACCCTTACCATAGTTAGCAACAACATCACCAAAGTAATTGTTGTAGAAGTCACCATTGAAGTTACCGAGGGATGAGTTGATAATCTCATCTGGGTACTTGAAAGAGTCCGTCAAGGCAACCAAGTGTGGTCTCAACTGAGTGAACAACTTCTTGATTTCAGACTGAATCTCGGCAAGCTTCTCAGCGTCAATCACCTTGAACTGCAAGAAGGTACCCGAGAATTTCTCGACGAAGAACAAAGAGTACAACTTAAACAAGGCAATCGTGATCTCCTTCTCCTGACCAGTCAGGGACTCAGCACGTTTGGCAAACTCAGAGAGCAAGTAGTGACTGGAGTGGAACTTGGAAAGCAGCAAACGCTCCTGAGACACAAGCTCCCAGTTACCGTTAGCAATCTTCAAAGCGTGCTGGGCAACCTTCTGGATAGTGGCAGCCCATATCGTGATGTAAGTCTCCAAGTCATTCAAGTCAAGACCCTTCTCATAAGTCTTGGCCAAGTATGCAAAGTCTTCACCGAGCTTCTTGCCCTTCTTGGCACCCTCGTAGTACTTGATGATGGATCTACCAGCGTTGATGGACAACACGTTGTTGTCACCTTCCCAGGTCTGCTGAACAGACCAGTCCTGGAAGGCACGGCCCAAACCAGAATAAGCATGGTATCCATGACCACCACAGGCCTGTCTGGCCTCATCAATCAACTGGGAAATCAACCAGGTGTTGGTGGCCTTAAGGGAGGCTGAGGAGACGAACAAATTCTTCAAGTCAAAGATGGATTTCTTGATGTTTTTGGCAGCGTACAAGTCGTTCAAAATGACACGGTAATCGTTCATGAGTTTCTGAGCAGCAGGACCAAGCAAGTAAACCAAGGCCAAGTATGGTACAAGACGGTATTGGTGGAGAGTATAGTTAATAATTTGGTTCTCCTCACCTGGCTTACCAAATTGCTGTCTTCCAATAGCATATCTGAGTGCGATAGTGATGTATCTGGCACCATGTCTGTAAGAATCCATCACCATGGAGACACGACCCTGAATCAATGCACTGTATGAAATCTGCTCCAATGGAGTCAAGTGGACAGTTCCATCAGGATCAATAGTTGTAAACTTCTGAAGCATGTACTCTCTTGGAATCTCAACATTGTTGAACTGGATCCAGCCATTGTCAATAGCATCTCTTCCCATCTTGGTACCAATGTCACCGATGGAGACACCTGGTAACAAGTTAAAGTTAGAGTCTCTCAATTGAACAACAAACACCTTAACACCATAGTCCTTACCCTTAGAGATCAATCTAGCATAGACGGCGGCGTGGTTTGCAGAGTGAGCAGCACCACCAATCCACCATTTGGTTGCAGCCAATTCTGGAGTGTTAAGAACAAATGATTGTTTCTCTGGGTTGTATGTGGCGGTGGTTTGGAGTCCAGCAACGTTAGATCCGTGGCCCAACTCGGTCATAGCAAAACAACCGTAAATGTCTCTGAGCTTGGATGTACCTCTCTCGCGGAGCCAGTAGTTCACCTGCTCATCGGATCCATTACCTCTGACAGCATTGCAGAACAATGCCAAATTGATTCCAATTCTGGTTCCGAGAGCTGGGTCGGAGATGGCGAGTAAAGATAATCTGTTCTCAAAGGCTTCATCAGACTCGTTGTCGATGTACGACGACAATCTCTGAATCTTCTGGGCGGAGAGCTCTCTGAGCTGTGGCTTAGTAAGGTCGTAGTAGTTTCTCTTAGAGACAAGGATTGGGTCGCTGATGAGCTGCTTGAAGATGGCCTGTGTGTTTTCAGTATCAGGGTCGAGGAACTTGTTGAGCTTGTCAGTGTCGAGCGTCTGTTGCTGACGTTCCTTCTGAAGAAAATTGGACATGGCAGCTAGTTTGTTCTTTTGTTTGATTGGAGCAAGTAGTCTGTGTAGTCAACACCGGATATGTTTACAAGTGGGCGGATGCTGCCTAAATATGCTGACACTCTCGCCCCTCCTGATCACGTAAAGCAGAAAGCGGAGTAAGAACCCTCGGTCGCGTTTTACGCGGGTGTGGGGGATGAGCCGAGGTCCCCCGCGCTCAAGCAATGGGCCCGCGCTTGCCCCACACAACCGGTGCAGCTTGCATTGACAGTTTGGCGACACGCTTCCGCGGCTGTTGTGGACCCCTGGGGTAACTGATAGAAGATTCAGGGAGCATCGAGTGGTTCGATCTTTGAGGTTTTAGTGAGATCATACGATGTGAACAAATAAGAGGTTCACCCGGCCCAGCGGTGGGTGGGCGCTAGTAAGAGCCTCTTCTCCGCCGAGGTATCTTCTGGATCGGGAAGAGCGCGCTGTGGTAAACACACGACAGCTTAACGTGGGGCCCCAGACAATGTCCTGCCATCACTAACCGCACCTTTTTCGTACTAAATCTATTCTGTGTCACATAGATGCTCAATCAGCTCACATTTCCCCCATTGGCTATGCGTCATGGATGAGCCTTTTTTGAAGTTATTCCCGCACATGACTTTGTGTATCCCCTGGTGAGAAAAGATATGCAGTTGTCTAAACGTATTTTCTTTGAGCGTCAGTTACTATCAAAGGTACTGATCTTCAAAATCACTCTATTCATTATACCCTTGCTATCCATGCCTGTCACTCATAACCACTGTAACTTCTTAGTCCCGGTTGATTTGGGGAATCGTAATACTCAGCCAGATCGACAGTGGCACATCGCAGCAGTGGTCATTATCAGTATTCTGACTCTCTTGTTTGGTGTCTACTCTGCATGCCCCTTAATCGTATATACCTTTTTCTCTCTCTCTGTTTTGTTTGCTGATATAATCTGTATGTCGTAAGACCAATATTCGCATCTCTCAGCAGCTTCATTAACACTTCCGCAGCCTACACAACAATTTTCGCTAGCCAACTCTTAGAATACCCGATTATTCCCGTTCTTGAGTCTTTCCATGACTTTCTAAGTGATTTAACTTGGATGCAAAACTTCTTATACCTCCTTCTGATCTCTGCCTTGTCTTGCCTACTATTACGACTGGATGAGATCATCAAAGACATTGATGAGCACTTCCACCGTACTCATCTGCCTGCAGGTCTCACAAAGCCATATGCTCTCAGAGGAGCACTCCTTCCAAGAAGTGTTAAGCATGAATGTATTGACACAATTGGAGCACTGTTAAAGAGGATCTCTGGAATCCAATCCGAGAGTTACAATGAGCTTAAAGTCATCTGTGAAAGCGACATTTGGGCTGAGGAAGATGCGACTTGCTCATCGCCGCAAATGACAAAGATACACAAGTGCTTAAAGCAGTCTTCCCTCTCTCGTAAAGTTGTGATGACAAAGAAACATTTAGAGGATGAGTTTGATGCTGTCTTTGTTGATAGCTTTGATGCTCTTGACTCAGACTACAAAAATTAATTAGAGTGGCTTGACTAAGATTCCCCCTCACATCTAGTCGAAAACCCTTCCATATGCTACTTGACACTGAAAGCGGGCTTAAAGTGAATCCATTCTTAAAATCAATAGCGTCAACGAAGTGGTCATGCACAATCGCATAAACCGATCTATTGACACCCACTGATATTTAAAGGGTTCGCTCGAAGATCAGCTTTCCAACTATCAAGCTTCCTCCTTCTAATATGTTTTCAATAAGACTAAAATTAAATGCTAAAAAGTGAATATTAGATCTCAGCTCGACGATGGTACTGAGTTTAGCCACTGGTGTCTGGGTGTTTTAAGAACATAAAGTTCCCAGGAACGTATTATACATATGGTTAAGATTTGATAATCCTATCAGTAATCATAGCTTGGAGGTACCTGAGCCCATAGCACCTCCTGCTACAAGTTATTTTCTAGTCTTTGTAAATCTGATCTCTTGGAACAAAATTAGGTCTAAGTGCTTTTCCCGATTCTCAATAGATAACTTTGAAATTATTTGCATCAAAACCTTTCCAAATTATCATTAATTTTGTAGAAAAGCTTTAATGCCTCAATAGGCTCACAGTTGAGGATATTATACAATAATATTGAAAAATATTGGATAAGGTAGTTTTAGCTTGCGATTCAAGCTATTTTGTGTAGACACGAAGTGCTGGAAGTACGGATCGACACCATGATCAACTGATAATCATGCGCCTTAACAATGGTCTTTCGGCGCCTCTTATTCGGCTAACCGCTACATGGTCTGATACACTTGATGGTAAAGTTTTCAAAAGAACTACTGGAGCCGCTCGGTCTCACTGGATACTTGGGACGCAGTGTGTCCTGTTCCGCTGGGCGACGTAAGATTTTAGGTTGCGAACCACTGAAGACCGCCTTACAGTGGTTCGAAGTCTTACGCTCAACAGAATTCTCATTCATTCCGCAAAATCACTTGTTTGGGGGAAATGTGGGGGTGGCCAGGCTGGACTCCAAATGAAGACAGATAGCCTTTAGTTCTTTGTGCTTTGTGTATTCACCCCATGATTCTTAAGCGGGGTGAACTACCAGAAGACATGATAGCGTCTCGTGGTTCAGCAGGTAGGTCCATATGACTGCGGTGCTCTCCCCTAACAATTTGTCTTTTGGTCTTCCAGATGATTTAGGCATGATGACATTGGATCACCGAAGTAACCCCACGTCCTCATCGTTCCCACATCAACCTCATCGCGCTTCAGATCCAAACAAAACAAAACAAAGCTTGCATGTCTTGATCTGCTCATCGAGCCTACGCCACATAAGCCAGAGCAACAGCCGCTGACACTCACATAGTCCTTCATTTGGCGGCCTACCATGGCGCACCCTAACGCCACAACCAAGCTGGATCACTACTGTGTGCTCGAGTTTGAGCCGGGCACAGTTATTGACAATGTGTCCGTCGCAGAGGTCAAGAAGGCATACCGCAAAATGGCGCTCAAGTTCCATCCAGATAAGGGCCATGTTGCTGCAACTGTCTTATTCAGGAGAGTACAAGAAGCATATGAGACTCTCGGAGATACTAGAAGCAAAAACGACTACGACAGGTTCTATGCGAGGTACTACAAGCGAAGATCGGTCACTGCACAGGCCATCGAGAAGGAAGCCAAGGCCCGAAACAGAATCATAGCTGACATCCTCGTTGAAGCTAGTCGAGAGAAGGCAAAGGATGAGATGGAAGAGGTCAACAGGAAGAAGGAAGAGCTAGAGAGAAAGCGGGCAGAGGAATTGAAAAAGAAGAGAACCGAGGAAGAGGCGAGAAGGAAGGCTGAGAAGCAGGAGCGGCTTCGAAAAGAGGCTGAGAGGAGACGAAAGATCGAAGAGAAGGAAAAAAGGGAACGTGAAGTCCTTGAAAGACGTCGTCAAGAAGAACAGCAGCGAGCTGAGGAGCGCCGTAAACAGGCTGAATTTGAGGAGATTCAATCCAAGATCCGAATTGCCACGGAGGAGATCAGGCGAAAGAAAAATGAACAGCAGAAGGAACCGAAGGCTAAAACTTCACAAAAGAGTGATCACGATATGAACCAGCCTAAGCCAAAATTTGACTTCACGTCGCTGCCGTCCGATCCTGAAGAGCGCCGGAAGAAGACAAACTCGCTGAAGGAGAAGATCATGAAAGATCGTGAAAAGCTGAGGGAACGGAGAAGTAAGACTCAGAAACCAGCTGAGCAATCGCCAAAGCCCAAAAGACCTCCATACGAAGAAGATCTGTTCTCTGAGATAGCTTATCACAACCGCCTTCGTGAGTTGAAGACAGAGTTCCAGTTTAAGTCTGAAGAGAAAGATGACATTATTGAAAAGGCATCCGACATGGAGAGCATGGCCGATAAGATGAAGGTCAGTGCTAAACGTGCATTGGAAAAGGCACAGAGGAAGTTTGACGAAAGAATGAAGCGTGCAGAGCAGAAGATCGCTGATGCACAGAAATTGAGAGCCAAAGGAGAGAATCTTCGAAACCAAATGGATGAGACAGAGTTCAAGTACGATTCCCTCGTTGACAAGTACCAGACACTTTACGGTAAGCCAGACCTTGGAGGAAATAAGAAAACAACGCCAGCTAAATCTAGTGCTTCCTCCAGACCTGGGTCAGCTCACAGTACTCCGAGAAAGAGCACCCGTTTCTCTTCGCACAATATGAACATGAATAACCAAGATACTTCACCTCCAGGCTCTGAAGCACCAAAGGGAGAGTTTAACTTTGAGTTCAGCTCAACCATGTTTTCATTTGCTGAGATGAAGGAGAACCTCCCACGACCTGAGCCTCAGAGACCGACCTTCGATTTTAGTATGAACTTCGAGAAACCACAGACCTCTGGTAGCACGAACTTCACTTTTGGCAGTACAACTTCTTCGTCACCGGACTTCAAAGCAGCATTCAATTTTGGCAAAGACGTTGCATCTGAGTCAACTATTTTTGGGAGAGGGAAGTTTGAGCCGTTGAAGGAGCCATCATCACCCTTTGCATTTCATTACCCAAATGGCTCATTCAGAAGTGAGGACCCCAGGGCACGCACTGAAAGACGGACACACTCTTCATGGGCCTCGTTCCCTTCCAAATCTCCACAAAAGCCATTTTTAAGGTCATTCAAAGCTTCATCTTCATCATCAGACGAACCTTATCTCAAGCCAGCTAATCAACCCAATAATTCCAACAACACTGATCCTTTGTTCCAACCTCAGAAGCAGGGTACGCCGGACGTCACTTCCAATATGCCAGTTGGAGGATCCACAGCTAATACTACACTTCCTTCTACATCCTCATCTACATTCACTTCTGGAAAAACTGGATCAGAATCAAAATCAGCACTGGGAGGTGACGCTGCTGCACACATCAATGCATCCTCACAATCTGAGAGTACGACAATACCCGCCTCCAGCAGCCCATCACCGGAAGGACTATTCGCCTTCAAAAGACCGACTTCTTCACCGCCGGCCAGTGTACCAAGCTTAGGGTCATCGCGATCTGAGTTTACGTACGAATCTACCCCAAGTGAAGCTAGTACTGATGCCCATCCCCAACAACGGAACAACAGCTGCGGCCTTTCGGATAGTTCCTCTGGCCCCAATCCAGCTTCCCATTCCTTCCACTTCGGTAGTGCACCAAATCCATCGTCATCACGGACGACGGATATGTCAGGGGTATCTTCATCTTCATCGTCATCTGGCTCGGTAAACAGTGATCTGCTCGGAGGAGGGGAAACTAGTGGTGGATTTTCGTTCAATGGTCTCCGCTAAATTTAGTTGATCTCATATAAGTCGTTCAAGTGCATTACACTCATGCTAATTTGTTAGTCTAGGCTCTCTAAGTTCAATAGCGTGGGGAGTGACGAGAGTGGGGGTTGTAGAGGTGATCTACATTCGCGCGACTGCGTCAGCTGAATACGCGTCGAACGCGTCAAAACGCGTTGACGGCTTTCTTTAATCTGGCAAGTGGGCCCCTGGATCAGTATTCTAAGCAAGAATAAGTACGAGAGCAAAGTGAGCAGCATTTCCTCCTAGATAGTCACGCGATTACTGACATTCCACCTCGATGTAGCCTGAGAGGGATCCGACAAATACCCCTTGAGTCTCCTTGAAGCAAAAACATCCCAACACCACGATGCGCCTGGGCAAAAAAAGATACAGAAAAGGCGAGGATTCATGTTCTCTAGATAGGACGCCTCTTGTCAGTACCTCATAGATTTCAGGTGACCAGCGATGGCGATTCCAGGGGGCTTTGGTAGCGTCTCGCTACGAAAGAATGTACTGAAGATTCTACTTCTCGTTCTCCTCTTCCACATCATCACGGGGTATTTCCTGCCCTCAAGGGTTCCAGCACAGCGCTCTACTCCAGAATCAGAGGACAAAACTGCCGCTGAAGTTGAGCTTGAGCGTGTTTTGAACTCAGGCTCCACATCTGATGAGAGTGAAGCCTCCGGATCATGGAGTGATCGAGCACTTTCTTGGATTTCCTCCCAGCAGGCTGTCAAGGATGCCGAGGACGCTGATAATGATGCCGCTCGTCAGGCCGAAGCCGAGGAGGACCCTGAAAAGAAACTTGCAGAAGCACAAAAGGCTGCAGCTGCTGATCTTGACGAACCAGAAGCACCTAAGAAGAGCAAGGGCACTGCTAAGGATACTGGTGTAAAGCTTTCCAACGCGGACAAGGAGTCTACATCCGACTCCACATCATCATCCAATTCAAAGTCCCTCGTTGGTGAGTCCAAGACCGCTGGTGATAAGTCATTCTTCAGAAAAGCTGTTGATATCTTTCTGAAGAACAAACCAGAGTGCGAAAAGCTCGAGCTCAATGACAAGGCGCCATCATACTACTACATTGACTTGCCAAACCCTACATTCACAATCGACTTCCTCTCTACATTCCTCAAAATTGATGACGTTCAACTCAAGGACTTAAAAGCCAAGCACGACCAGTTGAAACTTGACATCAACGACTTCGAATATCCAAGAGACACATTCTCCGGAAAAGGTGTCGTTATGATCGGTGGTGGTGCCTTCCTCGGTACAGCCCTTACTGCTATCAGAGCGCTCAGAGAGACAGGTTCTGAATTGCCACTCCAGTTGATGCTCACAACTACTGATGAGTACGATGAAGATGTCTGTGAGAAGCTCTTACCAAAGATGAATGCCAAGTGTATGATCATGGAGGAGATTGTGGGGTCTGAGACATTTAGAGGTATGAATCTCCAAAAGTATGAGCTCAAGGTTCTGGGCCTCTTCCTCTCCACCTTCGAAGAAGTCCTCTTGCTCGATGCTGATAACTTGGCTGTGAAGAATCCAGATTATATCCTTGATTCTAAGCCATATAAGGAGTTTGGATACGTGATTTGGCCAGATTTCTGGAGACAGACCATTTCTCCAAAATTCTACGACATTGCTGGTATCAACATCGGTGAGCCGGTGAGAAAAGACGGTGTTCCACCCGAGGAGAAAAATCCAGCTCGTTCTGAGTCTCAGCTCTCGGATTTGGATGGAACGATCCCAGATTCCACTTGTGAGGCCGGCCAGCTTGCTATAAACAAGAAGTTGCACCACAAGTCACTCATGGCGACTGTGTACTACAACCTCTTTGGTTTCAAGTACTATTACTGGCTCTTGGGCCAGGGTGCTGTTGGTATTGGTGACAAGGATACCTTTATTGCTGGTCTTACGGTATTCAGAGAGCCATACTACTTTGTCAAACAGCGTCCATTGCTGTTTGGTTACGATCACGCTGGTGGTTGGCAGGACACCACAATGGTGCAGTATGATCCGGAGCAGGACTATGAGTACTACACTGCTGCTAGAGATTATTTGATGCAGAAGGGTATCGACTCGAGAGTCAACCTCTTCTTGAACTGGGAGTACACCAACTCTCTCAGAGACGAGATCCATAAGAGTATACAGAAGACCAAGCCAGAAGTTCAGTTCTTGCACATCCACTCTCCAAAGTTTAACGCCTTGAAGAACTACCAGGGAAATGACTACGAGATTGATGGCCACGAGAGAAGACAGTTTGGTGACAGAGAGAAGATTAAAGATGCATTGCCATTGGATTGGGAGTTGAAGGCTTCTAGAATTTCTCAGTGGTTGGCATGTGATGCTGAGATTATTCCAAAGGACTGGAAGGAGGTCGACAGAAGCGAAATCTGTAATAGAATCAAGAAGCACGTCGAGTGGCTTATTCAGACAAGTGACTCTCCTGAGATGGCTGAGTTGAAGGACATTGGTGTGTGACGCTTGCCTTATACCATCGTGTACAATAAGTTTATAGTAAGCTCATGTCCTTCACCGCGATCAACTTGATATACCTACGTAATCAAAAACAGAGTAGAATAAATAACAAACATCGCCTAAAAGTAAACAATGTACTGAATGTGCACAAACGTAACAAATCATAAAAAACCAATCATAAAATGCAAATGTGAGATGCGGACGTAACAAAAGCCAAACAATGCTTGGGGACTAGCCCGATACTCTTCTATCGATCATTAATGTGATAACACTTGAGTATACTCTTAACACATGATTCTGAACAGCTTGACATACCAAGCTGCGTATCTGTATTTTTCTCTGTCTTCGGCGTCTTCCTGAGCCAAGACATCAGCGTCAAAGATCTTTCTACCCTTGACGAGATCAATCTCGTCAGCTGGGATAAACAGTCTCCAGTTTTTGGTCCAGATCTTGTGACCGAAATAGAAGACAATAGCAACGACCATACCCAAGTAGTTCATGAAAAAGTTCTCAGCATCTGCGCTACCATCACCACCAACTGGCCAGAGAGCGATCCAGAATTGGGCAATAAGAATGAGGACGTTGATGGTGAAAGCGTACCAGGAACCCCAAACACCAGTCTTGGAAACATACCCGAGCTCAGAGATGGAATAACCTTGGCAAGCGAGAGCCTTTCTGAATCTGATGTGGGACAAGACGATACCGGTCCAGGACAAGATGGTGGAAAGACCTGAGATGGAGAGCAACCAGTTGAAGACGGTTTCTTGCTTGTCGTAGGCAGCAATGAATGAGAAGAGACCGATAATACTGGAGAATATAAGAGCTCTAAGAGGCTTTCCACTTCTGTCAATGTAGTTGAAGAACTGTGGAGCAAAACCTTGCTCAGCCAAAGCTTGGAGAGTACGGGATGAACAGAACAAAGCTGAGTTACCGACAGACAAGACTGCAAGCAAGATGACAGCGTTGACGATGTGTGAAACAACTGGGACAGTAGAAACAGCGATGACAAATGGAGAAGAGTGGGTCTTGGAGCCTCCAGAGGATCCGAGCAAGTCTGGTGAGTTATATGGGACAAGCAAACCAATCAAAAATAATGGGATAACGAAGAGGAAGACGATTCTGTAGAACACTTGCTTGGTGGCGGATGGAATAGAACGACGTGGGTTTGGCTGTTCAGCGGCCGAGAAGGCCAAGAACTCGGTACATCCAAGGGAGAAAGCAGAAGAGACAAAGACAGCACAGACACCCTTGAAACCATGGGCGAACGCACCTGGGTCGTGCCAGTAGTGGGCACCATAGTAACCATGGTCACCAGCACCACCGCAAACCAAGATAATGGAGAGAATGGAGAAACCGATAATCATAAGAGTTTTGGAACAGTTAAGGAAAAACTCAAACTCGGCATAACCGTCAGATCCAATAAAGTTGGCGATGATAATGACAACATAGAAGATCACAACAAAGGCGTCTGGGTTAACTGACGTAGTCCAATACTTAATGGTCATCGAGGCGGTGACCAGTTCAAGAGGCATAACAACAAGCCACTGGATACAGTAGTTCCAAGACACAGCGAAACACATGGAGGTGTCGACAAGGATAGAATTGTAGGCGTTGAACCCACCAGTTAAGTCACCATAAGTAACAGCGAGCTCACCAGCAGCTTCCATAACAGGGATCAACATAGAACCGACAATGATGATACCGATGAGAAGACCGGCTGGACCACCTTTACTAAGGGAGGAACCGGAACCAACAAGCAAACCGGTACCAATACCAGTAGCGATGGCGATGAGCACCAAATGTCTAATCTTGATACCTTTCTTAAGTTTCTCACCTTCACTCTTAAGAGCTCTAATTTCAGCCTTCTCGGCCTCGGAAAGGTTTGGATCGATGTCATCTTCCATTCTCTTCATGGAGTTTTTGAATCTGGCCCATCTGGAAGTGGAATCCGATGTAGCGTTGAGGTTAGTCTCAGTGTATGCGGCGGCATTTTCAATAGATGAGGTTTCATCTGATTTTCCTTGACTATTGGAGATGGCGCAAGCCAAATCTTTACTGTCACCCATGGTGGTGTGTCTTTAGGGGGTTCAAAGAGGAAGATGAACGTAGCAGTCACTGTTAAAGTGTAGGAAGGTGTCAGAAAAGGGCGAGTGAGCGGATATATATGCGGGTCTCAGATGATTACCAACAGCGGCGATGACGGCGGGGGGCACCACGCGGAAGAACTAGAGCATATGCAACGGCGCGTCTCACATTTTGAGTGTGATAGGAGAGAAGCAAAGAGAGCCTACGTACGGAAGGGGCTGCCGGTTATCTTGCGACTTGTGCTCATGTATGGGCCAAGGGGAGGCTTCACATCGAGAGAAGTCGTGGGCCGAACAGACACTGAAGACGCGGGATCAACACTAGTCGCAGGTGCTATGACGCGGTAAAGAAGGCTCTGCCTTATCTTCTAAGGCTTCAGCGGTACTCTGAGCCAATCAGAAGGGCACTGCATGAGCTCTGCAAAAGCATTTATGTCAGAAATTTGAATCATTTGTTGGTGCAAAGCCGTGTTTGTTGGCATAAAGCGAAACCAATAGTTGTACGAAGGGCATGTTGTGCGTCTCGAGGCACTAACGTCTAGTGGTCCGGCCACATCAACGGCACAAGTTGCAGCGGAGGTTCATATGGGCGGCACCTTCTTATGGATCCCTGATGGGAGACACTTATGTAAAGATTAATTGTACGCTACTTCACTAAGCTGGCCACTTTGTTACAGCGCCATAACAGTATAGTGATAGCCCAGTAACTGGGCGAAAAGGGAATAACCTCCCTCTCTCTTGGAGACGTTCGTTAACCCGTCACCAGCTGTACCCTTTGACAGATTCACTGGTAGGGCCACTGCCTCGAGCGCGCGCGCGGTGTGCCGCATTTGAGTGGTGCCGCACCATGACAACAAGCAGTAGTGAGCACCGGACTGAAGTCCACAGAAAAAGGAAAAGAGAAGAGCCCTCTGCAAAGAGCCGGGCGGCGTCTGCCTGGTCTCGTGAGTGGGGGGCTAGGATTTTCCCCCCACAAAAGATAATCTCTTCCCAATCAATTTCACTGGCGTGGATTGCCTACTTGTTCTGGGGCGATTTACCCATGATTCTCGACAATATAGAAAGAGCCAAGTCGATCTTAGAGAAAAGGGTCCCCACGTCTGTTTCGTATCTTCTCTTAGTCACTTAACTCATCTTGAATAACGGGCCAAACACCTAGACTTTATATATTTTCCATTGCTAGGCCGAGTCAGCAACTGGCACACTCAGGGGCACCTCAGGGGTTTCGGTTGATCCTCCCTTCGCCTCCGAGTTTCCGACTTTGTTAGACATGATAGCCTAGCAAAACAGTGCATCACGGCTGCAGGCGGCCCTCACCGCTATCCAGAGTCATCTTTCACCAGCGTCGGCATGACTCTGTGCTACAGAGTCACATCCCTTTGTGTGGATCAAGCCGATCGTTAGCTGTGTTTGACAGACCCTTTACGGTACCCCATATTCCATCCATAAGGATAACAATAATCCCGATATAAACCTTAGCTACAAGAAAAGGTTCCACACAACGACACTGTCTAGCAGTGCACATGCAGCGACTCTCTTTAACAAATCGTTTGCAAACCTTCACTCACAGTTTTCTTGCCTCATCATGCAAGACTGGAAGTCTCTCCTGTTTTAACTTATCACCCGTCACATCTAATAACACTGTAAGTTTTGCAGTTCAGGCCAGAAAACTTCAGGACAATTATGCATAAAAGCATTGTTCAGCTGATGTCCTCCGCAAAGAACCCACGGATCTACGGTCAGACTCTTGTCAAACACCAGTCATATTGTTGATACTTCGTTGCTACGTGTATAGCCAATCTGTAGTTACTAAGTCAACTTCATCCAACATGTGGTGCTTCTAACTTACTTACAAGGCTACGAGCATGCCGAATGATCCGCTTGATCGGACACTTGCGTTGTGCTGCTCTCATTTTATGTAGGCAGATTTACACCACGCTGGCCTAGTATGAACCTTAAACAGACTCTATTTCAATCATGAATCTACAATTTCCAGTCAACCTTGCTTCTTCAAATGTATTCCCTTTGCTGTGTTTAGACCACACTCAAATCACCAAAGAATGAAACCTTGACGGCGATGATGAGCCCGATATGTGCAGCACCAAGCAATCCACACAACACCATACCCAACTTATCATTACCAACAACCGTAGTAGAGTTCTTAACAACAGGATAAACTTTGGACAATATAGCAGCACCACTGATCAATCCACCGAGTAGAACACTGATCCACTTCAACGAATTACTCAGAAATGAATGATTAGCCAAGAATCCTCTAAACGTCCCCAATATAGCAGCTGGCACCCATGCAGAGTTAGCATATCCATATATCGAAATGAGCTTACTCAATGGCAATAGTCCAGTCAATTTGAAGTAATACACGGAAACCAGATGGAACACAAGCGGAATAACAAAGGTGTATCCGTACAACAGTGTGATTGCGCCCGTGAGGAGGCTGAAGTTATACTCATATTTGGCATCACCACCGAGGAACCAACTTGTTAAGAGAGAAGAGCATGTGTTGGAGAAGAAGAGGAAAAATATCACAGTTCCTGTGACCCATATTGGGCCATACATATCACCGAGCTCCTCCTCATCTTCAACATGTGAGAGGATGTTTATCGAATTCATCACATTTTTGAAAAAATCTGACGTGCTGAGGTTAAAGTAACGTCTGTAATGATTCAAAGAGAGATACCCACCGTCAAAGTTGGTGGACATCTTTGGTGAAGGTCCGGAGGCGGTAGGGGTGTCAGCTTGAAGTGGAGGTTGCGATGTCGTGTCACCAGATAGATCAAAGTCATCCTGTGGAACGTATGCTTGTGTTCCTACGGCTTTAACAGGGTGTTAGTACTCAATATCAAGCTAGATCTCGAATTTTTGTAGGGTAATTGACTTACCTGGTCTCGTTGTGAGATCATCATCATCCTCTAGCCAGTTTGGTGTCTGAAATAAAACGTCAGTGAATATTCTTGAAGGTTAGGGCTAAAGCATGTAAAGACTTACTTCATCAATGAGTTTGTCCTGGTCGTTTGGCATCTTGTAGGATCAATTATGTCGGGGATGGGCGCTTTGCAAGATACTTCAGGATAACAAAGGTGCCACGCTGCGCTCCGTTTTTTATCGGCCTGATCAATCTGGTCGAGAGGCTTCCAGCTTGCAAGTGTGCCGGGAAGTTGGCAGAACTTCTGGACAATGTAGTGTATAAACCTTTAAGTGCTAAGCCTACAAATATCTAATCATTAGCTGAACACACTTTGTGTAAAATAGTAGCAGCTGTGATCTTTCACCATTGCTTAGCTAAAGAACGAAAGTACACCTGCTCTAGGCTACTACTCATGACTTCGTGCTCGCGGATACGCCGGCAAGACACATTATGCACACTATAACTTGCGGCCAGGATGAAAACTACGCTGAAGCTTTATCAAATGAATCCATCTTCTTCACGACTCACACATAACCGTTCAACAAGGGCGACCCTCCATCACTAACGTTGTAATAGCCGTCTGGTGTCTTGGCCTTGTCGTCAGTTGGCGCCCGAGAAAATGTACTGGCGCTGGCGGGTTCGCTAAGCAGTTCAGCGTCGTCGTCCACTGGCGCACCAATCTTCTTCAAGAACGGACTGGACTGTCTCTGAGACATTGTTCTTGAAGGCGAGCGACCAATGTTCACTGGCTGTACCTGTGTGCTGGATGTGGCACTGGAAATGCCTGATGAAGGCGGCGCAAGTCTCAAGTTGCCGCTCATGGCGAGCTTCAATGTGGGGTTGTTGGGTGTGTGGTCTTCGTTCAACACCTTAAGAGAAGATCTCACTGGCGAGTCCTCACGATAGATACTCAGATGTCCTGAGTGTCTCCCGGATTTCATTGAGCTGGTCTCAATACGCTTTTCAGAACCTACTCCATCATCTTGCCTCTCCTCATCTGAGACACCAATCAATGACTCTCTAAAAATTGATACGATCTCTTCATCTGTCTTTCCATATGTCTCTGGGAACCACAGCCCGATCACGAAAGCACCAATCAGACCCAAACACCCAAACAAAACGAATGTACCCCATTTAAGCCGGCTCAAGGAGAGTGGAGCCAAGAAGGTTAAGATAAAGTTGCATGTCCATGAAACAGCCATACAAATGGAAGATCCCTTAGCCTTGGCTCTCACGGGGAAGATTTCATTGGTATACAACCAGGCAGCACAGGAAAGTGTTGCCGCAAAGATCGCCACGAAGAGGAAGCAAAGTGCAAGTGTGAGAGAGCCTGGTGTTCCAGTAACCTCCCATACAACACTCTCATTACCACCGACCGGAGGAACCTCATGTCCATACATTCCCATAACAACACCAACAGCCCCAATACAGGCGGACAACGAGGATGCCCCAAACACGAGAACATCTTTACGTCTCATCTTTCCAATTATAAAAATCGGAATGATGGTGAAGAGCACGTTCACAACGTATTGGATTGATGCACATACAATCTTGGTTTGCCCTTGCAATCCAATCATCTCGCAGATGAACACCAAATAATACATCAAGACACCGATACCACTCAATTGAACAACTGCTTGCGTTAACACACCAGCAAGCAAGTGCTTTCTCAACCCAGGCTGCAACAACTCACCGTATGTGCAAGTCTGTGACCTGTTGCCATCATTTCCGGAGTTAATTCGTTGATTTGACAAGCTTCTTATGGACGCACTGTTAGTGGCCCCCTCTGCCTTACTCTCAGTAGACAGGGTTACCACAGTCGTTGCTACATTTGTGTGCTGGGCAGAAATCAACTTTCCACTGATCTCAGTAGACTCCTTTAACCTACCCTGAGATGCAAGCCATTTTGGCGACTCTGGCAATGAGAAAGAGGCAACAAACAATATCAAGCCTGGGACACCCTCGATTGCCCAAGCAGTGCGGAATGACCAATCATCGTCCATCATATTGCAGAAGAAGGAAACGTAGAACATGATCATGATACCCCAAGTCAAACTCCACTGCACTGTCGATGTTGCAAGGCCCCTCATCAGTGCAGGCGTAACTTCCAAGAGGTACACTGACAGCATGGCTGAGAATATACCAACACTCACGCCTTTCACGGATCTACCTGCTATAAGTACCCAAATGTCCCAGGAAAAGAATGACATTATAGTGCCAACAACCCATAACCCTGAAGCAACCCGAATAGCGCAGAGTCGCCCCGACTTGTCGGAAATGTATCCGGCAACCCAACAACCCCCTTAGGGATGGTGTTAATATAAGTCGCTAATAACGAGTAGACAAGGTCAAAAACTTACAGAACGCGGCAGCAGGGTTGGCACCGGATATTATTCCCTGCATAAGAGATCCTGGATAGTCGAAAAAGTCCATAAAGACCTCGGAGCTGAGGAAAACGGCCATTGATGTGGTCTCGAGACCAAGCATGAGTCCGGCGAGCGCCACAATGGCCAAGATGACCCTCGGATTGTACACTTTGAAGAACATGTGGGATCTATTTGTTTGCCCAGGAGAGTGCCTTAGTCAACATATGAAGGGGGTTTATTCATCGCTAGATATCATCCTTCTGCGGCATCGCTAACAATGTCTTTGTGTATGGCATGGGTCGGGTCTGGGTCGCCGATAGGGCAAGTGGTGCTACCATAGAAACCAACCATGGTCAATCATACCGAATCATTCCATTATCTATAGTATCGAGCTGATATATAAACAGTTAATAGCCAATGTTATTTACAAGTTTTGTTTCCGTGAGCCGGAGTTCCAACAATATCTACTTCTTAGCCTCCTCCTGCAACTTCTTCTGGTGCTCAGCCATCAACTCTCTCTGGAGCTGCATTGGAGCCTGAGCGTAGTTTTTGAACTCCAACGAGAATTCACCCTTACCCTGGGTGGCAGCTCTGAGAGAAGTAGCGAAACCAAACATCTGGTTCAATGGACACTCAGCAGTGATGGTGAACTCATCCTGACCGTTTTCAGTGTCCTGGATGATGGCAGCAACCTTGTTCAAGAGACCAATAACGTTACCCTGGAATTCATTTGGAGCAGTGACATCAACGTTCATGATTGGCTCCAAGATGACAGGGTTGGCCTTCATGAAACCTTGCTTGAAGGCGGCAATGGTGGCGGTTCTGAAAGCCAACTCGTTAGAATCGACAACGTGGACCTGACCATCGTTGATAAGCATGGAAACACCAAGAACCTTGTGCCCAATAAGTGGACCCTTCTCGATTGCCTCCTCGAAACCCTTACGACAAGCAAGCAAGAACTTCTCTGGAATCTTACCACCGACAATTTGGGTCTCAAAGGCGTTGTCACCTTCAACAGGAGTCATCTCACCGGCAACCTTGGCGAATTGACCAGCACCACCAGACTGCTTCTTGTGGGCATAGTCAAACTGAGAAGGCATAGTGATAGCCTCACGGTAAGAGACCTGTGGCTTACCAGTGGTACATTCCACATTGTACTCACGTCTCATACGCTCAACGTAGATCTCCAAGTGCAACTCACCCATACCAGAAATGATAGTCTCCTTTGATTCGGCGTCATAATTAACTCTGAAAGTTGGATCCTCCTTCTGGAAACGGTTAATAGCCTTGGAGAAGTTGGTAACATCCTTGGTGTTCTTTGGTGTAATGGAGAGAGAAATGACAGCATCTGGGACGAACATAGAAGACATGGTGATCTGGGTGGTACCATCAGAGAAAGTATCACCAGAAGAACAGTCAATACCAAAGGTAGCACAGATCTCACCAGGACCAATGTTATCAACATCTTCCATCTCTTCAGAGTGCATACGAACCAATCTGGCAACCTTGACCTTCTTTCCTGTCTTGACGTTGGTGATGTAGCCACCCTTCTTAAGGCGACCCTGGTAAACACGCAAGTAAGTCAGCTGGCCGTACTTACCCTCTTCAAGCTTGAACGCAAGACCGACAAATGGCTCCTTAGAAGATGGAATGAGCTCGACAGGAGCCTCATCGTTCTTGACATCCAAACCCTTGTTCAAAATTTCGGATGGGTTTGGCAAGTAGTCACAAACAGCGTCCAAAACTGGCTGGACACCCTTATTGGCCAAAGCAGAACCCATGAGAACAGGAGTGAACTTTCTAGCAATGGTGGCTCTTCTGATGGCAGCCTTGATCTGCTCAGCAGTTGGTTCAGCGTCATCCAAGAACAGTTCGGCAATCTCTTCGTCGACATCGGCAAGAGTCTCGATCAAAAGGGCTCTCTTCTCCTCGACCAAATCCACCAAGTCAGCTGGGACTTCAGCAGTTCTAATAGTCTCACCCTGAGCACCCTCATTGTACAAGGCAACTCTGTCGATGATGTTAACGGTACCCTTCAACTCAGACTCAGAACCAATTGGAACCTGGATGGCAGCAGCCGGTGTCTTGAGCTTGTCGTTGATTTGCTGAATGGCTCTGAAAGGATCGGCACCCATTCTGTCCATCTTGTTGATGAAGGTGACTCTTGGGACGTTGTAACGACGCATCTGACGGTCGACAGTGACAGTCTGGGACTGAACACCAGAGACGGCACAAACAACAAGAACAGCACCATCGAGAACTCTCAAAGCTCTCTCGACCTCGATAGTGAAGTCGATGTGACCAGGTGTGTCAATCAAGTTGAAGTGGTAGTCCTCATTGTTTCTTTTCCAAGAGCAGTATGTGGCAGCAGACTGGATAGTAATACCCTTCTCTCTCTCAAGGTCCATGGAGTCCATCTTGGCACCGACACCGTCACGGCCCCTAACGTCGTGGATGGCGTTGATTCTACCGGTGTAGAACAGCACACGCTCGGTAAAAGTGGTCTTACCAGAGTCGATGTGGGCAGAGATACCAATATTACGCATTCTGGAGGCCCTTTGGCGATCCTCCTCAGGCAAGTTGGCCATGATCTTGTCGATGGAGACCTTCTCCTCCTCATAGGTGCGTCTCACGACGGACTGGGTGAACGCTCTCTTTTGAGAGACAGCCCAGCCGGCAGAGCGGACGCCCCTGCTCCAGAGATTGGCGACTACTCGGGACATGACGGGGGAATGTGGGGAAAGAGCTCAGATAAGGTGTGTCTCTGATGTGTCCAACGTCTGATCTTTTTTTTTTCCAGACGCCTCGGGAGTGTCCGTACCACTAGATATATCCGCGCGCGACCGATGGCCTACGCGTTTCTCTATCTCGATGAATACGACGGATTGCACACGTTTCCCTGGTCTCAAGTTCAGAGGAAAAAACTCAGTATGATGGAGATTGAGGAGTCAGACCTGCTGGTGTCGTATGATCTGGCTGCCGACGCCAGCGTACTCCAATGGGATGCCCAAACTCCTTCGGATGATGCTACTAATTCGCCTACACTGACAGACTATGGGGTGCTTAAACACAAGATCACATCGAGTCCCATTATCGAGGAGTTCTACAACATGAAATACTCCACGAATAAGAAGATTGAAGGACTTGGAAAATACAACACACCAGAGGATGGGAATATATTGCTTCCCAGCATGCTGCGTGAACTGCGGCCCATTGACCCCGACTCTTTCGGGTCTCAACTTGATGATTACGACGATCTCGAAGAAGAGATGCTCAAGTTCACGACGAAAGACGACGTGAAGAAGTTGGAAGAGGTGGAAGATATTGAAATAGATGAAGTAGTGGATATGCAACTTGAGGATGTCATTGTCAATATCCATCGCTCCGCTATTTCAATCCAAGGCTGCCGCACATTCGAGGTGCCCTCAACCATCAGATCTTCTGCTCTACTTCCCGGAGCAACTACTGATGACAACAAACGAGATGAAGACACTCTGCTGCTATCTCTGTCTTCAAATCTTCTTCTCATGGTTCGCCTTTTCATCATCGATGGCACAATTACACCGTACGTTGTTCAATGGTGGAGGACAAACTACCAACAGGACCAGCTACCACAGCTCACCGACGTCGGCAAATCCATCATAACACATCAGTCTGGCGGAGCATTTGCTGTGACAGCTCTCAAAAACGTAATACGGCTTCATACAACCGTTCAGACCCCTCGTGGTGCCATGATCGATAAACTGAAGAATGTCGTACTTGACGGTACGATCCTTTTCACCTGCTTCCTTGATCCCATAGAGGGCTTACCAGATCGTTCTCACGCCATGATCTGCTCGATGGTACTGACTTCTGAACGTCGGCTTCTACTCAGGCTCTTTGAGTGGTGGATTGATGAGGAAAGATTCACAGAACACACACCGTTACCCCTCACGAACGACTTCCAGATTCCCATCTTTGTCATACCTTTCAAAGACAGTGTGTTTATGATGTTTGAAAATGTTGTGCTGCTGGTCAGCATCAACAACATACTCTCTGCTGACTTTAACTTTATTCATGGTGAGTTTCAAGGTTCGTTCCCTGTGTGCTCATATAGACCGAAAACACCAATCATTGCTGATTCAGCTGAAAATGAGGTTTTGATCGGTACTGAGGATGGTACCATCTATTCAATTGTGGTTTATGGCTCAAATATTCATGTACGGCCAATCTTAAGAGTTCCAAGGTGTGGAAAATTTACCTTGGAGAAGATGGATGATGACTATCATTTCATCTACATCAGCAACGTCACAAATCATGGACATATCATCTTCAAAGATGTGATTCATGATGCTAATTCCGATGATAAGCTACCAGTATCTAAGGGTGAACTACTTGAAAGCCGGAGCAATTGGGCCCCATTATGGGATACCGAGGTTGTCGATTTGAGGACAGGTGACCAGGAACTGTGGCTGGCGCATGGCAGATCGATCTCAAAGCTTAAACAAGGAATTTGTGCCGTAAAAGAGGTTTCTGACCGCACGTTCAGGTCTGCTGTAAAGGTATTTTCTCACCAGATTGATGAGCAGCTGTATCTGATCATCACATACGTTGATAAGACCTTGGTATTCAAATATGAAGGTGACACGTTGAGTGACATAATTGACAGCGGGCTGGATCTGGCAAAGAGGACGCTGTATATCTCCAGCTTCGATGAAATCTGCTTCCAGGTGACTGAAGATAGCATTGTGGTGTCGGACTTTGAGAATGAAGAGTCTACCCTGTACAAGGAGTTCTTTGAGACACTGGTGTATGCTGATGTTCTTGACAACATCATCGCAGTCGTTATGGAGAGACCTTCTCGTTCTGGAGTATCAACTGTAATAGGACTCTATCACGCCATTGGTGAGATTACTCCTTTTTGTGATGAACTCGTTTTGGACTTTGAATGTAACTTCATCAAGCTTGCTGTTTATGAGAACGAGCGCAGCTCGCTGCTTCTCTTTGTCGCCGCTGATGATTATCTTAAAGTCTACACTCAAACTTCTGATGGACTCCAAAGTATTCGTGAAATTCATTGTGGACTTAATAGCATTCATGACATGGTGATGATTGACAACACAGTTCATACATCTTCAAGAAACGGTGAGTACATGTGGTTCACATTATCTGGTCCGATCGAGAATTTGCAAGTGTCCAAACCGTCACAGCTGAAGCTGTCTGAAACCCCCATCGAGTTTGAGCTGGGGTTTAACTCTTTATTGCTGATTACGTCTTGCCTCTGGATTCTCCCACGCAAATCGGTATACCCTGTTCCGGTTATATTCGAAGAGCTTCGTGACCGTCAGGTTTTTTCCGCCATCCATGTTGACGAAGATCGGCTCGCTGTTCTCAGAGATGATGGTCTGTGCATTGTGAGGGTCGACAATCACAAGAAGACCATCTCTAAGAGCATCAAACTCGGTGTTGTCCCCCGCAAATTCAAGTACATCTCCCATATCGGGGTCTTTGCCATTATTACTGAAACGGGAATGGTTTTCACCAATAAGTTCAGCAAGCTTGAACATCGTTTTTATGCTAAGTCTACGAGAGGCATCTTTGAAGACGACCTCCCTCTTTGCGTTAACGAATGGATCCTCCCCTCTACAGAGAAGAAGTTCCGCAATCTACTGGTTGGTTGCTCGACTAAGTCTGGAGGATCACTCAAGGTGCTTTCCCTTCGCACATTCTCTGAAGAGAACCAGAACATCATCGACGTTACTGAGCTTTACAGAATCAAAACTACAGGAGCTGTGCTCTCCGTTGCTCAGCTCGAGGATGGCTGTATTTTGTTTTCATCTGGCTCGGATCTCTTTTCTTGCCAGTACAACCTCACAGACAGAGCTATGCATGAACCAATCCAGCTCCACAGTTTCAAAAGTCTTGTTACACAGATTCATGTACAAGGTAATAATATTGTTGTTTGCACCCAGTCGCATGCTGTGAGCCAGTTCACCTACGAGGATGGCCTTCTGAGGCTCGCATATGAGGATGTTACTCAAAGGAAGGCATCGAGTAGCATCTTGTTCGATAAGGAGGATCTTGTTATTGTTGCTGACAAGTTACACTGTACTGTTTCTGGCTTGAGTGATTCGAGATCAAAGTTCAAGTCATATCAAAATTATGTTGCAACGGTGAAACAGTGTCAGTTGAAGTCTACATGGTACAAGGCAAGGTCGTCATTAAATCGGTTCATTGCATTTGGAATTGGTGGAAATATCGAGTTGTTCACAGTGGTAAATCGAGAGATAAAGGCAAACATGAAAAAATCATACCGAGATGTGAAAGGCGAGTTGCCAAGTTGTGTCACCCAGAAGGGGTTCTGGCGACTCGAGAAGGGACCATGGTACAGCAATAGGGACGTGAATGTGTTTGATGCTGACCTGTTCAAAGACGGCACCAGTGGCGATATTGTGGAGCTGCTGGAGTCAGTGGCACTTTGATCTATGAACAATATGGATAAAATCTGGAATATAATAGATGTCTGAGCGTATTACTTCTTATCGCCGTACTCCTTCTGGATCTTCTCCAACAAATTGTTGATTCTTGGTCCCATCAATGGCTGGCCATACTTGGTTCTCTGAGCAAGTGCTTCTTTCTTCTTTTCACGTTCCTTCTGCTTCTTTTCCACTTGAAGCTCTCTCTCTAGCTTCTCTTTCTCCCTCTGTTCACGAGATGCCTTCTTTCTCTCCTTCGCTAATTTTTGACGGTCCTGGAATGTGAGTTGGTTCTTCTTCTTCTCAGCCTCTTCTTCTCTCTTTGATGACCTCTCAGGTAGTTTTTCACCGGACTTTTCAAGCTCCTTGATGTACTTCTTTTTGAGTCTGGCCTTGTGAACGAGTGCCTGTCTAATCTCCCTATCTAAGTACAAATGTTAGTATGGACCATAAGCGCTGTGGTTAACGTGAACGAACGTACTCTTCGACTCGCGTCTATCAATATATGGATTCTTCTTGTTGAACTTCGGCTTTCTGTCAGTAAATGCCATTGTGTGTGATATTGCTAGATGTTTTTTGATACGGTTATGTAGTGCTCATCTCACAGAAGTTTTTTTTTTATCTGCCACATTCGTACTCCCCGCAAAGTCAGTGTCAGTGATCTCGACGCCTGAGAGAACCTCTACAGCCGCCATTTTGACCAATTATATAGCACAAAGTGGTGAACTTTACAATAAGGTTGTATATATATAGACAAATGAAGGAGAGCTGACCCTTTATGTCCCCTAAATTCAAAGCAAAGAGGGTATCGGAGCATAAAGATCCCCCCAAAGTCAAATCCGGCAATAAGCGCGGACTATCACGTGATCAGAATTTTTCGATCCTCACCAGCATGAAAAATTGATGGCACGTTAAACACCATCGAGGATATGATTTGGCCAATTTCTCAATCATTGGCGTTTTCACCTTACATCAGGTCATTAGCTTGCTTCTATTGAACCCTCAGTTTATCAAACTCCTTCACTGGAACCCCCCTGACTGGCTGCTACACACTCCCATACCCACACCTACATCACACGAGTAGACCATCGCTCAACCAATCACACAACTCTACTCCAATCGCATGCTTTATTCCTACTCACACATCATTTTCCCATGTCTCTAATATTACCCGAAGCTGCTGCAGTTGTGGCGCTTCGACAAGAACTGCTGCACTGGTCTGCTTCCAATAATGGGGCCTCGCTGAGCCGGCAGTTCCTCCATGCATCGATGCTTCCCAAACACCTTCCCACATTATTTCCATCGAGCAGGTGGACCTTCACGAAGCCCAAGTTACGATACAAAAGATTCGCATCCTCACTTCCAGACCACTCACAAACGAAGCACACAACGTTCACCCACAATTCTCCAAGCAACCTGCAAGCCATTCTCGAGAAACCAACTAAGTCAAAGCCCGATATCGAGGCATTACACCACCTTCTCCAACAACAAGGTACCAATTACGCCACAGCAGAGAGACAAGCCGCTCTCCTACTCCTTCTCAAGCATAAAAGAATTACATGGGTCTATGATATATTGAATGAGAGCCTGCAGGATACCAGAGACACCACTCTTTTCCTCATGACCCTCGCGATCATGGGAAAGTCCGACGAGATTATTACGATACTAAAAGATCTTGACATGAAACAAAGATCGCAGTTTCTCAGTCTGGCAGTACATGATCTCACTGAATCATTGCATCGCTCCAAAGCAGCTCTTTTCCTCTGGCTCGTCAGCTGCCGGATTACCTATTCAAACTTGAAAGTTGTACATCAGAAAAACTCAAAAGGTGATATGGCTGTTCTCTTGACTATTCTCAACAAGATCCAAAATCCGGACCACATCTTTGAATATGCCAGAGAGTCACTAACTTCCGATGAGCACATGGCGAACTTCTTGCATTCACTTTCATACGCTTACTACATGCTCTCATCCCCAGAGAAGATTGTCAAGGTCTGGGGTTTCGCTTCCAAGGGCCAGAGGACCCAGAGCCTCCTTTCCAATACTATCCAAGCATACAGCTCGCTGCAAAAGTATGACGAAGCAGTAACATTGTTCCTGGGGAACAAATTGCTGTGGAACGACAAAATGCTTGGTGACCTCGAGGCTGCTGTCACTGCTCTTCAATACAGGGGCAAGGCCAACAAGGTACTCCGTCTTCAGCTGGAGAGGAACGTGTTAAGCCGTCACAAGGTCACTCGTATCCTGAGTACACTTCTTCATCAAAAGAGATTCAAGGATTTTGACATGGTCGCCGAGGCCTACGATGCGAATGAGAACAAGAAGAGCAGTAAGTACCACAACATCATGATGACCAGAGGTCTCCAAGGTTCCGATGCTCAATTCTACAGCAGTTTGCGTTCCATCTATAGTGAGAAGAAAAGGCCAACATCACGTACCTTCAAGTTGATCTTCTCGCAGTTTGCTCAGCAAGGAGCTCTGGCTGATGCAGTTACACTTTTGGAGGTTCTCGTTCAGCGTAAGAGATACCTCTCTATTGATATCTTTACCAGTATCATCAAGACTTGTGAAACGAGCAGAACCATTGCACCACTCAACAAAATCATCAAGGTTATGGAGTCTGTCAAAATCGTCCCAGATGACAACTTCAACCAAGCCCTTCTTTCCCTTCACCTCTCTTTCAAAAACTTCAGTGAAGTCGAACGACTCTTCCAAGACTCGCTCATCTCTACCACACATGTCCCATCTCTAGTCATCTTGATGAAATCCTTCCTCATGCAGGGCAAATTCAGACAGGCTCGTGAGATCTATCACAAGCTGAACTCCTCATCCATCAACGATACACCATCGCTCTACCTTGCCAAGCTCGAATACTTCACCTTCCAAGGTCACTTCAGACAAGCAGTTTCAGTCATTGCACGGATGCGCCAGCGCCATATCCCAGTTGAGTCCCGTCATTACCGTGTCCTGATGGCCGGATACAACCGGTTCAAGAAGTATGACGAGTGTCTTCTCACTTTCCAACTGGCATTGGAAGACGGTCGCCGTCTGGATTCGTCACTTTATCGCGAGTTCCTTGTGATGCTTGTAAAGACCGGTATCATCAACAATAAGAACTTTGAAAGACCAGTCAAGGCAGTGGATGAGGTGCTGAATAAGGTTCGTGGAGAACAGCTGCCACTTAGAGGAAAGCTGAAGTTCAAAGCTGTTAAACCAGTGATCAATGCCTTGAACAAGTTCTATGATCCTAATGAGGCTTTCAGATTACTTGAAGAGTTCAGACGTACTGATGATGAATTTGACATCAACTCCAACTTGAACTACATGAAGCAGGAGATGTTGTTGTTCGCGCAGACCAAGAAGTGGAGATCGTTTGAGGTTGTGTACTTAAACTTCCAGGAGAAGATTAAAGAGTACTTGGTTGAAGACAGTGTTGCTCCACAGAAACTGAAGAAGATTTACAACTCGGTGATTAAGGTTATCTATAACTACTACGTTGTCAAGAAGGACGTTCCTCAGTTCTCCCAGCTGTTCCAAGATCTTTTGTTTGTTCACAAATTCACGTTCGACTCTACAAGATTGAATTGGGTCGCTAGAAGATTGACCAGAAGACCCTTCACTCTACATGATGGTTTGAGAATCGTGGAGAACAAATTGATGGGTGGTTACATTGCTAAGGAGCTCTCCAGATTTGAGAAGACTGTCAACAGAAGATCGGGAAAGCCACATCAGCCATTTACCTACAAGGGTAAGGTTCTCAAACCATACATGGCGTTGGCCCACATCTTCGAAAAGGAGCTAAACTCTGTGTTGTACAAGCACATCTTGAATCAGGCAAGAAAATCCAAGAGATCTGTTGCTGACGTGAGCAATCAGTACACTATGAAGTATCCAAAGATCATGAAGAAGGTGACTGGATTAAGAAGAAGATTGAACAGAAAGAAGAAAATTGAAAGTGGTGAACTTGTTGTGTCAAAGAAAAAGAAGTCTCCAGTTGAGAGTGATGTTTGAGTGAAAGGAGTTTTATGATTTACGGTCATTTGCATACACTTGAAGGGTCCGCTACTGTTTTATATGAGGGTATACTGATCTACCTGTACATACCATCATCCTCATCAGACAGTTTCGTGGCTCTCCAGTTTCCACAAATTTATAACCTAGAGTGAATACCACACACTTTAATGATCACTTAATAATCGACTCCGTAAACGTATCGAAATTCATTTCCCATAGCTATATACTCAGTTTTTCTTACCCTTACCGTTTTTTCTTCTCTCCATCTTTGCCTTTCTCATCTCCTCCTCGGTCGGTGGGTCTGGGAACACAACAATAGTCTCACCAGCGGTAGAACCATGTGTTAAGAGACCAACGTATGGCTGAACTGACCACTCCAACTTGACAATGGCTTCTCTGTTTCTAAAAGTCTCCTCAATGTCCCAGACAGAGTACGCAGAACGTTCATTTGTGAGGGAGATGTTGGCTCTCTTTGGAGAGGTGATGATCTTATCCCAATATGTGACTTTGTTTGAGGCGGTGTCAGACTTACCTGGGTACTCAGCTGTGAGGTACACAAAGATTTGCTTGGTGTTCCAGTTGAACAATGGGGTGAGGTCAGATTGTAGGTCGAATGTAAGTTTGTTATTCTCCTTGGCAACTCCCTTGTTGGAACCGAATTTTCTGCTGAATTTCACGGTAGCTGTTCTGTCGATATATGTTAGAATACGAAATTGCTGAGGATGTGATACATCAAGACTTACGGTTGCACATTTGAGATCACCGATGGAAGCTCCCAGGCGTTAGATGTGTAAAGTTGAAGAATTGATACGACAGCAACGAAGGCGGAGATGAACCCCACAAGGGTCATGGCAAGATTCAGCGTCTGCTGCCCTCTTTGAAGAACAGAAAACATAGTTGCAATTGGGTCTATATGATCCTTTAAAAAGATATAGAGGCTCAGAGCATTGTCCTGTGTACGTGTACGTGTACTCTCGCGTTAATCGTCTTCGCGCTAGACGAATGGTGTTCGCTAAAACATCCGAACACCACGATCTTTTTCCATCAGCGATGAGACAAGATATTAGGCCCTTTTCGTCAAGATTACCGCAGACAAAGCCTATCTGTATTATACGAGCTGTGCATAGTCTGGTTGTTCTTTATCGATCTACTATATGTACGTAGCCTGGAAGTACCGAGGTTCATGTTCCCAGCGGAAGATACATTGACGTCGGTATCGGCCAATTTGTCCACCGACGCGTCAAGTACTCGCATATACCGAGGTTCAAGTTTACATGATGTCTCATGACTCCAATACCAGGCTACAACACAGCGTTAATTTTGATCATAAGGCATTAGATTAGTATTGATATCACAAAGCAAAGCAAGTTCATCATGTCATAAGCGTGACTACATATGGTGTAGTCTCTATCGTGTCGTGTGTGTGTGTGTGTGCGTGGTGAGCGACCCAGTCTGATCAACTGAGTTAGTGAAATCCGGAAGCTTCACTAATATCACTGTCTCTAGTAGTCATTCTTCCAAGAGGAAGAGGTACCAACATCAAAGCGTCGTCAATACCACCAAATGTGTGTCTAGTTTTGACTTGGGCGGTTTTCTGTAGTTTAGAGTCTTTGGATCTATTGATCGAGTCATTGGTGGTGGTAGTGATGGCTGGCGCAGAGTTGTGACGGGCGGCTGGTGTCACTGGAGATGTGCCACGAAATGAAGAAGGGGGAGATCTGTGGGAAATGCTGTGCCGTCTATGCGAATGGGAACGTTTCTGTTTAGTATGAGTCTTTGTGGAAGATGTTGACCCACTCGATGGAGAATCTAGGGCGTAAGTGCCATTGATGATGTCCTGTCTTGTAATCACTTTGATGTGCTTAGTCTGTAGCTCCTCTTTCTTATGTCCCAAATGACAGAATGGCACTGGAATAGGAAGGGCAGTACGAGGCATCTGGCTATCTTTCTCTGTTTCGGTATTGATGGTCTTATGCTTCGATGAGCCAAATAGTCCTCTAATGCTAGGTAAAAGGAAGTTGCGCATCATTCGTGTCTGATTACAACAAGATGAGTCTGTAGTGCCCGGCAGTGGTGCAAATTGTTGTGATCCCTTCCAATGTCCATTCCTGTGGTCTCTGAGTGTTTTGGAGACCGTTGCTTGTATGATGGTGAGAGGGTGGCGGTTATAAGTGGAGGCGCTGTAGAGGCTGTGGAGCACTGTAAGGGTTCTTCTTATGTGGAGTACTAGTGGCGGAGTGCGTATCGGAGAGTTGCTTGGGCTCCTTATTAAAAAGGCATCAGAAGAGTACAAGCAGGTTACTATGGATCAGGAAAGGGAGCGTTTCGGGGGCTTTTATATTCACAAGTCAGACTTATCGACGCGCATCCATCATTTCAATGCTGCTGAGAGAGGCGACTTGTGCAGCATATAGTATCCTTGTGCGTGCCCTGTCGGTCTAAAAAAAAATAAAAAAAAATAACAAAAAAATACAAGCGCTGACATGACGACAGAATGTGCAGGAGAAAGAAGACCCTTCGTACTGGTTTTGGATGGGGCCACTCCGATTGCTCAGAATATATAATAATAGTAATCTCTTGTGACTTAAGTTGGTTTTCTCCAAGGAATTACAGCTCTCTGGAGCTCAATTAAAAGTTTCACGACACCCTGGCCAGCTCATCTTCAGACACAGACACATTCGGCCTTAGCGCTCCTCGTCCTTCTTATTTCCGACCCGAGCCGCACGGTGTTTACACTCGGATGCGGCTTCAACGGAGGACAACCTCGGCTCACGCTTAACTTATGAGTTCCGCCATGCGAGATCGGACTTTGGGCCCGTCCCCCGGTGTTTGTTTTCTCTTTTATCTTCTTTAAAGAGTGATCTCGCTTGCCATGTGTCTGTCAATCTATACATTCTGATCGAAGTAGTGAACGATCATTGGTCATCGTGCTTCAGAAATGACATCTGTCATCCGTGGCGGGCAACGGGTATAGTCGGTGGCATATCGGTACGATGACCAATATTGCAACACCGCCCTCGGTGTTATCCCAAAACATGACAATGCCAAAGGGCTTGTGTCGATTAACAAGGCAAACCTCTATTAAAGCCCAGTTCCCTTGCTCATGCTTACAGTGGATGTCATGGTCCCAGTGTATCCTTTTTCGACCATCTATGCCACGGTGCCTGTTGAAGATCTGGCAAATTTCCGATACTCCTGCGGAAACGAAATGGTGGGGGCAAACTGCGGAACAGGTAAACGGCTTTAGGCTATTGATAATCCTTACTCTTAGAGCACCGATTAAAGGCGATTGGCTGACATATAGACACTATAAGCACTAAACTCTATCTCATTGGTCATTACTTATGACCCTCGATGTTTATCACCAGACACGTCACTACAGCCAAGATACAAGCCACGCGTAGCAAAAAAAGCAGGCAACGTAACATACTCTAATTAGACACTGGACTTCTCAGAGACATTCACGGTATATGGGTCCTTAGAATCATCCACGCCGTCTGTCTCAGTACCATTCTCAGCCTCTATGTGCTCCAGAGCAACATACTTGGCCAAGGTCTCCCTATCAACTTGATCCTGTCTCATCACACCCCAATACTCACAATCCGCATTGCTATATGTGCCATAGTAATCTGCTTCGTCCATGTCACCAAGGCCCGGCTTCTTCCAAATGGTACAGAGTCCCCAATACAGGAAGAACCCAATGATCCAACCAAACAAGGTGTTACCATAGTAGTAATGGATCATACCTTGGTTGTTCAATGGTACATCAGGATTGGCTTCATTGATCAATCCAGGGAGACCTGGGGAGAGTGCAACGAAGAAGGAAACAAGTGCCTGCACATTGAAACCCTTCCAACCGTAATAGATTCCCCGTGGTGAGTTGGTGTACAAATCGGTAAGTTTGAGTTTACGTCCTCTGATTACCCAGTAATCACAGATGAGGATGGCAATCATTGGGGAGACGAAGACTGAGAATCCACTCATAACAGTACCAAAATTTGTGTTAGTATTGTACATCGTCCATGGCTGGATGACCCAACAAAGCACAGCAGCGATACAGACACCTCTGCGAATATCAATGAATCTTGGAAGCATACCACTCCAGTCGATACCAAACGACCAAAGGTTACCAACAACACTGAAACAGATCTGCCCACCAGCTAGCGCCACAGAGGCAAAGAATGCACCAGCACGAACCTTTGGTGTATAATATTCTTGTAACCAGTAATCCAACACAGAATTCAATTTCCAAACGGTAACACCCCATTTAGCCTCCATAGCAGATGCAGTGACAATTCCCATAAATGGAACCAATGAGGCCAAGAACATCTTACCAATAATGGATCCAAGCACCTGTGAGTAACGAGTAGATGAGAATCTGACAAAGTCGGGTTTATTGATGATACCGGCACAACTAGTACCATACCAAGCAGAAAGGGATCTCAAGAATGCCCAACTGAAAGCAGAACCATGAACACTGTTGGATGTAGCCTTCATCAGAGTGCCGGCATTACCACCATTGTCCTTAACTGCAGCAACACAGATACCGATGAGTGCCATGTATCCAAAGAAGGAGGAAACACCCATGTAAACCCTAAAGTTCTGTGGCTTCTTAATAAGACCTAATGGCACTATGATGATTTGGAAGAGACAAAATCCGACGAGCTCCTTACTAGTGAATGGGACAGAGTCGGGGAATGTGTTTTCCCAAGTCATGTAGTGGTGTGAGAGACAAGATAGAGTAGTGTTAATCATGAGGCCACCCAGCCATGCCTGAGAGGAGTACCAGACCACGGCAAGTGCTGAACGAATCATGATAGCAAGATAACATCCCCAAGTACCAAACATGATACGGGAATACGTGGTGAACGAGATGTGGTGGTCACCACCTGGCTGACCGTTGAGAATGGTATGTACCAAAATCAGAAAGTTTCCAATGAGCACAACCGCCATGGTGAGCGGAACTGAGAGACCGTAACCCAAGATTGCAGATGCCGATGTAAAGGCAGAAAGCGACATGTTGTTTAATAACCAGTAAGCGGTGAATCCCCACCAGTTCCATGTTCTTCTCGCTGGTGGCAAAGGAATCAAGTCTGGATTCTGGAGAGCGGTGACTCTCACATGATCTTTGTCTTCTTTGACCTTAAGAAAATTTACAATAGCAGACATTATGGTAATATGATAATGTATGTCTTGATCTCGGTGACGCTCTTTGTAAATGGAATAGATATCTCGAATACAAGTAGATCAACACCTGATTTATAGCAGATCTGACCCAGTGACCTCAAAAAGATGAGATAACGATTGTTACCAAGTGGTTGACAAAGAGATGATAAGAGCCGGGGAGCAGCAGAAGGGATGAGTACAAGACAAAGAGCACAATTATCCAGCCAAGGATTTAAAAATCATCGAGCCGTCTTACCGCCGTCGGATACTCCACATTTCTTGAGCGCCTACCACTTCTGGAGGTCGGATGGGTCGTTCAGAAGCTCGTGACGATAGTCAAGCACCCCTCGTCCGGAAATGGTTAATCAGTGCGCCTGATCGGAGATCCCAACCACTCTAGCCTTGGCCCTTTAATCGGCAAGCTCCGCAAGTTTGTCTAAGTATGCAAATAAGACACATATATCCGCCTGTAGACATGTCATTTATTATCACAGGGTATAGCAAATACAGAGTGCGATGAGATATGATCGAACTGAAGAGCACTTGATGTTGCGATAAGGCTCGAGAGTCGAGAAGCTGGGCGGGCAGAAATCGACATTTGGGGGTTTCCGCAGTGTTGAGGAGCAACTGATACCTGTGCTATCATGGGTGCAAAGTTACAGTCCTGATCAATCGTATAGATGCTATCTTGTCACTTTATTATTCAATAGGTATAATTTTGTGACCGACGTATGAGCGCATCTCAGCCTACCCTCCACCATCCCGCATACGAATTCGGAATTCTCCGAGAGGGGGCATGGCCTGAATTAGATAGATCTCCGATATCTTTACCGTCGGGGGACTCACGGAGATGACAAAAGTTTCATGGGTAAGACCACATCAATTCATCCCTGGCACCTGCTGTCCCCCCAGATTTAAGTAGCTGTGAGCAGCACTTGTCCGCCTGTGAAGCCCTCGGCAGTTTTCTCTCCATAGCGTACTCAAACACGATGACTACAACCGAGACATCAAGCAAGCCACTTACACTCACTCTGGAGAACGGAACCAAGATCGAGCTAAGCACAGCAGAGATTGGTGCTTTTGAAAAGCAAGATTTCGATCAAGTGCCGGTGCTGGACCTCAAGGATATCAACAGTCCAGATCTTGAAAAGCGCCAGGCCTTGGCCAAGGCGCTGAGACATGTTGCATCCACTGTCGGTTTCTTCTACATCAAGAATCACCAAATCCCACAGGAGCTTGTAGACCGTCCTTTCAACCTTGGAAGAAAGTTTTTCGAACTGCCACTTGAAGAGAAGATGAAAGTCTGGACTGGACTTTTCCCTGAAGGTGAATACCTTGGCTATCATCCCCTTGGTAAGTACAACAAGGCAGGTAACAAGTACAAAGATCTCTACGAGGCATTTAATATCAACTATGACCCATCATGGGATCCAGTTACACCACCTACGGAAAAGGCGAAGGGAATCTATCCAAACATGTGGCCAGAATCCATGCCAGAATTTGAGGAGGCACTCATGAGATACCAAGGTGAGTGTTTGACTCTGGGTCGTAAGATGATGAGCCTTGTCGCTCTCAGTTTTGGTCTTGACGAGGATTACTTCAAGTATGCCTGTGAAGCCCCATCTGGTGGTCTTAGAGTTGTTCACTACCCAGTTCAAGAGCACACAGCAGATGAGCAGAATGGTATTGGTCCACACACAGACTTCCAAGTGTTAACGTTCCTTAACCCAGGCGAAGTCTCAGGTCTCCAAGTCATCAACAAGAGAGGCCAGTGGATTGAAGTTCCGCCAATCCCAGGTCACTTGATTGTTAATGTTGGTGACCAGCTACAGCGCGTCACCAACGGCCAGTTGACCTCTACCGTGCATCGTGTCGTGAACAACAAATCTGGCAAAGATCGTTACTCCATCCCATTCTTCCTTGGTTTCGATAACGACTTTGTGATGAACCCACTACCTGGATCTGTGACTGAGCAAACCCCCCTGAAGTACCCTGAGATTGTGACATCGTTCGACTACGTTGCTTGGAGATCAAGAATGGCCAAGTCTGGTAAAATGGAGAAGTTGGAGAACAGTAAGATTCCAGCCGCTTGATGAACCGCTGGCGGTTTGAGAGTACCAAGTGGGGTGAGCAATCAGGAAATTTATATCTACTATCTATAAGACTGAACTTGAACCTCGACTAGGTAGTTATAAAAGATCACGATAAACTCGCTCAGTTAAATGGATATAAAAGAGTAGACAGCGACAGTGCAGCATAACCAGCCTGGTATGCGCACTACATCGCGATCGAAAATCCCGTCGCGACAAAGTGGTCGCAAGTTGGGCCAGAAGCCAACAACAACATCAACAAAAGAACGCGTTTCCGTTGCAAACACCGCACCTAGCACCGGTAACAACATGTCTAAGGATATCGGGCCGCTTTCTAAGAGGCTGCGTCCGCTTTACGACCAGATCTTCCAGCTCAAGGACACGGTATCTGACGAACTCATCTATGAAATTTTCAACGTTGTGCCAGACAAGAAGCTCTACCCAGACTACTATGACTTCATCAGAGCACCAACTTCGCTCAACTCCATCAAAAAGAGAATTTCAAACTATGCAACTGCAAATGAGTTCATCAAGGACCTAGCACAGATTGTGTGGAATGCTAAGACCTACAACGAACAAGGATCATTCGTGTACCGTTTCGCTGAGATCTTGGATAAGTACATCACGGGCACTGTGATACCAAAGTTGAAAAAGCAAGGATATGATGTTGGATATCCAGACTTGTCGCCGATCTCTGATGGAATTGCTGGTCCATTGGTGGCTTATGACAGTAATCCATTGCCACAGGATACCAGCTCACAAGCCCAATCACTCAGAAGCACACCAGGCAGAGATATAGATGATGATGGGTTCAACTCGGACGATGACACAAGTATGATGAGTACCAAGAAGAGAATCCATTCGTCGAGAGATAGGGGTGGCGATCAGAGCTTCAAGAGAGGTAGACCACCCGTCATTGACAAACCATTTGAGCAAAGAATCAAGAATGTCCTGAGAAACCTGAAAAAGGAGAAAGATGGACACGGGAATCCATTGACAATGATGTTTGACAGATTACCTGATAGCAGAGACTATCCAGACTACTACAAGGCCATTTCACAGCCAATCTCCCTCGATGAGATCAGAAAGAAAATCAAGCAGAGAAAGTACAAGGATGTGGATGGCTTTGTTATTGACATGAATACTATGATCGGTAACGCCAAGTACTACAATGACGAGAACAGTGATGTGTTCCGTACGACGCTGCTATTGGAGAGTTGGTTCAAGAAGTTCCTTGAGATTGAGTTGAAGAAGCCAGATACAGATTTCATCTCCTCCGATGATCTCAAGATCCCATTGGAGCAGCTCGAGCTTCACGGTAAGCTCTACAAGATTGGAGACTGGATCTTGATCAACAACCCAAATGACCCGCACAAGCCAATTGTTGCCCAGCTGTTCAGAATCTGGCAAACGCAGGACGGTCAGCGCTGGATCAATGTCTGTTGGTACTTGCGTGCTGAGCAGACTGTTCACAGAGTTGACAGACTCTTCTACGAGAATGAAGTTTTCAAGTCCGGCCAATACCGTGACCACCTTGCAGACGAGATCATTGGCAAGTGTTACGTTGCATACTTCACCCGTTACCAGAGAGGTGACCCTGCTGTCCCATATGAAGGCCCACTCTTCATCTGTGAGTACCGTTACAACGACAACGATAAAAACTTCAACAAGATCAGGACATGGAGAGCATGTCTTCCGGATGAGGTGCGTGACTTTGAAGATCCAATCACACCGCTTCCACAGATGCGTATGTTCAAGAAGTATGAATCGCCACTCAAACATCTCCTACCACCGAATGCCTCTTTCAACATGCCAATCCCAGAGCCAACCATTGGTGCTCCAAATGCTCCACCACTTCACGGTGCTGTATATCTCCGTGATATTGATGAGACAGATGATTTGGGACAGTACTCAACTTCCCGCCAGTGTCCAAAGTATATCATTCGTCCTAACGATCCAACACCAGGCCAAGGTGTCACCACGAGTTCGCAAACCCCATCACTAGCTAACTATACTAGAAATGTGACAACGTCACAAATTCAAAACACCAACGTTTACCATGCTGCACCAACTTATGTCCCAAGCTTCGGTGGCTCTACATTCACAATTCCACTACAACTCAAGACCGCAATTTCCGGTGTGACAAAGATGGAAGCTAGTGCTAATGGTAAGAGAAGAAACGTTGGGGGTAACGTTAAGGACGGACAGGTGATCTGGTTCAGAGCCCCTGGTATCAAGGTGTTGAATCGTGTTGTCAACTCCATTGCAGATGAGGAAAGGGGCGTTCAGACCGTCTCAGCGATCACTGGTGCTAATGGCGAGGATCGTGTTGAAGAAATCAAGAAAGATTTGCCAGGTAATGGAATGGCTGGTATTGTTGGTCTGGGCCATAGTGCCAAGTACATGGCTTGGAAGAGACAGAAGCTGGAGAATGCCACTAAATGATAAGCACACGACCTACCATACCGATAATTGCTTCATTTCTAGATTATGTACTATATAAAGAAACGGTTCTAATTTGATTTGGCCAAGATGCTTGTACTCTTTTCACGAACTCATCAATCATTTCCCAATCCGGAAGCCTCATACCTGACGCGTATGTTTTTATGGTTTACGCGAACTCGAAGGAGTGAACTTCATAGCGCCTATCTTCTGATCCGGACAAAGCCTAATCGCTCCTTCAATCGTTTGCAAATCTATTTCGGTAACGACCCAGATCCAGGGGTGTCTCAATGTGGGAGGGATGCTACAAACTCTGTGTAAAATGCAAATGACATAACGATGAAACGAACGAGACATAACTAAACGAGAGACAGAATCATTAGCAGCAAAAGCCTGCTATGTGTGGGGTAAATAAGACAAATGTTTTGGCGATGCAAGGAATGGGAACAGTTTGGAAAGTGGCAGTAATGTATCAATCCAGTTAGTCACTGAAGATACCCCAGTACTTCTCAACACCGTAGGAACCAGCATCTTTCCACAAGTCATCGTACATGGTGAACAAGATGACCTGGTCAGCAACCTCGCTACCAATGGACTCTAAGGCGAGTTTCTGGTTCTCCAAGGATGGGACAGCAGATCCGTAGGAGTCACCTTGTGTTGGCCAACCGGTCTCAGTGATGAGAACATCCTTACCGCCACACACTGAGCCGATGTTGGAGATCTGAGTTTTCAAGAAGTCACCAGACTTGCCAGGAGTGACATTACCATCCCAGAATGGGTGGGAGTTAACGGCAATGTAGTCGGAGCAGTCACAGAGCTCTGGGTTGTTCTGGACAGCAACAAGGGTGTCAACAGAGACAACGTATCCGGAGTAACCAGCAGATTTGAGGTAAGATCTAGCAGAGTCGACAGCGGACTTAATTTCGGATGGAGTGTTGGTACCAGCGTTCACGAGCTCGTTACCGACGGAAACGGTGTGGACGTCATCCCAGGAACCGTAGGTAGAGACAGCGTCGGAGATAATGGACACAGAGTCCTCAATCTTATCCAAGTAGTAGATACCGAGGAAGAGCTTCTGACTAGAGGTCTTAGCCTGGAAAACGGTGGCAACACCGTCACAGTCAGTGTCGTAGAGACGGATCAATTCGAACTGGGAGAGCTTAGCGATATCAGAGGCAATTGTGTCGGCGTCCTTACAGGTACCAGAGTTGGTGTATGGGGAGTAAGTGATACCCTTACCTGAGGCATAAGAGACGCCACCGGTAGAAGTAGAGGAGTACGATGATTGAGATGTGGAAGAGGAGGCAGTGGATCCAGTGGACTTGGAGGAGGATGCGGCAGTGGAGGACTCCAATGTAGTGGTCTCGGCAGAGGAGGCTCCATAGTAGGAAGACTGGTCAGCGAGGGAGACAGATGAGGAGACGATGGTCTCGAGTGTGGATGGAATGAAAGTGGAACCGGCCTCGACAAGAGCAGAGGAAGAAGAGGCACCACCAGCTGGTACGGTCACAACCTGAGTGACGACGACGGTAACCATTTCGGCTTCTCTTTTCTGGTGGTCATGGTGACCGTGGAGTGGCTGGGCCAAAGCGAGGGAGAGAAGGAACGGCAGTGTGTACTTCATCGTTGTAAAGGAATGTGAGCAGTTGGTAAAACTGGGTAATGAATGACTGTAGTACAAACTGGCGAGGAACTAAACCAAGAGAACGTCACTGGTACGTAAACGAGGAGTGGGAAGAGGGAAATATTTATAACGAACAGAGAAACATGAGCCACTGATGTCATTTGTTGAAAGAGTGTGCCTGTGCTAGGGATCTAGACGCCAGCCTGATTTGAAGGAGCCCCATACCTGCGGACAGATGCGTGTGGGACGCGCCGACACGCGTCGCGGTGTCGCGTTTCTGCGAGATGAATGTTTCATCCATCCAAAGACGGGGTGCCTTCTCATCAGCTGCGGTGACGTGGTTACCTCGAAGCTCTTGTCTCTAAGATCACCTCCCAGCAGAGGTTTCAGATGTAGTAGTGGCACCCACTGTTGCAAAGCCCACAGAGACTCTATGCCGGCCCGAGAGTGTGTGTGTGATTGTGTGTTTTTTTTTGTTTGTTTTTGATTTTAGACGGAAAAATGCGTGTCTAGCCGGACCCCCCTGAACCTCTAGGCTTACAAGTTACGGATGCCACCCAAAGCCGCTTCCCAGTACTTCCGCACCCGTAATCTGGGCCCAGATCATGGGCCCATAATCTACACTTGTTAACCCAACAGGCACCCGCGAAATATTAACACTGGAGAGAACAAGGCTCATGAAAGCTTCGACAGGAGAAAGCCTCGATGTCTTAAGCGTCTCATATGTCTAACATAATCATCTACATATAAGGCTCGCAATATCATCACCTCAAGGTAGAGAATGGCTCTCCAAGCTGAGGCTGTGCGGACTTCAAAAACCAGGAGAGCCTGTGCACGTCCGCTCTTGAGAGTGTAGGAAGACGCAAGGTACCCTCCCCTCGCGGGCAAACCTTGTGAACGGAGCAGACGTACCGGAGACCATAGCCACACCATTAAAAGCACACTTCATCATATCCTGTACTTCCAGAGTCCCTTTGCACAAATCCCACAGAAAACCTTGGCCAAGCTTTTTTATCAGGAGTAAGGGCATATGTGCCTTCCTCACTCGTCTATATCGTTATCGCTGTGAGAAACGACGCGCCATCGGATTTGCGAGCTCGCACAGCGAAGCGTTACCCTGGTGAAAAGTAAGTGAAAGGCACGCAGCACGTTCACGGTCCACTTCTCGCCTAGCTCACTCCAAAAGCACGGCCCAACAATACCAATTTTCCCTCGAGGCACACTTTCTACAGCAACAGGTTACGACTGTCATTAGCAGGCACATTTCCTTCGCCTCATCATCATTCTATGGTTATCACCACCATCACTGGTCAGGGGTAGCAGGGGCTATTTCGTATTCCAATGATAATTGGAATCCTTTGCACTGAAAGTCTCTACTATCCCAATAAAAAACACTGTCTCGAATAGAGTTCGCACTCTATCTGTCCGATTGACCCTTCGAGCGAGAAATCGTACCCACTCGGTGAGTTGAAGCCTAGGCGTGGGCCAGCCCGACGCTGCTCATGTAGAGAGAGGCGCACTCTTGCATAAGGTTCAACGGCTTCTCGGCAGGGGCAACATCATACTTGTCTACGTCATGCACTGACCTGGATAAGCTTTCTCTAATTACAACGGAACCAATACACCCATCTTATATTGAATTTAATAAGAAGACAAAATTTGCTCATTTTGCCAGAATGAAACCTGACGTCAAGTCGGCTTACTGTCATCTTCAAAAGAAATCCTATTATCAAGCTTCGCTTTGGCACTCGCGTATTCAGCCATCCAAAAGACACACATGAGGCAATGAACACTAGTCTTTGCGAAAGATGCGCAGATCAACTACACTTTTGATTGACTCATTAAAATCTGTACATATACCCCAAACAACTAAACAAATCGCGTTTCGTGCGATACAATTTAGGAAGAGGTCATAACCTGCCAGACACGGATAACAGAGTCTGTGTAACCAGCGAACAAGTTCTGACCGTCGGCGGACCAAGCGAGAGAGATAGCCTCTGGGTCTCTAGCCTTACCGGAGGTGGCGAACTCTGGCTTGAGCTCGTCAACGAGCTTACGCTCCTGGAGGTCGAAGACCTTGATGGCAGAAGCGGTAGCAGCGGTCAACCAGTATCTGTTTGGAGAGAAGGCCAAAGAGTGGACCTCGTCACCAGCTGGCAAGGTGTAAAGAACCTGCTGCTTGTTCAAGTCCCAAAGGATGATCTGGCCGTCCTTACCGGCAGAAGCAACAAGGGTTCCATCTGGGGAGATGGTGATGGTGGAAACGTAACCGTCGTGACCAATGTAGTCACCAGTGACCTTGTAAGTGTCCAAGTCCCAGGACTATTGTGTTTGTTAGTACGTGGTTCGATCAGATATGATACAAACCCAAGTGAAAGAAAACAGAGAAACATTTGAGGCGTTCAAAAAGATGATCAGAGATCTTGGTGATTAGTATGTCTCATTCGAAGCTGGCGAGCCTCGTCCGAAGTAGCAAATATGGTTAGCATCATATCGAAAAGTAACGCCTCAAATGTCTTTCCTTGGGTTGTAAGTAAAAAAATAGTAAAAATAACATACCTTGACCAACTTATCCCAACCGGCAGAGATGACAGTTGGAGAGTTGTCTGGGGAGAATCTGACAGTGGAGACCCAGTCGGAGTGACCAGTCAAAGTCTGCATACAGGTACCAATGGTGTTCCAGACCTTAACAGTCTTGTCTCTGGAAGCAGAAACAATCTTTCTAGAGTCCTTGGCGATAGAGACAGAGAGAACGTCACCCTCGTGGCCAACGAATCTCTTAGAGGTCTCACCGGTCTCCAAGTTCCACAATCTCAAGGTCTTATCCCAAGAAGCGGAAAGAGCAAACTTACCGTCAGCAGAGATAACAGCATCCTGGACGATGTGGGAGTGACCCTTAAGAGACTTCTGGGCAACACCGTAAGACTGGTCGTCACGGGTGAGCTTCCAGGTGATCAAAGTCTTGTCACGGGAGGCAGACAAAAGAAGATCTGGCTGAGCTGGGGAGGTAGCCAAAGATGTGACCCAACCGTTGTGGCCCTCAAGGGTGCCTCTCAAAACCAAAACTTCCTTACCAGACATTGTGTATCGTGTGTTGGTTATTCGTTTTCAAATCGTTGTTGTCACACGTTGTGGTCTTGGGCCTTGTTGAAGTTTTCACTAGAACCCGCGCCCGGCCAGACACCAATGGTGGAAAATTTCCGGTACGTGCAGCATTTGAGGGCAAGATTTTGTTAGGTACAATTCTTACTGAGAGCAATGTATGGAGCTTCAGTAGTTTTTATCACAGTGACTGTCTTCGCGCAGGGCAAAAATTTCAAAGGTAATGGTTTGGGACACACATCTCAAGCCGTCTTTCGCGGAGAAATGTTCGGGTTTAACTGGAGTTCATCTTGCATGATTAAAATCACGTGCGATAGTGCTTTTGCCCTAGCTCTGGTATTAAGAGCTTTGTTGATGTTGCGTAATCTTGGAGTTGACATCACGAACAACGACAATGGTCTGATAAACATACCACACACAATGGCTGGCGCAGAAACCGAGACTAAAGGGCATCAAGATCCATTTGTGGAGGCCCGTCTCGAAGCTCTTCATGAGATTGATACAGTAAGTTATACTTCCACACTCACAGTGGATCAATGATCAGACAATTAACACCCCACTAAGAAACTCGTATCGATCCTTGATCACTCCTCCTCGGCACTTGAGAACCTGACCAACTTGAAAAAGAACGCATCTAATCCGGATAAGATTGCTGCAATTCAGAAGGACTTCGAGACTGATGTACAGAGCTTCTATAGGGACCTCGAGTACGCTTCCATAAACCTCAAGAAGGAAATCAAGACATTAGATGATCGATCAGGAAAGACTGACGCTAATGGCATCACAATGCTCCCCATTAACATCAACAGAAAAGCTACATGGGCTGGTAGGGCCAAGATGGAAACGCAGGTTGACGAGTTAAAGCAACTGCTGGAGAAGAAGACTGGAACAGATTCTGCCTGAGCTGGACTCATGTGAGTAATACTGCTTTACATCATCATTAATGAACGCCAAGTTATGACTCAATATATATATAATGTTTGATAAGAAAGCACAAGATCATAAGTACGTCAGCTCAAAAAGTTGGAATACGGTTCTCTTTGTCAGATGTGAGACCCAAGACCAAACCAGTGAGCAAAAACATCGAGATCATTGTATTTTTGAAAATCTTCCTCCAATCTCTGATCTTACCTGTTCTTCCGAACCAGGCAGGAGGAACCATAGCAGTTTTGGCAACGGCCAGATCAAAGTTAGTCGTTGGAGGATACTTGGCCTCGAACAATGGTTCAACCCAGAATGGCTGCTTCAGACATGATCTCTCATGGGTAAACGACTTGAAAGAGGCATATCCATGATAGTTGCCATTGCCGGAGCTTCCAATACCACCGAAAGGAAGTTGAGCCATCCCGACATGGATGATAGCATCGTTGATGAGGAAGGCTCCAGATCTGATACGAGACTGGATGGCATAGATCTCATCCTTGTTATCAGTGAAGGCGTACAAGGCCAATGGAGTGTCATGGTAGGTAACCACATTAGTGATAGCTGCATCAAGATCATCAAATGGAACCACTGGAAGAACTGGACCGAAAATCTCACCCTGCATCAGCGAGTCGGAGAAGGTGACATCCTTAACGACTGTTGGTGAAATATATCTCTCTTCAATGTCAAAGTCACCACCATAGATAACTTCACCCTTGCTATCCTTGATAATATTGGCAACGCGCTCAGTATTTCTCTGGTTAACAATCTTTCCATATGTCTCAACGGAAGCTTCACCGAAGAGCTTCTTGGTCCACTTTATTATCAGCTTGACAAACTCGTCGTAGACATCTCTGTGTACCTGAGCGTAATCAACAGTGACGCAAGTCTGACCTGCATTGACAAACTTGGCAAACACAATTCTCTTAGCAGCCAAATCCAAACTACGGCAGTTTTGGGTGATAAATGCTGGGGACTTACCACCCAACTCCAAGATACAAGGTGTAAGTGTCTCGGCGCACTTCTTTGCAATGATAGTACCGACAGTACCGGAACCAGTGTAGATGACCTTATCAAATTTCTGTTCAAGCAAGGCAGTGGTCTCTTCGATGCCACCATTGACAATCTGGATCAGTTCGTTATCCAACGCATCACTTAAAATGTCGGTGACGACAGCAGCCAAGTTTGGAGTCTGTTCACTCTGTTTGATAACAACGGTGTTTCCACCAGCAATGGCGCCAATCAATGGTTGCAAAGTGAGCAGCAAAGGGAAGTTGAACGCACCAATGACAAGCACCGTTCCCAAGGGGATGTTCTCAACTCTTGGTTTGCTAAACTTGAACAACAATGGGGTACTCTCTGGTTTTCTACCTTTGACCCAACTTCTAAGATTGTCAATGATGTACAACAAGTCACCATACAGTGGTGACAGTTCAAGGAGTTGGACCTCGGATGGAGGCTTATTCAAGTCCTTTTTCAAAGCTTTCAAAATCAAATCCTCGTTGTCCTTGATGGCAAAGAAGAGATTGCGGAGAGCATTGAGGCGGACTTCCACATTAAGGAATTTACGAGTGTGAAAGGCGGTACGGACTTTCTCTACCCGTTGAGGGATCTCCTCAATGGGTGTGTATTCCAATACAGAAGACATTGTAAGGTGGTAGTGGTACGTGGTGTGTGGTGTAGGATGATGATTGGATTTAATGGTGATGCAAGTTATCAAACCGGGGAAGTTTGACTATTTGAAGATTTCGAGGGTTCAGGCGCGGATATCCGAAAGGTCGCCTCATACGTGAGGGGAATCCAGCTAGTCAGATTAAACAAACTATGAGACGATAAATTGACGATGGCAAATTACTACACAAATGTGATACAAGTTTATATAAAGACGTTGCACTTAAATATGCCTAAAAAAATCAGTGGAGCCGGGTACCGGGAAAAAGCCCAGCAATCCTCATGAATGACAAGAGGATCCTGGCATAACCCTTTCAGGGTCGTCACTGCCAAAGTAAGTTGCCTAGCATCAAGACGAACACCTGAATTCCGGAAGCGATGAAGAGCAATCAAAATTTATCACAAAAAAGCGATCTCAAAGAGCATACACAAATCACCAAGTGGATGTGATGCCGGTAGAAGGTAGAGCCGGGGTTTGGCATACTCATGAGCGAGAAGGGAAAAGAGACTTCACCGAGGTTGTATGCAAGAAAGAGTTTGTATTGGTAAACATCAAGTAACAAAATCTAGATAATGTGGTATCCCAGAAAACAATAAAACAAGAGCGAGCGAATGCATGGTAGTTGAAAAGGTCGTTAAACAGCGTAAATGGGGGACATGTCGAAAGAACAAGGACGACATGGAAAGACAAAACTTCTAGAATATTCGAAAGTTCATGGGTGTGGGTGTGGGTGTATAGTGTGGGGTAGGGGTGGACAAGAGAACCGGCTTGTGGATCCGATAGAGGTGGGGATTGCAAAATTTAGCCGCCGTGCTAAGCTGACTTATATCTTCAGCAAACTGGTCTTCTTAATCTCTGGAGACCCGTAGGATGGTACAGGGTTCTCAAGAGAGTGTCTAACGTTCAGAGCCACTGTAGCCACAACCTCGCTATTGTTATCCATGACATAACCATTGTCGGCGCCGTCTGGGAAAACGGTGGAATAGTCAGCGGCAAGCGGGCTCTTGACAAATTCCTCGTAGCCCTCTGTAGTGGTGAGCTCGACTGGGGTAGTGTTAATCTTGAGGGATTGTTGCATTGTGAATATTGTTGTCTTTCTGGTTGATTGACTAGTTGTCTAAACTCATAAGAAACATAGTTATCTCTACAGAAGAAGGGGCGAACTCTCACCTTTTATAGCCCAGCGGCCAGTCACACGGGACGTGCCTGTCCTCTGAGGGAATCTTATCGTGAGTGCGCAAACCGCATCACTAATCACTCGCAGTGCATATGATTGTGACGTACCCGAGCGCTTTTGACAGCAAGCAAGTGTGGGAAAGGAGGGGAGGTAGAGAGACCTCCAGAGCGCAAGAGCGCAAGTGAGAAGCATTGCTGAGTGATCTGTACTATGATACATTGTGTAGATCATTCAGCTACTATTCTCCCACTTTCTTCCATGTTTGCCCCCATCAGATCTCTTGGCCTTCGAAGATTCCACCTTCGTAACTACTGTCATCCGGTGTTCGCAGGTCGGCCTGGGCCCCGCGGGTGGCGCGGAGATCCGCTTCCAGAAGATTCGTCATCAACGCTCTCAAATGAGCTGCGAGCAGCCTTCCATGGTGGTGGTTGTCATGACCGCTATTGAACTTGCTGTTATCAGTGATCTGTCTATGAACCACTAAACACACACATTCTACATATAGACTGCTCCTCTCATTGCTGCACTCGAGTCCTAACCTACCGTCCTTTTCGGTCCTCATCTCGGACCGTGAGGCTCACGCACCTCACGGGAGTGAGAAAAAAAAATCTGACACATCCATTTCCAATCCGGTTGGCCCATCCCTGTGTACTCAACGGAAATCTCTCTTCCTTACTAGTTTCCCATGTCGCCAAAACAGGTACTGGGTTTCTTTATTTTTATCTCGCACAAATGACACCCGATAGTACGTAGGAATCAGCAGATAGATTGGTTTCATCGCCCCCTCCCCCACCCCACTCATTCACTAGATTAAGCAGCCTTCGCCGATAACGCACGCACATCGCCAAACGAACGGGCCTGCTGCAGATGTTACAGCAGCGGCCTACTAGAACAAAATTTTCGCATTTAGCACAGACATCGTGTCTCAATTTAGGGATAGATTGGGCAATGGCGATTATTAAGAATGGCTACAATTGGCATCTTTCATGTCATGCAGTATTTATAAATAAAGAGCGTCTAAAACAGACATCCTCAAACGCTCAAGTTGGTCTCACCAATCAGCTTCATAGCAGCATCGTCACCCTTAGAGATCTGAGGTGTATCAAGAACATCTGCAACACATAACCATGGATCCCTAGATCCACCCCATTTTAACACTCTATTCTTAAATTTCTCTCCGTTCTCTCTGCTCAGTGGATTCTCCGCAAAGAGGTGGTCCCAAACCTTGGATGCAATTGCTCTATCCAGAAGGTATGAGTAGTAAGAACCGCCGTATCCGAACAAATGGCCAAACTTACCTTGCCAATTGGACTCAGTATCGGCAAATACCCTCAATTTAGATTCTAATGAATGATACAATGTTGTAGAGTCAAACTGCTCTGACAAGACAGCATCACTGTGCAACAACTGATCCAACAGGGCCATCTTGATCTGTGAATAAGACTCAGAATGCATCAAAAACTGGCTCTCCTCTTGGAACTTTGTCAACAATGGCAATGGAATTGGTTCGTCTGTAAGGTAATGGCGGGCAAAGCTTTGAATCACACGAGCATCCTTAGCAAAGTGCTCCATAAGAATCGATGGAAGTTCCACAAAATCTGTAGCACAGCGAGTACCAGAAGTGTTATGAAGTGCGGTACGACCAAGCATAGAGTGCATAGCGTGACCCATCTCATGGAAGATGGTCTCAACCTCATTCAAGGTCAGTAGACACTTACCAATACCACCATGGCGTTCAAAGTTGCAAACAAGTGAAATGACTGGCAGCTGGAACTGCTCATTGGTGAGGGGAGATGTACCCTTTTGGATCAGTGCAAGATCCTCTGGTGCTTCATCGGCATAAATCTTTCTGGAACAGCACACAGTGAAATGAGCTGGGTTTGGGGTCTTACCGCCACGTTGAAACAAATCGCAATAGACAACGCCAATTAGACCTTCATTCTCCGAAACGACATCAAGACGACGCACATCATTGGACCATGATTCACCGGCAAGAAGTGGTGCAGGAACGAGTTGGATGCCATAAATTTTAGAAAAGAGATTCGAGAGACCCTGCATCACTGATCCAAGGGAGAAGTATGATGAGAGCTGTTCTTGGTTGGAAGTGCGTTGTGATGCAAAGTAAATAGTGGAAAAGTAGTCCCTGTCCCATGGCTTCAAGAATTCAGCCACCTCTTCGTCACTGAGTTCATGATGTTGACCAAGTTGACGTTGTTTAAGTGTTGCAAGCGATCTCAGTTCACCGCATGCGTGCTTCTTGGTCTCCTGGGCCAATTTCTTGAGGAAGTCCAAAACGTGCGTTGGTTTCTTGGCCATCTTCTCCTCTAGCTGGTATGAGGAGTAAGAGTCTCTTCCCAAGACACGTGCCAAGATACCACGATGACGAAGCATGTCCTCAAGAACAGCAACTTGAGATTTTGAAGTGGAATGCAAACCGATCCAGACCCTCTTTCTGACTGATTCATTAGGTGATGATCTGAGAACCGCATGTGCCAGGAACCCCTGTGTTGGGATCTTGTAGTTTCTGCGTCTGATATCCATTGGAATCTGTGACAATAAATGTGTATCAGTGCCCTTCATATCAGCAGCTGGAATCAATGTATGATCGGACTCTGGCTCACCAACACCATTGGCAAAATGCTGACCGAGAACCGCGATCCTCTGAGAGATGTTAATGAAGTCATTTCTCGTCTCATCGTCCATCGTGATACCAGACTTGAGGAAATCGGCCAAAAGAATTTCACCAACTTGAACTTCCTCATCAGTCAGCGCGCTTCTGATCCGTTCTGTATTCAGCACTTTGTGCAAGTTCTCATACAGATGAATGTTTGTATTCAAGATATTCATGAACTCAAACATCTCCTCATGACACTCCTGAGCAGCTGTCACCATAGCGCGAGATGGATGCGCCACTCTAATGAACTCGGCTAGATCAATCACACGACATAAAATATCACTGAGCCGGTCGAGTGTAGCGATGTACTTCTTTAGGCCTTCATCGGTCTGTGGAGCCACAAGCTCACTCAGTATCTGTTGGGCTTTCCGTGAAGAATCATGGCTGAACTTTCGTAGTCCAGATGGTGATGTGAGATATGGATTGCGGAACAAGCCGGTCTCTTTCTGTTCGAGACCGACCATGGACCATGCTGTGGATTTGGACTTCTGAAAATTGTGCCAAAATACATCATCATCAAATACTTTACGTATAGTGTCGTTGCTGTAGTCTATAGGATCACTTTGTGGTGATTTTGAAGAGGTGAAAGCGGTGGTTGGCTTAACCCCAGATACTAGTGTGTCGGTATTTAGCTCGATATGTTGACGAAGCACAGGAGCTGTGGTGAAGCGCCGTAGCAGACACGGGGTCTGACGAATCAGGTTTCGCGTTACGCTCATCTTTCTGGATGCAGAAGAGCTTACCCAGATAAGAGTGAACATTTAATATGGTCGAAGTCTCATCGTTTTAGGTGGACCCGAAGTTTGTTGGTTGGAAATTCGACACGGGCCGTTTTGGCAGACTTTTGATGTGGGGCAACACACGATCTCTATGACAAGCAGTACTGAGCGGGGCGATTATCTACCTTGAACCCGTATAATGGAGACAATCAATACGCCTATTGACCATTGTCAGTGTATTTATTCATGAGACGCAAACATATGTACATTTCCTTTACTCAGACTTTTTAGCTACTTGAACAGTGAAGTTGATCTCCTCGGCATCATCAATCATAGCCTTGATCTTCTCTGTTTCCTCCTCATCAGACATCTCCTTGTTCTGTGTGAAGGCCACTGCTTGGAGCTCGATCGCCTTATTCACCTTCTCAAGTTCAACCTCAGCCTGAACAACGAGATCCTCGAATCCAGCACCTTTGGCTCTGAGTCTAGATTCTCTCAAGAGATTCTTAGCTGGAGCGAGCTCACCGACATGAAGTTTGATCACACCAAGACCATATGTGGATAAGGCAATCGACTCTTCGAGACGGTCATCCTGTCTTAAGTTAGCAGGGAACTTTTTAGCCGAATCCAAAACGGATTGGTAACACTTGATGGCCAAAGTCAACGATTGGTCCTTGGCCTTCTCATTGTAATTCATCTCATCAGCAGGGACATTTCCTTCCTTTTTCCCTCTCGCAACTTTATCCTCAAATGCTTCGGCGTTCAAGTACATGATTGAACCAAGGTTGGTCTGTGACATGAGGATCTCACCTGGATGACGATCAGCATGGATCATCCATTCTGTTGTGGCAGTCTTAGCACGGGCAGCCGATGCAATGTCACCAGTGGCGAGACAAATAGCAACGAAAAGATCACGAGCATTGAAGAGCTCATCAGCAAATGGCTCCCATGCTTCACGGTTGTGCTCAAGTTCGATTACTCCATCACCAGAAGGACTAGTGTGTATGTTTTCAGCAGTCATCAGTTGTGGCTCAGAGTGGGACCCATCGACTTCAATATGTCCAGCTTCCCTTTCACCTTGGATCCCCTGATGTGGATGATCCCTGGTGATCAAATTGGCGGCAGTGGCACTGCGTTTAGCAACTTCTTCTTGAGCAACTAACAGATGTGTCAGGAGCAGCATTTTGCACATCTGAGCGTTCTGTGAGTTCAATTCCACGCTCTTAATAACAACTCTCAAATCCTTTTGAATCAAATGCGGTCTTAGTTTCTCTGGAACATTTCCTGGTTTCGTCAATGCGTCGAGGTATGCAGCAGAGATTTCGGAGTACAACATCAGTGCGTCTTGATTCATGGACAGCTTCTCGTACATCTCAGCAATTTTGAGTTGTATACCAGTGTACTCGTCACACAAGGGGTCCAAGCCTTGGTTCTGTGCCTGTTCAAGAGCCTCGATATAATACTCTAGGGCCTTTGTGTAGTCGTATCCGCCACGTTCGGACTCAGCCCAAAGACCCTTTCGTAGAATCTTAGCAACTTCAGTCGAGAATGTATGATGAGGCCAGTAAAAGTACCAAAGACCACCAGATACCACACCAAGACCACCAAGTACACTAAGCATGACCTTGGTCCAGTAATAGCGGGGTCTATAAGCAGCAAAATGCTGTGGTGGGCGACGTGGGTTGCGTGTGGCGAGAGAACGAGCAATGGTAATAGAGGGTGTTGAAGGCATCCAGTGGCCCGATCTAGCCAGTTTGAAGCATTGTGAAGATGGCCGTGTGGGCAGGCGCATCATTCGTAACATCTTGACGTGTCGTTGTGGATATTTGGTGGTGAGTGAGTCCTGCTATTGTTAAGGTGGAGTTCACATCGAGGTTCCTCATCGTTCGGGAGCCCACCGCACTGTTTGCCCGTGCAGAAATGGCAGCAGTCGGTACAACTAAGGGTAATACTATGTCATTAGGCTTCTGACAAGGTCGCAAACATGATGTCAGTCTTGTTGGATTTCGTGATCTTATCTCTCAGAAGCTAGTTAATCGGAGAGTGGAGATTGTTACGGTCAGTTTGTCATAAGCGGGGGACGGTACCTTTCCCCAGGACTGAGTATCGCGCTTGCATCCTAGTGAGCTCTAACACTATCGCTTCTTCCCGGCCATCAATATACTCACTGTGAAGTGCCTGCTTGCCCTATTGAATAACCCTTAATTGCCTGAGGCACTCATATATCATGTGTGGACGCTACGCAATGGCTCTTGTGAGTTTTCAATTCTCTTTCTCAACCATGGCTAATCACTGACATTGCTATTCTAGAATGAGCAAGCACTTCAACAAGCAATGCAACAACAACTTGAACTCGAAAACATCCGTCTGGCAAGCCTTCATGAAGAATCACAGAACAATACCTCAGATCGTGGCTATAACATCGGGCCAACTAAGCATGCTCCCGTTTTCCGTATCCATCACGACAATGAGGGGGCCGAGGAGCAACCTGATAGCGACCGCTCCACAGATACCCCATCGATTGAATACATGACATGGGGACTCATCCCTTTCTGGACAAAAGAGCTCAAGACTTCTGACCACTTCAGAACGTTCAATGCTCGCAAAGAATCCATTCTTGACGGAGCTAAACTATGGAAGTCCGTGCGTGGAGAACACTTCAGATGTGTGGTCCCAATACAAGGCTACTACGAGTGGCTTCACAAGACGAGTGATACCACCAAAAAGGTGGACAAAATCCCTTATTACATCAAACGTAAAGACAACCAGCTTATGTATCTGGCGGGAATGTGCTCAAGCGCTAATTTGGAGAATGGCTCAACGGTTCTGTCTTACACCATTGTCACGGGCCCAGCACCAAAGGATCTTGAGTGGCTGCATGCAAGAATGCCAATTGTGATGAGGCCAGGGAGTAATGAATGGAATCGTTGGCTTGGAAACGAGAAATGGACAGATGAGTTTGGAACAACTTGTCTGAAAGCCTATGAACACTGCAAGCAGGATCTGGAGTGGTATGAAGTGACTAGGGATGTCGGGAATGTAAAGAATGATGGCGAATATCTTACGCAGGAAATTAAGAAGAATGACATATCACTATTCTTCAAGAGTGGAAAGGACACAGTTAAAAGCGAGAAACCAAAGAGCACTGCTGAAAAATCATCATCAAAGAAAGCTCGTGACATTACCAGTCTATTTGCGAAGAAGAACTCTGCTAAAGAAGATGAAGAGCCAAGTCTAAAGAGAGAGGCCAGTGAAACTATTGAGGACCGCATAAAAAAAGAGGTCAAAAAGCCGAAACGATCATGACGAAAGACTGACTGCAATGCATTAATGACCTTTTTTCATTGAACCGTAGCTCAAGACTCCATTCTAACGAGCGAGTAGAGCAACTCAACACCAAGTTTAACACTGTCAACGATCACGACACCTGGAATAGATTCCATCAGTTTACCTTCCAGTCCAGAAAGACCAGCACATCCAAGAAGAATTGTCTTTGCACCATCATCAACAACCTTGTTGGCCTTCTTCACGAGCTTTTTGTAGTTCTCAGGATCACTGAGACCCAAAACATTAACATTAGATGCAACAGTGCCTGTGAACAACGGCACATCAACACCACCGAAGAAAGCCTTCACAGCTTCGTCCAAAATTGGCTCCCATGACTTTGTAGAGGTCAAGATACCGAACTTCTGCGGCGATCTTGTCATAGCATACGTGACACTGGCCTGGAAGATACCCAAAATAGGTTTATCTGTCAACTTACGCAACTCATAGATCAATGGGTGATCAGAGTAGCAACACACGAGATATCCGTCATAGTGTTTGTACAGCTGTTTCTCCTTGATATCTCTGAGACAAGTCTCGCATGACTTTTTCGATGTTTCTGGGCCATCAATCTCTGGTGGAGCGTCTGATGGACCAGTGTAAAAAGAGAGATGTGACTGTGGGGGAACAGGGAGGATCTCTTCGAGGTTATCAGTGACGGATTTGGAGGAGTTTGGGTTGATAATAAGGAGCTTCATCTGGTTAGCGATGCGCATGTTCATGATTAACGATGGATGGTGAGGTATATCACGTAGACCAGCAGTACTGGGTATACTGGGTGATCGCCTGCTTTTATACGGCTCCCTGCTTTTATACGGCTCGCCGAGAGACGATAAGCAGCTCGGGGGTTGCCGAAGCTGCGGTGAGAGAAGAAATAGTCACGTGCATATCCCATGAATATCACGTGCGTCCGCGGACCCGTTTGATCAAAACAGCGATCAGACGCGTTAGGAACATCACTCTACATCGCTGTCTCAGAGCCATTGCCACACTAGGACGCTTGATTCGTATTTCCCATACTCTACTGGTTAGAGCACTTTGAGAATGGACAGGAGGAACTCTCTCCGAGCCGTGTCGCCAACCAAAACGAAAACACGGCAGGCCGTCCAAAACACTACGGACCTCATTGCTGGTATGACCCGTCTCCAGAGTGATCGGTCACCCACACGGGGCCCTCTGCCGTCCCAATGGGAGTCCACCATGAGCTACTTGGGCTCAGATTTCTCCAACATTGACAAGCAGCCTCGCCGCCGTTCTGTGAACGTGTCTGAGAGCACCGTTCTCTTCGATGAACACCAGAACCCGATGACCCCACTACGGAGAACAATGAGTGGGAGTTCTATTGAGATGCTCCTAACCAAAGACACTGAAACAGAAGCTGACCCTTTCACCGAGCCACGAAATGCTCCTGCGCAAGAAATCGATTTCGACCTCTTCAACAGACTTCTCTTGGAGCTGCCGGCTACACAAAGATATGTTCACTTCAAAGGTATCCTTTCACACTACTTCACTATTCTGGCCGAGACCAAAACCAACGCTTCCGAAGACCGCTACATCATTACGATATACAATCAGCTGCGGCATAGCAATGATCAGAGCAAGCTGGAAAAGGTTATCGACCTGTTCTTGAAGGAACCCGCTAACGATGCTATGAAGCTATCAAACTTTTTGCACTTCATTGAATATAAATCCCATCAGCGATTATTCAAGCTTTGGTTGATCAAAAGACGCAAATTTGCTGAACTAAATAAAAGTCAGCAGGTTTGGGAAATGTATCAGCGCAAGAAGTTCTGGGGGAAGTGGGCATTCAAATATGGTGTTTACACTGAAGACTTTGAGGACAATGCAAAGATCTTCCAAAAGGTGAAGTCACAAATGAAGTTCTTCGACATTTGGCTAACAAACTTGGAGGAAAGGGATTCTTTCAGAGAGGTTGCTGACTTGCAAGTTCAAAGGCGCTTCTTTTTAACCTGGAAAAAGAAGCTTGTTCCGCTCGATGTTGATCCTAATGAAGTTTATGAGACGTCATTGATACGAAAGATGTTCAAGTGCTGGAAACTGAACACCAAGTTGCAATGTTCTGACCTCAAAACCAAGACTGCTTTTCATATATGGAAGAAGAGTTTTTCAAATACGAAGTCCATGATGGATGATGCTCTTGAACTAGAGATGGTGTTCCATGGCGGGTTCTTCTTTTCCAAGTGGAGGAAGAAATACGAAACCGTTGCCGAATATGAGTCGAACCTTGAAGAAATGTCTTCACTATTCCAGAAGCATAGAACTCTGCTTGTATGGTCTGAACAGCTGAAGTTCAAGCAGATTGAAAATACGGTGTTGGATCAACGTGATCACTTCTTGAAGCAGTTCGTGATGAACCAGTTCAAACAAAGGTTTATCAACGACCAAAAAGCCTCATCTTTCAACCAAGGTTTGGATTTCAAGACGGCAAAGCGAATCTTGAGGAACTGGAGGCACAAACTGGCATCTCGTGAACATGAGAGAGTGATCAAGTGGAGAGCCTTTGATCTGTGGAGAAAGAGACATCAACTCTTGAAACGCGAGGCTGAACATGACATGTTGAAACTGCAAAAGTCTTGGGAGAAATGGAGTGTTGTACTGGTAAAGAGGCAAAACTCTTTAGAACTAGCTGCTGCTGCATTCGACTCATACTCAAGAGTCATTTACTTCAAGAATTGGCGAGCTGCTGTTAGTAATATCCGTGCTTTGGAAAAGACTGCCGACTTCCACCTTGCCCGTAAGGTGCTAAAGAAATGGAAAGAGAAGAAAAGTGTCAATGATCAGATGGAGAGAGATGCTTCCAACTTCCGCACCACCGAGTCAACTTCTTTGGCCACCAAGAGATTCTACGAGCACTGGGTGAAGAAGTATGATGCGATAAAGGAAGCTACGCTAATGGAGAGGCTTGCTGACTCCACGATGGACAATAACCTCAAACTCACGGTGCTTCAACTCTGGTCCAACAAAATCCGTGATCTCGTGGATCTTGAGCAGCACTTCAAGCAGAATCAACTTGTCCAACTCCATGCAAGACCACTCATTGGCATTTGGTTCTCTAAACTTCAGATGTATCAAGGTATGTCTGAACAGGCAGAAGAGATGAATAGACTCAACCTTCTCTCTACAGGGTTCACCAAGCTTCAAATCTCGCACTATCGCACCCAGGAACTTGAGCAGCGTCTAATTGAACATCTCGAGGATGTTGAGCTCAAGACAATTTTGAAACATTTGAACACATGGTCTCTTCAGTTAATGAAGGTTCGTCGTGATAAGGAAGTGATCAATCGCTTCCAAGCTCGCTGGAATCGTGCTCATCTTAGAGCGATACTGTTACTCTGGCAGGGTAAGGCCATGGATGCCCAGGTGAAAAGGTTTTCTCCTATGGTTGACGAATATGAGAGTGTGGGTGGCGATGAGCAAGAGGATACGGCAGGGCTCAGCCCGCTTCCAAGAGTCAGTCCGCTGAAGCAAGAGGATATTGGTGACGATGTTGATGATGATTCACCAACGAAAATGAAGAGCTTGAGAAATGTGTCCCCATTCTTGGGACTGCAGACCCCTCAGAAGGCTGTCTTGGATCCTTACTCTATTCCTGCTTTAACAATGACGAGAGGAAGTATTCCTGGAAGTGAGAGAATTAAGAGAAAGAGAATGGAGGCGCTGAAGACACGATATTCACAAGCCAAGTTTGCAATTCCAAGTCCATTGAAGGATCAAAGGACCCCGGCTTCGGGTAGAATTCCTTCAAGTGGCAGCTCGAAGAAGCTTGACTTTGGTGATTTGAATATTTTCAGGAAGACGTAGGAGGTGTATTTCTAGAGTAATACATATACTGCGGTATTGTCACATTAAGACAACAGACCCGATTAAAATTTAATACGCTGTCAAAATATGCTCAAAATGGCTCTCCATCTTTACCTCAAAATTATCAAATGCAGCATCTGGATATTTAATTTGTATTATTTTGCCGTGAGAATATCACCGTTCGGCATAATCAGTATCTGTATCATGTTCATGATCATAAGAATAATAATGATAAGAATAATAAAACATTATCGTCGCTACTACTACTCAGTTTTTTAAAGCTGTAACTCCATTTTTGGGAAAATCCAAATAAAAAAAATTTCAATTCAACTTGCTCAAAGTCGACAATTGAAAATATTCAATTCGTCTACAATTCTTGGTTTCCTCTCGAGTATATATAATGGCATCTTGAGTCCATGAGAACGGGTTATCCATTCTATAGGCGGTCAAGTGAATACGGGGTAGATCCGCCAATGTTTTTGATCGCGATCTGGCTGGGGCCGCTAAAGACCGGGCTATTGTTCAGCCGGCCAAGAGGTTAAACTGGCTCTCTTCTGATAACCAGAACTCTCTTGGGAGGTTCATAACTTGAGTCCAAAAGAAATTGTCTTCTTTCAACCTCCTTGGAAAAAACTCCATTAATCGAAAACTCTGCCCTCGGCCACGCCCTTTGTGCGCGCAATGACGAATTGTGATCCGGCTTTCGCGGTCCGACAATCGGAGAAAGGATTAGAGCATCTCTCGATGGCGAACACTCTTTTAAACATACTTCACGATCTTACAAACCACCAATTGGACGCTATTTGACAGAACAAGACAAACCATGCTTCGTCACATTCACAGTCGCACGCCCCATATGGTGCGCCGTCTTGCTTCCACCACGTCGACGCCTCCGGCTTCGCGTACCGTCGTCGGTGTAGACTTGGGTACTACCAACTCCGCCGTTGCTGTGATGCGGGGCCGTACACCCCAGATCATTGAGAACGAGGAAGGTTCACGCACAACTCCTTCAATTGTGGCATTTGACAAGAAATCAGGGAACAGATTTGTTGGAGCCCCGGCAAAGAGACAGGCTGTGGTGAACACGGAAAACACGCTATATGCAACCAAGAGACTCATGGGAAGACGATTCGACGATCCTGAGACTCAGTACGACATCAATAAGGTTGGTTACAAGATTGTGGAGGCCAAGAACGGTGATGCATGGGTTGAGGTACTCGAGAAGCAATACTCGCCAGCTCAGATTGGTGGGTTTGTCCTCGAGAAGATGAAGAGCATCGCAGAGCAGTCGCTAGGTGAGACGATTAACAGAGCTGTGGTCACCGTGCCAGCTTATTTCAACGATGCTCAGAGACAAGCTACAAAGAACGCTGGACGAATTGTTGGATTGGAAGTTTTGAGAGTTGTGAACGAGCCTACAGCGGCTGCATTGGCCTATGGACTTGATAGAGAAAAGGAAGGTGTCGTTGCCGTGTTTGACCTTGGTGGTGGTACATTCGACATCTCGATTCTTGATATTGAAGATCGAGTATTCGAGGTCCGTTCCACAAATGGTGATACCCATCTCGGTGGTGAGGACTTTGATGCACTCCTGGTGAACTACATCCTTGATCACTTCCATAAGCAGACAGGTATTGACCTCACTGGAGACAGGGAACGTGTCCAGAGAATACGAGAGGCCGCAGAGCGTGCCAAGATTGAGCTATCCCATGTCAAGGAAACAACGATCTCTCTTCCATTCATTTACGAGAGTCACCACATCTCTCTTAAACTCACAGAAGATGAACTCGACTCGATGTCGGCGCATTTGATTCAACGTACAATTGATCCAGTGAAGCGTGCTCTCAAGGATGCAGAGTTGGAAGATCCAGTCGATGAGGTGATTTTGGTTGGTGGTATGACACGTATGCCGAAGATCAGAACCACAGTTGCCAAACTGTTTGGCAAAAAGCCATCAACTGCAGTGAACCCAGATGAGGCTGTTGCCCTCGGTGCTGCTATCCAGGCCGGTGTTCTGTCTGGTGCTGTCAAAAACGTGCTTTTGCTTGATGTCACGCCATTGACTCTTGGTATTGAGACATATGGCGGTGTCTTTTCGCCTTTAATTACAAGAAACACTGCGGTGCCAGTGAAGAAGACTGAAGTGTTCAGCACTGGTGTCGACAACCAAACTGGTGTTGAGATCAGGGTATTCCAAGGTGAGAGAGGTCTTGTCAGAGATAACAAGCTTATTGGTCACCTGAAGCTGTCAGGAATTCCACCGATGCCAAAGGGTGCTGCTCAGGTTGAAGTGTCTTTTGATATTGATGCCGATGGTATCATCAATGTGAGTGCCAGAGAAAAAGTGTCTGGTCAGGAGACAAGTATCACTGTTGTTCAGGGAAGTACTGGGCTGAGCGAAGAAGCTATTCAAAAGATGGTGGAAGAAGGTGAGCAGTACAAGGAGTTTGATAATCAGAAGAGGCAGTTGGCACAAATGGCTACAAACTTTGACTTGCTGGTTAGAGATACTGAACGTGGTATCATTGCATTTGAAGAGGCCATCAAACAGGACGAGGAGTTTGTTGCTATGCTGAACGAGATCACCGAAGGTAAACGGATCATTAAGGAAGCCAGAGAGAACCCTGAAACACAATTGACAGTTGCTGATATCAGAAAGTTGTCTCAGGATCTCCAGGAGCTATCGATGCGTGTCTTCCAGCGTGTTGCCAAGAAGCAACAAGCCGAAAAATCGGGGTGATTTCATTAGGATGATGATTTAATATGTTCTTATGATGCTTTCTGTACATACATGTTCACTTTACGACTCCATACGAACCCCAAGTGTAGATATCTAGACAAGCATTGGAGCGTTCTCCGCGATCTACCTTGGCCCTGCGTTCGCGGACATGGACAAAACAAACCGAGCCCCGGTAGAGATCACATTACTATCGAGAAAGATAGGCCTAATAATACTCGGTTACCACCAATTGTGCAATAAGGAGGGCCGGAAACTACTCAGACGGTCACTGTTGATACACCAAGATTCTCAATTAGCGTAAACAGGGGATAAACGGGCTAAAATAGGCAAGCCAAAAACTACCACACATACATCAATGCCCGTCAGACTACCGAGCCGACCGCTCACCACTGAGCAACAAGCCCATCTTGCCACATTTCACAAGCACCTTCTGCGATCAAGGACTATCCTAGCAGTTGTAGGTGCCGGTCTGTCTGCCTCTTCAGGGCTCCCGACGTTTCGTGGTGCTGGCGGTCTCTGGCGCAATTATGCCTCAATCGATCTTGCAACACCGGAAGCCTTCCTGGCAGATCCAGGACTCGTGTGGCAATTCTATTCCTCTAGGCGATACCAGGCTCTGAAAGTACGTCCCAATAAGGGCCATTTTGCATTGGCGGAACTGGGAAGGCGAATGGAGGATAATGGTAAGAAGTTCATGATGCTCACTCAAAATGTTGACGGGTTAGATATTAGAGCAGGGCATGACCCCAAGACTTGCTTGGAGTTACACGGAAGTCTATTCACGCTGAAGTGTACAAGCTTTGCTTGTACGTACGTCGAGAAGGGGAACCGGGAACATCCGTTGGTGAAGGCGTTGGAGGGTAAAGAGGATGAGTTTATCGTGCAGAAGGGAAGGAAGAGAGTAAGGGATGAAGAGCAAGAAGAGAGCATGAAGAAGGTCAAGCCAGACACCACTAATCAGGAGGAAGAAGGACGCAAATGCGACAGTGAAGCTACAAGTGACCTAGAAGATACCAAGAGCAAGATCCAGGACAATGTCGACAACCACTCCACGGAAACAGTGGATGAGGGAGGCAGTTCACCAGAGTATAAACCAGTTGAGCATATCCCTGAAGATGACCTACCACACTGTCCCAGATGCAAATCAGGCTTGCTTCGTCCGGGAGTTGTCTGGTTTGGAGAGTCTCTCCCGCTTGATGTGATTGATAAGGCTGATCAATTCCTCGTTGATAACAAAGTTGATCTCTGTCTCGTTATTGGCACAAGTGGAACTGTATGGCCAGCCATGGGATACGTTGAGCGTGTTAAGGGGACGGGCAAAGTTGCAGTCTTTAATATGGACGAGAAGGATATCGAAATGACTAAAGAGCGTGGAGGATGGGGTTTTGCCGGGGATGCCGCCGAGTGGTTGCCTCTTGCCCTAGAGCCATTGATTGGAAGTGATTTCTTGCCGAGAAATTGGAAAAGGTTGTGAAACGTTCTCTATTAATGAATTATTTATTGCTTATGATCCAGTTGTATCATCGAGAATATCCTCGTGTATGTATAAGACGTTTTGTCGACGTAACGTTCGTAACTAATTCTGTACAAGAGGAGTCTCTTATCGAGCCCAGAACCTCCACCAGCTTCTTTTCTTAACAACTTTATTTCCTTCTTCATCAGTTTGGCCCGTCTCGGCCAAGAGTTTCTGAAGCTTGTCTGACTTCTCCTTTACTTGGGCTGAGTAGATGTTAGTACTGATTAGTCTTGGTAGTAGTTTGGGTAGAAAGACATAAAGACATACCTTTAAGCTCTTTCTCGCGCTCATCATACTCCAGGTACCACCATGCCCAGTGGAATGCAAGATACGCTGTTGATGCGATGACAAGTGTCAGGAGAATCGGTCTTTGGAAGTCCGAGAGTTTTGGTTTCTGTCATGATGTTAGTCGTGGACCTGAGCACAGCTAATAAGGGGAGGTTACACGTACCGATTCTTCGATTATTCTTCTCTTCTCATCCTCTTCCAACTGAGCAAGCTTCACTTTGATCAGTTCATTCAGCTTGTCAATCTCGTCTCTGTTGTTGTGCTGGTTGAAGATCGTGGGCGATGAGGCTAGTCTGCCCACGGAAGATGAGCTGAGGCCCCGCGTGGCCACCACTGAGCGCAGTGTCATGGGCGAAGCGAATGTAGATGTCCTGAGTACACGAAGAGAAAGCATCTGTAGGTATCAATATCTATGACTGCGTCCGTCGGTGAAGGGCTCCCCGCGTTGTAGTCGTGTGGGTCTGGCGAGGCTGTCGGACATCCACGATATCGCCGCTGCCTTTTTTTCTGTAGCGAACAAAGGCGTTACCTCTCCACATGTTACACCACACGGTGATCCAGCACACACGCAGTGCCACTCCTCAATCACCCACATTTGCTGGCGCCATGGACAGCTCACCACACGCATCTGTGGATGTTGAGATCTCCTCGGCAGCTTCGTTCCAGTCCAATTCCGCCTTCAGCACGCCCACGAGGCGTCTTCCTGGAGTCGGCCCCAAGATGCTATCTCACAACGGCACCCGCCAACTCTCGAGCCCCGATGCGCCCTCAAGCGCCTCTGTCACCTCCTCTGCCTACCAGAGGCACCGATTTGATGAGAGAATCCGTTCCCGCTTTACAGCTATGACCAAGGAGCTTGCATCCTCCAAGCGCCCTTATACAGCCCCCGATACCGATACCGATACCGCAGACGTCAAAGTTACACGTCTTAAGTGGCTCCCATTCAACACCATAAACACGCTTCTATATGGCTCAAATTCATCCAGATCTATACACGGTGTTCCAACCTGCCTCTCGGCCGGTGACGTTCTAGCGATTGGTACCTCAAAGGGTTACGTTCTCATCTTTGACTATCGCCAGATTCTCCAGCTCGAGCTCGGAAAGGGAACACCCGCTCTACAATGTGGTGCAGTGTCATCAATTGCACTTTCATTGGACTCTACACATGTCTGTGTCGGATATGAGAGCGGTGATGTCTTCATCTGGGAGCTTAAGCAGAATCTCACGAAGCCAAAAGTCCATGTCGCTCCTCTAGAAGCCAATGACATCACTGTGACAGACTCACACGCCAAGGGCTCTCCAATCAACAACGTATCATTCGTTGGTAAGAGACACACGGTGGTGGTCGGCTCGGATATCTATGGCCTTGTGATGTATCATCAGGCCCATCGTGGTGTGCTCGGATTCAGTGTCACAACGAGGCGTGTCTTAGGCAAGTACGAAGAATACGCCACACCCACAGGGAACACAGTCTTTGGGTTAGAAGCATTACCACTCGGAACATCTGTTCAACACATGGACTCTCAGGGGCTCGTTGCGATTATTACATCAACTGCATTGGTGGTCGTGACGACCTCAAACGTGATCCGTACACAGTTCAAGACAGGAAGACCAAAGGTTGTAAATGATACACTAGGGAAGACAGGATGTCTCGCTTGGTTTCCAGCTGTGGTTCTGAAAGATGGAACACGAGAACCTGCAAAGCTTGCTTACTGCTTTGGTAATGTCTTCACTGTCATTGAGGTTAGCAGCATGAATGAAACACTGCACTTTGACACCAAAAAGAGATGGGTCTGTGATGAAGCAATTACTGCTCTCAGATGGGTGAATCCGTCTGTCCTGGCTATGGTCACGAAGACACAGCAACTAGTCCTTTTGAACTATGATAAAATGACAGTTGCCACCACCATTGACATTCTTTCCAAACATATTCAGCAAAGGGACCTTTTTGCCAAAACTGAGTCACATCGAGAGTTGACCGACAACTTGAACCACTCATTTCAGGTTTACAGAGGAAAACTGTTCATTGTGGGCCGCTATGAAATTTTCATTGGATCCATTCCTAAATGGGTTGATTTACTTCTTGACTTGATAAATGAAGGTCGTTATATCAAGGCTATCGAGACTGCAAGAAAATACTATACTGGTGAGGCTGATGATTTTGCCTTAATAGGTCTTCCAAGATCGACCAAAGACAGACACAAAATTGTCCTCAAGTATTTGGTTGATATGATTCAAGCTTCAGTGACACATGTTCTCCAGCCAGTGTTGATTCAAAAGCACGGAGCCGAGATAATCCAAGAGTTCCTCCATTCGGCCATTCAGGCTCTCATTTCGATCAATGCCGAGTCCGTTGTGTTTGAGGAGCTCTATGAGGCATTCAAGGAAAATGGGCATGTTGACTTCTTCTTTGAAGCTCTTGAACCGTTCATTCTCAGCAATGCTGTGAAGACTTTGACCCCAGTTATTCTCAAAGACATGGTTGCTCACTATATCGCCATCAACCAAGTTGAAACCCTTGAGCAGAACATATGTCTTTTAGATATTCAAAGTCTTGACATTGACTTTACTCTCAATCTTCTTAAGAAATTTAACCTAAATGATCCATACATATACATCTGGAACTCCCTTCTTCATGACTACATCACTCCATTCCTTGATTTCATCCAAGACATCAAGCTCGAATCTAACTCCACATCATCCCCCTTCCAGGATACATCAGTTTCCAATGGACCAAAACTGTACGCATATCTCGCATACATCCTTACCGGGCGTCAATACCCAACGGAAAACTTTATTCCAGAACCCGAGGCTACCGACGCCAAACTATCTCTATACTTTGCTCTCTTCAACGGATCCCCAATCATTTATGAAAATGGCGCCATCTCCGCCGATGACTCCTCCGAGCTTGAGACTGCATTCCCGTACTTAACTCTTTTGGCACAGTACTCCTCTCGACAGCTCCTTTCCTGCATGAACGAATGTTTAGAAGACTCTCTTCTCAATGATGACGAGATTGTGCACAGAGATGATAAGCTCAAAGTCAATCGTCAATTCATCTTTGAGATCTTGATTGAGGTATTTGAGAATCAAGCAATGACCGACCTTGATCATCTCAACTTGGCCATGTTTATTGCGAGAAATTACCCAAAGTTCCACCAGTTCATCAGATTGAATGAACGCACACTTGATCGTACGCTGCGGATTTTGTGCGAGTATCAAGGCGATGACGATGATACTAGGGAAGATTGTGAATTGAGTTTGCAGAGTTTGTTGTCCGTGTATCAGCCGTCGAACAGAGCTGAGTTGTTGGATGTGTTTGAAAAAGCAGGCTTCAATGAGATCTTGTTGAATCTCTATCTGAATGATGGTAAATACTCCAAGGTTCTTGATGTCTGGTTGAGATCCGACAAGACCAACAGTGTTGACACTACCGATGGTGTATTGGAGAAGTGTTATAGATCTACTGAAAAGGGCTCAAAGGAGAGAAAAAACCTTGACGGTGTCGTTCAGTCTCACTTCGCTGATCTGGTTGAGGTAGACACATACAAGATTGCTCTCATCTTGAACAAGTATGCTCCATCCATGCACAAGTTCTCTCTCGAACTTGAGGATGCCCATCTGAAGCACCTTTACCTGTCGTCTCTCGTGAAGCTCGAATCTGATGGCTTGTACAGTCTATCTGTCACCGAGAGGACTCACTACATCAAGAATATGTGTGTGTTCGAGAAAGAGTCATTGTTGGACTACGTGAAGAGCCTAAGCAAGGCCGACGTCGATCTAAACGATTGTGTTGATGACCTTCGTGCCAATGGATGCATTGATGTGCTAGTGTTCTTGCTTGTCAAGGATGGGAAGTATAAAGAGTCATTAGATGAGGTGTTGAACTACATGTTGACTATACTGAACAAATTGCCTGTTATTGTGCACAGAGGTGATAGGGATGAACTGGCATTGCTCGAGGCTGAGCTCTGGAAACAATTACAGACGGCCATTGCTCTTGCAAATCATGATGGACCCCAGACACAGACGACAACTAGTGATGACCTATCCCTTAACGAGGGTATGTGGCTAACTCTAATCAAATTTGTCGTGGACCAGTTGAAGAAGTTAGATGTTCCTACCTCGTCTACCAAATCCCTTGACATTGTCAAGAGACTCCTCCAAGACCTTTTCTCCACTTTGATCAACACCCGCTCTCAGATCAGCAGCCTTGAGATTAACGAGAAGGGTATCAGCACGCATCAGAGCTCCTTCTTGAAGATCTTCATGGAGTTCCTGAGTTCATCTTCGGTACATGTCACTGTCCTGGGCGATGTTCGCTTTGTCACCAATGAAATATATTTGGCATTGTCTTACGAGAAGAGTACACTCACAATCACTGCAAAGCTAATCAATGAGAGTATCTATCAGAATTTGGAAAAACTTTCAGAGAAAAACCTCTCTGGCTGGTCTGTACTCAACTTTGAGTGTGACGCATGTGGCCGTATCATCTGGGGCCACAACTTGGACAGCGGTGCATACGTAGCTTGGGAGGACAAAACTCGTCAACTGAAGACAGCTTCCAGCAAGTTTGAGAGTATGGATCTCGTCACGTTCAACTGTCGTCACTGTTATCACAAATCATGTTTGGAGAACTTGGGTAGTCGCGATGGCTTCAGTTGTATCATCTGCGATGACAAGAAAGATATAGGCCGTGAGATCGAGTAAATGATTTTAATGACTATTATGCATATTATGAACAAGATTCTAGTGTACATATTCTCATTACAAGGTACAAAATCCGAAAAATAGTACACTCTCTGGCTCTTAGAGCCTGAGACTCTGCCAAAACTAGTAGGGCAAATCAATATCGGGCGAGGCTTCGTTCCGTTAAACGACCTGGCGCGTTTCTCAAGACATCCTTAACTGAAGTCAACCAACATCCAAATCCAAACTTCACCCGTATCATAATGTCTCTTGATTCTGTGCTCCTGATTGGTGGCTCAGGTTTCCTCGGTCTTCACCTGATTCAGCAGTTCTTCAACGTCTCGCCACGCCCAGACATCCACGTCTTCGACCTTCGTCCTCTGCCTGAAAAGCTTCCAAAATGCTTTACATTCACCGCTGCCGACATCACGTTCCACCAAGGTGACATCACATCTCCAGATGATGTTCTCTCTGCTATTACCAAGTCCAAATGTGACGTTATTGTGCACTCGGCCTCGCCAGTGCATGGTCAGAGACAAGAAATCTATGAGAAGGTGAATGTTGAGGGAACAGCCAATGTCATTAAGGTCGCCCAAAAAGCCAAGGTCAAGGCCCTCGTATACACATCCTCAGCTGGTGTGATCTTCAATGGTCAGGACATCATCAATGCTGATGAATCCTGGCCAATCCCAGAAGTGCCAATGGATGGCTACAACAAGACCAAGGCTGAAGCTGAAGAGATGGTGATCAAGGCCAACAGCAAGGATTTCCTCACAGTGGCACTGCGTCCAGCTGGTATCTTTGGTCCTGGTGACCGTCAGCTTGTGCCGGGATTGAGACAGGTTGCTGCTTTGGGCCAATCAAAGTTCCAGATCGGCGACAACAATAACCTCTTTGATTGGACATATGCCGGTAATGTTGCAGATGCTCATGTCCTCGCAGCCCAGCAAGTGTTGGATCCAAAGAAGCAGAATGAGATAGGTGGTGAGGTCTTTTTTGTCACGAATGATGCACCAAACTACTTCTGGACTTTGGCTCGTACCGTTTGGATGCAAGATGGTCACGTTGAGAAGTATAACATCGTCCTCAAAAGACCAATTGCCATTTTGGCTGGTTACTTATCGCAGTTCTTCTCCAAGCTTTCTGGAAAGGAACCAGGTCTCACGCCATTTAGAGTCAAAGTTGTGTGTGCTATCCGTTACCACAACATCTCCAAGATCAAGAGAGTCATGGGCTATGTTCCGAGAGTCGACCTCAAGGAGGGTATTCAGGCTACTTTGGACTGGATGGATGAGGATAAGAACTGAGCTACGATATATATGTGTGGAATATGTCATGAAAATAAAATATTAATGATACAAGAGAGTAAACTAGAGGTGCATTATTGCTCCGAGTAGACTTCTAATGATATGTGTTCAAATTGACCTAATACAAGCAGTGCCTGCAATGTAATTGTAGTTGTGAGACGGCCCAGAAATTACAGCTAATCATAGTGTTACACAAGGAGCACAGCAACAATAGTTCCTCCAAGAACCAGAAGCACGTGTGACTTGCTGAAGATCAAAGACAAGGCTAAACTCTCCTCACCAGTGAGGTTAGTGGTACGGTTTGTGTCATTGACAGTTGAGTTAGTTTCCTTGAAGCTCTCATGAGATCCAGCAAGGTGACTGATGAAGGCAACCTTGGTCTCATTGGAAGTGTTGGTGATGGTAGACTGGAGTACAAAGTCTGGTGCCTTTTCTTCGACTGGAAGTCTGGAGTTTGGTCTCAAGAACTTAGCAACGTGAGCATCATGCTTCTTGAATGGGAGGTTGCAAGCGTTTACATCGTTCATAGTCTCACAATCATCGTACAACACAGCCAAGAAGTTACCTGACTGAGTGTTTGGACACAAACCGTAGCAGTCTCTTTTCATGCTCTGTAACGCGCAGCACTCGCAGGCCAAGTCATCTGGCTTGCACTCGTCCAACTTGGCTAGAACCTCACTAGCACACAGAGTAAGTGTGTCCAACTCGTCTCCCTCGCAGATATTCTTAGGATTAGGATTGACGTAAGCACCAAACTCACTGCTCTCTGTGCTCGAGATGACATCAACTGGATGTGAGACTGGAGTGGCCAAGGCAAGATACTTGAATCCTGCGATAGAGGCAACCAAAAATTTAAGTAACATTTTCCTATGAATCTAGGTGACAATAGAGATCTGACCTTTTTGCAACGACTTGAATACACGAGTGATATCACGGCAATTCATAATTTTACTCAATCCTTTGAAGGGAGATTTTGTGTCAGTCCCTACTCCTTAGTGTGCCTAGCTTGGGTTGCCCGGCCATCCCGACAGGGTCCTAACCCAAGCTCAGATTGAAGGCATCAGCTGTGACATACGTATCTAGAATTGTGGGTGTAATATACCAGGGCTGTTCTTACGTAAACTGCCCTCACTAGTGTATCGCAGTTTGTTTACAATATGGTAGTATATCGCGATGATCTCCGGTAGAGAATGCAATACGAGGTAATCAACCATCTTTACTTAAGCTGTCTTTATCAGTAAATGTGATGCTATTACTCAAAATGTAAACAAATTGCGGTAGACAACCAGTTTAGACTCATCGACGTCTTTCATTGTTAAGCCCAAATCCTCTGCACCAGGGAATGTGAACTGTGAGAAAGCAGCTGGGTGTGATGTAGGAGCATTGGTAGAATTGCCGTTCGCGAGTTGGACTTCCTGTGCTGGCTTGATAGTGAGAGACGTGTTAGACTCCTCCTTTGCTGGAGCTGTGCCGAATGAGAAGCTTGGCGGTGTAGAGGTGGTATTATTCGATGTTGACCCGAAGCTGAATGCTGGTTTTCCTGTCTCTGGTGCAGTGGTGGTCGTGGATGGGGCATCGAATGAAAATGCTGGCTTTGCAACTTCTTGATCCTTCTTCTCCGCAGACTTATCTTCAGTCTTAGCAGAGTTAAAGCTAAACGTTTGAGTTGGGCCAGTTGTTGTCTTTGGAGCTTTAGAGCCAAACCCTGAACTGTTCTCAAACCCGAACTTCGGCTTCTCTACTTCTTGCTCCTCCTTCTTGTCGTCAACATCCATTTTTGAGTCCTTGTCCTCCTTATCTGCATCGTCTTCTAACGTCACAGACTCACGCAAGGATGAAGATCTGGCCGGTTTGTACTTATCCACAATCGGCAATGAAACTTTCTCTGGTTGTGCTGGGGATTGTGATTGGAACGTCTTCTCCAACTGTTCAAGTGGTGAAGGCTTTTTAGAAACTGATGGGCGAGATGACTTCTTCGGACGTGCATAGGGGTTGCTGAAGTCTATCTCCCTCTTATCCTCCTCTTCTTCGTTGTCATTCTTCTTCTTCTCAGTTGAAGCTTCTTCACCATTCTGGATGAACGAGAGAAGTGCTGACGCCGTGTTACTCAACTTCTTCTCCGGTTGAGGTTCGGCCTTCTTGTCGGCACTCTTCTCCTTTTCGTCCGGCTTATTGAATTCAGATCTCAACGCTAGTGTAGATCTTTTGAGTCTCGAGGTTCGGTATGGGGATGGGAACCCGGAGTAGTCGAATACTCTTCTCTTTGGTGTAGCGTTGGATGATATCGAAACGTCAGGATCTGCCACGACGGACGCGTTGTAGGTGGCCTTAAATGACGGCGTGGTTGTCAATGCAGAAGACACAACGGATGTCTCTGGCTTAAGGACCATACTGTTGTGTGAAATGTTTTCTTCGCTATCATCTTCGTTTGGCTCGACAGACGGTGTGCGTGGTGTCTTGGGCGATGCTGATGCTGATGCGGTCTCAGCGAGTAGAGCTCTGACGCCGGCAAGTTCAACTTCAGACAATGGCTCGGACCCCTTCGAGGAGAAGAACTTTGCAAGTTTGACGTTTGGCGATTCAGATCCGGCTCTAGTGTATTCCTTCGCGCGTAGTTGTTGTATAGAGCTCTGGTGTCTCATGCGTTGGAACTCGTTTATCGGGTTTGTCACGATGCGGGAGGTATCACTCTGAACTGACTGGAGGCTCACGTCAGAATCATTGAATTCACCACTGGAATTGGCATTGGCAGTTGAAGGGGCATCCTGTTCACGAATCCACGTTGTTGGCGAGAACATCTGTTTGACCTTGCTGAAGATGCTTCCTGGTGTCTTTGGAGGTCTCATCTGAGATGGCGCAGGCGAGGCCGGAACAGAACCCGGTCCACGCGTGTACGGGCTGCGCACGTGCTCCCTATCGAGTGGCCTTCTGAATGGTGCCATTGCAATAATTATTGGGCAACGGGTAACAGCAGTTCACAGCCGATGGGTTCCTTCAGAGGGCTTCCGTAGGTTTGTTTTGTTCTCGAAATTTTGAGATTTCACCAAAATATGTGTCACCTACCAGATGCTTACCTAAGCGCTTAGTCAAGTCTATAAGCCGCTACAGGGTGTTTAAAAAAGGCATTAAGGGGGGCATTTACTGTGGTATGAGAAGCACTCAGTTTTTGTTCCACTTCCAGTTCTTACCCTCATAAGAGGCATAGCACATAAACTCGTTTGAAAGACCGTTGGCGTGCTCTGGAAGGAAAGTTGTTGGGTTGGTATCTGGATATGTCTTCTTGATGACGTCTCTCATCCTCTCACCAGTACAGGAGATGAGTCTGTACTTCAACACGCCATTCTTTGTCTTTGATGTCTTGTCCTTGGAAAGAAGAGCGTGAGCACTCTGAGAGGACTTGGTCTGGCACTGCTCTTCAAGGAATGGTGGGTCAATAAGAAGACGGTTGACCTTACCCTTGATGGCCTCTGGTAACTCAAGTGGATGGTTGTAATCGTAGAAACCAAACTTATCACCTGCAAGCGCTGAGAAACGCTTATCGAATTCAAGCAGCCAGATCTGCTGGGTTGGTAGTGTGTCCGCATCACGCTTCTTGATAGCGGCATAGACAGATGGGGCAGAAGCAATACAGATCACGGTATCTTCGTCGGCACCCTCAAGGAGCTCGTCAGCCAATATATCGGCCGTGTTGTCGGAGTACTGTAACGTTTTGTTAGTAATTGAGTATTTTCCTCTTTCAACACAATAAAACTTACCCAGAACTGAGACAACTGCCAATCTTCCTGAAAGAGATCCATACCCTTCTCCTTGATGAGCTTCGAGTCAACAAACTTCTTCTCAGCAGCCTCCTGAAGCTTAGCAAACTGCTCTTCGCGTTCCTGCTTCTCGTTCTTGAACTCCATCAAGGCAGCCAAAGTGTCGGCAGAGAGTGTGCTGAATTCCAGTTAGTACTAGTTCAGTAGAATTCAAAAGCCAAAGTGCATCTGCATAGACCACCTCAAGCCAGTTGAAAGATGTAGTCTTGATTATCCTTACAGTGGTTCATCGTCGTCGGACATCATCTTGAGTTTTGTATGTGTGGATTGTATAAAAGAGCTAACTAGAGAAACAAAAGTGTCAATTCGAGATGAGCTTAAGCATGTTCAAAAACAAAAAAGAAAAAAAACTGCAAAAAAAAAAAAAAAAAAAGAGAGTTATCTCACTACAAGAACACACAGTTTATGGTAGACATTAATTAGATTGACATTCATAAAGCAATCACTCGTCATCATCAGCAGCGGCAGCAGCATCACCACTGTAGAAGTCGTAGATTGCGTTGTTAGGATTGATATCGTAGATGGTTCTGGCGGCATTGATTCTCTCCTCTCTTTGCTCATCTGTGAGATCCTCCATGTCGACAGCACCTCTCATAACCAAGAATGTTCTGTCCTTGACAAGGCGCTTGAGCACTCTAATCGCAATATTTCTCTCTTCCCAATATTGATCTTCGGTCTCAATGGTAGCTTCGACCTTCTCTAAGTAAGCCTCAACCAAGTTTGTAGCCTCAAGACCTGGACCATCGTTCTTCTTATCCTCTGCAATACTATGTGCCATTGCGTTTCTGATTTCAACGAACTTTTCGTATGTGATAGAGATTTGCTTCTTTTTCGCCTTCTCCTTCTTGGCCCCCTGCGTAGGCATATCTTGGTCATGCTGTGAACCTGGACTTCTGTCTCTCTGTTCAGCATCGTCATAGCCTACTAAATTCTTATCACCATTGCCATCATCGCCATCATTGTCATCATCATCACCGTCGTCATCATCATCTCCACCCACATCGGGAAGCTCAACATCATCAAAGTCAACTCTAATAATTGACTGTCTCAGTAAGTCAAATGCTTCACCAACGGCCGCTTCACTGACCGTATCGGAACAAGAAGCCCTAGCAATAGCCTCGGACAATCTAATCATGGACTCCAACTGACGCACAGTGATTCTGTATGAACTTCTTCCTCTTCCTTCTGCATCATCAGCTCTCAATTCCTTGTACTTTTGAATTAGCAAGTCTCTTGCTGCCTTGGTCATCTTTGGTTTGAAAGTTCGGGCGTACTTGATGTAGCGAAGTACCTCTGCGGCACTGTATGGTGGCGCAATAGCTTCATCACGCTTCATGTGCAAGTTGACAATATGACTGGCAAGCTGTGTGTCGACTCTCTCGTTGGTATCATCCAAGATAACGAAGAACAAATCAAATCTCGACATAATTGGGGCAGTCATGTTCAAATTAGCTCTCAAGCTCTGCTTTCTGTTGTATCTACCACCGATTGGGTTGGCAGCAGCAAGGATAGAAGTTCTGGCATTCAACGTGGCATGGATACCAGCCTTAGCGATGGAAATAGTCTGTTGCTCCATGGCTTCGTGAATGGCAACCTGATCACCAATGTTCATCTTATCGAACTCATCAATACAACAGATACCGTTGTCGGCAAGCATAAGAGCACCAGCCTCGATTGTGAACTCACCAGTCTCCTCGTCTCGGACGACAGCAGCAGTCAGACCCGCAGCAGAAGAAGCCTTACCGGAAGTGTAGATGGCTCTTGGCGCAAACCCGGTCACGTACTTCAAGAACTGGGACTTGGATGTAGACGGATCACCAACAATACAAACGTTGATATCACCTCTGAGTTTGATTCCATCAATAGTTCTCTTGTGGACACCACCAAGGAGTTGAAGCAAGACACCCTTCTTGACAATTTCATGACCATAAACCGCTGGGGCAATAGAATTCACTAACTTGGAATAGATATGTTCATCTTCTAACATGCGCTTCAATTCGGCCTGCTCGGCGTTTGTCAGGGCATCGAGGAATTCTTCTTGGTCAGCATCCAGTGTCTCATCGGTATTTTCAGTGTACTGCTCACCAGCACCAGTGGTGACAAGGGAAGTCACGTAACAAGCCAAGAATGCGATGGAGTAAGTCAAGTCTCTGACACCAAGAGAGCTGAGACCTGTGACACCACCGTTTAGACCCTCATTTCTCTGACCTTCTCTGGTTGCAGTTGGTTTGACACCTGGAAGACCCAATTGTGAAAGATCTGGTAACACAATCGGCGTACCGCTGAACTTACATCTGTCACCTGGCTTTGCCCTTTCCACAATATCACCTCTAAGAACAATGTCGAACGTTCTTGGCATCGATCCTGATGGGATTTCGTTGGAGTTCTCTTGGATTCTCAGCTTCTGCCAATCTGTGAACTGGGACTTTTGAATGTTGAGAGTCCACATTGATTGGTTGACACACTGTGGATTTGGACAGTGCGTTGGTTCGGTGTATTTGAAGACCTGCTCCACACCTTCAATAACGGCTCTGCACATGTCACAACTGAATGTGGCTCTGTAGAGTTCAGGACGCACTTCCGAGGTACGAGTGATGGTACCAGAAATACAGAGAAGAGAACCGATTTGATCAGCTCTAATATCTCTAATCTTCTGGACAAGTGGAAGGTTGTAGAAGCCAATGTGGAAGACTCTCTCAGAGGTTCCTAGTGTTGAAGAAGCTGTGGAAGCATTTGAGTCCGGATCAGTTCCGCCGGAAACACCTGAGAAACCTGACTTGAGAAGGCCTGGAACTTTCATTTTGATAACCTTTCTCAATGCTTTCTGAAGGAATGGAAGGAAACGATAGTACTGCTCGGTGATGGCGGTGGCCAACACACCGTTTTCTCTCGTGAGCAGGTGCTGGTAGTCAATGAAGAGTGTACTTGTCTCGTTTTGCAACATAGACTTCAGCTTTGCGATATAAACCTTTCCTTGAAGCTCCTCATGATACTTCTTCTCCTCCTGTGTGAGGGTCTCAATTGGTTTCTCCTCTGTAAAGTTCAAGAGAAATTCCTCAAAGGCTTCTGAGACCTTCTCAGCAGTATTATCTGTGACCTTATTTATGGCATTGAGGTTTCTTCTATTGACCCTCTCGATTGGCGCATTGGGATTGTCCTCGATGTTGAGGTCGTTCATGTTGTTTGTAACATCACTGAAGAGCTGGGACCCGAGCTGCGAATTCAGCTGCGAGTTTGCCTGAGAGTTTCTGATGGATGAAGGAGGCAGGGAGCTGCCACCAGGAGAACTCATATTGTGAGAGTGTGTGTGGTGATCTGTTGTTAGTTTGGACCTGTTGTGAAGTGTATTGAAGAGGGAGATGCGTCGCGCTGTCGAAATCTTTTGACGCGTCGTTTTGGCGCGAAACTGCAAGTAATTAATTTTCCCGATTAGGTAGTCGCTCATTAAAGAGCTGCAGACTAACCGCAAAACGGTCGATATAGGAAAAACACTCTACAAAGCGTGCTTTAAATATTGTAACCAATGTACATATAGACTAAAAGTAAATAAAGACCGACAGAATTATAGTTGGAGAGAAAAAAAGGAGGAAGGCGTCAAACAACGAATTCAAGAGTCACCAATGTAGCAATCCCTAGCTCAAAATATCTGCTTTTCTGTATAATGTAGACCCCCAAAAGAATAGATAGCAAACACCTGAAGCATAGGGGACTCTTGGATCACAGCTTGAAACCCTCCAAGATAGTGTACAGATGATAAATGAACACCTTAAGCCTTAGTAGACCAGGTGGACAAAGATGGTGTACTTGTGTAGTAGTGACCAGATGAGGAGAAGGATGGACCAGTATCGTTGTTACCGTCGTTCTCTGGCTGAATGAGGTTGGCAAAAATACCTGTGAGCTGGTCGAAGTTCAACTTAACTTTCTTGGAAGCAACAGCTGGACCGACGATACAGGCAACGAAGACAGCCAAGATCAAAAGGTACAAAGACAAGTACTTTCTAACCATTCTCTTTCTCAACTTAGCCTGCTTCAAGGAGTAGATTGGTGGACGGATCTGTCTGGATGGCTTCAACCAGAAGAGCATCACAGAGTGCCATCTGTCAATGAATGGAATCAAGACCAATGGGAACTGGCAGAACAAGATAATGTGACCGAGGACAAAGTCAGCGGCGAACTCAGACAACTCAATGGTCTTAGCGGCGAACTCTCTGGCTGGCTGAGTGAAGGCCATCCAACCCATGCCCTTACCGTACCACTTACCAGTCCAGAAGGCAACGTTAGCGTTATCATTCTTGAACTCACGAGTCAACAAGAAGACAGTCATCAACTTGAAGATGAATCTCTGACAGTGAATCATGGTACAGAGACCAATCAACATTCTGGTGAAATTGAAACGCTCAAGGACCCACATGACAATGAAGAAGACAATGTGGACAATGACAGCGACACCGTGAGCAAATCCAGCCATGACAGATCCGGTTCTCTTACAGCACATACCGAGCATTGGACCGGCACAACAAGACAAACCAAGACAAACCATCAAGACACCCATGTCAATCACGATTGGGGCGACAGTACAGATGATGACACGAACAACAGAGTTGACAACCTCAGCGTCGGTAACACCGGTCTGGGCGTTGATGAAGGTGAAGGCAACGAAACAAGCAGCAGCCATAATAGCAGTTGGCAAGACATCGGCAGACAAGACATTGGTACGGTGAGCTCTAGCAGCATCACCAGCAGCCTTCTCAGACTCAACACCCATGATCTTTCTCTTGAAACCGGTAACACGAGATCTGGAGAGACGAATGTAACCAATCCAAGAGTTTCTGTGCCACTTGTTGTTACCTCTACTCAACCATCTGATGAAGTCTCTGTAATCAATGAAGAAGTCCTCCCAAGAGAACTGGTGTGGGTTGAAGAGGAATGGAGCGAACATCAACGAGGAAAGAGAAGCCCAGAACCACAAAAGAGCTGGCTGCCAGTGAGCAACAGTACCAAAGAGAATCATCAACAAAGATCTGGCACCAACATAGATGGCAGACTCAGCAAATCTGGAGTACAAGACAGAGAATGGGATACGAGCAGTAGCGAAACCACGACCAGTAGAGATGTAACGAGCACCACCAACAGCCAAATCGTTCAGCAAGGAAGAAGAGTAGATCTGGCCAACGAAGACTTCGAACATTGGAGACAAGGAAAGAATATGACGGAAGAATCTCTGAGCAGCCTTCCAAACACCACGCTCAATCAGCTCCTGGACAATAATAGGAATGAAGGCGATAAAGAAGACGATGAAGATGGACAAAGTGTAACGTCTGATCCAGTCAATAGCAGGAGCCAAGTTATAACAACCAATTGGGTAGAGAATATCGGTGATTGGCTTGTTTCTGTCATAAGAACAAATAATGGACTCGTGGGCCAAAGCGTTCAAGTTAACCAAAGTCAAACAGAAAGCCTGCAAGGACATCTGAATAAACAAGTTGTTCAAGTGGAAACCAGCGTGAGCATAGTAGAAGGACATGAATCTGTCAATTGGCAACTGGGTACCCAAGTAGTAGTACTCACGACACAACATCTGCTCACCCATACCAGCACCAATCTTGGTGGTAAAGTTCAAAATCGAACCGAAACCCAAATCTCTACCCTTACCACACTGGAAGTACTCGGAATGTTTGATACGACCACCACGGAGCATAGCAGTCATACCGGCGTAGATATCCTCGTTCAAATGCAAACCCTTTTGAGCCTTGGAGACACCACCTCTTGTAGTCATGAAAGTAGCGTTGACGAAATCTGGGTGACCGTAATGGAGCTTACCACCAATCTGAGACAAAGTTCTGGCAAACAAGGTACCGAACGTCTGTTCCTTACCGGCAGCAACATCACCAAGAACACCAGAGTTTTCAGAGAAAATGTACTCTCTGGCACCAACAATAGCAACTGGGTGGTTCTTAGTCTGCTCCTCGTACTTCAAGCCTGGGGCGTATGGGTTAACCTGTTCAACGTTCATCTCCTCGAACTCAGCAAGGACAGATCTAATCTTCAAACACTCTTCCAAGTAGTTATCCTGGTTAGCATCAATCAACTGGATGTACTCACCACGGTAGAAAATCAATGCATGGTTCTGGTTATCGGACTTACCGTCACCAAGAATTGGGTTACCGGACAACTGGACTCTGAACTTTGGACGACGACGACCGTTTTCAAGGATCTCACAGTGACCATCAATCAAGGCGGAGTAGATTCTCTGCTCCTCACCCTCGTTGAGAGGAGGCTCCTCATCCAAGTAGGCAATCTGCAAGTCTGGGTAAGCTCTGAGCAAGAATTCAGCATTCTCCAATTCCTCTGGCTTAAATTTGGTCAATCTCTGCATAGCAACAACAAACTTGAATTTTCTTCTAGCCATCTTCTCAAGTTCTCTTTCAAGGCCCTCGGCGTTACCACCGAACATCTGAACAATCTCTGGATTCTCAACTCTGTAGAGCAACTTGATAGCTCTGGCGTAGTTCATGAAACCGGAAACAGTACGGTACAAGGTCTGGGATCTCAAAGAGGCCCAAATTCTGGTACGGAGAGTGTACTCTGGAGCAGCAGACTTGAAACCGATACAGTAGAATGGTAAATCATCAATCTTGGACTTCAAACCAGAATCGTTCTTGTCCTCCTCAACGTTATCATAGGCAGCAGTCTCCTCAGCCAAGATCTTGGTGTCCTTAACGAAGCAGTCCCATTCCACTGGGTGAAGCTGCTTCAAGTACTCAAGCAAAGTGACACGGGAGAACTGGTCATCTTCCCTGATAATCTCTCTCAAAGAAAGCAAAATCTTCTCAGAGTAGTGAGGAGTCATGACAGTGAAGGTTGGCATGTTGTCAACTGGCAATGGTTCTGGAATTGGAGTAGCCAAAGACTGGGCGAAGAAAGAGATACGACGCTCAGCCTCAGAGTTGGATGGGAAGAATTCAGTCTCAAAGTTGTTGTCATCTTGGGATACGAAGAAGGTTGGAGCTCTCAAAGTTCTCTTACCCTCAATCTCAGATGGGACCTGGTGGTAAAGCAACTTCTGAACGTGGTCAATGGCCAACAAATGCTCTCTGTACATGGAAATGACAATAGCGTTCCAAACCTGGGAGATCAAAACCTTTGGCTTGTACTTGATCTCCATGTCGGTTGTGGCAAGGATCTTAGAGTAGATTCTCTTTGGCAATCTGGTGAAAATGTTTCTCCATGGTGTCAAAATCGAGATACCCAAGTAGAAGGAACGGCCGGCAGAGAAGACACAGTTGCAGACAATGTACCACATGTAAGTATCCAAGAAGAACAAAATCAAGTCAGTGAAATACATGAGACCCAAGGTGATACGAGCCTGCTGCTTACAGAGAGTGTTACCCCACCAGTACTCACCCGTACATCTCATATCAGTAGTGGACAAAGTTCTGATAGGATCTCTGAGAGACAAGATCAAGAAGAAGTAAGATTCAGACAACTTGGCGGCAAAGACAGTGGTCCAAAGCAAGTAAGACATCCACATGTCCAGACCCTTAAGAGGAGCGAAGGAGGCAGTGAAGGTCTGGGAAGCGACGTACTTTCTGTTGTTACCCTTCATGTAAGAGGTGAAAAGACCACCCAATGGCATGACAGAGAAGAAGGCGACAGTGACAACAGAGATAAAGAACATGACAATCGAGATAATGTGAGCAATCTTGGACTTGACATTGACTGGATCATAGATGAAAATGAACACGACTGGACCTAAGTTGATAACAAAGATGAGAACCAAGAACCAGAAACGACGAGACAAGTGCTGAGCACCTGCCCACTTTCTTGGGACAAAGAACCACTCACAGACGGTAGCAAGGAGTTGGACAAAGGTAGCAAAAGTACCAGCAAGGGCGGCAGTAGCCCATCTGTAAGCTGCAAGAGGCTGGTTATTCACCAATGGCTGGTAGTTACGGGTGTACAAAGTTGGGGAGTTGTAAGCCATGTAGTACCAGAAGAAGGAACCGTGGATAACCCAGATACGATTGAAGTTTGTAACCATGTGGAACCATGTTCTAATCTCCTTGTAGGTCTTGAAGAACACCATGTCCCAACTAACCTCACCAAGTCTGACGTAACGGTCCTCTGGTGCCAAATCAACAAGTCTAGAACCATCCTCAAAGACAATCTTGGCAATACCCTCTGGGTACCAGAACAACTGGTTGACATCATCATAACCAATGATCTTGTTGTGGTCATGCTCACGCTTGAGGTAACGACCATCGACAATCTCAAACACCTGGGATCTGATGAAACGGTAGAGTGGAGTGATGATTCTGTTCAAGTAGTCACCTTCTGGAACTGGCTCCTGTCTCTGCTGACAAGCTGGGGACATCAAGTAGTCAAAGGCACACTTGTAGATGAAACAGAGACACTCTGGAGTGAATCTGACCTGGTTAGCCTCACCCCAACAGAGCAAGTAGAGGGCAATGTCACGAACACGCTCCAATGGAGTGAGCTTGTTCATCTTGGCCTTCCATCTGTAGTCGGCAGCCTCGAGGGAGTTGTCACCCTCGAGAGCGTTCAAGGTCTCCTCAGTGTTCTCAGCACCGTGGACATCGACAGCCTTCTTGGTCTTCTTGGATTTCTTCTTGGCCTTTCTAGCCTTTCTAGAGAGCTTACCCAAGTTCATGTTTCTGAAACCAACATCATCATCGAGATCGAGCTGAGCGGCAAAGTACCATTTTTTGTAGTTGGCAGTGTCACCACCAATGTAGTCAGCGTGCAAGGAGAGCAAAGCCTGAGCAGGAGACATTCTGGAGGATCTCGAGTCAAGCAAAGTCATGAAGTGATCAAACATGTTTCTCATCGAATCTCTCTGGAAACCAAATCTATTGGTCAAATCAATAAAGACATCTTCAATCTGCTCAATGGTGACTGGGGCCTGAGCATCAGCGGTCCAAGCTGGGTATGGGTCATTTGGAAGTGCAACGGCGATCTGAGATGGATCAAAGGCACCTTGGGAACCATATATTGGAGTGGAGGCGCCAGATGATCTTGGACCACCATAACTCATCTGAGATGGAGTGTACTGTGTACCATAGTCATAGCCTGGGGTTCCTGGTAAGTTACCACCGTAACTGAAGTCGGAAAAGTTTTCACCATCCTGCACACCTCTTGGCTGGTCGTAGTATGGTTCCTGACCATAACCTTGTTCATACTGTGACTCCTGGTTGTAACCTTGGGAGTAGTAGGAGGCGTCATTCTGTGGATCATAGTATTCACCTTGGGTCAAACCCTCCTGGGAGGCCTGGTAACCATCGTTGTAGTATGGCTGCTGACCGTTAGGATCCTGGTACTGTTGGTTGTACTGGTCCTGGTCGTAGTCGTACTGCTGGTTGTCGTACTGACCCTGGTGTTGACCCTGGTACTGGTTGGTGTTATCGTTATACGACATCTAGTAGTTTTATGTTAGTATTCTGTTGTGAGGGGGGATCAACTGGGATCAAGTTGCCTGTATGCGCAAAGTGTCAAGGAGTGCGGAAATGTCAGAGGAAGTGACACGACTGAACCGATGCGGCGCAGCAAGAGAAAATCAATGATCCAGGCATATAAAAGTGTACTCACGATTCAACCTGTGATTCAAGGGGTTTTTGTGGTCAAAATATGTAGCTCTGAAGCTTTAATCCTGATACTGATGGCCGTGAATGGCGTGGATCAAGTAGCTGAAGGCCAATGAAAGGGAAGACAGGGGGGCAGTGGTAAAGGGAAAGCACGGGACAGAGCTCAGAAAGAACAAAGTCGTGATCCGAAAAAGTAGCCTTAGTCTGCTTAAAAGCGAATGTGTAGTAAGCGGGGGAAGTGTCGTGCCTGGGGGAAGACGTCGCTTGTGCCCTTGTTGTCACTTCTGGGAATTCTCTAGCGCTGTGGTAAACACGGGAGAACAGACCTGAAGCGAGCTGTGTGTGTGGGGAGCAAAAGCTATGGGGTGGTTGTAACTGGCAGACTAATCGAACAGCAGTGGTTGCTTCCTGTGTTAGATGGGACGAACGGTCAGGATTAGCAGTACGAGCTGGCGGCTGTGGCCTTTTTTTTCGGTGGTGTTGAGGGAAAGGTTGCGAAGCTGATCTGGATCACTTTTCGTCCTCTGGCAAAATTTAGAATTCGCGTGTCCCGACCTGTCTGAAACAACAAAAATTTCGCCGCGACGCACGTTTCCGGGCGCGGTGAAAAGAAACGAAGAAGAGAGTCCCTTTTGCGCACAGTGCGCACTGGATCGGCGAAAAGGGGGAAGAAGAATAATTACCCTATTAGGAAAGTTTGCGAAGAGGCTGTTACGCCAGCACCGCCTCCCCCTCCCTACAATGTAAGGTTTCGCTTACGTGACGCGTCGCGCGCCTACGCCAATTGGCGAAACAAAAAAAAAAGAGAAGCAGATCCCTCGGGGAGGTCGGGGCCCCTACGTGCCTACTGGGGCTACTCTGGTCGATTCCCCCAACGAGAAATCTTTTACATTACTAACAGTTGTGAGGCTGTGAGGCCCAACGTGATAGGCTTACCGCCCATCGGCTGAGCTGAGTACTGATTGCGACTACTCTTTTTTGCTACTGCACAAGGAGAGAGGCTCGGAATTCGGAATATAACGACGTGTGCAGACCGTTCCGGCTATTAATAGCGCTTCCTCTCTTTCCTTCTCTCTTTTCCTCTCTGTCTAAATCCGTCTACCCCTGTATACACACTCTCTGGTATTTCAGAACGCAACAACCTAGCGCTCGCCGGTCTCCCTTCGACACACCTCTGTCTCTGCCCATCACGTCCAGTCACGATGATCACAAGAGACTGAAACTCTCGGTGATCGCGGCCCATGCCTCAGCGCCCTACGCCTGCGCCGTCCAGCGCAGTTTAACGTATCTCGGGGCAACGCGTGCGCATTCTCTGCTCCAACACGTCCCACCAGGGCGCGGGCAAATAACGTTCCTGGCTCGCCCAGAGACTTGCTGCAAATCCTTTGTGTAGTACGCTTGGCCCCTGGTATCACAAAGATTACAGCGGGCGGCATCTTCGGCTTATGGTTTTGTTTTCTCTGTGCCAAAGATTTGTGCTCGCTGCTGTGTTATTAACGACCTTTCGGTGAGGCTGCTTCTGCATAATAAGCATTGGAGTGCTAATGCCAGAAGCCCGTCATCTAGTGTATCGTCTCATCTCGTCTCGTCTCGCCGCTGCACTCACCAAAGCTTAGAGCGGCCGACCCACCACCTGCACCGTCGTTGACCCAAAGCAGGCCCCTGCGACCACACTGTCAACTGCTACCGACTTTGGCCTGCTACGGCTCGCCGGTGTTTCCGTTTCCATCCTTCAAGTGGCGGATAAACGCGCGTGAGGCGCGCCATCGCTATTTACACAACAACGCGAGACGCGTAGTCTAACAATTTCGAATCTTCTTCATCCTTTGTTGCTGTGCTGAACCGGACCTAGGACGGGTTGGCGCTATTTCTCTGCTAATTCACTGTTTGGGCTCTGCATACCAAGCTTGGCGTCTCCTCTCGCTTAGCCATGATTGCTTTGCCAAAGTATATATATATATAGGCTCACTCTTAGCTGTACCCACTGAGCATCGTCCTCGTCTCAAATCTGTCATGAACATGCAATCATATGGGGAGCTCATTAACACACATCCAAGAGAATTTCTATAGCGTCAGACAAAAACAAAAACAAAAATAATAATATACTGAGAGCTGTAGCAACAGTCAAATTGGGCAACAGGGTGAGCCTCATTCTGCGCATCTATCTATTATCAATGAGATGATGATCTCTCTCATTACAGTGCCCCCTATACTAGCCTCACAGGACGGTATTGCACACGCATCTTCCAAAGCACCTCTATCAATATATAGTAAACTGACCATTGAATCTCCATATCCCCGACCATATAAGCCACAAATATTTTATCTACATAAGAGAAAAGACCCTCTCCTTGAGAACTTTATTCCTCTAAATCCTCGGAACACCCGGACACCACCCGCGAAGCCCCATGGGTTCGCAGCGTCGAAGAAAAAAAAACGCCAACGCCGATGGACAACAGTGCAAGTTGAGCACGTATATTTTGCACAAGAGTCTTCGGATCTCCTTTTTCAACTTGCACAGCCATTGAATTACAATCGTCTAGTGTTCTCTCGACATTTTGTTCAAATTCAATTCATTGACTTCGCCCTACGTTATCCTCTAAGCTCTTCCTGTCATCCCATCCCCCTCGTGGACCCCCCAGTGATCTCTACTCGTCTCTACAACAGACACATCACATCTAACACTCCGCCGGGATAATATACTCTGCATTGTCTGTGGCTCACATCTTCACACATTCACCCATCACTACGACACAGTCTGTTTTCTTTTTTCAAACAAGACCTTAACATCTGCATCGCACACATCATGTCCACTTCCTCCCCATTGACCCAAATTTTCTATAGGGCCCCAAAATCTGTGGGTCTCATACAGGGAACTCCGTCCTACGAGACGCTTTCAAACGTTGAGCAGCCGACTGAAGAAGTCCGTGTCGCTCTTTATTCTCCCAACGGTCAGTACTTCGCCTTCACACAGCCAAATGCTGTGACGATTGTGAATCCAGATGATGGTAACACCCTCAAGAAACTTGAATTGAAGGACGTGTTTGATCTCGCTTTCTCTCCAAACGGGTCATACTTGTCCACGTGGGAAAAGCCTGTAAAGGGTGAAGATGGTAACTTCCAGAACAATGTCAAGATCTGGGATATCAAGAACGCCACTGTCATTGGTACCTATTGTGCCAAGGACCAGAGTGGTTGGAAGCCTGATTTCACCGCTGATGAGAAGGTGATTGCCAGAATCTTCAAGAATGAGGTGAGATTCTTTGAAGTAACGGACTCTGTTAACTTCAGTAAGATTTGGTCTACTTTGAAACTTGATGGCGTTTCCAATTTCAAGTTGTCCCCAGGTAAGAACGCCACCATCGCCACTTTTGTTCCAGAGCAGAAGGGTAAGCCAGCTAACGTCTCTGTGTGGACAATCTCTGCTCATATCAAGCAGCCAGTCAGTTCCAAGACTTTCTTCAAGGCTGAAAGATGTACTTTGAAGTGGAATGCCCTCGGTACTGCCCTCTTGGCCCTTGCCTCTACCGATGTCGATTCCTCCAATAAGTCTTACTACGGTGAAACCACACTCTATTTGCTTGGTATCGCTGGTTCCTTCGATTCCAGAATCACTTTGGACAAAGAGGGTCCAATTCACGACATCACTTGGTCCCCATCTGCTAGAGAGTTTGGTGTTGTCTACGGTTACATGCCAGCTCAGACAACTTTCTTTGACTCCAGAGGTAACTCTATTCACTCCCTCCCACCTGCTCCAAAGAACACCATTCTCTTCTCTCCACACGCCAGATACGTTCTCGTTGCCGGTTTCGGTAACCTCCAGGGAACAGTTGATGTTTATGACCGCCTTGCCAAATTCACAAAGGTTTCCTCCTTTGAGGCACCAAACACATCAGTTTGTCAGTGGTCCCCAGATGGTCGTTTCATCCTCACCGCCACCACCTCACCACGTCTCCGTGTCGACAACGGTGTCAAAATCTGGTATGCTACCGGTAAACTCGTTTTCACAAAGGACTTCAAAGAAGTGTATTCGGTCGACTGGAGACCACGTCCACTCGAGCTTTTCCCACCACTCAAGGCACTTGATGATAACCCAGCCCCACACCAGAGTGCTATCGACTACGTTCTCAGCCATCCGAAGTCTGGTTCCTCCGGTGTCGCTGCTAAGCCAAAGGGTGCCTACAGACCACCGCACGCTAGAAACGGAAATGCCTCCACTTCAAGTGCACCACAAACACTTTACCAGAAGGAGATCATGTCTGCTTACAAGCCACCTGCACAGAGAGGTCCTAGAGTCGTCCCAGGTATGGCTCCACCTGTTGTCCAGGAGAGTAAGTCAGCTGCTAAGAACAGAAAGAAGAGGGAGAACAAGAAGGCTAGTGCTGAGGGAACCCCTGAGCCGGCTTCACAGAAGACTGAACAGCCACAGCAGAAGGATGAGTTGATCGCTGGTGGTGTTCAGAGTCTTGAGGAGAAGAAGATTAGAAGTTTGTTGAAGAAGTTGAGAGCTATTGAACAGTTGAAGATGAGACAGGCTGGTAACGAACCTTTGGAGGAAACTCAGATTTTGAAGATCCAGACCGAGGGTAAGGTTAGATCCGAATTGGCCGCTCTTGGCTGGTCTGAGTGATGTTAATGTTCTGAAGTCAACAATCCAAGGATTGTAGCTTTGAGTCTTATATTTATCCATACGGTCTAGGGTTTATCAATGGCGTTAAGTATCTCACATTTTCTCCATCTCATCATATTACAAAGTCGTAGATAAACAGCCTCAAGATCTCTTCATCAATGCTTTTTACGGAGATCGACACATCTGAAAGGTAGATCCTTCTTGGTAACAACGTGTCCACCGTAGGTCCTTTCGGCCCTCTTGTAAATGCCACTTTCATTGTGTGGATGGAATCCTGTACGATGACACTGCGTCACGATACCGATTCCAGGAGGATCACTGAGTCTGAAGATGCCGAAATTTGGACGGGCAGTTGGGGCACAGACGATGGCCATTGCTTCTGGAAGCATGATCTGATATGAATTTTGAGTGTGTAAGTCGACAGAAGAAAGGAAGCATGATTGTGTTGGGTGTGTATGAATCCATCCAAGTACAAATAAGTCGTTCTTGTCAACGTAGTCGAAGAGTGCTTCCTCGTCATTAGTTTGGCATGTATTCTCAGTAGATTCTTGTTCTGGAATGACAAGCGTGGTGATGAAGAAAGCATTGAGCGAGAGTTTCCCACAAAGGATTCCGCAAGTCTCAAGCCTCTTAGTAGTGTTAGGCTGGGCAACCTCAAGAAATTTAAGCTGGAGTTCGGTAGGAAGGTACACTGTCTTCAAAGGCTTACCTGCCTCAGTAAACGATGCAATCTTGTGTTCTGGAGACTTATGAGGGAGGTGAAGGGAGTGTGCGATGCTTGGTAATTTGGATGAAAGACTTGATGCTGTTCCCAGAGCACCTTCTTTGAGTGGCAATACTGGTTGGTTGTCCTTGTATGTAACTGATGATAACGCTTCCTTGGAAGGAAGAGATGGTGGAGGCGCCTCGACTTCGCTTTTGACCTGCAACTCACGATGTTCCGGCAATTGTGGATAGGCAGCGGGCGGTAAGTGTTCCAAAGATATGTTTGGTTTCCGTAATAACCCATCCAGTTGTCCGTCAAGCACATCATCGTCATCAATATCGCTCTGTGCAGTCTCATATTCACTTCCTGATGACTGAGCTGCAGCCTGTGCAGACTCCCTCTCTAACGCTGCTCTTCTTTCATTTAACTTTAGAAGTTGTGAATGCTCTTTTTTGTTCTCCTCCAGCACAGCTTTGTGTCTCTCATACGATTCGATGTTCTCGAGAATGTGTCCTTTAACTATTTCGGCGTTCTTGAGTGCCAATGGTGCTTTATCATTGACAAGGCTCAAGTACTGCTTGTACAATTTTGGGTCCTTCTTGAGCTGTGGATTAAATGCTATCTTGTTCATGAGAAGATTGAGGAAGCGGGTATAGAGGATAAATGCATCATTATATGACTTGCCTTCGTAAAAGAGATCAGCCTTGGTTGTTGTTAGTATCAGAGATCATGATGATTAAGATTGAAGATACACGTACGTGTCTATTGAGTGTCTCCGCCGTTCGTAGGTATACTCGCAGAGGAACTGTGGATGAATATTCATAGTTGTTTGCCTCTCGAACAAGCTCCTGTATTGACCGATGTTCGTTTCCCATGGTAATTACAGTTGTGCTGTTGTAGATCTGTGAACTTCCTCAGTGGTAAGGTCATGTATCCTGATTAAACAGTGGTGGACTTTTGGACTGGGGAAGGCGCGACCACCAGCGGTTATCGAAGTAGCGGAGAACTCCAAATTGCAGTAGTTGCTCGCTGGATATGATCGGTTTTTCGATCTGATATTGGCTCCTGAGTTTCCTTTAAATCTTATTCAAGTGATTTTGAAGTGTGTTTCTGGTGTAAACTCATTTGCCACCTCTTGCCGCCTCTCTCACGATTCCCCGCGCTTATCGCCACCACTTGAATTCGTATGTAAACCACACTCCACATACCGAGATCTTTTAACCCAACGTCCCCAATCCCACGCCGATTGCCCTTTCACAAGCATAGTATACATCCCAGATATGAGACTCAAAGTTGTCACTCCAGAGAAGCAGGAGGTCGTTGTGATTGATGACAACGCCACTATCGGGCAGCTCGTTCAGCAGCTCGTCGATGGTGGAACGACAACAACGACAAGCATCAAGGTGAGATCTGGGTTCCCGCCAAAACTTGTGGACATGACCGAGCCTTCTGCGTCTCTCCTGGATATCGGAATCAGAGCAGGTGATAAACTTATGGTTGAGGAAGACAAGCTGGCCGAGGCGGCCCCAGTAGCTGCATCAGCTGTGCCAACAGTAAACGCCACGGTACCGCCAGCGGCGACTCCAGCATCCAAGACCACAGCGTCATCCTCTCCAAAGGGAAACATACCTCACATTCAGATGCCTGTTGGATATCTCGTCCTCAGACGTGTTCCCGATGACAACTCTTGTCTTTTCCGCTCGATTTCCTACGCTGTAATGTCTAACATGGAAGAAGGTTCCCAGCTCCGCTCCATCGTGGCAGATGCCATCCGCTCTGATACAACATCCACCTATTCCGCCGCTATCCTTGGTAAGCCTGTTGATGAGTACATTGATTGGATCCAGAAGCCAACGAGTTGGGGTGGCGCTATCGAATTGCAGATATTGTCAAAGTACTTGAACATCACGATACACACACTCGATGTGGAAACCACGAGGGTGTATTCATTCAACGAAGGAATGCCAAGGTTTATCTACTTGTTGTATTCTGGTATCCATTATGATACTGTGGCATACACACCGCTGAGTGATTTGAACTCGACAGAGGGTGATGAGTGTGCGATCGGAATTGATTCTGAGATTGCATTCGAGTTTGCTGATGCTGTGCAGAAGTTGGGGAAGAAGTTGAACAATAGCAGGTATGTTACGAATACCAAGACTTTCACAATCAAGTGTCTGGTTTGTCAGAATAAGTTCAAAGGTGAAAAGGATGCCTCTAAGCATGCTCAGGAGACTATGCATTTGGAATTTGGTGAAGTTGATGCATGATTGTGTTTTTTGGCGAGGATAGACAAAGCTACAAAATCAACAATAGACGTCAACGATGATGAATGAAAAGATAACATTATAATGTAAAATCCGTCCGAAATGAAACCCCAAAAAACAGCAAGAAAACAAACGTAAGAATGACATGAAAGAATGGAGTCCGGCAAAGGTGACCCCCGTGGGAATGCAAAATGATGTACAAGCTGATAAATTATTCAGCCATGATGACTTCCTTTTCCTCAAGGACGCCCTGTTCCTTGAGCTGGTCCTCCTGTTCCTGCAGCATAATACCCTTTGGGTGATCAGTCTTAACCAACTGTTCAATTTCATCCTTATGCTGTTCCTCGTTGGCCATTCTCTCCTTATGCTTCTCCACGGCCTTCAAGAATTTCTCCACGTTCAAACCAGAAGCAGCTTCAGATTCCAAAGGTGTGTATGGTCTCTTTAATTCTTTCACTCTTCTCTTGTGGATCTTGGATTTGTAATGTGACTGAATGGATTGGTCGTTCTCAAAGTACTTTGCACAATGGATGCAGTAGAACTGTCCCATACCTGGCTTAGTCTCATCCAATGGTTGGTCCTTGAGCTTGAGGATGGACTCCTTGGAAGCGAGGTCGTTGTAGATGAGATCGAGATCTCTAGTTCTTCTCTTTGTCTTATATCTCTTGACGGAATATCTACCCATTGCGTTTGTATTGGTCTCCGAGGCACGTTGTTAATGTGGGTATCACTTATCACACAGCAGCTCTAGAGATAAAATTTTTGTATGGCGCGCGATGAGCTGCTTGATTGCCTGATCTGGCTGGATAGCGTTAAATGATGTGTATAAGAAAAAGTGACAATCTTCACCGCCAAAAACGGATGTGTCAAAAGAGTCAAGAGCCCTGAAATTTTTCAGACAAGAAACCCGATCACCAACCAGTGCGTCTAAAGCAACAGTCGCGCGCGCTGCCCGCACCCCAGCACGAATTGGGCGAAACACCCATACACCAGCAGTCACTTTTTTCTGTCTCCCATCACTTTCCGGCGCGCACGCTTGGGCTTCCCTGGGCACTGACTATGGATTTCTAAGCAGAGCGCGCCACTGTGGTGGTTCGCGGTTGGGAAGCTTTTTTTCATAAAAACGCACACTCGCCTCCCTCAACACCACACACATCTAAGGAGAGGTTGTACCCAACAAACAACATTCAAGATGGCTCGTCGTCCAGCTAGATGTTACAGATACCAGAAGAACAAGCCATACCCAAAGTCTAGATACAACAGAGCCGTTCCAGACTCTAAGATCCGTATCTACGACTTGGGTAGAAAGAAGGCCTCCGTCGACGACTTCCCATTGTGTATTCACCTCGTCTCCAACGAGCTTGAGCAGCTTTCCTCTGAGGCTCTCGAGGCTGCCCGTATTTGTGCTAACAAGTACATCACCAAGATCTCTGGTCGTGACTCTTTCCACTTGAGAGTCCGTGTCCACCCATTCCACGTTCTCAGAATCAACAAGATGTTGTCTTGTGCCGGTGCCGATAGATTGCAGCAGGGTATGAGAGGTGCTTGGGGTAAGCCACACGGTCTTGCCGCTCGTGTTGACATTGGTCAGATTATCTTCTCTGTCAGAACCAAGGACTCCAACAAGGAGGTTGCTATTGAGGGTTTGAGAAGAGCTAGATACAAATTCCCAGGTCAGCAGAAGATCATTCTCTCTAAGAAGTGGGGTTTCACCAACTTGGACAGAGAGGAGTACATCAGAAGAAAGAACTTGGGTGAGGTCAAGGATGACGGTGCTTTCGTTAAGTTCTTGTCCAAGAAGGGTCCACTCGAGGAGAACTTGAGACAGTTCCCAAACTACCAGTTCCAGGCTTAAATTTCCATACAGGTTTGAGTACTTGAAAGGTTTTATAGGTGTAATATGATTGGGTTTTGTCATATTGAATCTTGATTGTAGTGTAAATATTTCACATTTATCACATCTATTGCTGTGTTAGTGCGTATAGATAGCGATGAGTGTTATGGCAGGCGGGGGAAGGCAGGATTCTTACTAATGCGATGATTGGTAACCACATTGCTTTATTGCTAATACCAGGTGTTGTCAAGGGTGGAACATAGATCTAAAACAGCAACTCTTGTTACCACTGGTCATTATTCATTGATACCAAGTTCAAGATGTTAATGATTGCTATATGATCTTGTCTTCTATGGCGTCAAGCTGTAGAGCACAGGCAGTGCTATTGACGGATCAGTGTGATATGAGTGAATTCAACACGTGTTTCAAGATTAAGTACCAATTCTAATCATAATAATAATTTGATCTAGCTTCGTGGTCTAATCGAACAAAATATATCACCGTGAAGACAGCACTTGCTTTATCATAACGTTCCTGGAGATCAGCCTGGCCGCGTGTGGAGCCATTCATCAGCCGTAGGAGGGCCTAAACTGCAACTGTGGGTCTCTGGAGGCTAGATAATAGACACATCTGCTACAAAGCACACACCAACCCCACAACAACCAATCACCATAAGACCTTGTCTAGATATCAATCCACCATGAATCACACGATCTCATGCCTAGTCTCAAGGCTTAAGGCTTAAGGCTTAAGGCTCTCAGTCGCGCCCAGGAACCGAACGGACGCGTGCCCAAAAATTAATTTCACCTCGCCGATCATCAACACGTCAACAACAACGCTGCTGGCCTCTTTGACCCCACACAGTCGCCCACAGTCACACACACAGCTACACAATGTCTTTCGCAAACAAGGAGAAACCAGATGTCCTCGTCCTCTTCGACGTTGACGGTACTTTGACCCCAGCCAGACTCCAGATCTCCGAGGAGATGAAGAGCCTCCTCCACAAGCTTAGAGAGAAGGTTGTCGTTGGTTTCGTTGGTGGCTCCGATTTGCAGAAGCAGGTTGAGCAGCTCGGCTCCTCTGTCCTCGAAGACTTTGACTACTGCTTCTCTGAGAACGGTTTGACCGCCTACAAGCTCGGTCAGAAGCTCGCTTCCCAGTCCTTCATCAACTGGATTGGTGAGGAGAAGTACAACGAGCTCGCCAAGTTTATCTTGGGCTACTTGGCCAACATTGATTTGCCAAAGAGACGTGGTACCTTCCTCGAGTTTAGAAACGGTATGATCAACGTCTCCCCAATCGGTAGAAATGCTTCCACTGATGAGAGAAACGAGTTTGAGGCCTTTGACAAGAAGGAGAAGGTTAGAGAGAAGTTCGTCGCTGCCTTGAAGGAGAAGTTCCCAGACCTCGCCTTGACCTACTCTATCGGTGGTCAGATCTCCTTCGATGTCTTCCCAACTGGTTGGGATAAGACTTACGCCTTGCAGCACGTTGCTAACGAGGGCTTCAAGGAGATTCACTTCTTTGGTGACAAGTCCTACGAGGGTGGTAACGACTACGAGATCTACAACGACGAGAGAACCATTGGTCACGCCGTCAACTCCCCAGAGGACACCATGAGAATCTTGAAGGAGTTGTTCTTTTAAATAGCTACTTGCATAAACTGTTATAGATCTCTTGGTATCAATGTCACTGTAGTTTGTTGCTTTTCGCATCAAAAGGCAAAACAGACACGTGCAGTGATCACGAACATTATAAATATATGAATTGTTTAGCACTCTCAAGTAAGCAATCTCACGTATGCGAGCACAAGGGCGAAAGTACCAGTGCACACACCGATCAACCATTGCATCACTTGTGTCTTGACCCCGTCAATTTGCATTTTCATGTTGGTAACCTCCTGGTCGATACGCGTATCAATTTCTGCCATGTGAAGCTCATGCTGTGAGCCTTCCTCTCTGATTCTTCCCTTCTCCAAGTTCAAGTCCAATCTTACACCAGCGTTGGCCTTTGTAATCTCTTCTCTGATCCTCGTCTTTGCCTTCTCCAGATCGTTCCTCAACCGTTCGTTCTCATGCTGGATCTCCGAGAACTCAGAACGATCAATCGTCTGCAACTCACCACGCAGCTTCGTGAAGTCTACCTTTTGCTGATATGTCAGCTTCGATAGTGTCTCCTTGGACACCAGGTTCGACCCAATGCTCTGCATACCGTCGTTAAGTGCCCTGTTCACGATACGCACACCACCTTCCGCTTGTTGCTGAGAGAATCCTTCATTCTGGAGCTCCACGACGAACTTGCGCGTGTCGAAATGCATCGCCCGTAGAGCTGTAGATGTGTGGAAGCGTCGTAATCCTATAACGTTCATACTCCTGTGCTTTTAGTTTGGTTCCGTGCCTTGATGTGTGCTCTTTGCCACCAAGTCGAGTGTAGTTTGAAAGCTCTCCACACAATCGAATTTCTGACGTCTCGAAATGGCGCATACAAAATTTTAGACATATCAATCAACATCGCAGCACCAACCTCGAAGTCAAAGGTACAATAAAAGACACAAGTGGCCATGTTCTCCCGGTCACTGGTACGCACATCTGGTGTGACTGCCAAAGTGGCAGTACGCTCTTTCAGTCGACTTGCCCCTTTGCGCAAGAGTGACAATAAGCTCACAGGTCAGCAATTTGATGAAGCCGAGATGATGAGCTCGAGATTGACAGAGCAACCGTACTATGCTAAGAGATCCACGGAAACCAAGACAGAGCGTGACTTTGACGACTTCTACCAAGACTCTGGTGAGCAAGGTCGTCGTGGCTGGGACCAGAAGAACCGTTCGAGCTCTGATGACGAACTCAAGAGATATCAACGTATCGAGATCATCAAGGGATTGCTCGCTGGTGTCTTCACAATTGGTGGTATCGTCGGTGGTTATGCCCTTTACACCAAGTGGCCAGCTTTGAAAATCTGGTGGAATGGTGATGGTGATATCCCATTCGAATTGCCAAAGAAGAAAAAGAAGAAGACTGGATTCGAACTGCCCCTCATCACCAATGAGAACGACTCCTCTGTCCCGGGTCTTTACGTCTGGGGTGACAATGCCAACTACATTGCTTCCATGAACAAGAAGGTTGATGAAGTGCGAAACCCAATTAGACACGACTGGTTTGATAACAAGATCTTGAAGTCCGTTGTGATGGGAGAAACAAGTGCATTCGCCATCGATGACAAGGGTGATCTCATTCAATGGGGTAAGGGTTACAACAATGACGCTGTCCCACAATACTCCGTCAAGGGTGAAAACATCACACAGGCTCGTCTCTCCAGAGGTATCATTTATGCCCTCACAAAGAAGCACGAGATCCTTGTCATCCCAGAGAGTGCCGAGAACCAAAAGACCCTGCCAGGTTTGCAGAGTCGTAACTGGTACTTCAAGAAGACCATGAAGCCATATACCAAATTGTCCACATCCAATGTTCTTGAAAAGCACGAGAAGATCACCAGCATTGATGCAGGAAAGGACCACCTTGTTGCCCTGAGTGATAAAGGTCGTGCTTTTGTCACAGCCACCGGCTTTGACACCCCAGAAAGATCTCTCGGCCAATACGGTCTCCCAGAGTTCTCCCATTTCACCAAGGCTCCAACACCAAACCAATTACATGAGATAACATTGCTCAACAATCTTATTCAAAGAACTGCAAGAGGTAAGATTGATCACATTGAGCCACGTTTCATCACCAAGGTCGCCTGTGGAAACCATCACACACTCGCCCTCGACTCCAATGGTGAGCTTTACTCCTTCGGCCAGAACACATACGGTCAATTAGCTCATCCAGTCTCATATGAGACAGAGTTTGTCACTCTCCCAAAGAAGGTGGAACTTTTCTCGAAACACGTAAGTCGTGACATGTTCCCTGAAGTCCTTGACATCCATGCCGGTGGTGATACCTCCTTCGCCACCATCAAGCCTGCTTATATGTATCAATTGATCAAAGGAACTGCAGATGCTAAGCAGAGACTAAACGATTTCGAGGCCTTCACCGTTGGATTCGGTACAAATTTGAAAGGGCAGATTGGTAATAACCTCTTCACTCATGCTCAGTTTGATCCTGTGAAGATCCGTGAATTGGCCAAGTTCGAGGATTACGATACTGAGAAGGGGGAGATGGTTGCCATTGGTATCTCTGAGTGGTCATCTGGTCAGGAGCACACATTCATTAAGCTGCAAAATAAGGATGTCTTATATTGGGGTGCAAACGATTGCGCTCAGTTGGGTAACGGTAAGAGAAACAGAATTCCAAAGCCAACTTGTCCGCCAGCCATCGTGGAGCCCGGTTTCACTGCTCAGACTTACAAGGACATGACCTTTGTGAATAGATTGCAGCTTGAGGAGAATCAACACATTGTTGCTGGTGTGAACAATTCTGCTATTTATTACTCTAGCAAGTGATTATCTATGGATTAGTACCGATGTTATTCTATCCCTGTAAATACATTTTTAACTTATTGAAACAGCACATTCGTTCATTATTTCATCCATCTCCAGAACAAGTAGATCAAAAAGAAGAGGGTGAAGGCACCACTATAAAAGATAAACTTATCCGTCTTGGCAACTTTAGTGATCGTTCTTATCGTCTCCTGTGATACACCGAGCGTTCCAAGTGTTCCTGTCAGCTTAACCTGCATATCTTTCAGTATCTGGTTGGACTCCACCAGCTGATCGAACGAGGCATGACCCATCTCCAAAATATCATCGAGCATGGCATTGCCTCTAGAAAGTGATTGATGCTCCTTATACATCCCCTCCGCTTGGGACATCCCACTGCCATTTGTCGACCCACTGCTGGAGAATGGATTATCAGATGCCGTATTCTGTTGTGTACTGGTATGTCTTCTCATCAGCTCCGACCTGTTGGCCTCCTGTGTCAATTCATCTCTCTTGGACTTAAGCTCTTGAAACTTCTTGCGCAACTCACTGATCTCCGTGCGAAAGTTCCTGATACGATTATTTGCCTTCTCAAGTTTCACTTCGTCAGTTTCGTTCTTGGAGAATGCCTCGTAGTCATCAATGGTACGACCGAGCTGAGTTAGGGACGCAGCAATGGAGCCCTGGATCGACAGAGGTGATGTCGAGAGATTGGACTCGAACGACGCCATGTCCTTGCGGATGCCGGCAATTTGTTTAACCGCGTGGTTGTAAACGGAGTTCTGTGCGATGTTAGTACGCTAGCTTGATCACAGGAGAGCAACGAAACCCACCATCTCGCTTTGAGTAATAGATTGATCCGGTATAAACAGAGAGTGTGTGAGACAATGTACGACGTGTATACAACTATCAACAGGCGCGCAGTTCGCGGCCATGTCTGTTGGAACCCCGCGGCAGAAGAAAAAAAAAGCGCCCACACTGATGAGCAGAAGCCCTAAGTCTCTTCTCTTCTGGATTCCCCAGTCAATCCACCGGATCTGCCTCATCATGTTCACCAGAGTCCCATCCCTTGCCCGCGCACAGGCTGTGCGCTCTTTGAATCCACTTTCGGCCCTCCAATTGGCCCCAACGGTGCGTCCTCTCACACTTCAACGAGCTCGGTTCTCAACGACATCACGATGCCTCAACGCCACTTCCACATCATCCTCCAGCACTGCTGGCTCTGCCTCTAAAAAGCCAAATATTCCGCTTTGGATCCGCATAAAGACCGCTTCGACATTTGCATTCGCCACCACCGTTGTTCTGGGAGCTACAGCACTCGCTGGTCTCGTCATCTATCTCGTCGTTGCGGAGATTGTACTCCCATCGGGAGACACTCAAGTATTCAACAAGGCTGTGGGTCTCATTGAAAAGGATATCAAAGCTCAGGAACTCTTAAAGATGGAACCAGGTGCAAGACTTAAGGCATATGGTGAGTCCAGTGATAACAAATGGACCAGAAACAGACCAATTGCTTCGACTCGTCGTGTCGACAAGTCTGGAAAGGAACATCTCTTTATGAGATTCCACGTTGAGAGTAAGGCTAAACATGGCTCAGTGCAACTGGAGACTGTCCAGGCAGATGTACTCCATCCAGAGTACTCCTATATCTACCTCGATGTCCCTGGTGAGAAGAGACATTACATCATTGCCCCACCAAAGCCAAAACTCCTGGGATCAAGAGATCCAAATACTGGTTTCCTTGGCGTCAAGTGGGGACCGAAGTCCAACTGATAATGAAGCAATTTTATGATAAACAAAAAAAAATCAAATAACCACCATTCACATTCCACTACAATATTCAAAGTTCATGGCATACTGTATCCATCAGCAGTACTAATATAAATACGGTACAAGCAACCGTAGCCAATGTCTACCTAGGACATGAAAATAATAAGGCCGACAACAATAACTGCACCAATGGACTCCCACAAGAGGTTGTTGTAGAATTTTTGCTGAGCTGCACGATTTTCCAATGCCTGGTGTCCCTCATGGCTGGAGGAATTGTGGTCTCTATCGTTGTCATCTGACAACCCGTCCGTAAAGTTACGCACGCTCTTCGGATTCTTATCTGCAACTGTACGTGGAAGAGTATCCAAGAATTCATAGCACGTCTGACCCGAACTGATGGTCTTTGCTGATAACTGGCTCTTCGTAGCAAGTGAGCGAGATAACTGGGCAACACCCTCAAAGTCGCAGCCACCGGTTTTGCTACCCTGCTGCTTGAAGACCTCGTTCAATACAAAAGAAGCTTTCTGGTAAATAGAGCAGTCAGAGAATGCACCATATTCGCCTGCTTCACCGTCCGCTGAGATTTGGAAGCAATCAATTTCGCCGCAAGCGTACTCAAATACTCTGGAATAGTCTGTTTTCTTGACAGATGTTGAAAGCTTACACTGCAAGGAGCTTTCCATACAGTCACACTTGACTGCATCTGGGTAGTTAGGAAGTTCTTCGGATGCTTTCCATATGTTGCTCAATCCAGGGCAATGGCTATCCACGGAAGAAGGAGAAGAGAGTTTCCTCTTGTACTCTTCGTAGTCAACGCCTACGGCATGGGATCTTAAGTACGCTTTTTGGAGATTGTGGTAATCTGCCAATGGAACAATAGATCCTTCGCTGTCAACCTGAACGACACCATATTCATTTGGCTCCTCGAAGTACATGTAGGCCAAACCGCCAGACCAAACATCTGTCATCAAGTGACTGAAAAGTGCATCAACCTCAGTGAATGGCCGTGGTCTCTCCAGGTTACACCCAAACTCTGAGAAAAATACTGGAATTTTAGAATTTTTAAACTCCTCAGTTCTCTCCTTGAAACCACTGGTGTAGAAACTGGAGTAACCGCACCACTCGTACATGTTGATACCATAAAAGTCTGCGCTCAGCTCTCCACATGAAAAGTAGCTTGCAAGGTTTCCTCTAGTGTCAGTATCGTCATTGGAAGCATATCCAACTGGGATCTTTCTGTATCCTTGCTCCTTAATGTACTCCTTTGTGTCCCTGATGGCCGACTTGACAAAAGGTGATGCATTAGTGTTTGTCTTGTCGTTTGTTACCTCGTTACCAGCAAAGAAGCCCAAGACATTATCGTAACTATGCAAAGCATCAACGACTGACTTATATCTCAGGAAAAGATCAGTATCCCAAGATGGAGACTTTCTGTTTACACTCAGATCCGGTTCACTTAAGTCTGCAAGCACGTATATACCAGCGTTAGCGTATGCCTCAAAGCACTCGTCATGGCTCTTATCTGTGTCAATTGCATAGACTCTAATCGTGTTAACACCCAACGATTTTAAATAAGGCAAGTCTCTCATACAGAGGCGCGTCTCCAGCATTGGGTCAATAATGGTCAATCCATGGTATTTGATGGCAATGGCGTCGTTGGTAGCTCTGCTTGGCTGGTAAGCGATACCCTTAAGAAAGAACTGTTCCTTGGTGACGCTGTCGAAGAACTTTCTGCCAACGATTTCGATTGGGTTTGTCTTGGATCGTTGTGATACATTAGTAGTCATTACATAAGTACCATTGGATGGAGTTGGCGCCTGTGTCATGGCATGGAGCTCTGTTGTCTTCTTCAGAGCGGTCTCAACGGGGGTGATGGCGGCCGCATTAGCGACGGTAAGGGCGGCAAGAAGAATCTGCAGTTGGAACTTCATGTCGTGTGGGTTATTGACTTACTCTGAGATATTGGTACTACTAGAAGCCATGCTGCTTATCTGGTCTCGTTATACAATCGGTTCAGCGGCTCATCAATAGTGTGACACAAAAGCTTCGACCCTGTTGAGGAAAGGCTTGCCTTTGCCCACTTGCATCATTGTTACGGTTACGATGCTTTTTTGATGGAACTTTTAGCAAATGCTTCAAGCTTTCAACTCAGCATGTGCCAAAAACCCTCAAGCAAACAGCTTCTTCCTTTCACAACAGGTTCTCTCGTTCGGCTCGTGCCTTTCATCTCCCATCAACATGAAGATACACTTCCTCCCCTCCTCAGTGTATCCATGGCAACCTGACGCACCTCATTTAGATATCCTCAAAGGCGTATGCGTCAATCTCCGACGCCATTGCAAGAGCCTTAGATGTTGTCAGAAGTTGGAGTTATACTCAGAAGTTCGTAAGTTTTGTAAAGAGTTCAGGTGTCATGACAACAAAGCGCTACTGCTTTCACATCACGAAGCTTATGGCACACTTGTTCGCCTATTCCTCCGCTGTGGAAATTACCGCTTCATCCCTGCGTCTCATCATTCCTGCCCCCTTTTGATTGTGATAATCCTTTTCCCCAAGTGGTTCATAAGACAGGCGGATCCATAACCTCCCTGTGAAGCCAGGATCAACAGGGATCATGATGACCAACGAGATCTCTTATATGCAGATACCCCCCACAAGGTTTCACTCTTGGAGCTTTGACCTCTCGCTTTCGTAAACCACAAGTCTCGTGCATAAAATATAAAATATAGCGGATTTAAATCTAAGAAAGTGTCATTTCTGGAACCTTATTATGCACGCATACATTCAAGTTCTGATCATCGCGTGCATGCGGAGAACAAGACCTTAATGCTCTGTCATCCGACGACAACTCGTATTGCAATTGTTATAATATCTCTCATATTCAACCTGTTGAGAACTACTCAGCTGTCTTGGTATTCCACTTTTCAGTAGCCAGAGCTACCCATCTTAATGTCGATCTTTCACAACACAAGAAGGAACACGGAGCGCACCTATCGTTGGGTGGTGGGCCAAGGCATTGCGGAGAAGGCCTGGTCCCTCAATAAGATGAAGACAGTGCCGGAACGTATGTCATTTGTGAACAAGCTTGATGGTGTAATTGAAACACTCACTTGTCATTTCGGAGAGCCCGATTGGGGACTCTTGATGCAAATCTTGTTCACCTTGGCCGATGATCGAACATACTCCTTCTACAGAAAGACTATCCGAACCGACTATGGATCTGAGGAGCCGTCCTCTCTACAGAGTTGTACGTCACTGGAAAAAGTCATAAGTGCTCTTAGGCCCTTCAAAAACTGTGGGCAGCCAACGCTTATCATTACCCAACCTGAAGAGCTCAAGGTCTACCTCCTCTTCGCTAAGCTCCGTCCTGATGTCATCTACGGCTGGCTTTCTGAGATACTAGACAGTCTCCACAACATGCCTGTCATGACTACTCCAGGGGAGGTTAACTATCTTGTTAAGTCTCTCTCAGCTTGCCCTTTTATTTTAAATTATATCAGAGATGATATCAAGGCAGCTCTAAAGAGTTCCAAATGTCTTAACAATATCAATCCTGAAAATTTTACAGCATGTGTTTCAGCTATTGATAAAACAACACTTTTCCATGCTACTGACTCTGACAATCTATTTGAGCTCTCATCAATACCTCCTATTTCTGGTAACCTCAAGCATGACAGAGGAGATCTCGAAATAAGATCCCATGCGCCTTGCTTAGCATCTTCATCTTCTCCACTGACACAACAAAATGGTGGTTCCGGCTACTCTGAGTTTATCTCTCTCATTGATTCCCAAGGATTTGATGTATATGGTGAGTATGATGGTCTTCTGACCGGTCACAGCACTTCTCTGATGCCTCAGCTCAACTACGACACACCAGTATTCAGGGCCCTATCTCCAGATCCGACCCCACAGAAAGGTCTCTTTTGCAGCACTGGTTACAGTCATGAGTTTCAAGTCGGTGATAAAGTCTACGTTGATGCTTCTCATCTCTATTCGCTCGATACAGGTCGTTCCCTTGTGGCACAATCCCTCTTTGTTGGCCCATTCGAAATATCCGATAAGGTGAGCGACACGGTCTTCATACTGGAGATTCCAAGGTGTTTTAACAGCTCCTGTGTACTACCCAAAATTGCCCTTGTCTCTTCTCTTTACTACAGTGGTACACACATTCAGAGATTGCTTCTCAGAGAGATCAACTGCACTCTTGATGTTGACTCCAAAAGAGGAACTGCTCTCATTCAGTACGCAGATGGTGCCAAAAGCACCGTCAGATTAGATGAGTTACGTCAGGTCCAGAGCTCTAGTAGTTCTTGGATGTTTTGCTAATGAGTTTTATATTGATTGAAGACATTCAAAATACTGCTTCATATCAAGAAGGCGCCAGGTGTTGGCCAGAATGATGTATTTACAGCGCGCTCAACCCACGTCACAGTGTGGGGAAACTGTTGGTAACCACTTCCACGAGTTGTATCCCGCATTAAAGACCGTATATGCAACCAAAATTTCAGTTTTGTATCATTTTTTTGCTCCACCCTTGCCATCTATGAGCAGTTCTCTACTGAAATGCACTGTATACTTTTCAAGTTCTTCGAAATCTTATCACCAAAGAAGACAATGCTTAGTCAGCAGTTGATGTTGGTTCGCGCCACACTAGTCCTGAGATTTGCCCAGAAGAGTTTAGACCAGGTCCCCCAAACAGCCGACAAGAGCCTTCTTCAGACGCCTCTGTACCCTTCAGGCTTCAAAAGAACAATAGCAATGTCCGAGAAAAAGGACAAGCTTCCACAGAAGTCACGGTCCCATCGGGCGGGCTGGGCCAAGCTCTCCATTGCCGCTCTAGCGCTGGCTGTCCCATCGCTCTTCATTTACACCAACCCAAATGCCCTCGATGGTATCTATGAAACATTACATACAGCGGTCTCATCATACGTTCCCACCGGTTCCCCGATAATAGACTCTCCCGCTCTCGAAGAATATAGTGTCCAGTACCTTGACATCGACGAGAATGAGTACAGACGACTCGGTCTTACCCCAAACAAGCCAGTACAAATTGTACCACTTGGCAACAAACACAGACCCAAGACACTCCATGGAAGATTCCTTCACATTACCGATATCCATCCAGATGAGTTCTACACAGAAGGAGCCAGCATAGACATTGCCTGCCACAGGGGAAAGCCAGAGAAGGGCCAACCAGGTGCCTCTAAGTACGGTGATGCAGTGTTAGGGTGTGACTCTCCTATGATTTTGATGAATGAGACGATGCAGTGGATTGCACAAAACCTCAAGGACAAAATTGATTTTGTCATCTGGACCGGTGATAACATCAGACATGATAACGACAGAAAGATCCCACGTACGGAGATGGCCATTCTTGACATGAACCAAAGAGTTGCAAACATCTTCCATGACCTGTTCCACGGGGGTGACGAGATGGATCCAAGACATTACGACGTCCCAGTCATCCCAAGTTTGGGAAACAACGACGTTTATCCTCACAATCTTTTTGCTCCGGGTCCTACTTTACAAACGAGAGAGATGTGGCAAATCTGGCAGGAGTTCGTCCCCCAAGAGCAAATGCATATCTTTGAAAGAGGTGTTTACTTCTTTAATGAAGTCATCCCGAACAAATTGGCAGTCCTCTCCATCAATACACTATATCTCTACAAGGCTAATCCACTGGTGGACTCCTGTGACAGAAAGAAGGACCCTGGCTACCAACTATTGAAATGGCTCGGTATTACACTGCAAGAATTGAGAGACCGTAATATGAAGGTTTGGCTTAGTGGTCACGTTCCACCAATCCCAAAGAACTACGACATTTCATGCTTCAGAAAGTTTGCTATTTGGACTCATGAGTACAGAGATATCATCATCGGTGGTGTCTATGGTCATATGAACGTTGACCACTTCTTCCCAGTTGATGCCCAGAAGGCTTATCGCTCTCTTCAATCATCTCTCATTTCGCAAGGTTATATAATTGATGAGAACTTTGCCCAGATCTTTGACGCTGACGACGACTTGGACTTGGAAACACAATATCTGAATATGGGCTTCAATGTCTCTGAGCACGATTTGAACGTTGCCATTGCCTCTAAAGAGGCTCGTGCAATGGGTGGTCCTCCAACTAACAAGGAGATGTACATCGAGACCGTCAGAGAAACCTTCTATGCTGATATCAAGTCTGCTAAGAAGTCTGGTGTTAACTATGATCGCTATTCCATCACCAATATTGCCGCCAGTGTCATTCCAACTTTCAACCCCGGTATGAGAATCTGGGAGTACAATATCACTGGAATTGAGGAGTCATTCGCCTTCCAGCCAAAGCCATGGACGGACTTTTTCAAGGACCTTGATTCTAAAATCTTCACCCCAAGCGATGTTGATGATGACGATCTTAATGACGATCTTGGTGAGCTCTTTAGGGAGGCTAAAAAGAAGAAGGGTGGTAAGAAGAAAAAAAACAAAAAAGACCCATCGCTTCCAAAACCAATGCCATCTGGAAGTCCATTGGGCCCAGGATACACTCCGCAGTTGTTCTCACCAACTAGATTCGTGCAATACTACCTTGACTTGGCTGCTGTCAACGACGGTTCCAAGAAGTTCGAGTATGAGGTTGAGTACACGTCAGATGGTGATCCTTACAACATGGAGTCTTTACTCGTGGAGGACTTCGTCAAATTAGGAAGAAAGTTGGGTGAGCCGGTAAGAGTTGGTAAGAAAGATTTTGAGAATGAAGAGGAGGATGATTATGAGAGTGATGTTGAGGTTAAGGGTGGTAAGAAGCGGAGCAAGAAGTTGAACAAGCTCTGGGAAACATACAAGAAGCACGCATTTGTGAGTTCTGGATACACCGATCCAGATGACGATAAATGAATATGACCGAAATGTATTACTACAGTTACTCTGCATTGAAATCAGTAGTGCTAAAATGCATTTGTACATGAAATTAATCAAAGAGCTGTCTCTTGGCAAAGGCCATTATGAGAGCTTTTTCCTTGTAGACAATGAAGCCAACCAATGCCAATGCGAGTACACAGTTTCCAAAAAGCTCAAATAGGTTTCTAGTGAAGCCGAAAAGAAGCATATCAATCAACCAAATAATGCCAGCGACAAATGTAATACTCTTCATATTACTATCCCAAGAGACGAGACTAAAGTTGACACCATGCTTCTTGAAAAACTTGGCAATGAAACCATGACAATACACAATTCTCAAGGCCATGTTAAGCATATTGGACATAATAAGGCCCAGGAGTGAGAGATGAAGTTTAGCAATGGCAACGTATGAGGATCCAAGGAAAATGACAGAGAAAACAATCATGAAATAAGTGTAGGAGACGACTTCGGACCCAGAAGCAGTGGATTGATGTACAGCTTCAAGAATACCATTGAATGCAAGAAGTGGGAGATACATCATGTACCATGGAATGGTATCAGAGACCTGGTTGGACCAATTGTTTCCGACAAGTCTTTGAATCAAGTATCCGGAGTTGAGAGGTCCAAAGATGACGATGATAAGAGAGAGGTAGATGTAAAAGGAAGTGATCTTCTTCAAGATATCAGCAGAGTACTGAATATTTTTACTTGATTTGACCGAAAGGAGAAGACGTGTGAGGAAGTTTCTGAGGCCCTCTTCAAGAGGAGAAAACACCAGACGTGCGAGCATGGAACCATAATTGGATATCAAAGAGTAAATCCCAATCTCCTCGATGGAGCAGATGGAGTTTATCATAAGCTTATCACCCTCTGTGAGCAAATGCTTGAGCGAAATGTTGAAGAATGCTCTGTAGAAGTGGCTCTTAGCATCAGGGTCAAAGTAATAATAGTTGGTCTCAGACTTGTAGATTTTGGTTGGGAGTAAATTCAGCTGGTTCAGCTTAGCGTGGGAGTCCTTATAGTTGATAAAGTCACGGTAGTACGCCAAGAGAAGGATCACTGAGTGACACAACTTACCCAATGCGAACGCCAGGATTGGGATACCATCAACGTCCTGTTCGACAAACCAGTAAACGACACCAAAGTTGACGATACAGCTGACGATAAGAGCTAGAGTCTCGAATTGGGTTCTCTTCTGATAGTCCAAGTTGAATTGGGCAAGAACATAGAAAGGCTCAGACAGCAATTCGACAATGACAGCCAACCAGCTGCAAAATATAGCCATGTGGAAATGGTGCATGTGCCTGAAGACATCAGAAATATGTGGGTACTGCCATGAGAAGAGGAGTGTTGTCATTGGCAGACCGATCATAACTGGAATGTAGGCCAAGTTGATGATACTTTGAAGTGTGGCGAATCGGGTTCCTTCAAATATCTTATGATGGTTATACTTGCTGATAGTCTCCTCCTTCTTCTTCTCTGTTGTAATCTGATCTGTGTGATCAGGATCCTTGATTCTTTGGGCTGACAATCTGATGGCTTCTCGACTGAAGAACAGTGAACTGCCCATCAAGAACTCGAGAAAATAGTTCATACCAAATGACTTCGGTGAGATATAAGCGATTAGGATCTGGTTGAGAATGAATGTGCTGAGCTTGGTGACAAATTGACCAAGCAAGAGGAAGGGAACTCCCTTAGCCGACTTGGAGAGAAGCTCATCCACGAGCGTAGACTCCGTCAGGCTCGGGATCTTACTCATGACTGCAATTGATTGAAATGTTCAAATGACAGAGAGTCTGACAGCAGCCTGTGGTTGAGCGAACAGAGAGCGGGCCGCAAGAATTAATTGTTATCCGTGTTTTTGTTGTTGATACTTAGATACACTTAATACTTCGCGTTACTTCGCGTTGTAGATCTCGAGATGCGCGTGAGACACCAAAACCCCAAACAATGGCACCAAACCGGCCACACAACAAGTGAGTGTAGGATATAATACACTGGAGGGATGCATGTACATGTATATCTAGAAATTAGAGTCATAATCGCACACAAACCCCCAAGAAGCAAGAGAAAGCTGATACTTAAAGCTTTCCACGTGATCTGTCAAGCGCATGACTGGTTGAACAAAAGTTTTCAAACTGTCGGAACTCGTCCCTGTTAGCTCAGTCGGTAGAGCGTTCGGCTTTTACGATCTAACAGGAAACCGAAATGTCAGGGGTTCGAGCCCCCTATGGGGAGTTCCACTTTATTTTTTTTTGTTGACTTTTTTCAATGTCACGTGACTACTCTTATAATGAATAAGGATGGAAACCTGCTCTATATTCACATTAGATACTTCTGTTGCGTTGGTAACTAGACTATGCTGAGCCTTATAGGTTTCTGGTCTATACCAATTATGGATTTCAATTAATACAACTGAGGCGCTTCATTTGAACTCTCATTTGAAGCATGGGTGCCGGTTAACGCGCATTCAGTGAACGCGTATCGTGCGTGCTAAACAACAAAACAAAACAAAACAGCGAATGGGGAAGCGGGTGCCCTCTGCCTTCTTCAGGAACAAGGTGTCTCAGGACAGAACAGCTTCCTCCCAAGTTCGCTAATTCACTTCAACACAGTTGCATCTCCACTGTTTGTCATCTTTCATTGCCTCTGGCCATTCACCCACCACCTAGCTCAAGTACCAAGGTAAACACGTCAGCTCTATTGTTTACTCACGCCTAATCCTCCTTTCGAACTCTTCCACCCATCAGCCCCGCTTTCCATTAACGCATTTTAAAACTACCTTTGGGGCATCTGAACATCACTGTCTTTTCCCTCTCATATCACATATCGCATCTAGCTCACCATAGCGCAAAGTCTCACAATGGAATTCCACGCTGAGAAGGCATTCTTCAAGTCAGACACAACAGACCCCTTCACTAATCTCCCGCTGTACGTGTTTGACTCTAACTTCTTACCCGATTTTTCCAACACGAACTATGACAAGAAAATCGTCGAATCGCTACTTGTAAAGGCCGTCAAGAGAATCATCAAACGTATCCCACAAGGGGAGTATGCTCTCGTGTGCTTCACATCTGGCTTCAAGAACTTCAACAACACCAACAACACCTGGGTCACAGCACTCAAATGCTTCCAGCTACTACCAGACGAGCTCAAGTACAACATGCATAGGGCTTATATGGTCCATGAGTCATGGCTTGTGAGATCGTTTTCATCCATTGTGTCCAATGTAGTGCATGCCAAGCTCTTCAAGAATGCACCAAACCTATCAGTTGCCCCAGATCAACGACTCGTCTACTGCAAGGACCTCACTGAGCTGTCGAAGTACGTTGACATAACAAAGCTCAGAATCGGCGTTGAGGTGTACCTTTACGATTTGCAATTCACAGAAAAACTCATCATTCCATACACTGTCGGACCAAAATCGAGTGATTACCAGGACTATTTGGACCTTATTAACGAGAGAGTAACGTCAAGATTGCTAACGGAGGGACCCAAGAATGAACTGGTATTTACCAAGCCTGGGAATGCAAAGAGACTCCAGGTACTCATCGATGCTATCGAGAGAGGAAACTACCTCGACATGTCTCAGTGGGACATTCACGTTATGGGATCGCTTTTCCTCAACACACTGCGCAAGTATCGCTCTCCACTCATCCCAATTGACATGATTGAGCTTCCGATAAGTGATGACTTGAGCTACACATGCAACATTTTCTCCAAGATTGTCAATGAATACGACTGTCTTGACACTCTGTCAAAGATCTTCGAAGTCCTTCTCAACATGGTTGAGCACGCGTCTGTGACGAGGCACACATCGAAGTCTCTATCAAAGGCCATCACACCGGCATTGTGTCAGGAAAAAGTCTCTATCAAGACCAACGACAGACTGCTAATTGGTCAGAGGTTTATCAAGAATTTAATCGAGAATTGGGACACGGTCGTAAAGTCTGTCCACGTTGGCTACACTCCAACTAAAGAGGTGCGGATGCGTACTGCCCCTACCCCGCCAAAACCACGCAAGGCCACATCCATAGCATCATCTGCTTCATCAACAAGCAATTTTGTCAACACATCGACCAAGCCAGAAATCAAAAAGAGAGTTCAGATCAAGACACCATCTACGTCACACGATGCCACAGACATCACTGACCTAGAGGTCGAAGTACCACCACCAATGCCGCGACGCCCACAGGTGGAGTCCCAAAGAAACGTCTCCGGTGCATCTGTGCTCTCTATCAACAGCATATCATCTTCAGAATCTACTAGCTCGCTCGATGAGGACCTCAAGGAAAACATTGCGCCGCCAATGCCTCCGAGACCATCAATATTGACCGATTCTTCCTCAACGGAGGTCGACAAGCTGGAGCTTGAAAGACTCAACGAGGCTAACGTACTCGCTGATGTTACAGCCTCACTGAACAAACTACCCAAAATGCAGAAGAAGAAGGGAACCAAGGCCGAGACCAAGTTTGCGGATGGCTACTCATCAATGGAGGGTCAGAGGAAAGTGTCGAAGCTCGCAAAACTTTACGAAGAGAGGCTTATGGGGATCCACATTCTTAACGAGATGGAAGGCAAGAACAAGTGATGGAGTACCCGCGCACTACAAGGATCACACTGCTTATATATTTAACCAACACACCACATTGCATCCACCCGTGGCCGTGGCCGTGGCTAGACCGTAGCTATCGTTTCAAAGACCTTAATCATCGCATCGTCTCGAACGCGTTGTTGAGACGCGTCAAGGCAACTTACTGAAATTTCGCGCTTCACGTTGGAACGTGAATTAGCGAAGCGCCATTTACCACCAACAAAGAAATTGCCGAATTCTCAACTGAAAAGCGCGTCAAGACCCTGGCTATCTAGTCATACGCCCTATCATTGGAATACCGAGTGACAGAGCTTGCTCTCAGTCCAAGTCCTGCAGCAGTACGACCCCGCAATCGCAAGTTACACATACAAACACCTAGTGATCAGCGCACCATCGTCAGACCTCAAGCAAATTATCACATTTGGGGATCATCGGCAGCCATGACACAGAACGATGTCTTGAACCAATTCCCTGGTGACTTCACAACGCCGCTCCTGGTGCAAAGGGACCAGAATGAGCACCACTTGGACGGAATATCGCCAACGCAACCGTTGAACATCAAGAACAACGACAGTACGCAGAAGCTCTCATCACTGCCATCATCACATTCCCTCACATCACAGGAAACCAGTACCTCGTCGTACATCACGGCGATGAGTGAGATAGAAAAGGAGGACTCCAACTATGGTAGTGGCTATAGAGACCGTACAGTCGAGCGACCAAGCCAGGTGATGAGCAGCGACGACACCATCAGGGAACAGGCATATCACAGTGAAGATGAAGGTGATTACGACACCACGCTGCCTATGGGTCTCGGAATCCAAAGGCTCACCATCAATGGTGCCTCCAATTCCGCCAGCAAAAGCAATCCCTCAATCACCATTACGGCGGACCACTACGACGATGACCCAACGCCAGTCGTGCAACAGGGTGCCTTCCAGCAACATGACTCCTTCATGCCAACCAAGCCATCCATTCTCGAAGATGAGGATGAGACACCCAAGCTTGGTGACGCTCCATTTCCTTCAAGAGGGCACCAGAACGTCAGCCATAACGTCACACCGGTGCTCGAACCACAACCAACTGTCCCTGGCCTCGAAGACAGATACACCAACCTCAGGGAATCCCGCAGCATGCACCACTCTCCATCACCATCAGGTGACTTCAGAACACATTCACGGTCTCCTTCCTCAGAAGTCCACTCTGTGCCAGTTCAGCAGGCTAGTGCTGTTCAGGTCTCCCCCGTTAAGACATCTCCAACAAAGAAGAGTCTCAAGGTTCCACAGTCAACACATGAGAGACCAAGATCAAGATATTCTAACGCAGGCAACGATAGTTCATTCAACTCAGAGGCCAACGACACAACCTACTCCCAGGAATCTGGCTATCTGCAGTCAGTGAAACAAGACCGTCACAACACGGCCGATTTGCTTGCTCCAACTTATGCATCTGAAGCCACTTCATCTTCAGAGTCGTTCAGTGCTGAAGAGGGAGAATTGACTTCGTTGTTCTTGTATGCGCTCCACTCCTTCGATTCAAGATCTCTCGAGCAGTCCAGTGATTCATCGATATGTCTCTCATTCGACAAGGGTGATGTCGCCTACGTTCACACCGTTGATACCAGTGGCTGGAGTGAAGTCACACTGATCAAGTCATTCAAAAGAGGCTGGGTACCAATTAATTTCTTCACAGACTTGGTCAAGGAGGACAATACATTGCCATTAACGAAATCAAGGCTCCCCTTGAAACTCGTGCTGATATCCGCTGCAAAGTTCCTTAGTAACCCGGCTGATAACCCTAAGAATGGTGACTCTAGCTTTTCCATTTATCACATCAACGCCATACGAGATGGTGTGAGGCACCTGTTGGAGTGCACTGACTGTCTTTCGAGGTCAACGCCCATTGTGAAGAAGAAGCCGATTATCCGTCGTATGAGAAAGAGCTTGCTTGCAGACTGGTACTCTCTTATGATCAAGGCTGATTCATACAAGCATTCCAAGAGTTTGGTTCATTTGGAAACCTTGCAATTGATGGTGCTGCAAGTTGTCAAAAAGTGTGTTGTCTTCTTAGACATCTGGGGTATTGAATCAGAGATGTTGAAGAAGGAAGAAGAAGACAAGAGGGCCAAGGAGAGAGCTGCTGCAAAGAACGACATTGCCGTGTTGCCACAGTCACCAATGGCCAAGGAGAGATTAAACGAGATCCACAACTTGCTGTTCACCTACATTGGTCTCTTGCTTGGAAGACTGGATATGGTTGAGCACAATCCTACCGGATGTCAGGTTTTGGAGAATGTCACGCATCAGATGATCTTACTGCTGAGAGAGATTTTGTTCATCAGTAAGTCATGTGTTCAGATTCTGAACACTAGAAACAGAAAAGTTGAAAACAAGTTTGATGACAACCTGGACACGCTTCTGTCCCTTGTCTCTGAGTTGGTTTCCAGTGTTAAGAACTTTGTGACCAAGACTATCACTGACGACTACAGTACTGATTCCGTCACTGTCAAGGATGGCCTCTATTACTATACCCCAGAAGGTGATGAACTCATTGGTGTTGTCTCAAGGATGACCAGATCCATTTCTCTATCTGTCGAAAACTGCTACAAATATCTTGCAACCATTGGTGACTTCAGATTGAGTGATGAAAAGAAGTACCCGGACTTTAAGTCCATTCAGATTACACCTCCGCAATTCATCAAGACCTGCTCTGTTGGTATGATCAAGGTCTTAGACAAAAATAAAATTCAAGACTTGAAATTGATGAAGAGAAGCAACATCAAGAGACAATCCAGATTCTCCATGGTCAGATCAGGTAACCTCAACGACATTGCTTTGACGAGTTCAGGTTCCAACTTGTTGCAGGAGTTCCTTCCTGATTCCAAATCATTTATCAGAAACTCTGTCTTCCAGCCATACTTGAATGAATCCAACGATTCCTTTGAGATTGCTTACGATGCTGAGACTGATGTTACTCGTGATTCCGAGGGCCGTCTCATTGGTGCTTCCTTCAGAGCTTTGGTGTACATCTTGACTGATGAACTTCACAAGCCGGATGAGTTCTTTGTCTCCACTTTCTTCTTGACGTTCAAGCTCTACTCTACTGGTGATGAGTTCATTGAGGAGATGATTGCAAGATTCAATTTGTCCAACAAGTTCGACGCTCACGATGACTACGATGAAAATGGTGAGTACTCATCCTTTGAATCGAGATTAAAGAACCGAAGAAGAATGGTTTGCAGAATGTTCCAGTTGTGGCTTCAAAGCTACTGGGATTACCAGAATGATTACAATTTGTTGCCAACGTTGATCAACTTTTTTAATGAGGGTGTCACTTTGTTCTTGCCTATCGAGGCCAAGAAGCTCATCCAGCTTTGTTCCAAGTTAACTGTTGTCACGCCAGGTAAAATTCAAAAATCTCCAACTCATCAGAGGGTCCAACCACTGTTTGGCACGTCTACGTCTGGTACGTTTGACAACAATGGTTTGCAGTTGGTTTCAAGAAGCTTCTCTGGTGCCAGACACTCCACCATTTCCCACTCCAGCTCCATCAGATCATTTGCCTCGCTCAACGTGAACTTGGATGATGAAGAACACATATTTGAGGAGTACGAGTTAGCCAAGATGAATGCTGGCTCCAGATCTTCCGTTTTGTTGCCACTTCCGGGTCTCAGCTTCAACAACAACAGCACACTGCTTAGCAAAGCTCAGATTCAGGACATTGAGTTTTACGTGATGAAGTATAGAAACTGGTTGGGCACCAAGAACTGGCCACATGATAACCACTCTCAGTTCTATCCAGTTGAGATCCATACCTTGTTGTCCAAGTGGTTCGATACCGCCCAGACCTTATTACCAAAGTGCCCGGTAAATGAGTCGAACTTAACCGAACTAAATGCATTTGAGCTTGCTAAGCAACTGACGATCATGGAATCCAAGATTTTCCTCTCCATTAGGGCTGGGGAACTCTTAAGCCAAAACTTCCAGAAGCGTCCAAAGTTGGCACCAAACATTTCCCAGTCGCTCTTGTTCACCAACTTGTTGAGTGAGTACGTTCTTGACTCTATTCTTGAACCATCTATCACCATGAAGAAACGTGCCTTGAGAGTAAAGTCCTGGTTGAACATTGCCTTATCGTGCTACTACTTGAAGAACTTCAACTCCCTTGCTGCTATTATCATCAGTTTGCAGAACCATCCGCTCTCAAGAATTGATGAGTTGTGGGCCGCTTTGCCGGAGAAGTACGAGAACCTATTCCGTGATTTAAAGAAGATCATCCACCCTTCTAATAACTACAAGGGTTATAGATACAAGCTTTCCAAGATCTTGAGGGAGGGTGATACCAAGTCTCCTATACCTGTCGTTCCATATGTCAATTTGTTCCTCCAGGACTTGACTATGATTCATGAGGGTAACAAGGACTTCAGAAACTCTAACTCCTTCCTGAGATCCAGGATGATTAACTTTGATAAGTTTATGAAGATTGCTAAAGTTGCCTCCAATGTTGAGTATTTGCAGGTTGGCTACGGTGAGACTATGAAAAAGCAGAGAAACTCCATCTTCAGCTTCGGCTCCTCGAGCTCTTTGGATGATAACATTACCCCAATCTTGCCATTGCAGGAGTACATTCTTTTGGAGCTTGTCAGAGTTCACCAGCTCAATATGAGAGACACTGACCGCTACTGGGACTTGAGTAAGCAGTTGAAGCAATGAATAATGCTATTAATGGACAATTTAATGATATTATCTTCAAACTTGTAGTATTCTACGGTTTATCGATGGTTGTGGTATGCGACGTAATGAAATTACTTTTGAATAAATACTAATGACCTTGTGACAACTCTAAACTTGAAGAAACAAATAAACAGCAAAATGCGTGAAGATCAGGGATTAATGCAACTTGAGGTATCTGGAGTACCTTCTTACAGCTCACCACGGGCGGCAGCCTCGGCACGACGAACGTTACCGATGTGGTTGATAGCAGAACCGGCCTTAAAGAAATCAACCTGATCCTTAGACATGGTGTGCTTGACATCAATCTCGAATGTCTCGCCGTTTCTCTTGTGAACTCTCAACTTGATGATACCACCATTGTCACCATTCTTAGCGACCATGTCTCTCAAGTTCAAAGTCTCCAAGACATCACCAGAACTCAATCTGTCGTAGTCACTCTCATCGGCAAATGTGACTGGCAAGAGACCCTGCTTCTTCAAGTTTGTCTCGTGAATTCTGGCAAAGGACTTGACTAAGATCATCTGGCCACCAAGGAATCTTGGCTGCAAGGCAGCGTGCTCTCTAGCAGAACCCTCTCCGTAGTTGTGCTCAGCAACAACGTTCCAGTTGATGCCATCCTCCTTCCATTTGGCCATAAGACCTGGGATAGAGTATGCAGTACCATCAAGGTCATAAGCCTTGTTGACCTCACCAGTCTCCTTGTTCTGAGCACCGATCAAGGTGTTGTAAGAAATGTTCTCCAAGTGACCCTTGTACTTCAGCCAAACACCAGCAGCAGAGATGTGATCGGTGGTGCACTTACCCTCAACCTTCAGCAAGACGGTCGTCTTTAACTCCTCACCGTTCCATGGCTCCCATGGCTCCAACAGCTGCAAACGATCAGAGTCTTCTGGGACGTTGATCTCGACCTCTGGGTGGATTTGTGGGTCAACAGGTGGGTAGAACTCCATTCTACCTGGGATGAAACCCTGGCCTGGAAGTTCATCACCAACTGGTGGGTTGAACTTGAACTCCTTACCATCCTCGAGCTTGATGGAGTCGGTCAATGGGTTGAAGTGCATGTCACCGGAATAGATCATAGCAGTGACGAGTTCTGGCGAAGTGAGGAAGTTCATGGTGTTTCTGTTGCCATCATTTCTGGCTCTGAAGTTTCTGTTGAAAGATGTGAAGATAGCATTGGTGTCAGTGGACTTCTTGTCAATGTCGACACGATCCCACTGACCGATACATGGACCACAGGCATTAGCGAGCACAATTGCACCATTATCGGTAAATGTCTCGATCAAACCATCTCTCTCGATGGTAGCTCTGATTTGCTCAGAACCTGGGGTGACGAAGAATGGGATTTTTGGCTTCAAACCAGCATCGGCGGCCTGTTTAACCAAAGATGCAGCTCTAGACATATCCTGGTAAGAAGAGTTGGTACAGGAACCGATCAAACCAGCAGAAACGGTCTGTGGCCATTCATTCTCATCAGTGACCTTACCAAATTTACCAACAGGTGTAGACAAATCTGGGGTGAATGGTCCGTTGATATGTGGCTCCAATGTGTCGAGGTCAATCTCGATGACCTTGTCGTACTCAGCACCAGCATCGGCCTTCAAGAAGCCGTACTTGGCATTAACCTCATCGGCAGCCTCAGCCAATGGGGCTCTATGTGTAGAGATCAAATAACGCTTGTGAGCAACCTGATATGGGAAAGTGGAAGTAGTGGCACCGATTTCAGCACCCATGTTACAAATAGTGGCCATACCGGTACAAGAAAGACTCTGAACACCTTCACCGAAATACTCAACGATGTAACCAGTACCACCTCTAACTGTGAGGATACCAGCCAAGTGTGTGATGATGTCCTTAGGGGAGGTCCAGCCATTCATCTTACCCTTCAAGTGGACACCGAGCACCTTTGGAGCCTTAAGCTCCCATGGGGTACCAGTAAGAGCATCGACAGCGTCAGCACCACCGACACCAATAGCGATGGCACCGAGACCACCAGCGTTTGGAGTGTGGGAATCGGTACCCAACATCATGAGACCTGGAGCGGAGAAGTTTTCAAGAACGATCTGGTGAATGATACCGGAACCTGGACCCCAGAACTGGATACCGTACTTCTCACCACAGGACTGAAGGAAGTCGAAGACTTCTTTGTTTGTAGCGATAGAAGACTTCAAATCGGCCTTCTCACCATCCTTACCAACAATCAAGTGATCACAATGGATTGATCCTGGAACTGCGGTGGATGGAAGACCACATGTCATGAACTGCAAAAGAGCCATTTGGGCAGAAGCATCCTGCATAGCAACACGGTCTGGGTTAAGCTTGAGGTATTCAAGACCTCTGATCTTGGACACATCACCAGCAGCAAGGGACTCTTCTGGGTTGACGAGATGTGAGTAGAGGATCTTCTCTGCGAGTGTCAGTGGCTTGTCATTGAGCACTTTCTTAACACGGGTGAGCTTCTCAATAAGCTTTGGGTATGGAGGAACACGCGATTGGAACTCTGGTGGGATCTGTGTTGTAAGGTTTGCAGATGTGGCGAGAGTCCTGATTTGCTGTGTTTTTTTGGTGTTAGTAGTCTGGTTGATGGATCCCCAATCTCATCGCTGCGATAACGTACCTGAGCCCTCCGTAGAGTGGATTGAAGTCTTCTCGAGGCCAACATGTCAGCTGTGAAATGAGTGATGTGTATAGTTTGTTCAGAAGAACAGTATTGGGCAACTGAGTAAGTCTATGGATTTGAAAGATGTCTCTTGAGTGAAAAGTTGGAGAAGATCTCTATTTTTTTTCCGGCCCCAATCGAAAGCCGCCAATTACTCACCGGCCCGTTGATGAAAAACATGACAGCGGTGCCGGAGAGCGGGCCGGTTCCGGGACATCGCACCAGAGCTGAAAAACTGAGTCGCGACACCTGGACACCATTTCCGTATAGGCAATCAAAGTGTTATCTAAAGACTTTACAGTATCAGTTTGACAGGTGACTGTGGATTTCAGGCGATGTATAAATGTGCTTGGTTTAATGTTTACGAAAATGTAATAACCAATGAAGCGAGTAACAGATTATGTTGCACTTGCATGGGCACCCAGATCAGAGGTTTGTTACTCTACCACAACTCTCCCCGCGCTGACGCATAGTACATGCTTAGCGCTTGGCTTGATAGGGACCTATTAAGAGTCTATAGGCTACTTGAGAAAGGGGTGATAACATCTACAAATATATTTAATCTTTGAAAGTAATTCAGTTAACTGTATTTCTTTTATTTCGTAACCGCACTTTCCTCAAGAATATGGGTATTTTGAGTAATTGAAAATATAGTATAAGGAACCCCTGGTTATCTTCCTGATAATCAACCAAAATTTTATAAAAAAAAATTACTAATTGTTAATGTACTCCTAGTGGGCCTGAAACCGATAGAGTAGGTTAATTAGTATATGAAGTATTTTCACAAATTACTTGAAGTCTGTAATTGGGTTGGCTCAGGAGCAATTGATTTTTAGTACCCGAATTAATACTCAGGGTGTCCGGGTATATTATGATGAGTTACACCCGTACATTACAAAAGCTAATATACTGCAGACGCCGATGAGTGAGAGGGACTCTGCTATTTTTGGAAGGTCATTTGGGTTATTCAGTTCTCTTTGTACATATTATAGAAATTATGTGTATCGAACAGTAAGAGCTAAACTCTCGAGTTGAGAGTTGAGCCACCTGAGCCAACAACTGTGATCTCAGCTGTACCTGCCGAACCTTATGAAGTGCAGAGCTAGAGTAGATTGCATGACAAGATGGCATATTAAGGTCTTGTCGGCTTTTATGCAGGGGGGTTTGACTTGGCCACCCCTAATTTGATGTGAGGGACACTGTGGTCGTTGTGACTCGACACAGGTTGAGGTGATCTACAATTTGGAGATGGATGTGTGATCTGGTGGTGACGGGTACCGGGAACGATAACGTTCGATGCGATGAGCTACCCTCTCCAAGGACTTGCTACTTGAAGGGCACAGCTGTGTTAGAAAATACCTTAAGGGTGTAGTATGTAGCTTATGTGCGTGCTTAAATCCCTCTCTGGAGTTTAGTGGGATACACTGTAGTAGTACATTGGAAGCAGAAGACACGGGACACCCCTTTAACCCTTCCACAGCCACAGCAGCGGCATCAATTTCCCTCCAGTCCCAAGACAGCGATGTTCTATAAACGAGATAATGAAACCAGCTCCTCTACGAGGTGTATCGAGCTTCTTAGGGTCCTGGTACGTCGCCAGTTAATCCCGAGAGGTGGCAGTTCCATCACGTCGCGCCTCTCGAAAAAAGTGGTGCAGTACTGAAATTGTAAATGGCTTACCGAGCCCCACCACAACGGCCTCATCAAACACGCAGGTACCAACGCTACCCGCCACATATAGACTCTCACTCAATAACACTGAGAGATCTTCACCGTTCCGCTCTACCGCCAGCCAGCTAATTGCGTCAATTTACCACCTATTGTCTGCAAACCGCCGCGCTCGTTTCGTCAGCATCAGCCCCCCTTGCCTCATAGCCACATCTATCAAAGAGCATCGTTCTATAGCTCATCACACGATCTCAGTCTTAGCACTGTACTACACGGAGTTATTCTTTTGAAATCGCGTACACTACATCACCCCTCGCACATCGACAATGTCATCTGCCTCCGTGAAGAGAAAACTAGTCATTGTGGGAGACGGAGCTTGTGGTAAGACATCGCTTCTGTACGTCTTCACCCTCGGTGAGTTCCCCACCGAGTACCACCCAACCGTGTTTGAGAACTACGTGACGGATTGTCGAGTTGATGGGAAAGCCGTCCAGCTTGCGCTGTGGGATACTGCAGGTCAGGAGGAGTATGAGAGATTGAGACCACTCAGTTACTCTAAGGCTCATGTGATATTGATCGGATTCGCTATAGATCAGCCAGAGTCCTTGCAGAATGCAAAGAGGAAATGGAGTGAAGAAGTTACGAGATATTGTCCTGGTGTCCCTGTCATTCTCGTGGGATTGAAGAAGGATCTCAGAGCAAACAGCGGCGAGAAGACTAACAGTAAGAAGTTCGTTCAGACTGTCCAGGGTCAAGAAGTTGCTAAAATAATTGGTGCAAAGAGATTCTTAGAGTGTTCTGCTCTGACTGGTGAAGGTGTCGATGACGTTTTCGAGGCCGCCACAAGAACAAGTTTGTTAGTCAGAGATCAGGAACGCGGTGCTTCATGTTGTACAATCTCTTGATCCCCCCCAAAAAAGTTTTGTTTGTCTTCTTCATTCTCCCTTATCATCATTCATCTTAGGTGGTGTCGCCTGTTGCTTCTCATGCTCGTACCACCCATGTCTTTTTTCTTCCCAAATTTTGTTTCCCCAACCCTTTTACAGGGGTTTCCTCATCAGCATATCTAATTCTCACCCTGCTACGTTCTTTTCCTAATGATTTCTCTGGTGTTGATCTCCACACATATCATCTGTTGTTCTTTTTGGTAATTCACTTCCTTTTGTTGCTTTACGGTCACTCATTTATTACACAGGTTCCTTTTTGCTCTTTTTGTCTCTTGTCTTTTTTTTTTTACTCATCATTCACTATATTCCCGCTCTTGTTACCCCCTTTGCACAGATACGCACACCTATACACCTACAACGAGACTCGGTCATTCACACCCAAATCTCAACATGGACAGCACTTCACCTCAGACAAAGTACATGACGCTTATAATAATCACCCTATAACCTTATGTCGTCCAGTCCATCTCCGTCTCTACAATATCAAAAGCTCATCGTCTTGTTTATCCTGCATTATTATCTCTTCATAACTACATTTTTTATAAAATTTTGAATGACAGAAAGAGATGTGGATGTATTAAAAAAGAACTTTCAAAGATAACCGTAGACTAAATGATGTATAGAAAAGTGAATGTGTTTCATGAAATGCGCTTTTTGTGAATAGAAGAAACGACAAGGCAGAAGAGCACGATGCGTAAAATCAACAACAAGTGTTTAGTATACAAAAAAGGTGGTGGGCATGATATGATGGTGTGTTGAATAGAGCTGTGTCTCAAGATGTCGTCCGTTCATCAGTCCAAGGACTGACAGTAGTGTACAAATGGGGGCATGATGATATTGTTGTTGTTGTTGCTGTTGTGGTGGTGATGATGATGGTGGTGGCTCAGTTGGAAGCAACCTCAGCTGCTGGAGTGGCATCCTCCTTGACAGCAGGGGATGCTGGTGAGACATGATTGTTGAATCTGTGGCCATTTCCATTGCCGTTGTGATGATGATGATGGTTTTGTGGGGCATTGCCATAAGATTTGCCTGTTTGCTGAAGACGTGCCATGATCCTTCTCCCATGTGGTGTGTTTCTGACCTGTGGCAAGAGCGGCTTGATTAAGTTAGAAAGCTCCTCAAATTGGTGCTCCTTGGAGACATCAAGTGCGGTCTGAATAACATAGTTACCGTATGGATCGTTCAAACGTTTCACCATCTCGGATTTCTGGGAAAGGAGCTCATCAATGACTTCACCAGCTAGTCTAGACACTCTGAGACACTTTTCAATCACATTAGAACCAAATTTGTGAAGGGAGAGCTCAGAGAGGTTGGCCTTGACAGCTTGGACAATCTGGTCAACCGCATCAGTGTCATCCTTGGCCAAGACGTACTGGACGACATAGTTACCAAAGGCATCAAGAGACAGCTCCTTGGTAAGACCGGCAATGATGGCAGAGAGCTTCTTGCATTGCTCCTCAGATCCATGATCAAGACATCTCTGCAAGACACAACAACCGTGTCTGTGGGTAGCAATCTTCAAACAGTTCTCATAAGCGGTGTCGTAGATGAACTGAGAGTCCTTAGACTTGAGTCTCTGCAAACATCTTTGAACAACGTGGTTACCATTTAAGTCTCTAGACAAAGAGACGATGTCATCCTTCAAAGAGGCAACAACAACATCAGCCTCCTCATCAGAGTTCAAACATTCAACAAGCTTCTGCAAAGCTCTAGTACCATGTGGGTCCAAAGCGATGGTGACAAATTCAGGAGAAGCGTTCTTAACCAAAGTGATTCTCTGCTCATCGTTGACCTTTTCCAAAAGCTTTTGAACCAAGTAGTTTCCAAATGGATCAATCATAAGTTCAACAACGTGCATCTGCGTCTCTTCAAAGATTGGGGTTGCGTTAGAGGCATCCAAGTCCAACTGCTTTTGAAGGAAACGACAACCGTGCTGATCCTTACATAGGGAGTAGATCTGACCGATGAAGTCACTCAGCTTGGCATTGGCAAATCTGGCAGCATCTTCACCTCTTCTTCTGTTGTTCATAATTCTTCTGTTGTGGTGGTGATGGTTGTTATTGTTGTTATGATGGTGATGATGGTGCTGGTTGTTACCATTGTTGTAGTATGGATAACGACGGTCACCGTTACCGTTGTTTGGGCCATTCATACCGTTAGGTGGCATCTGACCATTGCCAAACGCACCTTGGTCCATAGTGTGTGGTCTTCCGTTCAACGGTGGCCACATCTGACTGTTCTGCAATGGATGATGTGGCTGCTGGCCGAATGGAGCAGAATCCATTGGCGGGAAGTTTGGAGAGCCGGAGAAGTTACCTCTGACGTCCTTCATCTGTGGGTTACCGAATGGCATACCGCCAAAGTTTGCCTCATGTGGAGACATTGGACCCTGTTGACCCATGTGTGGTGGCATGCCATCTGGATGGAAATCAAATGGTCTCATCGGGATCATACCAGGTGGTGGGAGCGGTGGGGTGTGAGACATGTTCTCAAGACCAACGTTTCCACCGAATGGGGCCTGACCTGGCTTGGCTGGCCATGGATGGTTCATTTGGGCACCGTTCATACCTTCACCTGGAGAGAAGGCACCGTGGATTGGCTGGCCAAACTCGTTGAGTGGGAAGAATGGATGCATTGGCTGGTGCATGAGACCGGGGCCGAATGGGTGCTGCTGGATGTCTTGTTCTTCAGTGGTACCAGATTCACCTTCACCTTCAGCGATAGAGGAAGAACTGATATCAGCAGTTTCAGCATCTGTGCTCTTCTTGGATGTGGAGATTTCACCACTTGGAACGTTAGAGCGGGAGCCATATTCGAGGTCTAGAGCACCGATCGCCAAGTTGATATCAACGAGACCAGACGGCATGTTGGAGTTGAGCTCGTTAGGGTCTCTGAGGAATGGCGGAGCAGTAGCGATGTTCTGGGCCAACGAGTGGGTTGATCTCTGCATTGGGGTGGTGTTGTCTGTGAAGAGGGAGAACTTAGAGGAGGCAAGGTCGGTGAGGACCGAAGCGCCCGGTGTGGAAAAGGAAGAGGATCTTGGCGGAGTAATGTCCAGTGCTGGGGTGTTAGGCTGCTGAGAGTCTTCGCTCACGGAGTTGTTAGCAGAGTTATCGGCAGACATGATGCGTAGGCGTGGTGTGTTATTGGTGTGGGAGGGAGCCGGAGCGGATTGAATGAGCAGCGGCGCGGACAATCAGGACACGGGGAAAACAAATAGGGAGAATTGAAGCAGCAAGTAAGCGAGCTAATATACAGTGAAGAGCCACAGAAACACTATGGATAGCGTGTAGGGAGCTGGTGTTTGGGCAGTGGCGGGCATGTTTACGTTGAGCTCAACCGCCGCGTTTTTTTTCCATCGCGACTCGACAAGCGGCCGGTGCTAGTAACGCGGGCAACAGGCCCCTGTGGTTGGTAGCCATGACGGTGATTCTGACCGTAAAGGAAGGAGATTCCTGGCTCTTTTGAGTTGTTTTAGAGTGTTTTTGGACAAGTTTTGGATGAACGTGAAGACCATTTGTTTATTGCTGGAGGCCACATGTAGATGCCGAGTCCGATGTCAGGGTGCTAACTCTTTATGCTTCATCCCCCACACTGCATGACGAACAATAACACCGATGATTTGACCCACAGGGTGGGTGGGTGTGACTGAGAACCTCTCCTACGTATTGTTGACAGTGCGATTACGCGTTCTGAGAAAGCGTTGTATCTAGAAATCAAGAATGGAGGAGAAAGGGATTCATATTTCCAGCCGTCGATCCGGTGTTCAGACGGGCACAATCAACACTTTAACCCCATATTAAGAGAGGCCGGATGTTCCTACTTTGATTTTCATTACAAAAGCACTATTCTGAATTGGAGTAAATTATCCCCTATACTGAATCACTACTGCCAGGAGCTGAATGCGTCCGATAGACCACTTTGTAGACAGGCACATGAAGCCGACAAAGATCAAGCCTCCTATACAAGTCAGTATCTCTTAAGACCCATCAGAACGAGAACCAATTGGTTTTCAGACATCGATCATTAAGGGAGACAAGACTTTAGAGTTACAATATCCCTGACAGTCTGACGTCCCAATTTGTGCTCAAAGTGGGCGGCGGTGGCGGCTATATCAAACGGATCAGGGTAAGAAGAGACAAAATCAAGAGAACCAACGAAGACGCAACTAAAGAATGTAAAAAGAGGATAACATCTACAAGAGTGATATATAAATACGAATACGTATGATTAAGAATTACTTCAGCAGAAAACAAATGGTGCTGGAAAGATTATAAAGAAAGTGAATGATTTTGTTTGTCTCAAATGTAACAGACTCAATCCAGCTCTATCAAAACTCCAAAACGGGGTATCAAAGGGAGTCATCCCACTTACTGGGACTTCTCGTGCTGGGTAGAGACACGCTGCATAGCGAAAACAAAGTCCTCAAGGGATCTCTGCTCCTGCTTCTCCTTGATTGGCTGACCGTTCATCAATCTGTCGAAAGCCTCAGACTCAGACATCAAGTAGTAGGCACCACCCATGACACAGAAGACACCGAAGGAGAAGATCCAGACACGGACGACAGTGACAATGTCGTTCCAGTTCTGAGACCACCAACCGAACAAACAGAACATGGTGGCAATGATGTCGACAATGAAGACGGCACCAGCCAACTGCCAAGATGGGAAGGAAGACCAGAATGGACCAGCAGCTCTGGTGATGAAAATCAACCAGTTCTCAGTCAAGGAAATCTGCAAGAACAAGACACCATCGATGGAACCGAAGTTCTGGATGATACCACCCTTCTTCATGAACATGGTGGTCAAGGTGATCCAAGTACCAATGGCAAGAATGACACCGAGAATGACAGACATACCCCAGAGACGTGGCAAGTTCCACTTGACTGGCTTTGGAGCGTATGGAGCGTTGTCGTAAGCAATGGCAAGAGTGGCAACATCAGCGAAAATGGCAATGAAGACAACAAGGTCAATGTTCAAAGACTCGTTCAAGATGGCAATCCAGAGACCCAAGAAGATCTCCAAGTGGAGGGAAAGGGCAATTCTGTAAACAACGTAAGAGTACATTCTGTGGAAAATCTGTCTGGAAGTCTTCAAAGCATCAATGATAGCAGAAAGACCTGGGGCAAGGAAAACAATATCGGAAGCGGAACGAGCAGAGTCAGAAGCACCCTCAACGGCAATACCAGTGTCGGCCTTCTTCAAAGATGGAGCATCGTTAACACCGTCACCAGTCATGGCAACAAGGTAACCTCTCTGCTGAAGAATCTCAACAACATTGTACTTGTGCTGTGGGAAAACCTCAGCGAAACCATCGGCGTTCTCAACAAAGTCGGCAATCTCAGAACCTGGCATGTCACCAGCACCACCAAGACCAAGTCTCTCAGCGTTGTAAATGTTGGTACCAAGACCAAGCTGACGACAAGTCTCCTTAGCAATACCAACAGCATCACCAGTAAGCATCTTAACTCTCAAACCCAAGTGACGAGCCTCGTTAACAGTCTTAGCAGTGTCGTGTCTTGGTGGATCCATACATGGCATAATACCAAGAATCTCCCAGTGACCCTCACCTCTCTTTCTGGCAACACCAAGGGAACGGAAACCTCTGGAAGCAAACTCGGCAACCTTGTTCTCATAAGCCTCGTGGACATCCTCTGGGATTGGGTGGTCCTCCTCGACAGTCTTCAAGACGAACAATGGGGCACCCTTAACACAGATAATTCTCTCACCAGATGGGGACTCAACAAGGGCAGTAACCTTCTTGGAAACTGGGTCGAATGGGTGGAACTCAATGACTTTGTACTTAGTGAGAGCAGCCTTGGCACGTGGGTAACCAGCAAGAGACTTCAAGAAAGCCTTGTCAATAGCATCAAGACCCTTGGTCTTTCTGGAAGCGGCAAGACAGGCAGTCAACATAAGGTCATCGGCATCAACACCCTCAACGGTGTATGGCTCGTGGAGAGAAAGCTTGTTCTTGGTCAAAGTACCGGTCTTGTCAGAACACAAGATCTCGACACCAGCAAGGGACTCAATAGCAGAAAGCTTCTGGACAATAGCCTGCTTCTTAGCAAGGTAAGCAGCACCGACAGCCATGGTGGTGGTAACGACGGCTGGAAGACCGACTGGAACACCAACAATGGTGATGGCAAGAGTGTATCTCAACATTCTGACAATCTTGTTGGTTCTGTAGAAACCAGCAACCCAGACAACCAAAAGAGTAACAATAACAAGGACAAGAAGAATAGTACCAATACCGTTCAAAACTTCAGTGAAGTGACCCTGGCCACCAGAAGCCTTGTTGACAAGAGCAGCAGCTCTACCGACAAAGGTGTTGTCACCAGTAGCAGTAACAATCATGAAACCCTCACCTCTCTTGATGGTAGAGGAAGAGAAGACATTGTCACCGAAGTGCTTGTCGACAGCCAAAGACTCACCAGTCAAAGCAGACTGGTCAACCTGCAAGAAACAACCCTCAGTAACGAGACGACCATCAGCTGGGATGACAGTACCATCCTCCAACTGCAAGATTTCACCTGGAACAACTTCGTTAGCTGGAATGGAAACCAACTGACCATCACGAATAACATTAGCAGAGTGGGCAAGAGTCTTCTTCAACTCCTCAACAATGGAACCAGCTTGGAACTCCTGGATGAAACCAACACAGGCGTTCAACATCAAAAGACCAAGAATGACACCGAAATCGACCCAGTCCTCAAGACCGGCAGCCAAGATAGCGGCAGCCTCCATAACAAACTGAATTGGACCAATGAAGAACATAAGGAACTTAACAACCATGTTCTCCTTCTCCTCAGCCATCTGGTTAAGACCGTATTTCTTTCTTCTCTTGGTGACCTCATCAGAGGACAAACCATAAGATGGGTCAGTCTGGAGAAGCTCCTCTGGGACTGGTCTAGCAGTGGCACCAGCCTCACCAGCCTCCTCCTCATCATCATCACCACGGTCGGACTGGAGCTCATCGATCAAAGCATCAATGTCGTCATCCTCCTCATCATCTTCAACTGGGTCCTGCTTAGGAACCTTCTCGGTTGTTGGTTCTGTCGAAGACATCTAATTGGGGGAAATTGTTAGTACTTTGGTCAATTGAATTTCAGTTCCCGGTTCTCTCAAACGTACAACTGCTGGTAAGAACCTTTACAAGACGTATAGTCAGAAGGCAATTAGAACAGCGACATGAGCAAACCCTGCCAACACTTGGGTGGGCGTCGTGCTGCTTTTATCGCTGCCTCAACCAGTGGGCCATCGCTCCAATCCAGGTGCCGGCCAATCACCGCGCGCATTTTCCCAAACAAGTGGGCCGCACCAGCCGAGGCGCTTTCTTTTTTTTCCCTTAGCGCGAATAAAGAAAAAAAAAAAACCAACCAAATTGCCAAAGGCAGCTGGCCGGATACGGCAGCGACACCTGCATCTCTGCGGAACTCAAGCCCAATTGGGTAATCGGCAAGCCGAAAGAGTGAGCCGAAAGATAAACAGACATGCGCCAACCGGCTGGAGAGCGTGCGATGGGCGGGCATGGGCAAAGGCAACGTTTGAATGGCTAGAGGACTTGCTAGAGGACTTGCGAGAGGAGTGACAAGCGAGAGGGCAATTGAGGGCAGTCAATTCAAAAACCACTCAAATTAATCAACAACATTGTCAATGCACAATTTGGGCTAGACCAATGTCTCTGTAAGGCCACTCTAACTTTGTCACTTGCTCTGCTGACCACCAGCTGGGTGGAGAATACGGCCAAAACGGACAACACCTGATGGAACGGGGGTTGCAGTTGAGGACCGATCGGAACTGAGGGAAGGGTAATGAAAAAACTCACTGTTACAAATTATTCCCAAGTGACTGAGGTATCGATTTTCAGATCTATCTGACAATTGATGGACAAACTCAGGAATGAAGATGTGTAAAGGGCAGGAAAAAGAATCATGCCAGAACAGGAGAGACAAGAAAGGGCGGGCATTTTTGTTTATATAGGTTTTCCATGCCAGCCCGACGCAGCTCTCCACGGGGCGGCCCAAGAACCACCGAGCGCCATTTTCGCCAAAACAAAAACTTTATCAATTGAGCGACTATGCAGCTTTTGTTTGCGCCAAGTTGTGCCAAATTGTGCCAAAGTGTGCCAAAATCAGTGCGTAGTTGCATCATCAAGCGCGCAGGTCTCGCACCAGCTTTGTTGTTCCGTGAGAGCCATCTTTGCCCTTTTGGGAGAGATGGTCCGCTTATCGCTGGGAGGTGTTGGTACGCTGGCTTGTAGGGCGAGTTGTCCTGTTGTCCTGGAGTTTTGGTTCGCTTGGCTGAAGGCGGGCTCTACATTCTTCTGTGAAGGTCACAAGATAAACATCCAAAAAACCTATCTATTATCTCTAGTATTGCATTTAAAGCTTTTCTTTCCTCCGAGAAACCCGTACCAGTTGTGAGCCACCAAATTGAGAGCTCTTCGCTGTGTTGCCGGTCGACGTTGAAGAAGATGCACACTATTCCCGGAGTTTGCGCCTTTTTGGCGGAAATAATTCAACAGCGCCAAAAAAGTTGGCACTCGCCGTTGGCGCCGCTCTTCGCTGGTCGAGAGGTTTTTTTTCATCTAGCGCTCTTCTCACTATAATTCTTTGAGTCCCGAGCACTCCAGCCGTCCCGGCATGGCTATCCCGCTGGGTTCATAAGAGTCAGGTACATTATCTAATCTATGGGTTCTCTGGGCGGAAACTTTTGGGCAGGGAGCTCGACGTCATTGACACAGTAGAGAAAGTGTCTAGCGATGAACCAGAGATAGCCTCCACTCTTTCCAGTCCAGGGGATTCTGTTCTAGGCCGGGGCTTATGATACCAACTATAATACTACTATCTAATGAACTCAATTGAACTCGTAGCACACATACTGACCCAGATATCTCCTCGGAACTCGCATCCAAAAACAGCTTGAGCACTTCGGGACTATCAACACACACTCAAGTTTTCTCGCGGCTGGCAACTTCCGTCTCTCCGTGTGGCTGATCCCTCTTAACATCTACAGCTCAAACCAACCGACAAGTATCTCAGAATAGAGTATATCCACCGAGGGCCCCGATGCCGCTGTCGCTGTCGCTGCCGCTGCCGTGGACCATCAGAATGCGCATACGTCATTGGATGCACTAGAGATTGTGGTTTCCAGCCATCTCCGAACAGTAAGAGCACACCGAGTGCACCGACCGAGAAAGTGCGGTGTTTGTCGGGCGGGCTTGAGGGAGATTAGCGACCATTAGACAGTACTAAATTAAGTATAGTGTTTATTTAAACTAGTAATTAACAATCAATTGAACGAGAAACACACTCTTAACTTTGAAAAATTAGTCAATGTGACCTCATACTACTACGATCACACTGATAGACCCATCCGGCAATGTGAACACACTCGGCCGGCCGATACTCACAGAGCGAAATCAGTTCCTGCAAGGAGGACCTTCTCATCCTCGGCTGAATATTTCTCCCATGGATCAACTCTGTGCATGAACTACAAAGCTGGTCGAGACGAAAAAAAAGACGTACCCTGGATCTTATCGGTAAACTCGGGCTGTGGCTTTCACTCGACAAGTTCAACGTCAGGGCTCGGTCGCCTTCAACCCCGAATGAGGATATGTATACAATAACGTAAAAATACCCTTCTTTCAGTTCTACTCCAGCCTTTCTATTGACGACTTCCTCAATATGGTCAAACAATATTGTCTCTGGTGGCTTGCATCAACGGCAAACATGGAAGCGTTCAACCGTTGGTAGGCAAACCCGGTGTACATCCCCGATCATACCGGTGATGCTCCTTCAAAGTGATCGACGTAATCATCTATTAAAAAAACGCACGAAATTTAATAGCTTAACGGAGTCTGTGACCGTATCCTTCTTTCTATCCATAAGTGATACATAGAGCTGCATCCTTCAACTCATGCAAACCTTCCCGTTAGACCCGAAAAATTAGCGGTTAGCGGCCGTGTTTATCCGTGGGTTTGTTCATCTAATATTAACTAGCTGTATCCCCGGAGACGAGTGAGGGGTGATGGAGGGAACAAACGGAAAGCAATCAGGATCTATACAATACCTAAAGCGGATTGTTTACACAACACGACAATTGGGAGGGGCATGATATGCGTATTTGTAAGGGGTCCCGTAACAGCCGTTTGCAAACACTAATCACATCTTTAACTCTTGATTGAATTAGTTCTGTATAGTATTAAATACGGACACGACTCACACACATTTGAAGCATCACCTTTTCTTTTTCGTCTCAGCTTGACAAACTACACGCTCCACGTAAAAATTAGATAAATTCCCTCGATAAGGTACGCACGCAAACGTACATCTAAAGTGTGTGCAGTTGTCATGGAGATCCGAAAATTTCCCCTTTAGGCATAATGTCGCAAATGATTTTCGCGCGTTAATGTTTTGATTTCGTTTTCGCCATTTTATCCCGAAGCGGCGAGCGGGATTTCTTTTCTTCGCCATTTTTTGTCAGCGCTAAACAGTGTCTTGTGAGACGAACAGACAGGGGAACGAGAGAGGGAGAGAGAGGTAAGATTGACATGACACCGCGCACTGATGATCACTATTATGTCATTGAAAGTGCTAGTGGCATGAGAAGAAGATGGTACACACCGTCGTTTCTTTCCACGGCCCATTGGCCAGCGGTAGTGGGAAAAAAGAAAACTCGGTTATGACTCGCCGTATACGAGTGAAGACACCGAGGTTAGGCTTCCACCACTGATGACGTGATAACGGGCCCGCCAGCGGCTCTAGTGCTGGATCATAGGTGCAGGATCTAAGCGGAGAACTTTTTTACACTACTTCGAACTGGTGCCTTGAAAAGGTCATACCCATGTATAGCTGGCATACCTACTAATTAGAACCAATTAGGACACTACAAAGAGCCAAGACAACTGCAGGTAATCCTCCCCACTATCCATCCACATGAGACCAACGAGCCGCGACAAAAACGTGGCTCCAGCCGCCTCATGCTAAGTTATTTGGCTGCTTGGGACCTTCGACGTTTCTGGAGGCTGCATACAGCTTGAAACGTCAACGTGCGAAATTGGGAGCTTCGAGGTTTGAACTTTGCACGCCAGCGAGTATCAATAGCTTCTCTAACAACACTGAGCTGTTGCTAGAACCCCGCAACATATGCTCTCAATCACTCTCCCTCTTGATGACATGTATCCCCTCTTCAGAGAAACCTAGATATCCCTGTTCTCAAACAGATACGTACGTACCCTGGATTCCAAAATTTCTTCTCTTAAGTTATGTCTGCCTCGCGATGCAGCTCCAGCCACGGCTGCTTCAACTACCGATAAGGTACAACTGCCAATACGGGCGACCAACGTGAAACTGCCTGGACACACAGACCATTCCATGCATCATCATGAGTAAAGAAGGATGATGCCGTACTAAACTTCTTTCTCTCCTTAATCTCATAGATATCCGTGTCCTCCCTTTGCGTCGTAGAAGACCTGACCTCTAGTGAAGTAAACTACGATAACACGAGATCATGATGAGATAACCTTGTGCAGATGGGCTGGTCGCAGATGCAACCATCTCGGCGAAAAGACTGAGATATTAAGTTTCACTGTGCTGAATAATATCGTAGGAGACTCCCCATAGCGATTATAAGGCCTCACTAGCCGTTTCAAAGTCGAATGACAAGTGTGTTGTCATAGAGTATCCCATTACGAATGCCTGTCTGCGTAACCACAGAGTTTTTTGCCATCTGAAGCCTTCCAATGCAATAGAGGCAGCTTTAGATAGGCAATCAGATACATAGATATTAGCTTGACCAGCCTGATTTCATCTTTAAGGCGTGATAACACTGATTATAGACGCTTATCTTTTCAGGCTCAAGCAGTTGATGTATAGAATCGAGACATGCATGGGTTGACCGCTGTGCATGGATCTATCTACCTAATCACCTTCGAAGTTGGAGAGTTTCTCAAGAGAGGGACGTAGTCGCTTTAAATGGATACTCATGTTTACGAAATACCGCAATTACTTCGTTGCACCTCCTATCCGAACCTTGTGCAAATCCTATGCTGCTTTAACCGCTTGTAATTAACCGCCTGTCATTACTGGCGCCGCAGCCAGTATTTACAGCTATCTACCTACTAAGACAGCAATTGAGTACTTTCAATTCACTACGACGGACAAGCTACAATCTATTATTATTTGACCCCCAATTGTGTGGTCCTTCAGTAGGATCATGGATAGAATGAGATGATGAAATTAGTTCTATACACTTTCATACCTTGACCATAACGATTTTAAAGCTCCTAGACGACATAAAGTAACATCCAGGAATTAATGATGACGAGAAACCTTAGTAAATTCAGAAAAGAAAAGGCAAAAAAAAACGACAACATCTGTCTTCAATATGCTCGCATCTTCAATTTGATCGCCTCAGCATTACCTGGTTGTCTGCTGAGGTCTTCTTGCACCAGATACACAATAGCTGGAACACAAGTGATGCTATTGGAAATTGTAGGGCCCTCCAATAGACCACGCACAGTCACAATCATGGAATTCAGCGACGAAAGATGACTGTGTAGTCCTCATATACAGCCGCTCGCTGGGGTGCATCAGACCGCCTGCGCCGAGGGCAGGGAATGATGGCGAGGCATCGAGGCAGAAGCATCGGACAAGGATCAATTATCATGATTGTAAAGATACCTCTCACGAGTTCTTGATTGTTACTCTAATCCATGAAAAATAACCGCAAGGTAGTAAATCACGCCATGGAACTTCATTGACTCTTTGGGAGCATGTAAATAATGAATACAGAGAAAAGAAACACCAACATATAATGAGAAGTAATGGCGAAAAGATCGAGGCGCTCACTGTGCAGGAATTCATGCGGCACCTGAGTCATGTGGGGGGATTCTCCGGACACCGGAGGAGGCTGACGACTTCCTCCTTTGATGGTGAAGTTTGTAGAGTAGTTCTCTTATAAAGTGGAGGATAGCTGTGTTACTGAAGAGGGACCATCAGCTCTAATGCTTCACCATTTAGCGTGCGGCTAATGAGCAAAACGCGATGCTACTTTTGGGAAGAGCCGCCGAAACGGAGACATTTGAGAAGTTCCAGCCTCCAAGTTCACCGGACAGAACACAGAGGGACACCGGGAACACCACATAAACTAATCACAAGACACTTCCCCGCAGGATAGCGCTGAATTTGATTCAATAATTGTAGCGATGATTTCCCCTGAGCTAATAGCCTATACGTGCGCGCGAACGCGCTCTAGGCGATAATCTCTGCCTGGCCTATGGGCGCGCTGCTATTCCAATCACCACCACCAGTGACCTCATACACAGCTGAAAAAAATAGATCACAGCCACGTGTACACCCACCTACACTAAGCCAAGCTCGACAGATTCGCCAATTAACTAGTCGTGTGCCGATGCGCCTGCGTCTTCGGCCGGCCCTGCCGACGACGACGCACGAACCCGGAAAAAAATCTCAACGGTTTTCGCCAATTGGCACTCGCTCGCTGTAGCACTCTGCCGTTGTACTGTGCTAGCTTTATCCAATCCAATCCATGACGCTCTCGGTGATTTTCCGGGATCAGTCGGGTCTCTTATTGGTTTATCGCTAGCAGATCATATCGCCGCTTGGCTGGATTTCAAATCCACTCACAGATCTCATTGCGGGGCCGTAGTTTCCCTAGCCGTAGCGGGACGGATCAACCGGTAACCTATGCCCTACATGTGCCGGTGCAGCTTTGGTTTGATTTGGGTGTTCTGTTAGGGCTTCAACATCACGAGTCAACAACACTGTCGGTGATATCTTGGAGTACTGAACTCAAGAAAGAACAGACACTTTTATTCTTTGGCGTTAATGTTTTAGCTGTGCTGATGGGTGTACTCCATCTGTCGGCATATCGCGATGAGCTCTGATCAGGTTCTTGCAAGTTTAGGCTATGTGAGCTCTTGAAAAAGGTATCTGATGCTAAGTTGAACGTGTATAAAATGCTTATGTTCTATGATAATCGTGGGAAACGTCAACACGAAATATTGTGCGTGAGGAACACCAAAATAATAGAAAGGAATGTATGCCTAGGATCATCTTCTGGAGGGAGATTAAAAGTTGAGATCACTACTTATTCATCTCCCTGTGATTGAGCTGTGGCCCCACCATCAGCTCCAGTGGCGGTTGTTTCAGCTGATTCATTGCTATCACCGTTGGAATTGAGTGAACTATCTGGGATTCTGATCACCTCACCATCATCATTAAAGCCCAAGATGTTTCTTCTACCAGTTGGAGACATCAAGGACAGTCTTCGATCACGCCTTCTGCTTCTCCCTGGTTCACCAAATGGCATTGTATGAGAGTCATTATCAAGGTTCACAGTCTCAACACCATTGGCAGTTCTCAGACTGGCAACACCAGATGGCATCAGTGGATTTAGTGGAAGCCCTAACTCTCTCATCAATCTGGCGGCAGGACGTTCTCTTGCAGGCGGGGCAGTGTTGGTGGTCACTGGTGGGTCATCAAGCAGTGATCGAAGGTTCTGATAAACAGTTTCATCCTCAGTAGTGGCTGTGGATGGTGGATCGGTGCTCAAAGTACCAGCTGTGTTTGATTGCCGAGTGATGAGAGTGTTCGTGTTGCGATCCAACACCACAACCATAGGTCTGCCTCTGTTACTTGGGTCCATGAGATGAGAAATGTTGGGCAAGTTGATCAACTGTGGTGGGACCTGGGACAGGACATCACTATGGACAACTTTACGACACAACGGGCAAGTGTTTTTCATCTTTAACCATTCGTAGACGCAATTTCTTCCAAAGACATGTTCACAAGGGAGCCTGATAGCAGCATGGGTATACTCATCCTCTGTTTCAAGTGATGATAATGAAGATGTTGCAGTAGAGGGATGTGTGTGGTGATCTGTAGCCTCAGCATGCTCGGCCGCTGAAGTGTTATCATTCTTAGCACGCTTGGCTGGGTTTGGGCCTGAACTTTCTTCATCTTCGTCATCAGACTCACGCGCCCTTTTTACAGAAGCTTTTGTTTGAGGAGCATCATTAACAGTCTTGTTAACGATTTCATAATCCTCATGACATATGGGGCAAACGTCCAGAGACACAGTGGATGTATCCACTAGGGGGAAGCTTTCGAATGTCTGTTTTGAGATCTCCACACGCCTTCTCTGAGTGAATGCAGCAACAGCACCAAGGGCAATAGAAGCGGCAAGCTCAATCATAACGTTCATTTGGGCCTCGGTTCTGTTAACGGGCACATCGGGCACGTTCAAGGTTATCGTTCCTGTTCTCTGAAATTCAGGGGTGGCTTCACTTGGTGTCGACTGAGCGTATACGTAACTCACCGATACGGAGATGGTCCGACCACGGCTGTTATCAGAGGGTGGATTAGTGGGTAGACTAGTCGATTCTGTTGTGTTAGATTGCGTTGAGGCGGGTGATGGCTGTGGTTGCTGTGATTGTGCTGTATTGACATCATTGGAGGAGGTAGCCGAGCTCAAAGCAACGTTATTGTCCGTGGTCTCTGCGAGACGCGCTGCAGGGGTCGTAGGCGTGTCATTTGGTGTGGGTTCCTGTGGTTGTTGGTTCATGGCGGTTACCAGTGAGGACCCAAGAGTGGAGAGATCCCTGTTGGCAATGGTCAGCGCCGGCATGTTGAAGACGTAGTTGTCGCCTTCATCGCCGAACTGGAATATCACCACGGAGTTGGGCCGCCCTTCAGTCGGGTTCATGTCTGGAGTTTCCTGCAACCCACTGGAGTCTATAGGAGGCGTACCGTTCCGTTCCATCGATGTCTGGATAGCTAAAGAAGGGAGAGAACGGCCTTTGTCAGTGTGGAAGAGACCACAAAGATATGACGTCTGCGGAGGACTGGGGTCTGCGGAAACCTGTTAAGAGGCTGTCTGGTGGCGTTCGAAGCGAATCGAGACTGATGGTGAGCAGCGTAGATGGCGGCTCTATCCAGAAACACTTGAAACAAGAGTAAATACAGCGACGTGAGGTGCGATGGGAGGGATGCTCCATATAAAGAAGCCTGGAGATCGTTGCCCTGGCGGCATTTGTCATAGGATCACCGCGAACGGTGATGCCCTCTTTGCTTGCCCCGGCAACCCGCGAGAGAGAGTCTGCCTGAAAAAACCCACTAAAAACCGTTATGGCGCACGCCCTTCGGCAGCTGCTAAGGCCGCCAATCGTCAACTTTGTGGGGAACAGATAACCCGAAGATCTGGTTGATATTGTCTCATCGACTATCTGTGGGTGTATCAACGGGACGATCCGGATAAACAGATACTCGGACGTGTAAGTCTTGTACCCTCTAGTAATCATTTCAATCTCGAAAATGGTTCGCGCACACATTCACACGCACACACACAAGGGTTCCACCGAGGTCCTGTATACACCTTCTTCAATGCGCGCTGGCACTTGCTTCATCTTCTCCACACGGATAAAACAGCCACAAGCTCTCGCTTCCCTACTAGAGCAGCCCTGAAGAGCCTCTTCCTTAACTAATTTCCACTTTGTACGCACCACACAATGAGCTTGGTTGCTCGCTTCCAACGTGATAGGAAGTTTCAGGTTGGTGGCCTCATCACGGGCCTCATTCTGCTGTACCTTCTCCTCTTCCGTTCATCGTCGTCAAAGAGCTCTTTCTCCTACGAGGAGATCAATGACATCCTCTCAGGAAAGCAGGCGGGTTCAGACATCGAGCAGATTGAGCTCCCTCACCTCTCGCTACATACACCTTTCTTTGACGAGGGTCTCAAGTCCAACGATTGGGAACTCAATGGTGATGTTCTCGTGAAGAACAACGAGTATGTCCGTCTCACAATGGAGAGAAAGGACCAGGCAGGTTTAATATTCAGTAAAAACTCATTCGACGATGTTGGATTCGAAGTTGATTTCAGATTCAGTCTTCATGGCTCTGCGAAGACGAATGGCCTCAAAGGTGATGGTATGGCCATGTTCCTCACCGACAAGAAACTCGGCCTGGGTACAGTATTCGGCGCAGAGGACAAGTTCAACGGTCTTGGCTTGTTCTTTGATACATACAGAAACGCTCGTAAGGGTAGAGTCTTCCCATACATCACCGTTATGAATGGTGATGGAAACACAGAGTATGACAAGGATCATGATGGTAAAGCCAATGAGCTAGGCGGCTGTACGGCTAGAGGTATCTTCAACACTAAGCAGGGCTATGTTGATGCTCGTTTGATACACACAGTGGAAGATGGATACTTGTCCTTGGATTACAATGTCAATGGCAATTGGGTCAACTGCTTTTCCATCAAGGACGTTCACATTCCAGAGAAGCGTTACTTGGGTTTCAGTGCCGCTACTGGTGACCTATTTGAGAATGCTCATTTGTTGGATGTTAAGACATCGAAGCTTGAGCACCATGGTGAACCTGTTCCGTCTTTCCAGACATTTGTTAACGATGAGAAGCGTGAAGAGAAAGAAGAGGCTGCTGAGAAGGTGATGGATAAGAAGAGACGCAGCAGCTATCCAAAGCAGAAAATGAGAAACGAGAAACAGAGGGCTAAGCTTAGAGCCAAACTAAGGAACAAACAGAGAAATTTGGAGAGGAGAATGATGAATAATGCTGAAAATGAAGGTATTCAATTCTTCAGTACGCTATGGTGGTTGTTCAAGAAGTGTGTCATTGCAGTAGTTGTGCTCTTTATCGCCTATGTTGGTTTCACCGTGTATCGCGTCAAGAAGCGCTCATGGAAAAAGAAGAGACATACAGGTCTTTTGGACTGATGACATTGGTCTCGCTTGATGAGAACCTGGAGATGATAAACACCATAGGTGCCCTGTACAGTTATTAATACGAAGTTGAAGAAGACGTTGATACATAATCTTGAGTTCCGACAGATGGTTGAATATACAATCAAAAAATCATCTATATTAAGGAAAATGGAATATTCAGACTACGATTCAAGCCTTTCTCTTTGCACCTGTAGAGCCAGCCTTAGACTTGACGACTTCAGCATCGCTGAGCTTGGAAACGTTCAATGGCAGGCCCCAAATCTCATTTCTAATACCATACAAGGCAAGTACTTGACTTCCACTCAGTGGACGGTCCTCCAAGAACTGGAATTGCTTAGCCTTCAACACCTTTTTGAGATCACTATCAGTGGACAACACTTCGATACAAACAAGAATCTTTGGAGACTTCGAGTTGTTCAGGACACCAGAGCGGTACACAGCCCAATCAAGAAGATCCTCAATGATACCAGAACGTTGATACACCTTTCTGATACCAGCACCAGTGATCTTTGTAACAAACTTTTCCTTATTGGAAAGGGCCGGGACTGGGACAAGAGAAATAACAGCAATAGGAGTGTCTCTGTATACCACAATACTTGTGTTCTCAGCCTTATCAAGCATATCCCTCTCTTTCTTAGTCACCTTAGCACCAGCCTTTACAGCAGCGAACTCCCTGATGTTAAATCCGAATACACCTTCACTGCTCTCAGCAATCTTATCAGCATTATCCCTAATCACTTCAGTCTGTCTATTGAGCAAGTGGAATACAACACAAGTGAACATAGTGGTGAATACAATAACACTGATGACCTTATCGAGCTGATACTTCAACTCACGCAATCCTTGATCCTTAACAATTTGACCCAAGGTCCATGTTGAGAAGACACCAAAGGCAGCAGCAATAATGGCGAATGTATAAGGGTGCTTGATCAATCTCATGGTGGCACCGGTCTGCTTCTGGCGCTGGAAGTCAATTGTGAGGTTGAGAGCCGCCTCAGACAGCTCTGGAGTTAACTTGGTGGAGTAGATAGTTGGTGGGGCCTTCTCATCCATAAGGTAGTCGAGACGTGCTGTCTTTTGGGCTAAGGTGGGTTTGTGTTCTTCGGACATGGTTGTGTGATGTATGTAAGGAAATGAAGATGTGTCCTTTGGGAGAAGAGAGAGGAGTTAAGGCGGTGTTGGTGGCAAAAAGTAGCGATGAGATGGGTAGAAATTCTTCAAGTCTCCGGTCTTTTGACTACTTTCCCAAATTGATCTCGAGCGCACGTGTGTAACAGTTGATAGGAATTTTTCGCGATGAGCTGGCTGGAGGGAGACCTTGGGCATTATGAGGGGACACCAGTACAGGGAACTGGTGGAGTGTGAGACTAGAAGATGAAGAGTTCTTTATGGGTTGTCTATACTTCAAAATGGTGGTAGCTTCGATCTCCATTCAGGCGTAATGCCAAGGGCCTTGGTCGCGAGAAGCTTCGCTGCGTGCCATGATCTCGAAACGTGGGGAAACTCGGAGGTGGGCCCAGTTTGGGAATGATACACAGAGCCAAACTTTGGCTGTCTATTACTCCATCATTTGAAGTAGAAAAAAGAGATAACAGTGTCTGTCTGGGATGAACTTGAGTGTGTAGTGTCCACAGCGGACATAAGGAACCCCATAGCCCCGCCAGTTAGAGATACATGGGGTGCAAGGCAGGAAGCTAGAACAGATTTTATCATTAGCTCGTTTCGATGGCTACCCAAGTTTATTCGCCAAGCAAATTTGTAGTTAATCATCAGCTTTGGGTGTAAGTTGGGGTTATGTGTGGAGGATGGTACAACTGACCTAATTGTGAGGACATCCGATCGCACCACTGCGTCCGACGCACGCATTATTAGGCAAGACTATATTCAATCCGTCAACTGTCAAACCCAAACCACCTGAGTATCGGTATACTGAGTATCAGATGCTGGTAAAATCAACACAACTGACTCACCTAACCTGTGCTTGCCGTGAGTGGAGGATCGACTTGACTTGATACGCATATTGGGCCATCTCAGGGAGACAATAACGCACACTATACGCAGAGACGATAGTTGGACTAGATATGCATAAGCCCATCATATGCGTTACGGTTTCAGTTTAGGGGCATATAGGGCGCCGTTTAGATGAGGCAGCATGATCCCTAAGTCAGTGTCTTAGGGGTGGCTGAGCATGAAAGGCGCTATATCACTATAAGCTGGTGGTAATGGCCCCAGAGGTGGTTCTACTTGGATGCGGCTCGCGCACAACTTCTTGGAAACATTGAGGGCCCCAGCATCAACACGGCGCAAAAAGCAACGACTACCAAAAGTACACATTACTAAGTCCCACCACGACGACAGAACTTAAGAGCACACTTTGCTTTTGCCATCGTATACGGGCCACTCCGCCTCCACCGGCAGATGGCCGAGCTTAAGGACCAGTGGTAGGAACCACATCACGAAAAATTTTCGTTGCTGCGCCAACCATTTTTTTTTTCTTCAGTGGTGCCCCCTGCCGAGAGCTCGTCCGTCCGAGATGGGAAAAGTAATTGCCTGCAGAGCCAATCGGGTCCTAGGCGTACAAAATTACGGCAAGGGGCAACGGCTCGATGACCTTAGTGGTAGAGTGTAGATGGTGCTTATACACGGCAACGGCAAGGCGAAAGGGGAGCCCGAACAATCCCCCCTGTGAGTGTACGTTTAGTGTCCAAGTGCCGCTCGTGTGCCTGTGTGAAAAGTTGTTTCGAAGTTGGGTGAGGCTCCGACAAGGGGCCAGACTCGATTTGGAGTTCGTGATAGTCATCGACAACTTGACGAAATTTCTTATTACAGCGGAGGAGGTGAATTTCTATCTTCGAGTACGAACGGTACTCTATGCACTCAGAGGTGTTCGCTTAGGTTCTAGGACGGTCGTTTAATTACCAATCTGAGATCCGAGTCCGAGCTGATCTCTCTCTCGCCTGCTCGGTTTGCTCCGTAAACTTCCCGGACAGAGGCTTTGTAGAAAAGCTGTAGCGAGCCCTAGAATCCTTCCCTGATTGCCCCTTTCACACGCAAGCTTCTCCCCATGAACAACGGTTCCCTAGCAGGGACAACTCCGGAGAGATCTCCTCAAATCACACTCACGGAAAATGATCCTTATCCGGTTGGCGACGCATAGTGCCCATAACGTGCTTTCAGTGCAGCACCGTGAGCAAAAAGAAAAAGGTGACGGAGGTTTTGATGGCTCGTCCATGACTCGTTGGTGAGGGGCGCGACCAAGTAAGGCGGTGCAATTGAAGCTTGAATTTTCGACTGGTCATGGGGTAATGTATAACTGCTGGTAATCGTCTTTTGAACGGAATTTTTTGAAACTCTACAACCCCTCCACAGCTTTACCAAACGCCCCAACTTCTGAATCTAGACTTTGACAAAAGTCGCGTATGTTGCCCCTGCCTACAGATCTGCGCGCCGAGGGCCGCGCCTGAAAAACATACTAATCAGGAAGGTTACCCAAATTGGTGCTAAATGTGTTACATCCGCAGCACCAGTTGCAGCGCTATAAAAATGTCAACATCGCACTTTTCGCCCCTGTCCTCGTCCCCTCACCTTGAATCCCTTCCATCAGCTCCAGAAGAGACCGTCACTCCTTTCACACACTTCCTCTCTTTTGCTCTTCGCACACGCCTTTCCTTCCTTTACAGGCTTACACCTACGTGCTACTATACCCAACCCTCTGTCGTTCTTTCGTCCAGCCGCTCAAGCGCTTCCACACTCTCTTTTCACTATGAAGTACTCCATTGCCGCTTTGGCCCTCGCCGCCACTGCCATCGCCCGTCCAGTTCACGAGCACCACATGCACAAGCGTGATGCTGCCGTCGTCTATGTCACTGAGACCCAGGTTCAATGGGTTGATGCTAACGGTAACGCCATTACCCCAACTTCTACTCAGGCCGCTCAGAAGTCTACCGACCTCGTCCTTGCCGCCTCCATCTCCCAGGCCACCACCCAGAACGATGATTCCACCACTACCTTGTCCTCCACTCAGGCTCAGGAGACCTCCTCTACCAAGGCTTCCTCCACCTCTTCTTCTGCTAAGGCCACTTCCACTTCTTCCTCCTCCGGTTCCTCCTCTGGTTCCTCCTCTGGTATCAGCGGTGATTTGTCCGACTTCTCTGACCCAACTGAGGAGTTCCAGGACGGTACCATCAAGTGTTCTGCCTTCCCATCTGGCCAGGGTGTCATCTCCCTCGACTGGATGGGCTTCGGTGGTTGGGCCTCCGTCATGAACATGGACGGTGAGACCTCCTCCAGCTGTGAGGATGGCTACTACTGCTCTTACGCTTGTCAGGCTGGTATGTCCAAGACTCAGTACCCATCTGAGCAGCCAGCTTCTGGTATCTCCGTTGGTGGTTTGTACTGTAAGGACGGTTACCTTTACAGATCCAACCCTAACTCTAAGTACTTGTGTGAGTGGGGTCTTCAGTCTGCCAGCGCTGTCAACAAGGTTGACCAGGACATTGCTCTCTGCCGTACTGACTACCCAGGTTCTGAGAACATGAACGTTCCAACTCTTGTTTCTCCAGGTTCTTCCAAGCCAATGTCCGTTGTCGACTCTGACAACTACTTCACCTGGAAGAGCGGTAAGACCTCTGCTCAGTACTACGTCAACGATGCTGGTGTCTCTGTTGAGGATGGTTGTATCTGGGGTACTGAAGGTTCCGGTGTCGGTAACTGGGCTCCAGTTGTTCTTGGTTCCGGTTACACTAACGGTGTCACTTGGTTGTCCATTATTCCAAACCCAAACAACAAGAACGCTCCAAACTACAACTTGAAGATTGAGGCTACTGATGGTTCCTCCATTAACGGTGACTGTTCTTACATTGACGGTAAGTACACCGGTTCTGGTACTGACGGTTGTACCGTTTCTGTCACCAAGGGTTCTGCTAACTTTGTCTTCTTCTAAACATGAGGATTAAAGAACGCAGTTTTGTTTTGGGATATTGTATGATCACCTCCTTTCTCATGACCCAAACCATTTGCTATGAATCTGTTATCTTTTTTTTTGTTATCGCTGGATCTCTTCTTTTGTCTTAGTTGACGTTTCTTCTCACGGTGTCTTTTTACTTTCTACTTGATCATGTCTGATGAATTCTAGATGATGGATCATCTAAAACTTGATACCCAATTTTTCCACACTCGTGTGTATGAACTCTCCATATCTTTCCTTCTTTTTGTTTGGGCTTTGTTGAGTCTCTCTTGCTTATATTACTGTTTGTTTAAGGTTATCCAGGTCTTCGTATTATACATGCTAATTTTTTTTTAACACATGCTTGTTCTATAAATCTCGTTTGACATGTAGCGCTTTGTTTGGATCGACAGCTGAAGCCCCACATATGTGCTGTAGTTGTAGTAAGTACGTGGCTCACTGGAGTCGTTTGATCAAGATCAGTGAGAGAGTGATTTACAAACATTTCGGCGTGGACACAGACAATGCTGTCTGTTCTGTTCATATGTACATGATCAACCGCTACTCTGCGTCAGGGTCAACATAGTCTCGTTTAAGGACTATAACGCCGTCATTGCCAGAATGGATGAACCACTTTAGGACGCGCGAGCCGATTAGGGGTTACCCTGACATGACCCCACCGCGACAGTGTGGAGGTGCGAGGAGTGTCTGATTGGAAAAGCGGGACATCCCATTCGGCAACAAGAAGCACTACGCAGCGTTACAACGGCTTCTTCAATTCCTCATTACGTCTCTCAGAGGTGAAATGATGATTCGTACGACGACAAGATCAGCCATGCGTGGGCTTAGTTCCCGCCAAGTGGCCGTGTCTGGGGTTCTTCTTCGTGACGCAACTCGTGCGTTCTCTCATACTAGAAGGGTATACAACGAGGATCCTCTTGTCGACCTCAAGACACTTCCAAGAAAACGTACGTTATCCTATAGGTTATCAATGGATGCATTGGGGGCGCAAATGTCCACACAAAGATCACTTACTAACACTTGACAGCATCTGGTGCTTATTACGTGCCAATCGTCAACCCCGCAGACAAGTACAAGGAAGTTGGCGAGGAGCTACATAAGTTCGGACAGTACCTGATTACCGCTCTTCCAAAGTTTATCCAGAAGTTCTCCGTCTGGAAGGATGACCTCACAATTTATGTTGCCCCAGCTGCTGTCATTCCAGTGATGACGTTTTTGAAAGAGCACACCACTACACAGTTCAAGTCCATCATTGATATCACTGGTGTTGATTACCCATCGAGAACCAACAGATTCGATGTTGTCTATCACTTGCTCTCCGTTCGCTACAACTCGAGAATCAGAGTTAAGACATATGCTTCAGAGGTCTCTGCTGTACCATCGATTACGTCTCTCTACGAAGGTGCCAACTGGTACGAGAGGGAGACGTACGATATGTATGGTATTTTCTTCGAAGGCCATCCAGATTTGAGAAGAATCCTCACTGACTACGGATTTACCGGTCACCCTCTTAGAAAGGACTTCCCAACTACAGGTTATGACGAGGTTTACTGGGACGAGGAGAAGAAGAGAGTCGTATACAAGCCATTGGAGCTCACACAAGCTTTCAGAAACTTTTCAGTCGGATCAAGTGTCTGGGAACAGGTTGGTGAAGGTAACGATGCAACTCCAGAAACATTTAAGTTCCCAACGCCTGAGCCGGAACCAGAACCAGAGAACAAGGACGAGCCAAAGAAGTGAGGAGGGTGGTGTGAGGTCTCAGCGGCTCGCGGAAGCTAACGCCGCTGAGATGTCATTGGCCTACCTTGTTTATTCCTATTTATTCTTATTTATCCCTATTTATTACTATTTATTACACTACACACATAACAGAAGCATATCCTCAGTAGTTTGTATGTCTCCGAGGACCATGGTGCGCCAGATGTTGCTGCTGGTCTTTTGTGTTTGCCGCCGGTTACAGAGCCAGACAAGGTAATGAACTGTTAAAGTATCAGGACAACGTAGCTTCCAGGCTCAGCTTCAATCCAAAGACCTCTCAAATCTCAAAAATACTTGCTATAGAATCTTAAAACAGGTACATCACTGTCCCTCATCTCTTGCTCTTCAAAACCCATATAAAATTGACTCTGAATCTCAGCCCTCAATGATTATAACAGTTTCTTTGGGTACGCCACTAACACATGATCCAATCGGAACTCTTCATCACCACCAGGAACTAACGTCTCCCTAGTACATTCTTTTTATGCTGCAATACTTGCCCTCTTCAGTTGGCTGTTACTTGATTGGGCGGGCGTCGTCGGCCCTCGTAGAATAAAGAATATCCCCTCCGTCCCCGGTCTTCCCTTCATCGGTAATCTTTACCAAGTTAACAACAACCCTGCAAGACAGTACATGAAATGGAGAGACACCTATGGTGATGTATTCCAAATGCGATTGGGGTCTCGCATCGTTGTAGTTGCTAACTCTTATGAATCCGTCAAGGAGTTATGGATTAAGAATGCAACTGCAAATAACTCCAGGCCAGTGTTGTACACTTTCCACAATATTGTCTCCAAAACCAAAGGGTTCACTGTTGGTACCACGCCATGGTCAAGTGATTATAAGGTGATGAAGAAAATAATCGCCACATCTTTGAACAAGAAGAATGTTGACAATTTTAGTGACTTCATATCTAACGAGTGTACGCTGCTACTTCGAAGAATAGATAACGAGGTACAAACAAACCTATTGTTAACCGATGAAGAAGATATTGACGTTTTTAAGTTGCTTCAAGGTTACGTTCTTCGGGTAAGCTTGTACATCACCTATGGATATTTGGTGAAGGTTGAGCACACTGACAAGTGTAAGCTCTTTGACGAGATCACACACGTTGAGAACCGTATCGTGCGCTTGAGAGGGCACAGCTCTAACAAGCAAGACTACTTACCAATATTAAGATTCTTTCACTTCAACAAGAAGACCGATGCAGCAAAGGACTACAGGAGAAGACGCGATGTCTACATGGCCAAATTTCATGATGGCTTGTTAGACAAGATCGCCAAGGATGAAGACTTTAAGGACGCTATTGCTAGTCGTGTTCTTCGTGGAAGCCCTGAGTATCCAAAAGGTGTTAGTGCTGACCAACTCAATTCTGTTTGTTTGACCATGGTTAGCGCTGGCTTGGATAATACCCCACTTGTGTTGAACCATGTGCTTGGTCACCTCTCCTGTCCAATCAACAACTACGGTAAAAGACTTCAGGAGATTGCATATAGTCATTTGATGACAACATACGGCAGCATGGGCGAGGCATACAGACAGTGTGCTTTCGACTTTGAGTGTCATTATATCCAGGCTCTCGTGAAGGAAGGTCTTCGGTTCTTCTCTGTTCTTCCAACAGGTTTACCACGTGCTACAACAAGGGAAATTATCTATAAGGATGCAGTCATCCCTAGTGGTACTATCCTCTTTATGAATGCCTTTGCTGCCAATCACGACACTCGTCACTTTGAAAACCCTTACTGCTTTTTTCCAGAACGTTACTTGGGTGAAGATTTAAGACTCACTAGCGGTGAGAAGCCAGATAACTTCACATTTGGAGCCGGTACCCGGGTATGCGGTGGATTACACTTGGCATACAAAGAAATGTACGTTATGTTATCTCGCTTCATTCTTCTCTACCACATTGAACCGGCCACTGATGAGCAGTTCCAAATGCAGTTGGACCCATTCGAAATGAACTCTGAGCCAGGATCCGTTGCCTTCGAGCCCAGACCATTCAAATTTGTTCTCCGCTACCGAGACCAGGAGATGTTTGAGAGGTTGGTTGGTTCTCAATAGCTGAGCAGCACATACTTGAGATGGCTATTGTGGGGGATTATGCAGGGATCTGTATGCTCCTCGACTTGGAGTAGGACCGCGCGGATAAGTTGCAACTGGGTGATCTTATCTGTTGCGTCCACCAAGCGAGCAGCAGGACAGAAAATCTTGTTATCTTTATTGTGTAATGACAATTGGAACCAAAGTCATCAAGTGCTTGATTCGGTGGCCTCTTATGGGCGCTTGTAGCCGTACTGATAGGTAGCCATTGATCACAGAGATCACTGCGGCCCGATAAGGAAGGTTGGCGCACTGCCAGCTATCCAGACAGCGTTCGTGCAGTTCTTCAGCCCAACAATGCCCCTGCCTTTTCGCCTGCTGGCTGGGAGACCAACGGATCCTCGGAAGCAGTACCATTGAGATCGGGAATCCGCCGAAGCGTTAGGTAGACCGCGCGGGCGTGGAGAAGAATAGGTGGGACGGGAAACTTTAACCCAATGCGGTTATCGGGACACCACCACTTTGCGATACGCATCGGGTCATGATACGCTGCTCTCTCGTAGAAATATGATCACCAAAACATTTAAATAGCCCCATTCCCCCATCCAGGATAATCAATTGAACTGCTCTTCTTAACTTCATCATCATACTTTGATACCCTCTTCCACATCTCACATAATGCCATTGTTCCACACTCCAGAATCCGACTTCTACGCTAAGCAGCAGCAGGCTCTTCCAGGCAGAACCACCTCTTTCCTCGGTGATGCCTTCACCTCCGATGGCCCGGAGGGTCAGCAGATCTCCTGTGGTACTTACCAGGAGTTCTCCTCCAACACTCCATTCGTTTACCACTACGACTACGACGAGATGAAGATCTGTCTCGACGTTGTCTCTCCAACTGATGAGCCAGCTCACTTCTATGTCTCCGATGAGACTGGAAAGAAGGTTGAGGTTAAGCCAAAGGATATCCTCTACTTCACTAAGGGTTGCACCATCACCTTCGAGGTTACTGGTCCAGAGGGTTCTTATGCCAAGAACTTCTTCACTGGTTTGAGACCAGCTGACAGTGCTTAATTTTCCTATTGATTAGGAGAATCTGCTTTATGCTTTAAAAAAAAATGTTGTTTCTGATTTGACAAAATACTCTTGTAGCTTTCGAGATTGTGGTGACAGCTTTGGTAGTATCCATTGCTGAAGGTTAATTAGTAAAGATTGATTAGTTGATGCAATAGCGGCACATCGCTTTTGTTTCGTGTCTTGTAAGCTGCACCATCTCTAATCAGAGAGGAAAAGGGCGTGCCAATTGACACTTCGTACTGTCTACACAGTTGGTTTCCACACAACCAACCCAACTTTTGAAGCATGAGAGTTAAACAACCATAAACAAACAAAGAACTAGTGTCAATACAAGAATTCGAACATTATTAGATAGAAGAGCTCGAGTCTGATCACAGGAGATCATCTTCAGTATTTCTGTCTTCATACATCTTTACCAGAAGTTCCAATCTTTTCCTTTCATTCTTCTCCTTCTCCAATTGTGATTCGTAATCTTGCTGTATCTCGTGAACCATCTTTTTGAACTCACCACGCATGACTGAGATGGATGAATTGAACTTCATAGGTGAGGTAGGACTGTGACCAAATTTCGTGTTCAAGTTCTGCTGCAAAAGTGGTGTCTTTGGGTTAAGATCAGTTGGATCAAGAGAGACAGAGATCCCAGTCATTGGTGAAGCTGGTGAGTTCTCCTTGTCCGAGACAGGACTCAATGGAGACGATTCCTGGATGTATCCAAGGTTATCAATCTTGAGTTGTGTCACTGTCTTCTGCAAATCTTGATACTGTTTTGACAGCTCTGTCATTTTAGCTTCGATTACATTCTTCTCGTGCTCAACGAGTATATTACGCTGATTGGCCCTCTCTAACAGCATCACAGTCTCAGAGAGCTTGTTTTCCAATGCAAGTCTTTTCTTTTGATGCGTCTCTGCTGCCGTAGTGTTCATGGAACGCTCACTTTCAAACTGCTTTGTGAGGTATGTGTGAGCAAATTGGAGATCTTGCAATGCAGTCTTCAGCTTGTACACCTGTTCTTTTGTCTTGTCTGGTGCCTCCGAAGTCTCTGGGGAGACCTCCCTTGTCGTATCTGTCACAGTGTTTGGCTGACTCTGCAGTAATGTATTGAGACACTCCTTAGCCCACGAGCTCTTGTGCTCTGGTGTGTCACCACTTGGTGGTGGGAGCATCACATTCCTCTGGACAGCGACGGATGCAATGTGTGAGAGTAGTTCATCGTTCTGCTTGTCATGATTTATTCTCTGCTCTTTCTTCTCCTGTTCCATATGCTGTGATGAGGTACCATCAATGTGTGTGAATGCAAGTGCAAGTGTGTATTGTTTTGAAAGATATGCCTTCTTGTTGTCAATCTCTGTAGTGACATCAATAAGGCGACTCACGAGTGCGTTATTGGAGCTTGCAATAGTGGTGATGATTCCCGTATCTTCATTACTGTTGGGGTTTCCACTAATTGACTTTTCGATGAGTGATGCGTTGCTCTTAAGCTGTGCTTTTATCTCGGCACGGGTATCTTCGAGGTCTTTGATTTGTTGTTGGATGGCGGAAAGCTCGGGTAATGTTAATAGCTTTGTCTCTGGTGGGACGCTTGCAATTGCATTTTCAGCGAGGATGTTGATTTTGAGATAGGAAAACCCTTCAGATGATGATACGTCGGCTTGAAGAGATGGTGACAGAAGATGCGAGTAACTATCTGTGGCTCTGTTGTGGATTTCGGCATCTCGGGCAATGGACAGTGGTGACCTCTGCTTGATGAATCTTGCTGCATCACTGAAATCGGAGGACGGTGAGCTGGCTGCAACTTCGACTGCATCATTTGGCTGATCTCCTTCAATGGCATCGGTGAACTGTGGCGGCAGTGACGATTGGAAAGGTGCCTGAGCCATGAGCTGGAGGCCCTGGCTTAGGACACGGGTCCCTGACATCTGAATGTTGTTTGAAAGGGGATGATTTTAAGGTGGGAAGGGGGGCTTCCAGAAGGGTGTGCTTGGATATTAAGAAGTGAGATGATCCTCTTAAAGTTCCTTGAAGCTCCAAACCAGAACAAACCTGCTGATAAAAGGAAGAGGATTGATACTTAGGCTCATCATAACAGCGCGTTCTGTTGTCATGAACACACACTGCGGACTCAAAAGAGTCGCGGGGACGAATCAGGAAATATTCGCGATTGTTTTTCGCGGTGCTTCACGAAACCGACGCGAAAACGCGTACAGCTCTTTACAACTGGGAGAGGAAGAACGCGTCAGTTTCGTTGGAGACAAGCAGGAATCCCCACAGCGCTTGGCCCATACATAACTCTTTCAAAAGACATCACCCACCACCACCATACCAGGGATCCACTGAGCAATCAACTGGAGCCAGAGGAATACGCCCGGGCTCACAGTCATGTACATTACGCGAGGCAACTTCCATCGGGCCTTCGACAATATCAAGAAGACATCCTTGTCCCATTCGACATGCAAACTCATCGTGTTCGTTTCCTGTCTCAACGTCGACGCTTTATGTGCTTCGAAAGTGCTGACAAGTGCCTTAAAGAAAGAGCTCATTCAGTTCCAGGTTGTGCCCATTGTTGGATACACCGACTTGAAACGACACTATGAGAAGCTTGATGATGACATCTCGAACATCATCCTCTTGGGTTGTGGTGCAATGGTTGATTTGGAGTCATTTTTTGAGATCAATCCAGAAGACTGGTTGGATGAATTGAATCGTAATGAGGATGGTTCTTTTATGACGAGGCGAAGCATATATGTAATTGATGGACACAAACCATGGAATCTCGATAACATCTTTGGTTCGCACATTGTTACCTGTTTCGACGATGGATTCATCGATAAGGAGTTGGCAGAGGAAAGAGAAGCATTCATGACACTGATGAGTCTACAAGATCAAGATAATGATGATGATGACGATGATGACGACGAAGAGAGTGATAGCGATGACGATACCGATAAGGATGAGGATGACGATGAGGAAGATGGAAACCCCACAGACGACGATGAAGAAGATGAAGATGACCTGACGAGTTCTCAGATTAGAAAGAGAAAGCACAAACAGGAGACTAAGTCCCGCAAACGTCAGATCAGGTCCAACGAAAAGATTGTGGAGCAGTATTATTCTACTGGTATGACCATCAACATTTCCGTCTCACTACAAGTATACACATTGCTCTCTGAGATTGGTGAGACTAACATCGAATCTCTATGGCTCACCATTATCGGCACTATCTCACTTGATTCACAATATCCGGAAGTGTATCGTGCCGCATTTGATGCACTTAAGGCGGAAGCTGGACGACTAAGTCCAACTGATAACACATCCAAGAATGCGGACTCATCTTCACTAACTGTTGATAAGGATTATTACCTGTTCCTTCTACGGCATTGGACTCTCTACGACTCTTTCTTTTACTCGAATTATGTCAATGCCAAGCTTAGTATCTGGAGGGAGGATGGAAGGAAGAAGCTTCACAAGATGTTTGCACACATGGGTATTTCCCTTCAGGATTGCAAACAGAATTGGATGTACATGAACAGTGAGATCAAGAACAACCTGCCGGAAACTTTTAAGAATGTTCTCGGTAGATACGATTTGGATGAACTTGTAAGGGATGGATTCTTGAGAACTTATGGATTCCGTGGTTCGTTATCTGCTAGTGAATGTGTTGAAGCTGTTAGCGCATTGTTGGAGCATGACAATGTACAAAAATTAGAGGAGAACGACGACGATATTGATGAATTAATTGTGAAAAAGGAGAAAGTGTGGATTTCTAACTTTTGGCAGAGTTGGGACGCTTTGGATAACAACATGGAACATATTCATAAGGGGTTGGAATATGCTAAGCAGTTTCAAAAAGTAGTCTTCAACACAGGTATGGCCGTGTTGGAAAAACGTCAATTGAGAAACTTGAAGATTTATAGACTTGTGGTGCTGGCTGATGGCCCTGATGTTGAGATGTTTAGGAACCCATTACTGCTTACGAGATTGGGTAATTGGATCTTGGAGTGTTGTGCTGAGATTGACAAGACGCTATTACCATTGGTGATGGCTTCCTTGAACGAAGCTACAGACACATATTTGGTGATAGGTCTTGCCCCACGTTATCCAAGAGGAAGAAGGGCCATGGAGGATCTTGATCAAACAACGACAATGTTGAACACTTTTAGTGTTGCCTTCCAACAAGTGGCCATATCAACAGGTGCCAAGGTGAGAATTGATTCTTTTGAGAGTTCGATCATTGAGATTAGAAAAGAGGATCTCAGTCCATTCTTAGAGAAGCTCACGCTCAGTGGACTTGTGTAAAATAATCTACAGCATGCATGCATTAAAGTGATATGGGCTAGTAAATTGTTCGTATGATATTCTGTCTATTATAAAAGCTACTTATTCAATATCTGGAGAGATCAAGATCTTAATGTGCTTATCCTTGTGGTTGATGAGCTCGAGGAAACCATTCTCAACACCATTCTTAAGACCAACCTTACCAGTGATCAATGTCTTAACCTTCTCAAGATCCAACTTACCAGTCTCAAGAGCCTTAATGACACCTTCGAAGTCCTTAGTCTGGTAACCAAGAGAACCGACAGATTTCTTCTCGTAGAGAGTCAAGTCCATGACGTAATGGGCAACGGATCTGTGTGGCCAGATGGCAACATTACAAGCGGTACCGTGTGCTCTAATGGCCTGGATCGAGGTGGTATAAGTGGCTGGAACACCGGAACAGTCAAAGGAAGCGGCGAAACCCTGACCTCTGTCAGCCAATTTCTTCAATTCAGCAGTGGCATTCTCACCAAACTCAGCTGGATTGAAGCCAACGGCACCCAGATTAACAGCCTGATCTCTTCTGATTTCAGCTGGCTCGGAGACGACAACGGTGGAGGCACCCTTGGCCTGCAAGACGAGAAGGGTAGCGAGACCAATTGGACCAGCACCGAGCACGAGGGCATCCTGACCTTCCTTGAAATCGGTGAGCTCAACAGCGTGCCAGACGACAGAGAGTGGCTCAATCAAAGCACAGACATCTAATGGGATCTTGTCACTAACCTTGTGGACGTGCTTCTGAGAGTACTTAGAGTACTCAGCGAGGGCACCGTTATCGACACCAAGACCCAAGAAGTTCAAATCCTCACAGGTGTTGGTATGACCCGTCTCACAAGAGAGACACACAGGTTCAGACTGTCTCTTGTTCTCCGGCTCAGTGAAGTAGTTTCTTCTGTCATCACAATGACCAGTGGCTTCGACGACAACGTGATCACCTGGTTTGACGTCGGTCACATTAGAACCAACCTCATGGACGATACCCGAGAACTCGTGTCCAATGACAAGTGGGAGCTTCTTACCAGAGATTTTATCACCGTCCTTGGCAGCATTAGCAAAGAAGATTGGGTGTTCGTACTCGTGCAAGTCTGAACCACAGATACCACAGAAGGCAATCTTGATGACAACATCGTCTGGCTTGGTGATCTGTGGGGTCGGAATGGCGGTGTTGTAACGGATATCCTCAGAGCCATGGTACTGGAGACCCTTCATTGTGTCTGGGTTGAGTTGCGAACGGGTAGTCGCAAATGATCTGAACGCAGTGGAGGTCAATGGGGCAACGTTAACCCTGAGAGGTGCCCTGATGGAGAGGGCGAGGGGCTTTGAAGTGGATTTAACTGCGGATCTAAGAGAGTTTCTAAGCATTGTTGCTATGCTTGTCTTCGAGAAGCCAGACTTCAAAGGCTAGAGTTCAGAGTCTGAGTGGGGGTGTGATTCTTAAGTATCACCTTATGACAAAGAAGCAGGCCCCCGGGGGGTAAGTGCATAAACTGTAGACCCAAAGGCTGCGGGCCGCAGTAGGGGGCCCCCACATTGGAGACACGGAGTTTGGAAGGGTGCTCCTTCTTTGGCCGGCGTTAGGAGTTAGGTCTTGGTTGCTCCTGTGTGGTGTCTGCTGTGTCATGCTCTGATTGTTGCTTTCACAGTGGCTAGATTGAGCAAGTCATGGCCCCACAATAGCAGGTTCTTCCCGAGCATCGCCGCGCAGATATCTGACGGGGTGGAGTCCGGAATCTAGATACCCGGATTGTGGCGCAACGAGTTTCCTAGAGTTTTTACGAGACTGGATCTTACATCATGCTTGTGTATGTATATCACTAGTGTTCTTTCGTTGGCTGGCAAAGTGTGATTTCCCCTGTCTTCACTGCCTTCATCTTTGGGTGGTATTGCCCCACTGTGCGCGTACCTGACCGGTTAGAGTCAAGTTTTAGTACCCCCACAGACTAAGGTTTACGTATTTCCCTAGTTTCACACGATTCGGATGCACTCTCCGTACAGTGAAACAAGTGTACATCTGAAGCTGTAATGTAGACGACAGGGAGATGTACGTGTCGGCTAAAGATTAAGAAATAAACGATACTTTTAGCCGACACCTGTATGGTGTCCAATCAGCGTGATGGACGGAACACACTTCAAGTTCTGCTAACATATGATGCAAGAATGAGTCGGGGCCTCTAGAAGAACACTCAAATGACAGGCGCTCGTTATGTTTCCGGTAGCGCCAGCTAATGTTCTTAAGGGGTTCCGATATGTCTACAGGTTCTATTCAAATTTGAAGCCTTTTATTCTTTCCCAACTAAGCTCTACCAGCAGTTCTTGGCTTAGCTCTAATGATGTTATCCACTCTCAAAAGAACTTCAGCAGCTTCCGAGGCAGAACCCACCACAGCTCTCTTGAGCTTATAAGACTCAACAATACCCAATTCTCTCACATCTGTGATTGTTCCATTCTCCAAATCAAGACCCGATGTAGTCATACCATTGTAAATGGCAGATCTAAGCTTTGTAACAAGCTCAGAGGCATCGAAACCGGCATTGTCAGCGAGAATAGTCGGTAGCTGTCTCAAGGCACGAGCAAAAGCTTCAACGGCCAAAGCCTTTTTACCTTCAACATTCTGAGCAGCGGTATCAACAGCCTTAGACATAATCATTTCAGCACAACCAGCACCGAGAACGGTTCTAGTCTCCTTTGTTGTCTGTGAAAGAACAGAAAGAGCATCATGGAGAGAACGCTCAGCTTCATCGAGAACCTGCTCTGTGGCACCTCTCAACACAATAGTACAAGCTTCACCAGCGGCACAGCCAGAGAACTTAGTCATAACATCTTCACCAATGATAACTTCTTCAATGGTCTTACATGTACCGAGCTTGACAAGTTCTGGGTTGTCAAAAGTGGAGACAACCTCACCACCAGTAACGAGGGCGAGTCTTTCAACACCTTCAAAATCGGCATGCTCAATGGAGTTAATACCAGCGTCAGTGAAGAGCTGCTCTGGGTAATCGTAAATCAGTTGACGGTTGATGAAACAGTTGATACCAAACTTGGAGATCTTGGCAACTTTACTCTTCATCTTTTCACGTTCAGCTTTTTCAAGCTCAGCAAGCTTTGATGTGGAGTCAACTTTAAACTTGGCACCAAACACTTTAACCTTGTCTGTATCGAGAGATGTGTTTGCAATGAGAATTTTGGCATCTTCAATCTTTTTTGGTTGAGAGTTACCGAAACGCTTGTTCAAGATGAAACCTTCATCGAGGAATGAATCCGAGAGCTTACCACCAATTTTTTTGATGATTTGAATGTGTTCGAGGTTTGTAGATCCTTTAAGTCTAAGAATGGCATCAACTGCAAGCTTGGAGAACTGGTCTTTATCTTGACTGAGAATCTTGGAGGACAATGTTGTCTTTGAGATACTAAGAAGATCGTTGTAGAACTTGTCAGAATTCTGGGAGTGGTCGACGGCAACTTTCTCGAGAGATTCCAATGCAGCATTAGATGCGATTCTGTAACCTTCAATGATTGTCTGTGGATGAATTCTCTGATCAACGAGCTTCTCAGCTTCTCTAAGAAGTTCAGCAGCGAGAACAGTGACAGAAGTTGTACCGTCACCAACTTCATCATCTTGAACCTTGGAGATGTTCACGAGCACCTTAGCAGCTGGATTATCGAGAGGGATAGACTTGAGAATGGTGGCACCATCGTTTGTCACGAGGGATTGATCAGAGGAAGCACTCTGAAGAAGTTTATCCATACCTTTTGGACCCAATGTTGACTTGACGAGATCACCAACGGCGATGGCACCGACAAAGGCAGACATACGCGCGTTCTCAGCACGCTCCTCTGTGACTTGGTCACCGTAAATGTTGACACTCATGATGATTTGTTACAAGTCTGTAAAGATACAAGTTTGTAATTAAGATACAAAAGTCAAACGTTGATGGTGGCGTTCAAATTGACACTCTTTTTGTCCTTCGATGGCCTCGCGCGCTCGTCGTTTCGCCGACGCGTTTTTCCAAAAGCGCGATTCGTTTGTCGCGAAGTCGTTTGATGGGGGGCCTCTGTGGAGTTGAGAGGTTTAGCTCATGGGATATTTCGATATTTCGTTAGGTTGAAGGCTCTGATGCATTGGTACAGTGACATCAGTGAGCATCAATTATCATATACTTATTAGACTTGACAAACTATGATGATATTAAGTAATGTCTGTAAATTATTCAAATCTAGTATATATCAACAGTTTGAAAGTGTTATACCAAGGACCTACGCTAATATAACAGTTTTGATCTGATATGATCCCTTAATCTTGAATACCAATCATTCACAACTCATTCATTTACACCATCGATAAAAAAGATAATAGTTCTTCAACAGATGAGATCACTACAATTTAAAGACAGATCACTACAATCTAAAGACCACCACACCAACGTTGCCCTGATGTCTTGTTATCGCGAAAAGTTCGATTTCGATTCTCGCGGATGCAAAATTTTTCGAATCTTTCACATCTTCCCTAACATTCTTTCCCACTCTTTTATAAGACTAAGTCATATTCATCCCTAGAATAAGCTTCTCGTGAGGATCCATCAATCATTCACACAACGCACTGATGTCCGTCAAGTGATTGTTTGCTAAGCTACAACCTTTTACCCGGTCTGTAAAACGTAAGTACTCAATTCTCAAAGAGATGATGGAGACCGAACATACAAAAGCTGAACGAACACCTTTTCAAGTGATGACACACCTTTTTGTTGCTCGAAGACTCCGGTCGCTGTGGGCACAATGATTTCTCAAGACTACAACGGTATCTGATCCTCGAAAAAAACAGTGTTCCTTAAGGCTTGTGTTTCTAGTCTAGCTCACTCTTTCACACTACCTTTCGAGACCAAGTGACTAACAGCTAAGAAAGAATGTCCAAACGTACGGCGTTGAACGTTCGTTATCGACACGCTCTGCCAGTTCATCCAATTGAATTGCCAAATGTCGTTCCACATAACCCGCTCTCGTGGCTGTACTGTCTGTACGTCTTTTGGACATCAACTGTCTCTATAAGTCGCACGACTGTAACTTGTGATGAGAATGGTCACTTCTTCGTTAAGGACCCACAACACATGAATGTATTGTGGTCCGAAGGTTTCTTTGGTAAAGGTGTCTTTAGTCGTTCCGATCCAACTTGGAATGACAGAACTCAAAAGAGACTTGGTATCGGCGAGTTTAAGAATCTTACCATGGAGGAGATTACTGCTATCCGTCGTGAGGAGAGAAAAAAGTTCAAAAAGGAGAGAGCTAATCTTGAATCCAAGCAAGCTGAGCTTAAGAAAAAGGGTATCGTTGATCCATTTTTGGAGGAGAGATTGAAGTTGAAAGAATTGAGGGATAAGGACATCTCTGTCAAGCTGGAAAGAGAAACTTATATCCGTGAGGAAGACTCTGAAATATTGGATGATAATGGCCATCTCATTAACATTGAGACACTTCAGCTTCAACCATCTGAAGTGTTTTTCCTTCACTTTGCTCTCCAGGCTACTGATGTCTATCAAAACTCTATCAAACTCTCCACTTCAGACTTGCTCTCAATCCTTTGGCCATCTAGACTCGCTGACGACAAATTCATTTTGAATTATATTGTCTACCACCATTATCGCTCTCTTGGGTGGTGTGTCAGATCTGGTATCAAGTTTGGTACTGACTGGCTACTCTACAAGCGTGGGCCTCCATTCCACCATGCCGAATTCACTCTTCTCATCTTGCCTAACTACAAAGACGATGTCAAGAATTCCAATATCGCTAAGGACTATGTCTGGTTGTCAAGTTTGAATAGAGTTGTTTCTAGTGTTCGTAAGAATCTGGTGTTGGTTTTTGTCGATGTGCCTGATCAGTCTGCTATTGACGATGCTAAAAGTGTTTCGGAAATTTTAAACCTTTATAAGATCCATGAGGTCTTGTATAGGCGCTGGATCCCTAATAAGAATAGAGATTGATCTTAACTTGTATCAAATTCGTAGTGTTCCCTGGCTTGTAGAGTGGTTTATCAACAAGGATGTACGTAACACGACACCAAAAGGGTCTACACATGGGTCTATCATAAGCATTCATTACATTTTATATCAACTGATGGTCACACCAGACCGTTGTAGGCCTTATTAACCCAACCACAATCTCTCATACCTTCAACAGCAGCTTTTGGGCCCTTAACCGGATCATCATACAATCCATTGAGCTTTTCATCGCTTGTGGCTGGTTTGGAGATGCACACAAAGTTCGAATTATCAGGAAGCACACACTTGAGTTGTGAGCTTGGGAAGGGACACGGACAGTCCATTGGTTTGTTCACACAAGCTTGTGTGTCTGGACAGAGGTAACGATTACATCCATTGTTAAGAAATGAACTTTCAAAGTTCACAGAGGGCTGTTGTTGCTGTTGCTGCTGTTGTTGTTGCTGATTCCCGAAAAAATTGAAGAACTGAGCGTTGGCAGTGGATGCAAGCAGAAGAATGGGCGTGAGATAAAACATCGACGTTAATGGTGGAGAAATGTATCAAGAGGAAAGATGAGGTATGGTTTCCACCGTGTTCTCTTTGAGCTCTTGATTTGTCCGCGATTTTACGAGATGGTAAGCGCACTCTGAGAATACTTCAACTTGAACCTCATCAGGAGTTATTTCATTTCATTTCACCCTTTTACATACAAATAGATGGGTTTCAAATGATGCCGATGCAATAAATATGACAATAAATACACATTGTGGGTCGCCTATTCTCAATTACCGCCACTGGAAAAAGCCACAAGAGTACTTGACTCTATCAGCCTCTGATCTAACTTCACCTTTATCCTTAGCACATGTCCAAAACTTCTTTCCCTTGTTATCATCAGTTCTGGCAGTTTTCAAGATACATGGGTTACCATGTTTGCACTTTGGTACCTCTTCACCACTGAGTGCAAAGCGGCCATTGACCACGCTTACAGTGGCGACCGGTTGGGATGATGAAGAAGGTGATGGGGGTGTTGGGTGTGGAATGTCATCAAATGGGACATATATCTCTTCCGACGGTGATTCAGGCACGACAATTGTTTCTTTTTGGACAGGCTTTTTGAAAAAAGAGAGGACAGATCGGGTGGAGTTTGATGAGCTGGACTTTTTCATAGGTTTGACAGGTGCTTTTTTCAATGCAGGTGCTGTTTTGGGCTTCTTCACATACGGAGCAGTTGCTGGTGATGATGCTGGTGAGTCTGATGCTGGTTCACTGGACGGTCTCTTTCTAGCAGCAGCAAACATGGAATCGAGTGTACCGGTGGTGGAAAATTTGTAGGCAAATTTAGCTTCGAGGCGGGGGAGAGGCACATCCGGCAATGGTCCTTCAATGTCGGTGACTTCGAAGTCACTGAATACCGGGCAATGATCTGATCCCATCAAGAATGGCCAAATGTCAGCGTTTCTTGTTCTCCCGGCGAAGTCTTCGGTAGCCAAGATCAAATCAATTCTGGATCCAAAGTTTCCCGGCCTTGAGTTGGTCATCGTATTCCAGACGGTATACATTCCTTGTCGCCTTCCCTGTATCTTTCTCGTGGTATCTATAAGGACCCTTTCAAGACCACCATCCCTCCGTATCAGCGAGTCCATGAGGATGTCATTTAATAACCGACGTGGAATCGACTGCCAGATGAATGCAAGAACCTGTTCTTTATTCGCCTCTTCAAACTTCTCTTGTGTGGCACGGCGTAGTTGACGAGCTTTGAAAAGATCAGACATAGCATCAGCACGATCAATGAGGTCCCTTGCGATATTGATGTCACCCATCAGGATCACTTCTTTTCCCATGCGTTTTAAATTCCGTACCCTTGCCAGAAGAGCTATTAAGAACTGTACTCTGAACTCTTCGCCTTCTTCAGTACCCATAGAGTTGGCAGGACAATAAACAGAAATTACCACTGTATTGATTGCAAGCTCAATGACAACACAACGTCCTTCACTATCGATATTGGTTGCAACTTGGTCATCAACCTCGGGGTATCCACCGATGGCGTTATCACTCTCTTTGTATGGAATCTTTGTATCGTGTGAGGTCAAGATACCAGTGATGCCCTCCTCCGCTTTAACGACTTTCAAGCTTTTCTTTACTGATTCAGTCTCGTTTTCATTTGGAATTCTGACATAGACACCGACACCAGCGTAGCCTTTCTTAACTTGTGGGACAGAGATGAATGAATGGTACCCGTCAATCTTTGCCACAGTGGCATCCACATCCTTCTGTCCAACTTTGAGCTCCTGTAATGTGATTATGTCGGCATGAAGGGCACCAAACATCCCCGAGAGGGACCGTAGACGCGTCCATGGATGATAATGGAATACTGTTCGTACACCGTTGATGTTGAAGGTGATGAGGCGGAGATGTGTGCTGGGCTTGGAAGGAATGCGATCCAAGACCGACCCAGAATCCTCTGATTGGGACATACCAGTAGCCTAATTATGAGAGAGGAGCAGTCAGTGATGCTTCCTCGTAGGTGAATTGTCCCAAGTGAAGGATAAACAAACTTGGTTGGTGGCAATGCCGGATCAACATGTCGCGCATGGCTTCATGATGAAGCTTGGGGTTACAAAGTCTGGAAGTTCTACTGCTAAAAGGATATGTTACATGCTCGTTTATCATTACAATTTCGTGTCGCATGTTGTCTCACTAACAGAGATGGCGGCAGCGACGTCCTCCAGTCCAAACATCACCAACGAGGGCGTGTATGTTATCAAAGCTGACCTTAGCTTAGGTACATCTTCCTTCTGTACGCGCACAAGCGCCCTCGTGTCCTTTGTCTCGAGAATATCAGTTTCTATGGCCGTTCCAAATACTCCAAACATCTGTTTCAAGGCTGTCAGTATGAATGTTTGCCATGTAACTGTATCGGTTTCGATGTCCGAGATCTTCGATGCCTGTGATGGATCTGGGTTACTGGTCGTTTGTTAGTCTTGAGTCCATTGGGAGCATAGAAAGAAGAGAGACACGAACAGTTGTAGTGTTAGGTACTTGAAACCAGCATCATCATCACCTTGATTGAGCGACATTGATGGCGTTGTTGTGTTGCGAGTGGTCTTCTTACGTTTGGCTCATCACCAAAAGTTACATGAAAAAAGTAAACCACGACCAACAAGATAGGAGTGAATCCATCATTCAGCACAGCCCAACCACGACACAACGAACCATCACATGCTCAGGCAAATGTTCCGAAAGACCACATCATGCTTTAGCACGGTACGATGCCCAAAGGCTGACACTTGCCGCATTCCAAACTGTCTCTTCTCACATAAGTCACCACCCCCACTCCCCGACCTCAAGCGTCCCATCACCACGGAAGCTCCATCATCGGAGGCCAAGAGACTTCGAGTCAACTCCGAACCCTCATTGGAGCAAATACCAGCAGATCTGAAGAATGGAATATCGGGACAGCCGTTAGCTACAACAACTGAAGAAGATCTCAAGACATGGACTCCCAAACAACTCAATACCGTGGGTGCCCCCGCCACTGTCCAACAACGAATGCGTTACATCGCTGCCATTATCAATGCCTACATCCAAAATAATGTCCCACTTCCACGAAAGACTGCTGTGGAGCATGAGTATCAGATTGCGAGGGCATCATCCAGATACACATACAATCCAAAGATGAAGCAATTTATCCAAAGGGCTAAAATGAATGCTACCATGTACTTCAAGCCCGATCGAGGGAATACTAAGACAATGACCAAGGAAGAGACATATGCAGCTGTCAAGTCACTGGTACATAATGTGGAGAAGCTTAAGAGAAACGGATACATCACAGAGATACCATATGACGATGGATCATTAGTCACTGATGGGCAGAAGTGTAATCGTTGTGGTAACGATTTCCTTCTGTCGGAGATCAATACGGAAATATCATGTCAGTTCCATGAGCGCAAGAAGAGGATCGAGAACAATGACAGATATTGGGAATGCTGCTCCCAAGTTGTTGGTGAGAGTCAAGGGTGTAAGCAATCCAAGCATCACGTTTTCAAGAGCCAAGATCCTACGGAGCTACACAAGTTGATCCCTTTCAGGAAGACTCCGCCTCCAAAAGAGCCTGGCATGATGAACATTGTCGGTCTTGATTGTGAGATGGGCTACACCTCCAAAGGTATGGAGTTGATCAGACTGACAGTAATGGATTTCTATACTGGCAAAGTGTTGTATGACGAGGTTGTCAGACCATCTGGAACCATTCTGGATCTCAATACAACTTGGTCTGGTGTCTCTTCTATTCCCGATGATGCTCTCAACTTGGACCAGATGTTATCTGTCGTGCTTGGTGGGCTAATAAACAATGAGACAATCATTGTGGGTCACGGTCTTGAGAACGATCTCATCACGATGCGTATCGTGCACAATCAGGTGGTAGATACTGCAGTCTTGTTCCCAAAGTCCCTTGATAGGAAATATGCCCTGAAGGATTTGGCATTCCAGTTTCTTGACCGAAAAATTCAGAGTGGTGAGCATTCATCTGAAGAGGACTCACTTGCTGCAATTGATATTATCAAGACCCACATCTCAAGAACCGACCATAAATAGAAAATGAAACGATTATGTCACCTTATCTAAACGCGCCTCCACAATAGCCAAACGTTCGAGGATTTTCTCCTGATTTTTCAAAATCTGTCTCAAAACCATCTTCATATCTGATTCATCAGTTATGGTGTTACTATCTGTGGTTTCTACCAAATTTGTTGCACCATTTCTCTCAAAAGTCACTGCTCTCTTCTTTCTTGGTTGAGTGGCCTCTGCCTTCAAAAACTTCATAACATTCTTAGCTGACTCGGCATTCTTCATCGTGTTAAGACTGGTAGTTAGGTCCATCTCACTTTCATTCATACTTGTGTCATTTTCCTCAGCTGGAGGCGTCAGCTTTCTCTTCAAAATTGATCTCTGGGTGAATGAATCCATCAAGTTGTTGCTAGCTGGGTCCTTCTCCAAGGAGCTCGAGCGATTTGCAACACGGCTAATTGGTTGGTCAGACTGAGAGCCAGCTCTCTTTTTATTAGATGTGATCATGCGTGATGGGGTGGCATGTTTCAATTTACTTGAGGCCATTGGCATTAGTGAGTCAAACGTAATGGCACCAGCCTTAGAAGACGATGCAACTGTTGGTGCCACGAAATTTGGTACCGGAGGCGGAAAGGCATGTGAGCGATCAACACTCTGCGCTTTTGAGTTCATGACACGACGTGGTGTGGTAGCAAAGATCTGATCAGCTGTCATATTTGCCTTGGTACCCTTAAATGGTGAGACTCGGCCTGGCGGCTTGTTCATGGGATCATCCTTCGCTGGACTTCTTCGAGTTGGAGAACTCAAGAGTTTTGGAGGAGATCTCGAAGAAAACTCCAGCACCGGTACATGACGCAGTGTGTTTGTTGAATCCTTTAATGGGCCCATTTCTTCTCGTGGAGAGTTTAGAGTTGTTAATAGAGTCACAACTCTAGTTATGTTTTGTTTACCAGGCTTTGTTTACTTTTTGGATAAAATTACGGTTGCTTGGGTGATAACAAACAACAAGATGCGCGAAATCTGCCATCTATTCCCGGGTGATTGAGATCCTCTGGGCTCCAGGCAGCTACTCCATCAGCATGGTGTTTCAAGAAGCTGATAAACCACAACCTTTCAACGAGGCGGTTAAAGTGTGAATATCGCCAGTAAATCTAATTCAGTACTCTGATGACCAAGAAGAGTGACGAGGTGAAACGTCAGTTGTTCAAAGGGTTCCACACCGCTGGATCTGCCCTCGATAACTCCACATCCAACCTTCTATCACGAACACTTCGCAAGGAGTCAGACAAGTACAGGCGAGCTGGTGAGACGGCACTTGATGAGCAACAGTTTGTGATTCACAAGTCGACCTCACCAGAGTACTATCAAATCTTCAGCTCTCGTCATCCTCTACGAGAGTCGCGCCTTCAGGCGATGTCCCAGGCGGAAACGGCTCTCGACGAGTTGTTCCGCCGCAACGGAGCAGATGATTCTGGATCTGAAGACGACGACCCTGATCTGTCGTCTATTGCACCACCAAATCATATTCATCAGGACGACATACTCATCAGTGTTCCAGGGTATTCGAGAGAGGAAATCACAGCATCCAAGCGACTTAGCATCAATGATCGTAAGAACGTTCGTCTATCTAAAGTAAGCTCTTTGGAGCGTGCATTCACCAACACAGACTTTCTCAAAGATTACCCACATTCCAAGATACAAGAGTATCGTGCCCTCAACAACGAATTTAATGAACGCGTTGACATCCTGAAAGAGGAATTGAAGCTTCGCAAGCAACAGGAGCAGCAGATCATTGATGCCGACTCTACGGACAGGGAAAGCGAGATAAGGTACCACGAGGCCAGGTTGGAGATACTACGAGAGGCAGTTGCTAATCTTGATAGTGACAATTGGATGTATCAGACTGCCGAGTACCAGAAGTCACCTTAACCCGAGACCCAATCTCACTGATGATATTATTTACGATCTTTTACAAGGGCACGCCCTTGCGATAGCTAACGAATGTAACGACCAAGCAATCTCTGAAATAGCTCGTATAGTCTATGTTAGTAGTTACAGCTGCCAATATTCCAAGTACCTATTGTGGTTTCCGCATGGTGGATTAAACGAACAACTCGACGCGCGGAACGAAAAGAAAACACTCGTACGCATCTCTTTGTACTGCCATCTCCCCCTTACTCGACGACCACAATCCACAAGCACCAGAGATGGCACCAGAAAGAAAAGTGGCCCTCATTACGGGTACTAACAGGTATGTCAAAATTCTTTCGAGTCACACTTCGGATTTTCCACTAATAGCCAATACTGCAGTAACCTCGGCATGAACATTGCCTACCGTTTGATCGAATCTGAGCTCGACGACACCCGACTCACTATTATTGTTACCTCTCGTACTCTTCCAAGAGTACGCGAGGTTGTTGATAACATCAAAGAGTATGCTGGCAAACTTAAACGTTCCGGAATTGTTGACTTTGACTATCTTCTTGTGGATTTCACCGATATGGTGTCCGTGCTCAATGCCGCATACGAGCTCAATAAAAGATACACCAAGCTGGACTATTTCTTCGCTAACTCCGCCCAGGGAGTGTTTGATGGCATTGATTGGATCGGTGCTTGCAAAGAACTCTGTTCTAACCCAGTCAAGGGTGCTACCGACCCACATTACAAGATTCAGCGTGTGGGTGTGAAAACACGAGACGGAATGGGCCTTGTTTTCCAATGTAACGTTTTCGGTCCTTTCTATCTCATCAAGAAAATCCAGCCACTTTTGGAAGCTGCTAAGGGTAGAATTGTGTGGGTGTCAAGTATCATGTCTGATCCGAAGTATCTCTCGTTTGATGACCTTCAGCTGCTGAAGTCGGATGCTTCCTACGAAGGGTCCAAGCGTGAAATTGATTTGTTACACATGGCAACATACAACTACTTCAAACAGCGTGGTATTACTCAGTATCTTATCCAACCAGGTATTTTCACCTCTTTCTCCTATTTCAAGTTCCTTAACTTCTTCACCTACTACGGCATGCTTTTCATCTTCTACCTTGCACGCTACCTCGGCTCCCCATGGGTCAACATAAGTGGTTACACTGCTGCAAATGCCGCAGTGTATGCTGCTAAGCTTGCCAATCCAAACTTTGAGAAGCAGGACCTCAAATATGGCTCGGCATGCTACAAAGATGGAAGTGAATACATTAAGCTGCAAGAAGTCGATGGCACGGGTGCTGAGGAGCTGTTAAAATACTTATCTAAGCTCAAGTTGGAGTGGGATGAGAAGCTCAAGGACCAGATCACAAATTCAAGACAAAATGACTGAAATAATAAATATTACTAGAACCTCATGCACTCTTGTAGAACAGCACAGCCCTTAGAAGCGTTGACAGTCATCCATAATCTTCACGCACACACAGCCTGGCTCTATTGAGCGGAGTGCGCTTACCAGTTTCGGAAAGGCTGTCAGCCGGGATCTCCGACGAAATTCAAACTCCCCATAACAGCACATTCGCCTCCAGGTGATACAGAGGCATTGTGTTCTCAAACATCAAGAACTATGAACATCCTCAAACTTCAGGTATGTCAATTTTCGATTGCCTTTGCCTCCGATGTGGTCCGGGTTGCGGTGTTTGCCCTCTGAGACCACACCCCCTTTGACTATGGAGCAAAGGAAGGCGCACTTAAAAGGCACAGCTACTAATTCGTATCCACGTAGAAAAAGTTCCCCGTCCTCAAGCAGGAGGACCTCTTCGACGTTATCGAGCAGTTCCGTGGCATTGACCTCGAGGACAAGGGCTATGTTGAGAAGCAGACCGTTATCGAGAAGCTTTCCGGTTCAGGTGAAGGCTCCTATGATGAAGTCCGTGAGACATTAAAGGACGTCTCTGTCGATTCTTCTGGCCGTGTCGAGTTGGATGACTTCGTTGAGCTCGTTGCCAAGCTAAGAGAGAACAAGTCCCAACCGCCATCTGCTTCTACCCCTCAGAAGATTCAGCATAAGGGAACTGGTGCTAAGGCATCCATTGTCGTTGGTGGTAAGACATCAGGAACCACACACACAATCAACGAAGAAGAGAAGACAGAATTCACAAAGCACATCAACTCTGTCCTTTCCGGCGATCCAGATGTTGGCGACCGTTTCCCAATTCCAGATGACACATTCCAGATCTTTGATGAGTGTAAGGATGGTTTAATCTTGTCCAAGCTTATCAACGACTCTGTGCCAGATACCATTGATACTCGTGTTCTCAACTTCCCAAAGAAGGGAAAGGCTTTGAACAACTTCACCATATCTGAGAATGCCAACATTGTCATCAACTCCGCCAAGGCTATCGGATGTGTTGTCGTTAACGTTCACGCCGAGGACTTCATTGAGGGAAAGGAGCACTTGATCCTTGGTCTCATTTGGCAGATCATTCGTAAGGGTTTGCTTAACAAGATTGATATCAAGCTTCACCCAGAATTGTATCGCTTGCTTGAAGATGACGAAACATTGGAGCAGTTCCTCAGACTTCCACCAGAGCAGATTTTGCTCCGTTGGTTCAACTACCACCTGAAGGCTGCTGGTTGGGCTAGACGAGTCACAAACTTCTCCAAGGATGTGTCCGATGGTGAGAACTATACCGTTTTGCTCAACCAATTGGACCCACAGCTCTGTTCCCTTGCCCCATTGCAGACCACGGATCTCTTGACTAGAGCTGAACAGGTCTTGGACAACGCTGATAAGCTCGACGCCAGAAAGTATCTGACCCCATCCGCCCTCGTGAAGGGTAACCCGAAGTTGAACCTGGCCTTTGTTGCTCATCTGTTCAACACTCATCCTGGTCTTGATGCTTTGGACGAGACTGAGGCTCCAGAGATTGAGGAATTCGATGCCGAAGGTGAGAGAGAGGCCCGTGTCTTCACATTGTGGTTGAACTCCCTTGAAGTTGACCCACCAGTTGTTTCCTTGTTTGAAGACTTGAAGGATGGAACGATTCTCTTGCAGGCCTTTGAAAAGGTTCTTCCAGGTTCCGTCAACGCCAGAAATGTCAACAAAAGACCAGCTACCGGTGCTGAACTGTCCAGATTCAAGGCTCTTGAGAATACAAACTACGCTGTTGAGACAGGTAAGGCTAACCACTTTTCCCTTGTTGGTATTGAAGGTTCTGATATCGTTGATGGTAACAAACTCTTGACCTTGGGTCTTGTGTGGCAGATCATGCGTCGTAACATTGTTCTCACACTCAAATCCCTCAATCAACAGGGTAGAGAGCTTACAGACTCTGATATTCTCAAGTGGGCCAAGGCTAAGGTCTCCGCGGGTGGTAAGACCACTACAGTCCGCTCCTTCTCTGATCCATCTATCGCCACTGGCCACTTCTTGCTTGATGTCCTTAACGGTTTAAAGCCTGGCTACGTTGACTACTCCTTGGTGCACCCAGGTCACACTGATGAAGAGAAGTACGCCAATGCCAGACTTGCCATCTCCATTGCTAGAAAGCTTGGTGCTCTTATCTGGTTGGTCCCAGAGGATATTAACGAGGTTCGTTCCAGACTTATCTTCTCCTTCGTTGGTTCCCTTATGGCTATTGACAACTAAGACGTGACGTCGTTTTGTTGATACCTTACCGTGTATTATATGTGTTCGTTTTTGTAATGCTTTTTCAAATGCTATGGACAGCTAAGAATTAATCCAGTAGATGACTACATTATACCTCTGCTTAGTCAACTCCACTCTTCCAAAATGCGATACATTCCCGCTAATATTGATATTGGCCGACTCAATTGCAAACTCAGATAGTAATCATTAGCAAAGGGGGCACCGAGAGCTTCAAGTTCAGGGCTGCAAACCTCTTAAAGGTTATCGCTATCAAGAAGATAGCTCATCTTCGCGTAGATGCGGGATCTTGAACGCGCACGCAAAACACAAAACAACACCTGTCTCGTCTCCACATCAGACTATTGGAAGACCCTACCATAAATAACATTCATGGACCTGTCTCATTTCGCCGAGGAGTACAGCCAGATTGCTGCCAATTCTTCGCCATACGAGCTGCTGAGGCGTCTGGTGTCTGATTGCTCACCAGAGGGGGCTCAACCAGAACAAGACTTAGCTTACGAGGAAGACGATGACGATGACGAGTCCACCCACAGCTCACCACCACCTGCCCTCTTGACGCCAGACCACCTGCTTCGGCTTTTCCGGATGGCTCTCTCAGAGACTGACTCCAATATCAAGGCTGGTCTCACCACATTTATCTCCCGCCTCCTGGACAAGGAGAACAACACCTTCTTCCGCCTTGAGCGCTCCTCCATGACCTTCACCATCAAGCCAACCACACACCTTCGAGGATATACTGCCCAGTTCTGGATTCGGCTCAACGATAACTCTGATGGTACCGTATTAACAATTGCTGACAAGATTCAGTTACGGGTTGAGTCCGGAAAGCTCGCAGTGTACGACCGCAACACTTTAATCGACAGATTTGACACATTCACACTGGACAAGGACGTCTTCTATCACATCACGATCGAGCATGAGCTATCCAGCAGTGGGCCGCGGGCAAGAGCCAAGCTGAGACTTTTCATCAATGCGGACTATATACAGCATGTTCGTTGTCCTTACCCATTTTCGACGGAACCGGACTTTGGAAGCACTGTCGTCCCATCCCTTAGTAACTCAATCACGATCGGATCTACGAAAACCAACATTGACTTCACAAGTATCCTGTTCCTCTCTGGATGTCAATGCTTCGAATGGATTGCACTGTCATACTTTCTCGGCAGATACTACAATGGCGGATATCAAGATGATAACTTGCTCAGGTTTTTAAACTACAACCAGAGGACTTGGTTCAATATCAAGTTGTTGGAAGTGACAAATAACACAGAGGGTAATCTTGATATGAATAACTTGCAGGTCAGGGTCTCAAAGGATAGGGTGTTACTGCTCTTCAACCAAGATTCTGTAGGATCGCCAGACTTTCAACTTTCGGACAACCAGGTGGCATCTCCCACCGCCGCCGCCACGATACTGGGGAAAGTCAACTTCTATTCATCTCAGGAGGTTTCAGAAGTATTTTACTCAATTGCACCGCTCGAACTCATCCTGGAACTCATTGACAGTGCTAACGATATCACCGCTGTACACAATTCCGTCAAACTCTTCTTCCAAGTCATAAACAGCAACTGGAAGTTTGTTCGTGAGATCGAGTCAACCAATGGTTACTCCACTCTGGCTACTCTTCTCAAATTCAAGAAATTGGAATTCAAAGAGAGCTATGAAGTTTCTATGCTTGAAACACACCTTGAATTCATTGGCTACAACTCTGACTCACCTTTCAACTCCATAATCACCAATCACATCGCCTATGAAACACTCATCATGGACTTCCAGCTCTGGAAACCAAACTCGACAGCCTCAGGAGCGCTTGATACTCCGGTAACTGAGCTACTATTATTCCAACTTACTGTTTTTGCGAGAGAGTGCAAGTACAATGCTTTTAACGTCATCAAGTTGAAGAAGATGAAGATTGTGAGGCGGCTCTTAACATATCTTGCTCACGGATTCTTCCCGAAGAAGACACATGCGAGTGTAGAGAGCTCATTGATTTTGCTCGTGAAGGCAAGTTTGTCACCAGAGACAATCAAAACACTCTCATCATTCGTCATCTATTCTTTGAATGAGGGTAATGATGATAATGCCTTGCTGGCACTAAGAGCTCTTTCTGATGTGTCACTGGATCCGTTATTCACTAATGCTGGCTACTGGAAGAAACTGTTTAGATCCGTTTCAATCAAGTACTTATTGCTGCTCATGCAGCTGGGTAAGGAGAACAAGCTTGTCATGCACTACGCATTGACACTTATCATCAAGACATTTGTGATGGCCAAGAAGGCCTCTGACCTCTTTATCAAGAATAACGGCCTGCACATTCTCTTTGCTTCAATCAGGGAGACCACGGTAGATCTTACCGACATCGGTATCCTGATAAAGGGTTCTTTTGGTCATTATGTCTATGATCACAACTTTGAAAAGCTGAAAGAGCCATATACAGTTACCACATTGGACACTGTCATCATCCCAGAGTTACATTATGTGATTTTCGACTTGCTTGAGTGGCTTGTGCTGAATGACATCTTCCAAGATGCCAGCCATGCCCATGTCATTGCCCTTCTTGATTCTTACACCAACTTTGTTTCTCAGTCAATGGAGAATAACCAGAGCATGGTAAAGACGTTTGGCTCAGATCGTACATTCTTGAGGAAGCTTTGCAACTTGGTGATCCTCCTTAGTAAGCCCCAGAACACCACAATCTACTTTGAGTCCTGTGAGAAAATCGTGGAACTACTTTCATCTATGATTGTTGGTAAGCTACTTAAGGGTGACCATCAGTCCGTTGAGGCCCACATCACAGGTGTCTTACAGGAGGTGGACGACAACAACTCTTCTAATATTCACACCATCTTCCTATGTCTTGTCTTTCCAAAGGTGCTTGTTCACCTCAAGGAGTTCTCACCTGAGTTTGAGGTCCTTCTACAGACGGACTCCATGAACTTCACCAACATCGCCATATTTCTTAATTTGCTGCAGCCTGAACTGTTAGTTGTTGAGTGGAACCCATCAGACTACTTCAATTACCTGTCTGTTGTGATGAGTCTGTTGGAGTCATACAAAAATGCTGGAAGAAGTTTGAAGAACACTCACTACCTCCAACTGAGCAAGAATGTCACACCGATCATGAACACACTTGTCTTTGTGCTCAAGGACTCAAAGTCAGAGGAACAACAAGAGAATTTCATTACGATGCTCATGTTCCATCAAGAATCGCTCTTTCGCAATGATTGCCTTGCGAATGACGGTGTTGCGAACCTGATGTGTCTTCTGCTTGAAATTGGGACATCTACCTCTACAGCTGTCTCTTCTTTGTCTTTTAATCTCTTGAGGGTCATGCTCATGCATCGCCACGATGACCTATCCGCAGTATGTGCAGCCATCACATTCAGGTCGTACGCCAGCGTTGCTAACTTCCTCGGCGAGGTGATGAGCATGAACGATGAAGATGTTGTCTCAGCCCTTCTTTCAAACACCCGCCTTTCCAACACTTTCAGTAGCCATCTCGAATCTATTGGTGGAAAACTCAACCGGAAGTACACCAAACAGGATCCAGTCTCTGTCGACGACCGTCTGACTGAGCTGTATGCCAAACACGACGCAATGGTTAAAAACAAGTATGAAAACATTGATCTGTTACTCAAGGTGCTCCAGAGCGAAAATGAGATCCTGAGGCTGAAAATCGTCCACACTGAAGCCACTCGTCTTTCAAGATTCCTTCAAGACCAACAGGACACCATCCAGTATGATATTGGGATCTACAACAAGATGAAACACGAAGCTAAGAAGAGAATGGCATTGCACTTTGATGAAGACTTGCCCATCTCTGCGTGGATCTTAGACTCCATGGAGGGTATTGATCGTATAAGAAAGAAACTGCTTCCATACGATGACCTTGAGCAGGATGAGAAGTTGAAGTACAGCATCGATGTTCCAGTGAAGAAGGGGGCTGAAGATGATGCTGAGGCTGCAAATGACCAACCACGTCTTGAGTCCTTGAGCTTGAATTCTTTCGAACTGATTGAGGGTGATGTTGTGGATGATGCTTTGTCTACCTACAATGACAGGAACCGAAAGGTATTAAAGAGTTTGTTCCCTGGTGATAAGATTTCTGAGATTTGGAATGTCAGTCAGGTTGTCGGTCTTGAGATTTATGAGGGCATCATGATTCTGGGCCACACTCACATCTACATCATTCAGAATTATTTCCATAAGGCTGATACAGACGAGATTGTTGAGATTGAAGATGCGCCAGAGGACAAGAGAGATCCAAGTGTTATGCTGATCACTGGTCAGTCCAAGCCAAGATCTGCACAAAAGTCCACATCTACTCAACACACCGTCCAATCTTGGGAACTTCGCAAGCTGACATCTGTGACGAAGAGGCGTTTCTTGCTCCGTGATGTTGCGCTCGAGCTATTCTTTAGCAATGGTCTCAGTTTCCTCATAACATGTATCAGAATCAAAGACTGTGATGCCATCTTCGCCAAACTCTCAACTGTCGCCACGAACTCCAACATTGATAGCGACTTGTCGAGCATCTTGAAGGAAACCAATGTGACCGGGGGAACCTTTGGCTCATCTAACAAGAACATCACCACTAAGCTAGCTAGTGTCTTTGGAACCGAGTACCTCAGCACTCTTGATGCAACCAAGAAGTGGCAGAACGGTGAGATGTCGAATTTCTATTACCTGATGATCATTAACACACTTGCAGGTCGAACATTTAACGATTTGACACAATATCCTGTGTTCCCATGGGTCATTGCCGACTACACAAGTAAAGAACTTGATCTTACCAATCCAACAACGTACCGTGACTTGTCCAAACCGATGGGTGCTCAGACTCCTCAACGTGCCCAACAGTTTAAAGATCGATATGAAGCTCTCCAGAGTCTCCAGGATGAAGATGCTCCACCATTCCACTACGGAACTCATTACTCCTCCGCCATGATTGTTGCTTCATTCCTCATCCGCCTTGAACCATTTGTTGAGTCATATCTCCTTCTCCAGGGTGGGAAGTTTGATCATGCAGATCGTCTCTTCTACTCCATTGAAAAGGCATGGCGCTCTTCGTCTAAAGAGAACACCACTGATGTTCGTGAGCTCATTCCAGAGTTTTTCTTCCTCCCAGAGTTTTTGACTAACATCAACGGTTATGACTTTGGTAAGTTACAAGATGGAACCGAGGTTTGTCATGTTGATTTGCCACCATGGGCCAAGGGTGATCCAAAGGTATTCATTGCTAAGAATCGTGAGGCGCTGGAGAGTCCATACGTCAGTGAACACCTTCATGAGTGGATTGACTTGATTTTTGGGTATAAACAGACAGGTCCAAGGGCAGTGGAAGCCATCAATGTCTTCAACCATTTGAGTTACCACGGTGCTATTGACTTGGACACGATTGATGATGAGATTGAAAGACGCAGTATTACCGGTATTATTCACAACTTTGGTCAGACACCCTTACAATTATTCCAGAAGCCACACCCTGCTAGAAATGAACTAGAAGGTCTGAATTTGGATCTGGCAAGATTGAAAAAGACTCCTCTGTTACTATATCAGACCAAGTTTAAGGAACCAATCCGGTATTTGCAATTCAAGACGCATAATGACAATACTGGTGACTCGTTCTGGAGAGGGTATCCAAACTTGTACCTTAGTGGTGATATTGAGATTAAGCCAGATTCGCATAAGGGCTCTGTCATGATCAACAGGAAGACATTTGAGAGGCTTCATGATGAGGAGATCACTACTTTGGCTAGAGTTGATGATGAGACTTTCGTTACCGGCTCCATGAGCGGTGTCATTCATGTTTGGAGATATGTAGTGACTGTTAAAGGGTTCGATGAGATGTTGGATTTTGAGGCACAATTGAGAGTGCATTCTTTCCCCATGAAGGAGCTTGTTGTTTCACCAGAGTTCAACATGCTGGTTAGTCTTGATACGAACGGTGAGTGCTACTTGTGGGACCTTGCTCGCAATGGTCTAATCAGAAAGATTGGTGGTGATATTTGCCATGTTGCAGTTGCTTATGATAGCGGTATGATTGCCACGTGCAAGGGTAATACAATCAAGCTCTTCACCATCAATGGTGAACCACTGGTGGCCAAGGAGTTTGAGAACACACAAAATATCACCGCTTTAAGCTTTGGTAACTCCAGAACTGTATCAACCATCAAAATCAACAATGTCGAGAGTCACGAGTATTGGAAGTATGAGGCAATTGTACTCACTGGATGGAGTGATGGTAAGTTGTTGCTTGACGAATTGAAGGTTGAAGACTCAGGATGGGTGCTGAGTACTCAGAAAGAGTTTGAGTTCATTGGGACTGCTAAGGATAAGGAGGTTGATAATTGTGAGATCTCGGTTGTTGAGGGGTACCTAAAAAGCTTTGTTAACTATGAGGAGGTGAAGAAAGGTAAGCTTGAGCTCGTTGCAGGTGATAGTACGGGTCGTGTTGCCGTTTGGAAATTATGATAGTGATACTCATGCCGCTAACGCTTTACGAAATGATGAAACGATGAGTTGTAGTATTTACGACAGGGAGAAATAGCACTAGAATAGAGTCCACTGAGGCTAGCCTTTCGGATTTAGCCGGCTACATGCTATCTTACTCCGGTAAAACGCCTACCATCTGGTGGATGGGCTTGTATGGGGCCTAGAATGATGTTGAATGTCATAACCTGAAACAGACGTGACTTAATGACCCCCTCGTAATGCTGGCTATGTCAGTGATTGGCGGTCAGGCGTTCTTCAGACCCTGAACGGACATTTGCGGGAAAGCGTTATGTGGCGCACTAAATTTCCAACAGATATCAGACGTCAGACTTGACTGTCTAAGGTCACTCGCCTTAACAACACTGCCCTTCCACAAGGTTACACATTCTCAATTACTCACTCATTCCCCCTAGAAACAAAGTGACCATGTGGTATTTGAGCATATGCATGACGGTATTTCAGTAGGTTGGCCAAATAATCTGCTTTGTCTTTTAATAAAGGTGCATCTTCCTTGGTATTTCCCCCTGCATCGTACTTTCACCGTATTATAAAAAGAGAGGGGAACACCCCATCCGTTTCGTAACTATATCCCCCAAGTGTCATCTTCTCTTGTCCTCATCAGTTCACATTATGCAACGAATCAATAGGGGACCCTTTGTCCCCAACGCATTCCTCACTGTTATCATCATCGCTGCGACCGTGATGGCACTACTTGGTGTGTTCCTTACTCCAACAGCATCCTCCAAGCAATACATTCTTGAGGTGAATGTCACATCTATCAATCTTGAGAAAGTTTTCCCACCTGATTCTGGTGATGTCGTTGATCAATACAGCTTTGCCAATTCGGGTCTCTCCCCAATTTAACGTGTTGGTTTCACTGGCTACTGTGCGGGCGACATCACCGATGGAGCTTTCCATGCTGACCACTGCAAGTCCATGGGATCCCACGACATTTTAAACCTTGAAATGATCCTCAAGAACGAAGTCAATGTTAGCATGATGGATCGCAGTCACATCCCTGAATCTCAAATTGATCTTCCAGATGGCGTCCCTACCCAAAGAACTACACGCCATCGAGCCAACCAGATGTATGGCGGAATTATGGCTGGTATGGGTCTTTCTACTGCAAATCTAGTGCTGTGTTTCTTATTGTACACTGCCGTGGATGGGCTAATCGTTTGGGCTGCCAAGCCTACCAAAGAGGGTACACCAAAGAGGACCGCCTTAGTCATTGCTCTCATAGTAGGGTTAATCGTTATTACTTTGCTCAGATTCGGCGCAAGTGCTGCATGGCTAGCCATAGCAATTGGTGGTGGCATCGGTATGAATCACGTTAAAAATATCGTTTCCGCTCTCAATCATGGAGTGAGCGATTATGGTATTACAGCAAAGACTGGTACGACCTCTTTTGGGTTGATGTTTGGAAGCATGGGTGCTACAATATTGTTCTGTCTCATATGGTACCGGGTTCAAGAGTTCAATAAAGTGACCATCGTGGATGATGATGTCTGAAACAGGGGCTCGCAAGATACTAACGTTTATACTGGTAACTACAGGGAGTCCATCACATCCTTCAGAAGACCAGCTACCGCCTTATAAGGATATCAATGAGAAGTAACTTTTTGCCATTGCTGTATACTGCTTCAATTACTTGCTTCAAAGCTCTTTCATTTTATCTCTTTGTATTATACTTAGGAGTTCGAGAAGTAGGAGTTTCCTTAGTAGTATTAGATACCTTCGAGGTAGGCTTGTCTGCCCGTTCATTAGCAGGGCGAGGTGAGCTTGCACTCGCTACAGCACAGATGTGGTCATCTGATCAATAATATGGCCCTTATTCAGTTCACCAGGAGACTTCAATGGAGTCTGACAGACTCCCCACAGCAGAGGTGAAGCAGGCCACTGCATATAGTGGTTTGGGCCATAACTTTGAAGATAGTGCCTTGCGGCAGAGCTCGTCTTTCAGGGAGATTTGACTTCAGAGACTACCAGTACATCAAGTAGAGCTTTCATTTAGCAGATACCGATTGGATGAGCGACAATGTGCGTTGACCGTCTATGGCAGTTTTTTCGGTTGCCATCGAAACCCATTGATAATGGCCATTCTAAGTTCACCCTAAGCCGGTTTGGACGCTCTCTCTCAACATTTGGTAGCGTGTTCCATAACAGGTGCTGTAACAATCCATATTGGAGCACGCATTGAATCCACTACGTACATGAATTACAAATGACAGAAGAGTTTGAAATAATGATATGCTACTGAAAATGCTTGATACGCTGGTCTAGAATGGGAGATAGCACCATGATTCTGTCAGATCTGAAGCCAAATCGGGAACCTACTTGCGCCACCGAACTCCGATGACGTCGTAGCGACACAAAGCAGTGACAAGACGATAGAAGACGAATTCCATTGCTTAAAGACTTAACAGCGAGTCGGGGGTACTGCGGAGAGATACGCGCCCTCCTTCCTTATCGGGTACTGTCGGTGCCCAAACCATGATTTGCGGACGTAAGTTCCCTTCACCTTGTCGGAGGCTCGATGTTCTTGTGTAGGTCGGAGATTGATCCGTAAACAGCAGGAGCTGATGCACTGTCATTGTCTTATCAGCAGATTTGCCTCCGCTTCCAGTTGAACTAGCGGAGATGGTGTATAAAGATACTAGACTGTCCACTTGATGAGACAGCAGACGGTTCATCAGTGGCCAGCCCAGAAAGTCAACCAGCACTCAGCCATGCCGTCTTCGAATAAGAATGGTGATCACATTGTTGACAGCACGAGTGTCACTGAGGGTGAAGTCTCTGATGTGAATATGGTATTATCTACAGTAATGTCGCCAAGTGGTGAGGTGATTGAGATCAAGATGAATGGCGTTGATGAAGCCATGATGTATGCCAATGATGATGAGAATGTTGAGATTGACCCGGTATACGAGAAGAAACTACTTCGTAAGATTGACTACTGGGTTTTGCCAATTGTATGTGCCTTGATGTCCTGTCAGTTGATGGATAAGACTACCAACTCGTACGCATCTATCATGGGCTTGAGAACAGATCTGAATATGACTTCTCAGGAATATTCATGGGTGGGTTCTTCATTCTACTTGGGATTTCTGGTGTTTGAGTATCCGGCTAACTACCTGATTCAAAGATTCCCACTTTCCAAGACTCTTTCTAGTGCTGTGATGATTTGGGGTGTGATCTTGATGTGCCATGCTGCCTGCTCCAACTCGGCTGGCTTCCTTGTTTGCAGAGTCTTGCTCGGTATGTTTGAAGGTTTCATGAATCCTTCGTACATTAAGATGACATCTCAGTGGTGGAAGACAAGTGAACAATTTATGAGAACTACTATCTGGTTCGGTTTCCAAGGTTTTGGTACATTAGTGGGTGCTGGTATCGCCCATGGGCTTACCACTAAGCGAGGTATGGAAGGTCACACTTTTGCATCTTGGAGACTTCTCTATATCATCACCGGTATAATCACTATTGTATTGGGTGCCATTTCATATGTTCACATTCCTGATATTCCAACCAAAGCTTGGTTTTTGAATGACAAGGATAAGAAGTATGTTGTTTCCAGAATTCGTGGTAATCAACAAGGATTTGGATCTCACAAGTGGAAGACCAACCAAGTCAAGGAGGCATTTACCGATGTGACTGTCTATCTGTTCTTCTTTTATGGTATGTCATACGCTATTCCAAACGGTGGATTTACCAACTTTGGTTCCATTCTTCTTAATCAGGACTTTGGTTTCTCCTCGACCCAAGCTCTGCTTATGAACATGCCAGGTGGTGGTATTGATATTGTTATTCCTCCTTTGGTTGCCTGGTTTAACTATAAGTACATGAATAACAGAAGACTTATCAGTTGTGCTATTGTCTATATTGTTGTTATTATTGGAATGTGTCTTCTCAATTTCACTCATCACAAGGGATCAAGACTCACAGGTTACTACAGTTTCTACATTGCGACTGCCACCATGAGTGGTGTCTGTTCTGTTGTGTCTTCAAACATTGCTGGATCGTCCAAGAAGAATATCGCTAATGTGATGTTCTTCATAGGGTACTGTGTTGGTAACATTGTTGGTCCCCAAACTTTTAAGGGCAGTGAAGCACCAGCCTACGTTTCTGCCAAGATTGCCATGTTGGTGTCATTCTGTGCAGGTTTCATCATCTTGCTCCTTCTGATGTTCATCTATATTAGAAGAAATAACATCCGTGACAAGAGACAGAAGGAGCTCGGTGAGAAGTATGTGGTTCCTGAAAACATTGAGTTTGCTGACTTGACAGACTTTGAGAACCCAGAGTTCAGATACTCTCTCTAGCGGGCCTAGAGATTGAAAAATGGGATATACACTAATGTTTTTAAGAAGTGCTTTTTGTTGTGATTAAGTAGTATGTAGCTGAGACCCTATATGGTCGGAAGAGTGTAAGTGTAAGTACTCCGGGCCCCCTATGGAGCCGCGACCGGGGCTATTCGCAAGTAGGCGTTCCCGGGAAATCCTATGCGCTTTCAGGGAAGATCCCAGTTTGTGGTTTAGATTAGTCCATGTCTTCTATGATCTTTACCAGTTGAAAATAGATACTATTAGTCCAAGAAGATAGAGGGAAAGAGAGCATAAGAGGAAAAAAACAGATGTGTACCCTAATCATAATCCCGATCAACTCCGATCACAGCCATTGGGTGCTAATGCACCCCACGACGAGTGCATACCATATTACCTTTTTTTAGATTCTTCTATCAATAGTTTAGCATATCTTGATGCGCTCGGTAAATCATGAGAGCCAATCATTGCCTCTGCTTACGTGTGCGAAACGCTCTTAAAACTTAGCCAGTGCTCATTTCCGATCCCCGGACGAAAGAGGAATTACCCCGGAGCTCGGCAGGACCCGGAAAGTACGCACAAAATCTGGGGAAGCAGCTTTAACCGCCGGGTTGCTCTCTCCTTTGTTAGTGTTATTTGTACGGGGAACAGGAGCTTTCTCCCCACGGGGCATATTTTGCGTTTCGCCAATGTTGTGCGGGAGGGGAGTAGTTGTTGTGTACCACATGTGTCTTTGCTACCCGTGACGTAAAACCCCCGGGGCATGTGCTGTGTCTTGGTTCTGATTTAAAAGGTGGGCTGCTTCTCCCATTCATAGGTTCTCCTTGCTGTCTGTGACTGGTTTCTGCTGCTGCTGACTATACACACACACACACACACACACACACACACAGTAATCAGATTACAATGACTATCAACGTTGGAATTAATGGATTTGGTCGTATCGGCCGTCTTGTTCTCAGAAACATCCTCAACGCAGACAAGAATGAGAACATCAACATTATTGCAGTTAACAACCCATCCACAGATGCCGAGTATGCAGCTTACCTGTTCAAGTACGACTCCACACACGGCAAATACCCTGGTAAAGTTGATCATGACGAAGATCACCTCTTAATTGACGGCCACAGTATCAAACTCTTCAGAGAGACAGATCCTGTCAATATTCCATGGGGTGAGTTGGGAGTTGACTATGTGATTGAGTCTACTGGTGTCTTTAAGGAGCTGGACTCCGCCCAGAAGCATATCATTGGAGGAGCTAAGAAGGTGATTATCACTGCTCCATCCAAGACGGCACCTATGTTTGTTGTTGGTGTCAATGAGCAAAACTACAAACCAGAGATGAATATCGTCTCTAATGCATCTTGCACCACCAACTGTCTCGCTCCATTAGTAAAAGTTATCCATGATGAATATGAAATTTTGGATGCTTTAATGACCACAGTCCACTCTGCTACTGCGTCTCAGAAACTTGTTGATGGTACTTCGAGAAAGGACTGGCGTGGTGGTCGTTCCGCCCCAGGTAACATCATCCCATCAACAACAGGTGCCGCTAAGGCTGTCGCTGCAGTCATCCCAGAGCTTAAGGGTAAGATTACAGGAACTTCATTGAGAGTGCCTACAATCAACATCTCCATTGTTGATCTCACAGTTAGGGTTGCTAAAGAGACAAGTTATGAAGATATCAAGAAGACCATAAGAGAAGCATCTGAAGGTAAGCTTAAAGGTGTTCTCGGCTTTACTGATGACTTTGTTGTCAGTTCTGACTTTACTAGTGACTCTAGATCCTCCATCTTTGACGCTAAAGCTGGTCTTGAGCTCAACTCACAATTCTTCAAGCTTCTCGCTTGGTACGATAACGAGTACGGATACTCGGCCAGAGTAGTGGACCTTCTCCAACATGTCGCACACGTCTCTGGGGACGCTTGATCTTAGCATAGCAGTGGTTTCTAACAAATATTCATGCACTTCTTCTTATAAAGATAAATTAGAACTAATAGAGTCTCCGGACAGTTGCGGCCAATATGCCTTAAAACATCCGCACACTGCGTGAAAGTTGACGCGTCGTGTGGCGCCTACCGTGTTTTCTTTAAGCGAGTCCCTTCTTATCAAGAACCTCTGTAGCAGAGATTCTCGGGCAAATTCAAATTATATAAATCATAGCTCTTTTACCACACTTATGAGATTCTTGGGAAGTTCATAATGCTTCAGCAACTATGAACAAAAAGTCAGAGTCGATACAGCACACACAATCAGTTGCTCAGACCCCTATTGGGATCAGTAATGATCCCTTCGATTTAGTTGGGAGCACCATTGCCCCAGAAGATCCATCTACGAACCACGCCAATCCCTTACAGCAGTCTATATCGCCATTTGGGGTAATTGAGAATGATGAGTTTGATGAACAGCGTGACCCAGAGATCACAATACAGCTGCTTTGGTCCTATAGGAGCGTCATCCTTGTTTGCCTCATGATCTCGTTCGGTGGGTTCCTCTTCGGCTGGGATACAGGAAGCATTAGTGGTATCATCGCATTACCATCATTTGAACACAAGCTTGGTAATTACGACCCAAAGACAAATGATTACCACATAGGAACCGTCGTGCACGGTTTACTTGTTGGATGTTACCATATCGGCTGCATAATCGGTGGGTTCACCCTAGTGCGTCTCTCAGATTTCAAAGGGCGCCGTTTACCAATATTGATTTGTTTGGTGATCTATATCACGGGCAATACAATCCAAGCTACTACATCTAGAAGTGGGAAATGGTATCAGTTTATGATTGGAAGATTCGTCAGTGGGCTATGTATCGGATCTTTGGGTTCTTTACTTCCGATCTTCATCTCTGAACTGTCGCCTGCAGTGATTAGAGGATCACTCACAACGTTGTATCTCTTATTGAACACTACCGGAATAATGCTTGGTGCCATTGTGATCTACCTGCTGAAGAACGCCTTTGATGATAACACAGCCTGGATCATCTGCCTATGTGTTCCAATCGGTGTTGCTATGCTTGTCTTTATCGGTATATTGAAGGCTCCGGAGTCCGCCAGATTCTTAATATCAATCGGTGATATTGATGGTGCTACTAAGTCTTTGAAAAGGATTGGTGAGTCAAACATCGAGGAGACCATTGCAAGCATGCAGGCTAAGTTCGCTGTTGAGTCGAAGGCTGATGAGATGGGCTATTTCCAGATGTTGACCAATAAGAGGTATACAAAGAGAATTTTCACAGGGGTGATGGTGATGTTCCTTCAACAAATGTCCGGTATTGACTATTTCTTTTACTTTGGTACTCAATTGTTTTTCAGTGTTGGACTGAATGACTCTTATGTCACTATGATAATCTTAGCAACAGTCAATTACTTCACAACATGGGCAGTTATGTATGTTGTTGAGAGATTTGGAAGAAAGAAAACTCTACTTGTGGGCTCTGCTGCATGTTTCTCTACACTTATGGTCTATGCTATCGTTGGTGTTACAATGGTTGACTTGGATGCGGATGCAAGTGGGAACAGAACACCAGGATACATCATGATCACTTTTACGTGTATCTACATCATTGTCTTTGGTTGTACATGGGCAGGCTGTGGGCAGGTTGTGGTGACAGAGATGTTCCCATTACAAATCAGATCCAAGGGTGTGAGTGTCAGTATTGCCTTTAATTGGGGTGCCAATTTCTTCATTGCTTTCTGCACACCGATCGTAACGGCAGAGATTCACTACTACTTTGGTTTGGTCTTTGCTGGCTGTATGTTTGTTAGTTTCTGGTTTGTGTTGTTTTTCGTACCTGAGACCAAAGGCATCACATTGGAGGAAATTGATGGGTTGTATGAGAAGAAGGGCCAGCTCCAATCGGATAACGTCTGAATTTATGTGTATGCCGGGAGTCTAGAGAAGCCCTGCCCGGGGGCCATACACATATTCGTCAAGATGACATGCACTTATATACTTGCTATAGTTTGATAAACCCAAATATCAAGTACACGCTCCCGATACTGTAACAATACAAATAATCATACTAGAAATCAAACTACGTATAGTTTACAAACGAAGAAGCTACTGAAAGAAAGAGACAACTGCTGTCCACACATAGGCGTCGTGCGACAACCAACATCCGAACACCACTTTGATTTCGCGATCTCCACCAAAAGTGGGGAGTTCTAAAGTCTCCCCCGCTGGCCACTCAGAAAGCTCCTTTTACCAACAACAACCAGGTGGTGTTTACCGTCAACCACACACTGAATTTACGGCTCTTAAATGATGCTAAGCAGGTTGCTCTGGTCTCCGGGAATCCGTGCTGCCCAGGTCGTCCATAGACCAGCGCTTAGAGCGTCGTTGCTCACCAATGCTACACGCCACTTCTCCACATCTCTCCTCCGCAAGAAACCAACCCTTGCCGCTGCTGGATCTATTGAGGCATCGTATCCATCCGATTTCAGAGTTCCACCACCTAAGTCATGGGAGGACAAGGGTGAATCTGCGCTCGACAAGGCTATGAAGTTCTTCCTCCTCGCTGAGATGTTCCGCGGTATGTACATCGTGCTTGAGATGTTCTTCCGTGCCCCATACACCATTTACTACCCATTCGAGAAGGGTCCAATCTCACCACGTTTCAGAGGTGAGCATGCCCTCAGACGTTATCCATCAGGTGAAGAACGTTGCATCGCCTGTAAGCTCTGTGAGGCTATCTGTCCGGCCCAGGCGATCACCATTGAGGCAGAGGAGCGTATGGATGGTTCTCGTCGTACCTTTAAGTACGATATTGACATGACTAAGTGCATCTACTGTGGCCTCTGTCAGGAATCATGTCCTGTCGATGCTATTGTGGAGACACCAAACGTTGAGTACTCTACTGAAACAAGAGAGGAATTGCTTTACAACAAGGAGAAGCTTCTTGCTAATGGTGATAAGTGGGAACAGGAGATCCAATACTGCTTGGATTACGATGCTCCATACCGTTGAGACGTTTGCTCTTGACCTCTATTTATTATTTATTCACTATTTATTCATTATTTATTGAATCCTGAGCCATCTATGGATGCTGAAGCTTCGTGGGCTTGTATGTCGTACATGACTGCACGCCATTGTCAGCTAGGCAGCCATCTCTACCAGCTGCTGCTTGGAATACAGGAACACACAACCAAGTATGTGCACGTAGAATTCCCAATGTATCGTGCAGTCAAGATCAGTTGGTATCATGCAAAGCCTACTCATATCTGTTCAAATGTCTCGTTTTTTATTTTCAGCACACTCTTGACTGTCCATCAACGCCGTTTACTATCACAGTGTAGATGTTTGCCAATGCAAATTTGGCTGTTGCATCAAAGGTCTCAACAGAAGAGGAACCAATGTGCGGTGTCAACGAAACATCCCATCTGTTCAACAAACGCTTGTCAATCATAGGCTCATTAGCAAAGACGTCCAATCCAATCCATCCAAGTTTCCCCTCTTCCAGTCTTTTGATAGCATAATCTTCATCAATAATGAAACCACGACCAAAATTGAACAGGCGAGCAGTAGTTTTCATGAGATCGATCTGCTTCTTTCCTATCAAGCCCCTGGTGTTAGCATTACCAGGGCATGAGATCACAACACAGTCGGAGATAGAGCATAGCTCATCAACATCTTTGCAATACTTGTAGTCCATATCCTTGTTCTCGTTTCTCTGCGTATACACCACATTCATCCCGAACGCACTGGCTCTTTTAGCAATCTCTTGGCCGATTCTTCCCAGACCAACAATACCACACGTCTTTCCGGCTAATCTGATCACTGGGTGGCCACCGGCGATCTCACCGAATGCAAAAGCTTTTGCAAGCCAATCATCTTTTGCAACACCAAGGGAACCTGTCTCAATATCAAAGCTCTTTGTCTGGAGATCTTCACGGGCCATGAGTGTATGACCCCGCTCCTTCGCTGTCTTCTCAAATCTCTTGAAATATCTGAATGACTCTAGAATATGCCACATAGCGGTGTCAGCAACATCACCAGCACCCATAGAAGGAGAGTTATATAGCTGGATGCCACGGGACTTGAGAGCCGGGACATCGTATGCATCATAACCGACTGGTGTGGATGTGATCACCTTGAGTGAGGCTGGCAAGTGTTCGACGAGAGACGGCGTCAGACCACCAATTGGGACAAATCCCATCCATCCAGCGTAAATTGCCACGATCTTTGAGAAATCGGTGGAGAACTTTTCAATTAAGGCGTCTGCGGTGGTAAGTTTATAGTGCTGACTTGCCATGTTAGTTATTACTCGGCAAGAAACTGGGGGAAGGAACGCACAATGACATCGAACTTCTCCTTAAACTGAGCAAACTCAGGCAGAGACTCGTTGAGGTCTCCCAGGAAGAGCACCTGTGGTTTTTGAGAGGACATGATGACTTCACAGAGTCTGATTTATTTGATTACCTAAGAAGTAAGAACATGTGGACACCCGAGAGTTTAAATATCTCTGTTCGCGGTTATCTCGAAGCCCTCGATAGACTAGACACAATCGCACACTTCAACGTGAACGATTATGAGCGATCTACTACATAGTGTCAATTTATAACTCTTTTGTGAATGAATTTGTTTGGGTACATAAAAGGTGGGACAGATAAGAATAAATAACAGATCGTGAACGACCTTTTGCAATCTTCAAGCTCATCTCCTTTTTCTTGTCCCTTGCCGAAAATGTGTTGTTTGATTTGATTTGTTTATGTGTGTGTGGAGAAAGCACCAGAAGCTTTGGGACCAACTGTGGATTATGCCAGCTCTGCTGTGTATGTGGGGTGACAGTGTGTTTCTGTTTGAATGTGAACGTCCCTCGTGGTTCTCGAGCTCCTCATACATCTCACCTATTTTCATCACCTGCGTCTCATCATCACCTCAGCTCACCATCACCGGGAAAAAAACGTGTAAAACCTGTCTTGAATAAAAGTAGAAAAGAATAAAACCAAAAAGTAATGCGGGAAATATAATTCATGGACACACCAACTCCTTAACCTGTGCCGAGTTAGACTCTGTCATATGCGTTATGTGGGGTTGGGGCGGACTTAGTGGTGGTGGTCATCCTGTGGAACACCAACTGGGTTAACCTTGTAGACAGAACCACATTCCCAGCATCTAGCAACCTGGTTAACAGTTGGCTTCAACCACATGATATGGTGAGAGTCGGCTGGGGAACCTGTGCAACCGACGTAACGGTAGTCATCATAAGTGTCGACGAGAATTGGGTCGGCCATGGTACCAATTCTAGAGGCATCAAGTGGCTGAGTGTCGAAGAGCTCAACACCCTCAAGCTTAGCAAGCAACTCAAGACGAGCGAGACCAGTCTCCTGCTCGAGGTCAGTTGGGAAGGTGCCCTCCTTAGCACCTTGACCGATGAGGGTCTCCTTACCGTGAACCTCGGCAAGGTTGGAAGCAGTGGCCACCTTTGGAGCCTGGAAGGCAGCTCTAGCGACGGAGAAGTTTCTGACAGCCTGGCGGGCAACAAGCTTGGAACGGAGAGCGAACATTGTGATGTTTAGTGTCTGATTGAGTTGGTCAACTAAGGAAAGAAAGCGACGTACGCCTCACGTTTGTTATGCCCTCTCCAAATCTCGAATGTTTTTTTCCGTGCGCGCGCCAGCAAAAATTCCTATAAGTCGGCCATTTCATTGGATGCTTTCCTGTTTCCCGATTTGGCAGTCATATTACCTATACTCTCTAATTAAGGTATTTCGTTGTGGGTTCGATCCTGGTCTTCATATTTCTATTTACTATTTTATATGATGGTGTCTGGGTTTCCATTTCACCATGCGCGACACAAAGCACAAAAGAGGGTTGGGGTTCGCGAATTTCGCAGTCACAGTCACAATTCGAGAAACACCCGAACTTCAACTTTTCCCAACATCCATACACCATCCCACTTGGTCGCGGGCAGGTTCGCGCTGGGGAGGTCCTGGCAGGATTTTTCATCGTCGCTTTGAACCAAGCACACTCAACTCAAGCTCACGGTTGAATACCTCAGCGCAAGCATCACAAGTCAACGTATGTCAGAACACAGGATAGTACATTAGAGAAGAGAGAATGGACACATCAATATACACATGAGAAAAGAGCCACTTGAATACACCGCCAAGTGGACAAAACAGTGCCATCAATCCAGGTGTCACACACATTGAAGAATTCACACTCCGAACATTTCAGAGCAACATTCACGATCAACACAACCAACACATCCACTCAAATGCATACGCAGAGGTTGTGTCAATACTGTTCAATACCAACTAGTCACTCGAACCCGATATTTCATTCCCCGTTCCCCCCTTTTTAATGGATCATCTGCCGAGCATTCAAACAGATATTGCCCAAGACCATGTTCATTCTCTACGACTCTACACTACACACTCACTGAGAGCAAGTTACTAACAACATTTACAGATGCCAAAGAAGAGAGCTTCCAACGGTAGAAACAAGAAGGGTAGAGGTCACGTCAAGCCAGTTAGATGTGTTAACTGTGCCAAGTGTGTCCCAAAGGACAAGGCCATCAAGAGAGTCACCATCAGAAACATTGTTGAGGCTGCTGCTGTCAGAGACTTGTCTGAGGCTTCCGTGTACGCTGAGTACGCTTTGCCAAAGCTCTACAACAAGTTGCACTACTGTGTCTCTTGTGCCATTCACGCCAGAATTGTCAGAGTCAGATCCAGAGAGGCTAGAAGAATCAGAACTCCACCACAGAGACCAAGATTCAACAACGGTAACAGAGTCTCCCCAGCTGACGCTGCCAAGAAGGCTTTGTAAGTTGTTTGACGAATCCTGTATTTGTATCTTATAACTTGCTGAATTAAAAATCACATCACCTTTGTACATTTAGAAAACAAAATGTTCGTAGCAAGCTTTCCAATAGCAATAACTATTACTTAAGAACTACAATTCAACCAAAGATTTAATTACTTGAAGATATGATTAAATGCATGATATTCACAATGTTGCAAGGTTGACAGCCATGGCTTGTTCACGAGCGTCTTCAGCAGCAACTTCATCGTAGCCGGGCAAAACATCAGCCTCGCCATATTTTTGTTCCAAGGTGTTCAGCTCTTCATCGTCTTCCTTATCACTTTGTTCCTGTTGTTCTGGCTGGATATCTTGTTGTGCCTCTTCAGAAATCACTGTGGTAGTGATTGGATCGGTCTCAATCTCATCAGTGGCCAAACTTTGAGACAAACTGTCCAATTCGTAGAAGAGCATAAAAGTACCCGGGGTACTGAGAACCTCATCTTCGTCGACAATATCAACGTTTTCATCCGAGGTTCTCCACCAAACACCTCTGTATTTTCTGAAAGCAATGTAATGCCCATAGTTGTGAGTACCATAATGACAGATTACAGAGCGGAGCTGATACACCAATGGACCAGAGATATCCTGCTTTTCGATGGACAGTGGGATGGTTTTATCCTCCAAACGGATAGGACCAACTCTTCTGTCCTCCTCATCGTCATCAGATGATGACTCGTCAATATCAGAATCATGATCGTTACCAATGAGCTGTGGTTTCTCAAGATCAACATCAGCATCAGTCTGAGAGGCAGCGTCATCTCCAAATGGGTCAGAGGTGACCTTATCAGATATCTCAACCTTTTCATCATCTTCGGATACCAGCGATGGGGTTTCACTTTCAGAGTCAACGATAAGATCGGCACTAGTAGAAGCTGGTGCAGCAGTTTCAACCGTGGTGTCATCCTCAGCAGGCTCAACATCCATCTCTTCGCCATCATCATATTCATCATCGCCGTCATGAGTCTCCTCGATTGGTTTGCTCTTTTTACTCAAAGGTAGTCTGGCATCAGTGTTAATCTCAGATGGCTCTGCAACATATGGGTCCAAGTCCAACTTGAGAGGGAACATGACTCTGGCACCGTTCTTTCTCACTCTAAAGGTCTGTGGATCAAACACAGATCTGTTGATGTGGATGGCAAGTAATGGAGGTGGGCGAGACATGAGAATTTGCTTAGACTTTGATGTCCTCTGCATCGTGTTATCGGTATACATCTTCTTCACGGCCTCGTCGTCAATGATTGGCTTTTTAAGTTCGGCCTTGATACTCTCGATTCTTTTATCATAAAGTGCAGCGACTGTAGGTGTGACACTAGCATTGTTCTTTTTCTCTTCCAATACCTCAATGACATGGTTCAAAGCACATCTGTTACAGTTAACACCTTCAATGATCTCTGGTTTAATCCACTCGTCCAACAAATCGGTCAAGCTCAGAGCAGCGTAGTTGGTAGCCGGAAGATTCAAAGACATACCTGAGAGAACACTATATCTGATACCACCCATTTCACCACATCTCAAACAGCCAATTCTCTCGGCTGAGAGACCATCAACTGGTGTGAGCAGGTTGTAGCGGAACACCTTTTCGTTTGCATCTTCAAGATTTGGATCGATCTGGCTTGCCGGAATGTAGACATCACCAAGCTTACCAATGTCATCGCTTCCAAACATTGTACCTTCTGGTAGTGTGTTCTTGTAAACGGGTCCGTTCTTCGTTGTTGATGATGTAGATGAAGGTGTGGATGGCTCTGATGGCTCAGAATCAGAAGCATCTGACTTGTGCATCTTCTTCAAGTCGGACTCCAACTCAGCCAATATTGTCTGGAAGAACTCCTGGGCGTCCTCCTGATTATAACCCAAGAGGAAGTTCTTGTTCGGTGTCTTTGACATTGTCTTCAACATAGGGTTCGTCTTATAGTCACGACCTGAGTTGTAATGCTTTGCATTGATCTTTTGAATCAGAGTTCTTAAGGACTTCATGAAGTAGAGTTCCTTAGCCTCAGCAGCATCCTGCATCTTCTCATTTTCAAGAAGCGATACCAAAGTGTTGGAAGAGGCAAGAGATTGCATGACACTGTTCATGAAACAGGTGTTACCGTCATTGACAAGGCCACCAATGTTACCACCTCTCTTCATCACTTTGTTGAGAGTCTCCTCATCGCTACGCGACTTCTGACGACGTCTTAGAAGTGCACGGGACTGTGAGCCGTTCAAAGGGTTGTTGGAAAAATAGTTGCTCATGGTATACTTGAATCTTTCGAAGATATCGCCAGTGTGAAACAAGAGGATGTATGTCGTACTGGCAGCGACAACGACAGTGGTGACTAAAGTTCTCCAGTCAGAAAGCTCGCGAGATAACACCGTGATGAAGTCTTCTTTGGCGAGCTGATAACTAATAATCCTGTAGTAGTCGTACAGGTCAATGAGCTTACGGAGTATGAAAGGAAGTGCAGCTGATGTGAGGAGGACAAAGAGGATTTTCTTCAACTGTGTGGAGATCATAAACGAATACCGCAAGTTGGCGGCGGGGAAACAGCAGGGATGAAGGATAGGTAGGTCCAAAAAGTACTTCAGCGGGGAGGGAGAAAGTCTCAATTGAAGACCTAGTATTGCTGTTCCTTATTGAAGGTGTTAGAGATCCAACCAAGACAGGTTTGAAGAGAACTTTCTAGGGCATCTCGGAGTACGGATGTACTCTCTTTTCTCATCAACACTTTTTTTCTAAAGAGGTCGTGCCCTGGCGAACACACCACAACACAAGAACATACTACACACACATAAGCAATCAAGACAACAAGGAGCCTTTATTACACATTTAGGACGGTAAAGGGACAGAATACAAGCACTGCTTTCAAGGCCAATACAAACACAAAACATTCGTAGAGTCCTGTCAGCGGCATTAGAAACAAAAAAAGAAAATACTGGGGAACAAAAAAGTGTGTGGAGAAGCTTGGGTACCTCCATGTAACCAACAAACAGCCCACGAGAGATCAATCTCAAATAACAACGGAAACCATAAGGTGAAAAATAGAAAGCACTGACCGAAAATCATAACGCAAAAAAAAAACATAAAATCAACCAATCGAAACGCTCTATGGATTCTGTCAAACATTAACCCTGCTGCAAAAACGTGGGGTAACGAGCTCCTTCTCGTATGTTTTCTTTTCTTCTCCTTCACACCTCACCATCAACAATTTTCAAACTTTCACTGTCCATACATTGGTCCGTAGTTTTGGTAAGGAACAGTGTTTGGCGATCTCTCTCTTCCCCAACCCAACTTCAATGGTCTTCCGTTGACAATCAGACCAGCGAGCTGGACGATGGCCACAGCGGCACGCTCATGAGAATCATACTTGACAAAGGCACAACCTCTCTCTGGGTAGAACTTGATATCAACGATGAAGCCAAAGTTTTGCAGCAATGGGATGATATCATTCTGGGTGGTGAAGTGGGCCAAATTACCGAGATACACTGTTGTTTGCCAAGATGGAGACTTTCTAAGAACAGTCTCATAGTTTGGTGGAGACATCAATGGCATAGCATTACCATTCAATGGGGTACCATTCAATGGAACGCCGTTGGCACCAAGTGGAGTTCCTGGGGCCACTGGGGAGCCGTTGGTGCCATTGTTCATGATTTGGTTCTGTTGGTAGTTACCGTTGTAGTTTCCATTATGGTGATGATTGTTGTACTTGTAGTAGTGACCATTGTGGCTCAAATTAAGATTGCCGTTGTTGTGGTGGTGATGGCTATGGTGATGACCGTGATGACCGTGATGTTGACCGTGGCCATGTGTTTGAGCCTTGTGAGAAGCCCAGTTCAAACGGATGGCTCTACCAGAGATCACCTCACCGTTCATAGTACTGATGGCTTCATCAGCATCCTTCTGGTCCTCGAAAGAGACAAATCCGTAGCCTCTGGATCTACCACTCTGCATGTCCCACATGACGTGAGCCTGAAGCAAAGATGGGAACTTGGCAAAGGTCTCTTTCAATTTTTCATCGTTAATCTCAGCAGACAGGTCACCAACAAAGACATTGAATGCATCTGGGTTGCTCTTGGCCTGTTGGGACTGATAAGCCCAGTTGATGGTCAAAGTTGATCCGTTGATAACCTTACCATTCAAGCTCTCAAAGGCATTAGAGGCACTTTCAGATTCTTCAAATTCAACAAATGCATAGTTGAAACCGGCACGGTTCTTGTCAAAGAGGATTTTAACACTTTCGACAGCACCAGAGGCACCGAATATTTCTCTCAAGTTCTCCTCAGTGACAGTCTTGGTCAAACCACCAACGTACAAAATCTTGCGAGAAACCTCACGGCCACCTTCAGAGGCGAGTGCTGGTGTGATCTCTGGAACCTCAGGTTTCTGAGCATCCTGCTGCTGAGTGGTAGACTCGGTGGATGGAGTAGCATCAGGTGTCTCGGTTGAAGTAGACTCAACCTGTTCTTCAGCCTGTGTTGGTGTCTGGACCTGCTCAGACGTTGTAACAGCTGGCTGTTCTGTGGTCTCCTGTTGTGGGACCTGGACAACTTCCTCGGTGCTCATTATGGTTATCAAATGGGTTAAATGAAATGAAACTGGCTTGGGAAGCAAAAGTCGTTAAAATAAGCCTCTGAATGTGTGTAGTAGGACTGAAGAATATGGGCGGGTATTAACACGCTTCAAAACAACAGAGATATGGAGAAAAACAAAAGGCAACTTGTGTGGGGCAGGGTCTTATTAAAGGCGGATAGTATCAAATAGGGCGTCTATGTGCACTATTTCTGAGTTAACCGGACTGTCTCGACAGGGATGTGTGATGTTGGGAACGTGTGTAACTCTCTAGCTTCAAAAGATAGAGGTATACGGGTTGACAAGATGTTGTAAAGAGTGGTGTCGATCACTTCTCAGAGTTCTTGGATAAGTGTAGTGTGTGAGAAGAAGATAGGAAAACTCTGTATACAAGAGGAGATAGCTAGCACAATTTCTTCAATATGAGAGAACGGAAATTGAGAAGAGAATGTGGCGCGTATGGGTAGTAGGAACGTCACGAAAATAGAAAACACCCTGTGGGGGGAAGGGAATGGACAGCGGTGGGCGTGAAGGGCGGATAAAGAACAAAAAGCCCGAGTGAGTCCGAGTGGCTGCAAAGGAGATGAAGGGAGTAGTTCGGTGAGTAAGGCGAGACTTGTGGGTACTTGGAAGGGGCGTGGTGCTAATGTTTACGATTTTTTGTTTTGCAGTTTATCGACGTTTTTTCTCGCGCGTGTTCAAGTGGGGCGCACGAGGCGATAGGTGGATGGGCTTTTGAAGTGCTTAATGGGAAATCTCGAGGCTTTTTTTGTATTCAACAGTGATCAGGAGGTACAATGCCTATGCTTAGTCTACTATGTGCAATTTCTGTGTTCATAGCCCGTCTATGGCTTACGATAGAGCCTGCACCTGACCTCAAGTGCTACCAATTTCCCTTTCTGGACGTTTATGCGAGGTTTTGGTATGAACTCGTATAATAGGTTTTGCATATATAATGGCTGCGGAGTCTAGTCAAAGGACCGCTAATCGTTCTTCTCTGTCTCAGGGACCCTCCGGTGGTATTCAGCACCATTCTTCTCTAGTTTCACGTCTCCCCCAGGGCCCTGAGCCTCATTCTCTGTGCGCTGCAACGACCTCGTCTTATCAGCGCATGGAGCTGACGCGTACTACACCGTTACCGGCTGCCTACTGGACGTCGCGTATCCGGGAGAACAGTGAGCCTCCCAGATACATCGAGTACCGCAATATACAATCACGTCATCTATATCTTTTCAATGGATTCTTCCATGCCATACACGGATAGATAGGTAATTTTGAAGCCCGAGTCAGTCTTTCCCAGAGTCAACTCGCGACCAGAGTCGATCGTGGAAAACATCCAGACCTCATCCATCTATATACTCTAAGGAAATAAAGATTTATAAAGTCTCTTTAGGGTGTAGTAGGGCTCCCAAATTGGAATCTCAATATAGATTGGATTTTTTGCTATCAACTGATACTAACTATAAAGCTATTGAAAAAGAATAGACGGAGATATACTGGGAGCAACGATTTTACGGCTAGAATTCATACTATAATTTTTAGTTTATACTGCTTAGTTTGAATTCAAAAGTGAAATAGTTTCAATTTTGAGCCCTTGATCATTTTACTTCATAATGATGTTACTCCTAAGTGCTGAATACATATCTTAAGCCCTTTTAAAAAGATTATCCACAACATTAATCTACTAAAACCATGACCTCAAAACTGAGAGAACTGCTGGGAGGTGTCCAGGTGAGCTAAAACACCTGGACACCTTTTGATTGCTCATCGGTTAGAGCACACCCAAATTTTTCAGATGCGTTACCGAAAAATGGCGATGGGTCCCCCCGTGTGTTGTGTGTTGCTCGGCTTAAATCGTTTATTTAAGCACCCGTGATCCACTGTTTCCCAGGAACCTTATCCAGGACGTCTCAGAACCCATTGGTGAAACCAGAAGATGCTTCGTTACTCCAGTACTGTCACTCGTATGAGTAGGCATCAGAGACTGTATACTACACTCTCTGGCCTTAAACTCTCCAAGAAGATTAGATCTGATGCATTTGAGAAAATCCAAAAGATTAAGCTTGAACACCCAAGTTTCAAGCCAACTTTGAAGATTCTTCAGATCGGTTCCAGACCTGACTCTACCACATACGTCAATATGAAGCTCAAGGCTTCGAAGGAGTCTGGTGTTGACTGTATTGTTGAAAAGCTCGATGAAAACGTTTCTCAGTTTGAGTTGTTGAACCAGATTGAAAAGATTAACCAAGATGACTCTATCCACGGTGTGCTTATTCAGCTCCCACTTCCAAAGCATTTGGATGAGGCCAAGATCACCAACGCTGTTGCTGTTGAGAAGGATGTCGATGGATTTGGTCGTTACAACATTGGTGAGTTGTCCAAGAGAGGTGGTGAACCAAAATTCATCCCATGTACTCCACATGGTTGTATTAGACTCCTTGAGGAGACTGGTGTTGAGATCGCTGGTAAAAACGCCGTTGTTCTCGGTAGATCTGACATTGTTGGTATCCCAGTTGCTACTTTACTCCAGAAGAAGAACGCCACAGTTACCATCTGTCACTCCAAGACTGAGAACATCCCAGAGATTGTCAAGAATGCTGATATCGTTGTTGCTGCCATTGGTCAGCCAAACTTTGTCAAGGGTGAGTGGTTGAAAGATGGTGCTATTGTTATCGATGTCGGTATCAACTACATTCCAGATGCTACCAAGAAGTCTGGTCAGAAGCTTGTTGGTGATGCCGAGTACGAGTCTTGTAAGGACAAGTCTTCCTTCATCACTCCAGTCCCAGGTGGTGTTGGTCCAATGACCGTCGCTATGCTTGTCGATAACGTTCTTCTCGCAGCTCAGAGACAGCTGCAGGAGAGCAGTAAGCCAGCTGAGTTCACACCATTGCCATTGAAGTTGGAGACTCCCGTTCCATCTGATATTGCCATCTCCAGAGCCCAAACACCAAAACTTATCAAGGATCTTGCCTCTGAGTTGAAGTTGAAGGACTCTGAACTCGAGCTGTTCGGTCACTACAAGGCCAAGGTCTCTCTTGATGTCTATGACCGTCTCAAGGAGCGTGAGAATGCTAACTACGTTCTTGTTGCTGGTATCACACCAACCCCACTTGGTGAAGGTAAGTCCACCACCACTATGGGTCTTGCTCAGGCTTTGGCTGCTCACTTGAACGTTCCATCGATCGCTAACGTTAGACAACCATCGATGGGTCCAACCTTTGGTGTTAAGGGTGGTGCTGCCGGTGGTGGTTACGCTCAGGTCATTCCAATGGATGAGTTCAACATGCATTTGACTGGTGACATCCACGCTATTGGTGCTGCTAACAACTTGCTCGCTGCTGCCATTGATACCAGAATCTTCCACGAGATGACTCAGAAAAAGGATGAGACTTTCTACAAGAGACTCGTTCCAAAGAAGAAGGGCGAGAGAAAGTTCACCAAGTCTATGCTCACTAGATTGGAGAAGCTTGGTATCAACAAGACCAACCCAGATGACTTGACGCCTGAGGAGATCAACAAGTTTGCCAGACTTAACATTAACCCAGACACTATCACCATCAAGCGTGTTGTCGATGTTAATGACAGATTCCTCCGTCAGGTCACCATCGGTCAGGCCGCTACTGAGGTCAAGGGTGTTCCAAGAGTTACTGGTTTCGACATTACCGTCGCTTCCGAGCTTATGGCTATCCTTGCATTGTCTCAGGACTTGCACGACCTTCAGAGAAGAGTTGGTAACATTGTCATTGGTGCTAACTACGACAACGAACCAATCACCGTTAACGATCTCGGTGCTGCCGGTGCCATCACCGCTTTGCTCAAGGATGCTGTCAAGCCAACGTTAATGCAGACGCTCGAAGGTTCTCCAGTCTTGATCCACGCTGGTCCGTTCGCCAACATCTCTATTGGTGCTTCTTCCGTTATTGCTGACAAGCTCGCCTTGAAGTTGGTTGGTACCTCTACTCCAGAGCAGCAGAAGGGTTTCGTCATCACTGAGGCTGGTTTCGATTTCACCATGGGTGGTGAGAGATTCTTGGATATCAAGTGCCGCTCTTCTGGTCTTGTTCCAAACACTGTTGTGCTCGTTGCCACTATCAGAGCTTTGAAGTTGCACGGTGGTGCTCCAAACGTCAAACCAGGTCAGGCCTTGCCAGAGGAGTACACCCAGGAGAACTTGGACCTTGTTGCTAAGGGTGCTGCCAACTTGGCTAAACAGATTCAGAACGCCAGACAGTTTGGTTTGAATGTTGTTGTTGCCGTCAATCAGTTCAAGGATGACACTCCAGCTGAGTTGGAGTTGGTTAAGAAGTTGGCCAAGGAGGCTGGTGCCTTTGACGCCGTTGAATCTAACCACTGGGCTGAGGGTGGTAAGGGATCTGTTGAGCTTGCCAAGGCTGTTATGGAATCCGTCAAGCACTCCAATCCAGAGGACTTCAAGTTTGCGTACGACGTTAATGACTCTGTTGAGGACAAGTTGACAGCTATTGTGACTAAGATGTACAACGGTAAGTCCATTGCTGTCTCTGAGCTCGCTGCCAAGAAGATTCAGGCCTACAAGGAGCAGGGCTTTGGTAATTTGCCAATCTGTGTCGCTAAGACTCAGTACTCTTTGTCCCACGATGCCTCCTTGAAGGGTGTTCCATCAGATTTTGAGTTCCCAATTAGAGATGTTAGAGCCTCGATCGGTGCTGGTTATCTGTACGCTTTGGCCGATGAGATCCAGACCATTCCAGGTTTGCCAACACATGCTGGTTACATGAACGTTGAGGTTGGTGAAGATGGTGAGATTGAAGGTTTGTTCTAAGCAGCTGCAGACGACTGCTTAATGGTGAGGGCTAAAGAGGATCTGATCCCAGGAAAGATCGATCGCTCATGGTTACGAAGATTATAGAAATACAGCATATACTTTATACACTTTTTTTTGTTTGTTGGTGCATGGCTTTTTGAAAAGCTACCTTTTCGTTTAATGTTTGATATGTTTTTATATGAATCGTATGTATGTAGAAGCTACAGTTTATAGGAATAGATCGGCATTAATGTATTAGAGCTCAAGCTTGGTAAAGTCTGTACCACCAGTGTGTGGTACCTGCAGCCAGTTCTTGCGGTCATAGTTTGCAGTACCATCAATAACGTGGAATGCATAAGCATATCTAGACTTATCACTCAAGTTGAGGTTCGATCTGTGCAAGACAGAGTTGTGAATGAGAATCAAGGAGCCAGCCTTGCATGTCAATAGCTTGTAGTCCTCCTCAGTGTTGGTGTATGGGTCCTTCTTGTCATCAGTAAGGTATTCAAAACCTGTGCCTCCATTTTCTAGTCGCACAAATCTCTTAACGACTGGTGTTGTCTTGTGAGAGCCTGGAAGGAAGGAAAGACATCCATTCTCCGGGGTGCAATCTTCGAGGGCAAACCAGAAGCCAATAGCTGATTGTGGCTCTGTATAGAGGAAGGTGGCGTCCTGGTGGGATGGCACCTCACCACCAATCTCGGGTTGCTTGCAGATGACCATTGACTGGAGCACTCTTGGGTCTTCGAAACCGAGCTTCTCAGCGATCTGACGTGTCTTCTCATTGATGGTATGGGACTTAAAAAGGTCATCCACCATGTGGAGGCCGTGTCCAAACTTGTTGATGGCCCTCTGCTTTGGCTTTGAGAGCTGATTGTTTTCATCAAAGGCGTTTGGCTCGAAGAAGAAAGACACTTTGTTGGAGGACTCGAGGAAGTAAGCGTCTCCGATGTGCTCCTCACCCTTGGATCCGGTGGTGAACTTGGTCATTGGGTGGGTGGAGATATCAAAGTCGGCCACCAACTGGTTGGACCGCTCCACTAGCTGCTTCACCTCATCGGGGGATAGATAACCATCGAGACAGAGACAACCTTCACGTTGAAACTGCTCGACTTGCTGGGCAGTGAAATCAAATGTCATTGCTTCGAACTGTGATGGAGGGATGGGAAGGGAGAAAGAGAGAGAGAGAGAGGAAATATGGGTACAAAGGCACCTCCGACGGGTTTATATAATGTTTGTTATCTCTTAAAAGTCTAGATGTGTCCGAAATGGGAAACCTCGGCGCTGGGACAAAAGTTCGCGAATTTTCGCGCCACCGCCAACTGTTTTACCATAAGCTCAAACTACACTCAACGCCTTCAACTCCACATTTTGGTACTCGTAGGCGCCTTTGCACTTGATCCACTGGTGGTCCAATTACACGCTGAGATAGTACTATGGATACCATTGTCCGGAACCTTATCCGCTATGTCAGTCGAAGCTTCTATGAGATCCAGTACGTGCTGATCCTCGACGCTCTTCTTCTCCACTCTGTTCTCTCAGAGGAGGACATGTGCTTCCTTCTGGGAATTCAGCGTAAGGAGCTCCGTTCTTTCTGCAACAGACTCGCCGAGGATCGTCTTGTGGCCACACATCAGCAGCGTGAAGGTGGTATCGTGGGGCAGCGGCCACAGTCCAAGACATATTACTTCATCCACCACACTGAAGCCATCGATGCCATCAAGTGGAAAGTCCAGGCCGTTGTCAATAAGATGCAGAAGGAGCTTGGTGGAGAAGCCAATGCGCAAGGGTACATCTGTCCAGTGTGTAAGACCAAGTACTCACAACTTGATGCCATTGCACTATTAAACTATGAGATGAATGAATTCATTTGCTCCCTGTGCAACACTACACTCATAGAGGACGATTCAGGTAAGATTGCCAAGGAGAATCAGGAAAAGTATTCTCGTCTTATGAAGCAAATCGAACCAATCATTGATTGCCTGAGAAAGATTGATGAACACACAGTTCCAGAGAACAACTTTGAGACATCTCTCGGAAAGCTCATCCCAGCACAAGCGAAGACTACAGCACAGTACATTGTCTCAAACTACCAAAAGAATACGAAAATGTTCGACAGAAATTCATACCTCAACAACAGATCATCGTTACAGGCTGGTGCTAGATCGCATGCTACCCTTCACGTTGACATCTCTACAGGAGATGAGGATTTGCAGCGTGAGAAACAGGCTATTGAACAAGAAGAGAAGCGTAAGCAAAACGCTTTGCCATCATGGCACGAGGAGAGTACCATTGGTAAGTCTCTTGGAAGACTGGATGGTGAGGAGATGGATGAGGAAATGGAAGGTGCTGATGGTGCTGTTAAAGCTGAGGAAGGTACCGAAAGCGTTCCAGCTGAAGGAAGTGCCGATGCCGTTGTCAAGGCTGAGACTGAAGATGTTAAACCTGAAGGTACAGAAGCAGCTGCTCCAGCGGTGGAGGAGGATAAGGAGGCTGAAGAAGCTCTTGCGGCCTACTATGCACAGCTTAAAAAGGAGAAAGATGAAGATGATGAAGAGGAAGAAGAATTTGATGATGAGATTGAGTTTGATGATGTCGACTTTGAGGATGTGGAGACAGAGACTCCTGCTCCTGCCCCAGCAGCCAGTGTTAGTCCAGAAACAGCAGAGACGAACATGCTGGTTGAGGAGATCGAATTTGATGTCAGTGACGATGACTGATAGATACCATCCTACAATTAATCTAATTTTGCATTCTCTCACGGTTTCCACAACTACAAACAAACTCCAAAAATATTGCAATGACTTTAATGCTTTGAATATGTGAACATTTGTAGTAATATTGTCTAGGCAAGCTTGATGATATTCTCTTTGAATCTTTTCACAATCTGGTCGAACTGGTCTGGCGTTGCAGCGCCATCACACATCGTAATGACACAGTTCATACCACTGTGCTTTGTAGAAACGACACCAAGAGAGAAACTGAACTGTGTTCCGCCGCTGTTCTTCGAGAAGAGCAGATCTTCAACCTCATATTTATCCTCTCGCGTACGAATGACACCAATGTTGGAGATGACTGTTCCTGTTCTATCCACACCAATGACAGCCTCATCAATGATCTTGTCAAAATTGGCATTTTTCATGATCACTTCTGATGTGATCATACCGAGACCATACAAGAAGTTCTGTTGTCTCTTACACCATTGGAAGAATCCATTGAAGTATTGCACAGATGACCAGTTGTGCTCTTTTTGAAATCTATGGTAGAAATGGTTTCCTCCAGTGTTTGAACCAAATTTATAAATGTCAGTGTCAACCCCTGGTTCAATGAACTGTCTAGAGTCACAAGGTATAGAAACATCAGTGAGTCCAAGATAGGAATCTTTGAGAAGGACCTCTTGGAATGCCTGGACCCAAGCACTGTTGATGTATGGGGAAAGCGTGATACCTTTTGGTTTGAGGTTAGCAAGCAATGCAGTGAGTGTTTTGGATGGAATGTTGACGATGCGGTACGAGTGGGTGTCTTCACGCTTGGATACTATACCAAGTGTACACATGAACTTGATAGTGATGAGATTCCAGAAGTATGATGGAAAGAACGAGAGTGGTGGAGAATAGTTGACAACCTTCTCAATTGGTGGTGGAAGTTGTGGAAGGTTGGTGTGATCAGAGACATAGTGGAGTAAATAGCCATTTGTGTCCAAGTCAGAAGGCAATGATACTGTATTGAAGAGATTGGATAGCTCCTCAATAAAGTTCTTTCCTGTCATACCATCTGAGCATACGTGGTTGGAGATGTAAACAAGAGTCTGCGGGTCAATGAAACTGATTTTCCACAATGGAGTCTCATTACCATACTTCCAGTCAATCTTGTTCAACTCAGCAAGCTTGCCTTCCATTGTTTCCGTCTTTTGGACTGATGCAGGAAGGTGCATCAAGACATCATCAAGTTTGAGTGTATTCATCACTTTGATATAATCGTTATCTGGCACTGGTTTTGAGAGGTCGGAACGGTCCGTGGTGACAACTGAAGCAGCAAGGATTGGATACTGGAGAATGAGTTGACGAAGACATGTGAAAAGCAGAGCTCGATCATTAACTGGCTTATTGAAACGTGCAACGATTGAGAAGTTCTTGTAGATATCTCTACGCTTCAAGAGACAGAAGTAGTTCTCGACTCGTCCACCTCTTCGGGCATGGCCCCTCGAGACGAATTCTTCGAGAGACATAATGATAATAAGTGTTGGATGCCTTGAATGGATATGGGGTCGTCTACTGATGGACCTGGGAATAGCCTCTTATACTATCGGACACATTCCTAAACGACGGTGTTGTCGCGGACGTACGAATGGACGTTGTGCTATTTGCAGCACAGTGCAGATTGCCGCTTGATTTCCGCTTCAACCAGAAACTGTAACCCGGCAAAATCTTCCTTAATCCTTTAAACCTCAAATGCTTCGACCATTGTTGATGCCTATGGCAATAGGAGGGGACATATGGGGCTCCCTTAGACGAGCTATAGACCAGGCTAAGCTGTTACTCAAGTAATTATACCCCCTGGTTGAGCGCACGCGTTTAAGGAGTGTCGATCATTAGTGCATCGCCTACCCCAGCTACAAACATGCGTCATCTACGAGTATCAATAGCGTGTTGCGTTAAAGCTAAGCCATTATGTATCACTCATGGGGAAATTTTCTAAGAGCAAGTGCTAAACGAGAAAGTCTTTAACCAGATGGTATGATTACGAGATCCGATTTCGGATAATTGGAACACATTGTTCCGGGACTACAGGAGGCTCAACACTTCAAGATTGATCCTAGACTACACTCAAGAGGATTAAGCCTTGTAAGGTTGATGAAAACCTCACACTAGATCAAAAAATTCATCCAACGTTATCAGCGATTGGGTAATCAGACGAGGGCGAAGTTGGACAGAAACTCCTTTAGCTTAAGTAAACTGCTTGCTTAAGGTAGACTGAACTCTTGACATGGTACTTATCAGAAGTAAATCGAACAATGCGTATGGAATGTTCATTCCCTGTAATAAATAAGTAGTGGTTGAGATCAGAGGCAAAACTGAAAAGTGATCATTGCCTTGATCATTTACATATAATGCCAATGAGTCTCTACACCAATAAATAATAAATAAGACAAGCAAGAAGCACTAGTTCTCACTCAGAAGCCCTTGAGGAACTTGTTGACAAACGTATCCTGAACCTGAGCATGTGGTGCCCAAGCCGTCTCTCCTTCATTCTCAAAGTAGCGCATGACATGAGGCGTTTGCTTCCAAAAGTTTGTCAATTCCTGAAACTCCATCTGTCCCTTTGCATATAACACATTGGTCACCGAGAGGTCCTTCTGGAACCTGTTTCTCTCAAACTCTTGTCTAATCTTGGTTCTGACAGCGGCAACTGGTAAATCCAACTCGTAAAGCTCAATGAATACAGGCGCCTCACGGAGATACTTTCTGTAGAGTCTAAGCACGCGCTTGCTCATATCTTGATGCGTCAGAGATCTCTTAGTGGTCTCTGCAAAGGCAGTGGCAATGGTAGGCATCTTGTTAAGACTTGTGTTGATTGGTTAAGTTGTTAAAAAACAGTTGATGTTGGTGAGAGGGGTCGCATGTTTAAATTCGAGTTCCCCCCGCACCATTCGAAATTCCGGGGGTCGCTAGTGTCACGTGGAAAAGTCGGAACTACTTCCTTTACATGATCTCTCTATTTTCACTTAATTAGATTAGTATACATCTGGCCATATATTTGATCCCAAAGAAGACATCGTAGGGGTTGAGTCTCCTCAAGATATCTTATGTGTGAGAGGTGTGTAAAGCTCTTTTACTTTTAGTTGAGTCGACAAAACTATACATGACTGGCTAGACCTCTGTGACCTCTGAACGCATCAATAGAGCTTCTCGGAGGAAGAAGATGGTGGATGCGTGGAATGATCTTCATTGGTCTTAAGTTGATCTGCAGCTAACAAGGTTATTGTGTGAGCAGAAGACAGAGAAATTACACAGATGTTACCCAATCGACTCGTATCTACTTTGGAGAATCTGGCTCCTAGTCAAGCTCGAGGTGTAGCAGCGAGACAAGAGCCATCAGGACAGGGTAGCTGAGGATTTACCCATCCCCACACATCTCTAAATAAAAGGAATCTTCCTAGAAGAACATCATCAAAGCTTATCAGTCTTCACGGTAGAAGAAAAATTAGTTTCGGCGAAATGCACTCAAGCTGGTAACAGCGCATGAGCTAACTGCTCATAGCGCCTGGGCGCCCGACTCATTCTTTGAGAGGTTTTTATATAGCATTGGAAAACTTGTACACAAAATCTAGGACTGGGCAATTAACAGCTAGTGTATCAAGTCAACTCTTTCAAGAGACCCTTGAAAGAAACACTACTGTTACTTTATCATGTCATCTCGCTCGAGCTCAAATCCACCACCTACGGGCCAAAGACATGGATCATCATCATCTTCCTCTAACTGCTCAGAGTCTGAAGATCATTCATCATCAGCAATATCTGGAAGTGATACCGTCAGAGAGAGTACATCAGACCCTTCAAACCGCACAGATGGGCCAACAGCAGGATACACCCGAGTTGCCAAGTACAACCCTTTTGCACAGTGGGAGTTCCAACCAACACCACAGGCGCCAACCAAGAATGACAAGGAGCAGGTTCTCAAGAAATACCAAGAGAGCTCCGAGGTATACTTTCACGACCAGTATGGTGTTGAGATAAGTGATGATGAGTTAGAATTGCTTAAGAGGGATGCTACAGACAGGATCAGACCCAAAGATGGGAGTAAGCATGTGATTAAGGATAAGGCTTTTGACAAGTGGAACATGTTCACCAGGAGTATCAGTAATAGCAACAGTGGATCCCCTAGTCCTACGCCATCAGAGTCTCTAAGGCAGAGTTATGAGATTGTCGTTGAAGAGAAGAATGCCAATGGAGCCTCTGGAAGAATCGATCAGCTCTTTGAGAACCCTCCGAGGGGACTCATAAGCACTGAGGAAAGACTAGAAAGAGGTGAGGCTGGTATTCTTGAAAGTAATCAGTTCAAAGAATCTGATAATCCACATGCGAGTTTTATGGAGAGACTCAGGCTTCGACAGAAGCAAATTAACGAGTTTTGTGAGAGACACATGATGCAACAGTGGGTTATTTTTGTAATTTCCGTGTTCATAACGGTTTGCCTGTGTGTTATCTTCCCAATTGGAAGCAAAATAGGGCTGTTTGATAAGAAGAGTGGTCCAGCACTCACTTCCTACATCAAGATAACCGATTACATCTATCCAACGTTATCTGCTATCCGTACCAACATGGTTGATCCAGATACTCCAAAGAGTGCCATGAAGAGGAAATCAATGAAGGGTGAAGAGTGGGATTTGGTGTTTTCAGATGAGTTTAATGCTGAGGGGAGAACATTTTATCCTGGTATGGATCAATTTTGGGAGGCTGTTAATATCCATTATGCCGCTACTAAGGATCTGGAATGGTATGATCCGGATGCAGTTGTGACAAAGAAGGGAACGCTTAATCTTAGGATGGATAACTTTAAGAACCATGACCTCTTCTATCGTTCAGGAATGCTCCAGTCCTGGAACAAGATGTGTTTTAGTGAAGGAATTATGGAAGTGTCAGCAAAGATGCCTGGTTCTGCCTACACTGCAGGTCTCTGGCCTGGTATTTGGATCTTGGGGAACTTGGCTAGACCTGGATACTTGGCTTCTACAGATGGTGTTTGGCCATACTCGTATAATGAGTGTGATGCTGGTATCACCCCAAACCAGTCCACTTCGGATGGGTTGTCCTACTTGCCAGGACAGCGCTTGAATAAGTGTACTTGTAAGGGTGAAGACCATCCAAATCGTGGTACAGGTCGTGGTGCTCCAGAGATTGATTTGTTGGAAGGTGCTCACTCAGTTAACTCTGTTACGGATTTACACTTTGGTGTTGCTTCTCAGACTTTACAGGTTGCCCCCTTTGACGTTTGGTACCTTCCTAACTATGACTTTGTTGCTGTACACAACATTACAAAGTCAAACTTGAACAGTTATCTCGGTACACCATTCCAAGAGATGGTTTCCGTTCAGACCACTGTGAATGAGAGTTGGTATGAGAACGTTGTGAGCGCATCCGAGCCTACGCGGAGACTTGAGGGTAGCCAAACATATTTCCAAAAGTATGTCACTGAGTACCAGTCCAAGAGTAAAGACCCAATGGAAAACTATGTGCGCTTTTTCCTCGGTGATGAGCCAACAGCCACTATTATTGGGCCTGCTTTGGCTCCGAACGGTAATGTTGGATGGAGAGACATGCCAAAGGAGCCAATGTCGATTGTATTGAACTTTGGTCTGTCTGAGTCGTGGTCAATGATCCAGTGGCTTAATTTCAACTTTCCTTTGACGTTTGAGATTGATTATGTGAGGATTTATCAGCCAAAGGGTGCGAGAGATGGGTTGACTTGTAATCCACCAGACTATCCAACCACGGAGTACATTAACAACCACTTGAATGCCTATATGAACCCAAACTTGACTAGATGGGAGGATGCTGGATACACCATACCACGCAATAAGTTGTTGAATGGTCAAAACTGTTGAGAATGGAAGACAAGAGGCGAGGTCCAAACTACTACTACTACTAATAGTAATAATAACTACTTGATACAGAGACGTTTGGTTGGTCGTAATGTGCACGGGTCGTAATTGATGTGTTCATAAAGTCATTAATAGATGGGTCAATCACCACGTGTGTTTGCCCTTTTGAATAGATGCCACTGCTGAGGCGACCATTTTCTGTTGCTTCTGCTTTGGCGATGAACCCTTTGAAGCCGCTTCCAACTCTTCAAACCCCTGAGGAATAGGAATGTTCTCGTCACGCATAATAGTCCTTACCCTGTTCCATTGAATCTTGGAGTTTGCCTGTCTAATCATCTTTGTACAATCGACATTTGTGGCCTTGATCATGACGTCTGCAAGCAGCTTATGTACTTGATCTAGCTCATCCTTGGTGGTTGGCACGACCCCCACGTCAAATACGTACACTCCATCAGCACCGGCATAGGTTTTCCATATGGCATCTCTGTAGATACGTCTAAGAATGACTCTGATGTTGGATTGGTCTAGGGCATCGGGACTCTTGCTGAATCGTGATTTAAGCTTATGTGGGACTTTCGGGTCGTTAAAGAGAGCTGTGCCATAGACGTAACGCATGCGCATTGCCGGTGAGCTCTTGCGGAAAAGACCAAGAAAGTGGTCCGCAGGGAAGAATGTGCACTTGAACCAGTTGTTTGTGGCGAGTGTAATGGGGAAACCTGGTCGTGTTGCCTGATAGAACTGTTGGATAGGTGCCGGGACTCCCTTGATGGTGGAGGGGGACGTCGCTCTTGGTGGAGACCAATGCCTCTGAGCACCCTGAGCGGCCCTCGAGGCAGGCCGAAGAGCTCTCTTGATGTTATAGGATGACATTATCAGCTAAATCCTCGAAACACTCAACAATTCATTGTCCTTTATTGGACCAATAGCTGAGACAGAAACCGTTATAATGATCAAAAAGCGAGTTGTTGATGTTGAGGACGCGGAAAAAAAAAGAGCCAAAACAAACGCTCGGAGTCGCTTGAGTACACATCAATTAGCATCAATAAGAACAAGAACAATAACTACTACAATCACTACAATGAGCGACAGTGAGGACGGCTACTCGCCCATTCTCCGTGACGCTTCCGAGGAGTCCGAGCCACAGCTGACGGCACAGGAGCAGCTCGCGTCCGAACAGCGCCAACAGCGACGTGTTGAACAGCGTAACGTTGTCCCGGACAAGCTTCAGCTTTATGCCCATCTCCCAGATGCTACTGCCGAGGCAGAGTCTAAGTTCACGGTGCTTGACGAGTGTACGTATCAGTACAAGTACATTGGCCACTCTGGCCAGCGTGAGCTTATGACGTGTGTTTGTGAGGAAGAACGACGTGAAGATGGGAGCAACGCTGCGTGCACAGACGACGACTGTATCAACAGGGGAACGAGGATAGAATGTGTTAACGGGGCGCCAGGTGCTTCATGTGGTCATGACTGTGGAAACCAGCGGTTCCAGAGACATGACTATGCCAACATCTCCGTATTTCAGACGGATAAGAAGGGCTACGGTGTCAGGGCCGAGCAGGATCTCGAGCCGGACACCTTTGTGTGGGAATACATTGGTGAAGTAATTGACGAGAAGACCTTCCGTAAGAGAATGGTGAACTATGATCAGCAAGGTGTCAAGCACTTCTACTTCATGATGTTGCAAAAGGGTGAGTTTATCGATGCCACGGAGAAAGGGTCCCTTGCCCGTTTCCTTAATCACTCGTGTAATCCAAACTGTTATGTTGAGAAATGGGTTGTGGGCGAGAAGCTCAAGATGGGTATTTTCACCAAGAGAAGGATTGTCAAAGGTGAAGAACTCACTTTCAATTACAACGTTGATCGTTATGGAGCTACGGCACAGGCTTGTTTCTGTGGGGAACCAAACTGTATCGGTGTCATTGGAGGTAAGACGCAAACCACTGCTGTGTCTTTACTTCCACAGCTCATCTCAGATGCATTGGGTTCATCCGTGCAGCAGGAACAAGTGTTCCTAAAGCTTATGAAGGCAGATGGTGAGAAGACGGAGGATTTGACACCGTTGTATTTGCAGCAGTTGGAACTACGACCAATTTTGGGTGATGAATGTCCCACTGTGGCCGCAGGGCTCAGCCAAGTTGAAGATCCACTCATTGCTTCTAAGATTATCGAACGTATTGAAATGTCATCTGTGGGTATCTCTCAACTTATCAAGAAGTATCGTGGATTTGAAGCATTTGAGCGTTTGATCCGTTACTCTTTTGATAGATCACACATCAACTCCTTTGATGTTGACGACAACCTTGTGATACAGATGTTACAAATCATGCTGAGATGGAGGGTGACGAGCTCATGGGCGTCGGAACCAAAGGTCATTGCCTTCTTTGAAGATCTTAAAAAGCATAAGGACAACATTGAGCTGCTGTCATTAGCTGATGAACTGAAGAAAAAGTGGGATGCCGTTGAAGAGTACAAGAAGATCAGAAAGAGTTCGAACCAAAAGAGATCAGAATATGCTAATATTAGAAAGAAACATGAAGATGAATCAAATGCAACGATGACTCAGGAGGGGAATGGCACTGAGGATATTTGGAGAGAAGAGAGTTGGCCATTTGGTTGGTTTGCCACGAAGGATCCTTCTGGTAAAGTGTACTATTTCAACCAAGCGACGGGTGAAGTTCAGTGGGATGTCCCAGGGATCAAGGTGACAGATGAGGAGAAACTTGAACGTGAAAAGACAAGAATCAAGCAACGTAAGGAGGCAGAATTGAATGCTCGTAAGTTGGAACTTGAACTTAAGAAGCAAAAGGAGAATGCTGTGAACAGTGTTATTGAGCAGGCCAAGCTAGAGTACCAAGAGGCTCTTGCTACAGCCAAGGAGAAAGAAGAGCAGGAGCTTAAGAGATTGAAGAGGAAAGAGGAGCAGAAGAAGCGCTTAGCTTCATCATCATCAGCATCGGCATCACCTGCGGGACATCGTTCCTCAAGTGCAACACCATCTGGATCTCAACCATTATCTGAAACTGAGTTCCGTTCTCGTTGGAAGAAGCACTTTGCAGAACACGTTCCAAATATGTTGAAGAAGTACAGTGATACGCTTGGTCGTGATACGATAAAGGAGTGTGCTCGTGATATTGTTCAAATCCTCGTTGGTAAGGAGTGGAAGAAAGATTCTACAAAGAAACCACCTAGGGAGTTTACACCTGATAGACATAAAAAATTGAAAAGTTTTGTTGATTTATACATGGAGAAAGTTGTGGCCAAATATAATGAGAAGAAAAGAAGGGCAGAAGAGAGGGATGAAGGGAGAAAGAAGCAGCATACAAAGTCATCATCATGAGATGCTCTTTATTAAGAAGAGTGTAATATATATATGAGCATTTGGAAAAAACAGAACACATATTCGTGGCAATATAATAGACTACAACTGTATTATTACTAAGCTTTGAGAATTGTATGTTTAAAACAGTCGTTATATAACCAGGCACTTGGCATAAGCGTCCCCCATTGTCTCGTCCCAATTAGGAAGGCTGCGTCTTGCAGTTGACACGAACCTGGGGCATTTCGGGAGGTAAGATAGACAAACTACTGTGTTTCACAGTATGAGGTTGATACCTATATAAGGTTTAATATATCTTTTTTTGTTGGAGTTAATGTACCAAACTAATCTGACTATTTGACACGTATGACTTCGCTACCAACACTTGGATACGAAACCACTCTCAATGCGGGGGACCTGGAGGCTGGACCCAAGGATCTTTTGTGCTATTGTGAGAGGTGTCAGTATAAGAGGGTAAACCTGGACCGGATATACACGGTAAGTTGCATCTTATAACGTTGAATGGGCTTAAGAGCTAACACATTGAATCAGAATTTTTGGTATGGTTTTGCCCTTGTTGGTCCCTGGCTCATGAATATCGGCTTATATTTTTACACATTAAGCCTAGAGAGCCAGTTTGTGTTTAGTGAAAGCATCGAATGGGAGCACAGAGACGAAGTGATGCTTGTGGACGACCTGGATGATGACACGACCCTCGTTGGTGCGTTGGTTAAGGAGCACGACGAGGACAACTACGCGTTTGACCGTGTTTGCGGATGGAGTGGTATGGCGATTATGGTGTTTGTTCTGGTTGTCTGGATGGTGGTGATGGTGATGAAACAATAGACAAACAGAGAGACAAACAGAGAGACACAGAGAGAGAGAGAGAGAGAGAGAGAGAGAGAGAGAGAGAGCAAACGCGTCGGTGAAAACAACATCGGCAGCCAATGCGAAATACGTACGTCGATGCGCCTTGTGGAAGTCCAGGGACAAGCCCAGTGGGGGGCACAGCCCCCCAAAGCACATCTCTGTCCTAGTTATTCTCCCCGTTTACCGTGTTTAATGTATAATACAACCATAGCTCAAGTGTATATAATGTGTATTTAGCAGTGCCAAGATAATATAACGGCTCTCCTGACAGAAGAACCGGTTCTCCTTGGCACCTTCTTTGAGCCGATGACGCGTTTGTTATACGCGAGATCCCCGAGATGCCGATGGGAGACGAAAATAAACACAGCCCGCTTTCATTTATTAGAACCTTTATAAAAACCTTTTCATTTCGCATTGCCGATAACTCATACACAACAGACAGAGCAACAAGATAACAAAAGCACTGGAAACAATGAAGTATTCGCTGCTCACTTTCGCCCTCGCTGCAGTGGTCAGTGCCCAGCAGGACCAAAATCCGAACCAGAACTCCAATGGTGCCTCCAGAGTGGCCTCTTCCTCGTCATCTTCTTCTACATCTGCCCGTTACAGCGAATATGGTGTATTAGAGTTTGACAACTTGGGATTTGAAGGTTACTACAGGCACGTCAAGACCCTAGACGATTCAGATTCATGTCAGTGTGAGCTCGCCTCCAACAACCAGCGTACCCTCTTCTCCGGTACCAACTCCCCACTCGACCAAGAGCTCTCCGTGCACTTCAGAGGACCACTCACACTCAAGTCCTTTGGTTTCTACACAAGCAACGACTCCTCCTCCGATGACTGGTCGAGACAGGCATACTACGATGGCTCTTCGGGCACATCGGAAAACATCACTTTCCTCACCGCTGCTGGTGAGAACTCGACATGTCTCGGTAAGGCACTCACCTACGCAGATTCTGATGGTATCTCTGAAGCAAGCTCCTCCACTGTTCTTGAAGACGGCACATTGATTGGCTCCGATCAGGAGTTCATTATCTTCTCCAACGTCTCCTGTGACGACTCTGGATTTGATAAGGATTGTGGTGTTTATAGAGATGGTATCCCAGCCTACCACGGCTATGGCGGCACCACCAAGATGTTCCTCTTCGAATTCACCATGCCAGAGGAAACTGCAGAGGATGACGACTCATACAGCTACTACAACATGCCAGCCATTTGGCTTCTTAACTCTCACATCCCACGTACATCTCAATACCCATCTAACGAGAACTGTTCGTGTTGGGCAACTGGATGCGGTGAGTTTGATATCTTTGAAGTGATGAACACTACCGAGGCTACCCACTTTTACTCCACCATTCACGATTACCAGGGATCAGGTGACATTGGAACAGGTCTCGTTGCCCCAGGTTGGATAAAGAGAGAATACGATTCTACAATGCTCGGCGGTGTTGTCTTTGGCAGTGACGGTACCGTCTCTGTGTTCCTCTCCAACGACACATCCTTCGATCAAAGCATTTCCGCTTCTGATGTCTCTCAATGGATCTCCTCCGCTACCACTGAGGATGATGAAACCTCTCTCGTGCTCGCTTCAGCTACAAACACCGGTTCTGGTTCCGTCAGTGGTGCATCTGGTGCCCTTCCTTTCGACTTGGACATCAGATGGGTCTTTACTGCCTTTGCCCTTGTCGGTGCTGTTGGTGTCTTCTGAACAGGGGATTGGTTGTGGCTATAGAGTTTAGATTCACACACGTTGTTATTTGGGAAACTGAAACTGTAGCTCTTAGATTATGTCCTGTCTCGGCTGAACAACAATGCTCATTGACGGAGCCTACCACTCCACAACACTACCACTCGAGATCAAATACAACCTGGATAAATGAAGCAGATGGTACAGTAGCACACTAAAATCTCTTGATCAACTTCTTCAAAACACTCGAGCAGCACAAAACTTGTTTATCTCCTTCTGCTCGGCTCTTGGCTGCGCGGGGGGCTGCGTTGATGCATCTCATTATTACCCGATTGGGACTCCAATGGGTACATCATCTAACAGCTATTTGCAATGAAGCCGCCCTTTTTCCCTGCTGCAAACGATAAAATATAACCTCAAATGGCGGGTGAGGCTGGTTGTATAAAAAGATTTCATCTTCGCTTGTTGTTTCACAACTAATGCCGAGTTGTTACTCACTACAGTTATCCCAACGGCTTGTTCCACTCTAGGTCTCAACAACAACTCCTCATAACATCAAATCTAGCTCAGAGATACGGGTGGTCGTACCTCCTTTCCCCCACTAAGAGAATCTTTATCATGGGATATCAAGCAGCTTTAATAACCATGTCGGCCATAGCCGTCATCCTCCTCATCCCACCTTTCGTCTGGCACTCCAAGACGGTCAATATCCCACTCATAACACTCCTTGTATGGCTATTCATAATGGACATTAAAATCTTCATTGATGCAATAATCTGGGGAGGATCAAATTTCATTGATAGATACGACGGCAAGGGTTACTGTGATGTCATGGTCAAGCTAAACGTTGGTGCTAATGTCGGTATCTCATCTTCTGTTGCTGGTGTCATGTACAACTTATATAAGATCCTTAAGGCTGATACTGCATTGCCTGGCCCCCGTTCTTTCAAAAAAGTTGCTACAGATTTGGGTATCTCTTTGGCTACCCCAATTGTTGTTATGGCGTTGAACTACATCGTGCAGTCTAGAAGATACGTCATCTTCCAGTATTCTGGGTGTCAAAACACGATGCAGCCAAGTTGGCCAACTGTTGTTATTTACTCCATGTGGCTAGTCATTTGGTCTCTTATTGGTGTCATTTTCTCAGTGATGATTGTCCTGACGTACTTTCAAAAACGTAAAGATGTCAGAGATATCCTGCGCTGCACAAACTCTGGTCTCAACTTGGCCCGGTTTGCCAAGTTGCTAATCTTTTGCTCTATGGTTGTACTCGTTATGTTCCCACTATCACTATATCTTTTCACTGCTAATCTCACTTCTCTCAGTCCTCATTTCGACTTTAGTTTTGTCCACTCTAAGGCAATTTGGGGGATCATCACATATTTACCACTCAACGAACCATACTTTATCTGCTGGATTTATTTGGGTCTCTCATATATGGTGTTCATCTTCTTTGGGTTAGGAACAGATTCCATTGAGATGTATCTCTCTTGGATCCAAGCCATTGGCTTGGGTAAAGTGGTGGAATGGATCAATGCCCGTCGCTCAAGAGACAGAATGACAAAAGCCGATAAACTTGTGTCATCGGTTTTGAATAGGGCAAATATCATAACTACGCCAACTGCCGGTAAAGAATTTGATGTTGAGATGCAGAGAATCATCGCTCAGGAGAGTGATTTGGATGATAAGTCTCCAGAAAGTACACAGGTATCAAATGTATTTGGGGATAAGCACGCGTTGAGTAAAGGCTCATTTGGTGAACACTTCAACTATCTTGGTGATATGGGTGAGTTGGACGAGGAAGATATTAAGTACATCAATATGCTCTATGCAGGGGATGCTGCCACCACAAGGGAAACGGACACAGATGTCACTTTATCTTCACAAAATCCAGATGCAAATGGCCTACGCAGTGATGGTCGTCAGTACGAGAGAGCGGAAGGTGCTGGTGATGAGATTGGATACACTCATCGTGTGACACACAACTTTATCTGATTCTTTGTCATTTCCATCCTTCTTCATACTTCTTAGCGGACTCGTCAATCCATTATATCCCTTTCCTCTAACGAACCCCTCTATAATTCAACGATCGCTTTCTTATACATACTAGTGTAGTCATAATCCATTATTCTTTTTTTTTAATCCAGATACCCAGCCAAACATTACCAATCCTTAACCAAATCCTTAATATCCTTACCGTCCAACAGCCACTCCATACTCTGATCAATCTTACTAAACATAACCTTATCAACCCCAGAACACGGTTTGAAACCGGCATACAACTTCTTGACACGCGTACGTATTCCACCAGCAGAAGAACCAGCAGTCCCTGCAGGAGCGGAAGGTCCTTCAAGACTCTTTGAGACGATATATTCCCTAATTTCCCTAGCCCTAAGACTCACGAGGATGGTGCGAGAGCTGCTATGGTTGTGCAAATCACTCTTCATCGCCGAGCCAATCTTAGATTCGAGATCAGGGGTATTGGCACACGCCTGTAAGTGGAACTCCGGGGTGAAATCATTGATGTAACCACACAGTGGTGGGAGATGTTGTTGCTCAGGTTGATCTTGTTGTGCAGTGGATAATTCGTGTGATGTCGTAGAAGATGTTGATGTCGATGATGAATGTGTTGCGAAGTCGTCGAGCTCATCGAGGGACACTGTGAGCACGTTGACGGACTTCACTGGATCAAACTCGAGTGTAGTTTCGAGTGTCGAGGTTGCCAGTAGAGACCTACATGCAATTTCAGGTGTAGTCTTGCCCTGAACTGGTTGACCGATGGAGAAGATCGTTGTAGTGGATCTGTCAATGTGTGGAAGCTTTGGCATGGAACCGACACCTGCGTTCCTTTTCAGCGACTTTGTTGTGTCCAAGGAGGTGGAGATTTCGTATGTTGAGAAGGAACGTGGCAGGGATGGGAATGGGATAGGTTGAGTAGCTGAGGGAGATTGAGATGGTGTTGCGGTGGTGTATGAGTTCGTGGATGCCGGGGGATTAGTGTAGCCATTCCATGGGTATTCATCGTATTCGACACCTGGAGATGATCCTTGAGATTGAGCATTGTGTGAGATACTAGAAGAGGTATTCATATCCAGTGAGTTTTTCCAATTTTGAAGCATGTTAAACCCACGACTGAGTGAGCTTGAGAAAGAGTGTTGACTTTGGAGTGAGGAAGACAGGTAAGCCATCGATTGTGATGACGATGATAATGGCTGAACAACCGAGGAACGAGTTGGTGTCATCAAAGAAGGTGTAGCTCTGGAACGAGATGGAGTTGTTGGAATTTCCCAACCCTTACTGATAACTGATGGGGTTGGTGGTGTCAGTGTTTGACCTGAGATGGCTGTTGAGTCGTATGCCTTTGTAGAATCGTCATCGGAGAAAGTTGAAGAGATGGTTAGTTTACTCTGGGAGACATCTGAGTCTTCAAAGTCATATTTCAACTTAAAGGGTAGGATACCGGCAAGAATAAAGATCAACTTTTGAGCCACGATTGGGTTAACTGCCATGATGACAACACGAACAACTTCATCACTTTCCTGTGCATCAACGAGCTGCTTCTTAACAGAGTTTACCACGGTGAGCAGTGTTTGGAGGAACCGCGTTCCACTCATACCTGCTCTTGCACCGTCTTTTATTTCGATCCAGTTGTGTACTTCGTAACACCACTGGTTAAACATGGATTCGCTTTGTTGTGTAAGGCCGAGAAGAAGACGTGGCGTGGTGACGAGGTTGTTGATGGAGAACATGAGCTGCTTAAACAGGATTGCCACATCGAGATAGTTATGTGACACTGCCGGATTACGTTTCTCGACATGGTTTTCAATGAATGCGTCCTTAATGAGCGTTAGGTGGGAGGTGATCTGTGTATGGTTGGAGAGTATAGCCTCGTTGAAGTCTGTAGAGGACACTGGCAGCACAACTCCAATGGCAAATACTTTCTTTAAGCATTTGAAATATAGCGTAAAGAGCATAGAGTGAGGAAGATCTTTCAACTTAGACAGCTCATGAATCTTGTATCTGTCACCAACTGCTAAATCCTGATGGATCGGATTCCCAAACATGAATTCGATCAACTCCTGCGGACCGTGTCTATTGTTGAGCTTTTCCGAGCCGAGCTTGTCAAAGTGATGGTCACGAGCCGAGTCGAAACATGTCTTGTAGTTGTTCTTCTGCATGAGTTCTCCCTTATCTTGGACAATCATAAGCCTGAACTGATGGGACTCGAGACGTGTGGAGCGTAGTTGATTCGGGGTTCCGTATAGAAGCGTTCGGGAGAAGCTATCCTCATTCGAGTAAGGACACGCTGGTGGACCTGCTGACGAAGCACCATTATGTGAGCAGACTGATGTATTGGAAAGTCCAGTGGGACGTTCTGTCGGGGGAGACAGTGAAGATATACTCGACTCCGTACAGGGTGTCCTAGCCCCGAGTGCCATGTTCGAGAGGCGTCTGGCCAGGCCCTGCGATGGCTGGTCGGGCATAGATCCCTGTGCTGCTCCCTCGTGGGAGTCTCTCTGGTGAAAGAGACGACCCAACATGGCAGAAGCAACGGAGAAGGTGTCGGATATTTGTTGTAGTTGGTGTTGACGTCCAAGGGTGGTTGTTAACTAATGACCGGAATTCTTGCGGAGCTGAGCTCAAAAAAACATGACCCGCGAGACCGGCTCCTTGAGGCTCCGCTTACGTTGAGGCTGTGCTATGGGGGATAACAAGAAGAAGACTTTGCTGGGAGTTATTATATATAAGCTTTGTAGCAGTTCTTGAATTAGCTATTGTGGTTGTAGTTGTCCCGACAAGACTGCCTCGGGTTAGCAGCGAAGACCCCACACCGTTAAACAGATCGACAGTACGGCTCTCGACTGGAGACGTCACCTCCATGATCTTGGAGCATGGTACCACATTAGAGAGCCATTTTTGTTGCTTCTTCGAACAAGAGCAGTGACTTTGAAAGGTAGCCACCAAGGCTATCATGTCGATTTATTGATATTCCATAACTTTGGTTAGACGACGCATCCTTCGATAAGGGCCTATCTACGGCCGTAATCTTTACAAGTCATACGACACCAGTAAAAAAACACAGTGTTCCTTTGTAGTCATTATCGACCACCTATTTACATACAAGGAGTACCACTATGAGACATAGAGAGAGATCCACAATAGGAGAAAGTGAGAAAAAGTTAATCAGAAAAGTCTATTGCAAGGGAGATATAGGGCAGGACCAATCGAATTGATAAAATAGAACATGGCCTTAAGAGAGAGAGAGAAGAATGTGTGGCAGCGTCATTGAGATATATTAATAGATGAGAGACAAAAAAACGAGTAAAGCACAAGAAAAAAAAGGGTATTGTTTAAGCAACGAGATACTTTTTCTTTTTGGTCCAAGATAACGACATTATATCATAAAGTAACAACTCGATTATTCAGACTCCTCATCGTGGATCTTTGGGTTAATCAAAAGATCAATTCTGTCTGTGGAATGTGTTAGTAATGCGGTTTTGAAACCAGTTTAAAAGAAGATTGAAACATACTCTGAACAAAAGTAACGTTGGAAACCTTGGAACCATCCTCCTTCTCAAAGAGGTCCTGCTGAATATTAGCATCAACGTGGACAAGAGCACTAGATAGATTATGTTAGTACCAATAAATTCAATAATATAAGTAAGACTCCCGCAATTGTGTGATATCACATTGCGACGCGTCGTCTGCTCGACGCGTCTTTTTAAACAATAGGTTTGCGAAGTGGAAAATAAAACGACAATAAAAGACTTACCCCTTCTTGACGTATTCGGTCATGTAGTTAATCTGTTGCTCGTTGAAGGCAATAACGTTGAACCAACTGGTTGGACCATCTCTCTTCACCTGGACAGCAATTGGGTATCTAGCATACTTGACACCAGATGAGGACTCGCTCTCAGTAATCTCCTGGCCAACACGACCAAGAAGCTGGGCACGGGCAAAGGCTTGGGCACGGGCAGCGGAGGTAGAGGAGAAAGATCTCTTGGAGTTAATAAAAGCTGTTCTGAGCATGGTGTTGTAATAAAGTCAATTGAATGGTTGTTTCTCTGGGGGGATAAGAACGGTGGCACTGGCTGGTATCCTAATATGGTTTCAAATGTTCGTGGCGCGACGTGTCGCTGGTTCGCGATTCCTCGAAAGAGTATTCTTTCCGCATTAGGGAATTCCGGTTTCATGTTTAGACTCGAGACTAGATATAGGTGAGACTAGTGCGATTACCCAGTCCTCACAAGACCAAGCCCAACAAGACCACACACAGGGTCTGGTGACATGGGGCTTATCAGCAAACCACACACAGGAGCGCGCGCGCGCGCTTTAGCTGGCTACCCGCCCTTTTGAAGTACACTGTGGCTCTACCACCCGCAACGTTAATTCACCGGCTTGTGATCGATCGAGATTCAATATTAAAGTAACCTCTGCCCATCTTGCTTCCTTCATCCTGAGTCTTTAGATTTCCTCTTTCAAAGAAATTGCGTTGCTGGAAATACCCACGTGAACCCCGTCAGTGATACACCCGCCTGCAGCTCCTAATCAGTGACACATTTCAAACCCCTCTGATAAACAAGTCCCTTACACAAGTCAAACAGTACATTTACACCCACATCCACAGCGAGTCATCTCAGTCAAAGATGAACCAAAACGCTTACATTAAGGAGCACCGCCGTGAGGCTTCTCCTCAACAGGACACTGCATCCATCGCACAAACCTCGTCTAGCAACCAACGCAGATTATATGATGAACTAAGCTCAAGTGGGGTTGATAGTGATTGGATCTTGTTTTCGCCACTCTCAGATGTCGAGAGTCCCGTCCATGGTGATGTCCTTTCCACTTCTACTGGTGATATGCCACGTGTGGAATCCCTCTCTGATGATGAGGACCTGTCAGAAGAACAGGAGGAACATAAGGAGGAGCAAGAAGAAGAAGATGATGATGATGACGAAGAAGATGACGATGACGATTCCTTGATAGAAAGCTTGGGCACCAACATGCCCCTCTCTATGCCCGTTGGTGATGGTACAGGATCATTTGTAACACGATCTTTGGCTGCTAGCTCTCAAAAGACTCAGCCAGAGACAGAGGAATATGATTACTTGCAATCACTGGATAAAGAGGACTTTGTCACTCATAGGATCGATATGTGGCGTAAAGAGCAGGCAAAGGCCATGATCAATGATTTACACAGAGAGTCATTCACAAACGCCACTTCAACGGAGAAGTCAGCAGAATTGCTTGCCTCGTGGGGGGTTGATGATAGTATGATGATGAATGGTGGCGTATTTGAAGATGATGAGAAGCCAAGAGAAACAACGAGAGGAAACAAGAGATTCTATGGTGATGATTTGTTTAAAGGGTACAACACATGGGAAGTTAATAAGATCAAACGTGTTGCACAACAACTCTCATCATCACTCGTTAGAGACAATCGGGCAACCTCATCAATCCCACCAGTCACCACTTCCTTCCGTGCAAGACGTTCCTCATTGTTGTTAAACTTATCAAGATCTGCTAATAAGTACTTCATTGGTAATGCTACTGCATTTGAGCCAGATATGCCATTCTGGAAAAGGGATATGAGCTCTGCTAACTCATCACTTTCAATGTCTGTCAATTCAATTATGTTTGGCAACTTAAACATTGGAGAGGCTGCTTGATTCTTATTTTTTCTTACATATTAGTGGCATTTTGGTTTTAGCTGATTAATGAATACATGCATTTCGTTTAGTTTTTTCTCTTCTTAGTCTTCTTAGTTGTCTGACTTGATGTTGCAGAAGCAGAGACTGGTGTTTGTTCCTGTGCTGGCGAAGATTCCTTAGAGACAGTTGACCCAACCTTCTCCAACTTTTTGGTAACCTCAATGGAGCTAGCACTCTGTGTTTGTCTCTTCTCCAATTTTGCGTTGTTCTTAATCTCTGCAATGCCCTCTGGATCCATAAATTCCATAATCTTTGGTAATAATGCAACAGTGATCATAATGATTACACCAGCAAGGTACAATGGGTTGTTAATGATGGTGGCGATTGGACCTGACTCTAATAACCCAGGAGAACGTCTCTTTATGTACTCCTTAAGCGGAGCCTTAGCCTGTGGATACACCTTCATTGGTAATGTCAAGTTGAGCTTATCACTATCTGCCCATTTCTGTCCTGGTGGAATGTAGTATGCCTTAATCTCATCATCAGGTGTAACATCGACGCGCGCCTTGTATGGGACCAGATTGTAATCAATGGAGGAGGCAGAGATGATGTAGGTACCCGGTGCGAGGTCTTTAAACTTGAACGTACCATCTGGTTTGAGATGTGCTCTTTTCTTAACTGGTTGATGAGTTCCCGTAGAGATTACTTCAAGTATGTGAATGTCTGTACGACCAACGTCGTGGGCCGTGAGGGCACGTCCAAGGTCAAGCTCTCCGACAAAGTCAGCTCCAAGCACTGCCTGGGGAGCAGAGAGACATAGTAAGAGAACAAAGCTGAGCTGCATTGTTTCGAAAGGGTTCTAGAGACTGTGGCGTAGATGCTTTTGTAACTCTAACGTCTCAATGTCGTATTAGCGCCTATGGACATGTCAACTATCGCGACACTAACTAAAGCATACTAAAGACTGTATCACGTGCCACGGGCTGACAAATGGCGATGTTTAAAAGTGATAGTCAACGCATGTAAACCACTGCTTCATTATTGTTCTTAATGGTTCTGCCCAAGCACGGCTGCTTGTGTGTGGACACCTCTAATCGACATGATATGTAATCCAATTGGTGTATAAAGGCAGCGATGGCAGCACACCATTGAGCTCTGATCTGTGGTTTATGATGATATAACTAAAGTAAAACACATTTTAAACAAGTTCCAATAGATTTTATAACAATGTCCGGTAAAGTCGTCTTCATCACTGGTGGTAACAGAGGTATTGGTCTCGAGCTCACCAAGGCATTTGCTGCTGACCCAGCTAACACCGTCATTGCTTCAGCTCGTGACCCATCTAGGGCCACTGAGCTTCAATCTCTCTCAAATGTTCATGTTGTTACTCTTGATGTCTCCGATGAATCCTCTATCAACAAGCTCCCAGCTCAATTGGAGAAAGTTGCCTCCGATGGTATCGACTACTTCATCTCTAATGCAGGTGTTGCTCGTGGAGACTCAGTTCAAAAGGCATTGACAGCTGAAAAATCCGTCTGGGTTGATCACCACATAACCAACACTGTCGGTCCAATCTTGATCACTCAGAAAGTTTATCCATTCCTTCTTAAGAAATCTACCCGTGTCATCTCTTTCACATCTTCCCTTGCTGGCTCTATTGGTGGATTCTTTGAGGCATCTAGCTCTGGATATGGTGGATCTAAGGCCGCATTGAACCACTTCACCAAGTTGCTGGCTTATGAGCTTCGTGATGAGGGATTCACCGTTATTGCCGTTCATCCAGGTGTTGTCTCCACTGATATGGGTAACGCTACTGTTCCTCGTTTCGGTGAGGATACAAGAAAGGCAATGGAATCACTTATTATCACTCCTGAAGAGTCTGCTGAATCTCAGCTTAAGCTTCTACTTGGCTTGACTAAGGAGCAGTCTGGTAAGTTCTTATCTTACACCGGTGAAGAATTGCCATGGTGATCAATGACAGACTCTTCACTTTCAATACTTTAGATTTAGCTTATCCTACAAACGGAGACTATCTTTCTTGCAATGTATAACTACTTATGATATGATAGAGACTAATGTAGCGTCACATATGAATATCATTCATACCACCAACTAAGTGAGTGTACGAATATCATACACCAACTAAGTGTGTGGTAACAATGATGCCAACCCTGAAGTGTCCCTGGGCTCATAACCAGCACACAAAATTGCCGACGACGCGAAAGTATAAATTTTCGGCGCGTCGATCGCTTTCTTCCCCTTCTCCACACCTTTTCTCTTTTCTTCTTTTCTCCATACATTTACATTCCAGAACACGTATTATTGTAGGGTGACTGTGCCCTTTCTCTTCCAGGCCTATTACTCTCTACAACGTGTTCGAGAACAACTTTCGGTCCTAGCTGGAGCGGACGTGGACTTGAAGCTTCATGCTGGAAGCTTCTTGTCAATGGCGTCATCTCCTTACCGAGGATCAGATATCTCTTTGAAAGGTTAGACGTAACTGTTCTGACAGTTTCTCGTTTGCTCAGGATTATGGCCTGTGGTCCTCTAACCTAAGAAATTGGCGTGTATATGAATGAATGCATCATGTCCAATGGGACACCCAATCAATTTACCTATTCGTAGCCACTACAACATAACAGTTCTAATTCAAATTCATAATACAGCTAAACAAAACAAACACCAACACTCCTTTTATACATACAATCTCAATCCATCGTTTCAATCTTGAAAATTTGACAAACCACAATGTCGCAACACAGTACAAGACCTCATTAAGAAAGGCCACTGTAGCTACCGGCAACCAAGGTCTTAACAGTAGGAACACGTCTCCACTCAGCTTGAGCAAATGGATCGTCATCACTATAATCTTGAGCAGCCAATTCCAACGGGGAAGTCACAGTAGAAGCACCGCTATCACTGTTAACGGTAAATTTAACCAATACTCCACTGTCTGATTCCTCACCTTGGGCATCAGTCATGAATCTAGCAACAAGCTTTTGATCACTCTGAGCGTTCAAAGTCACTGGTTCCTTAAATCTCCAAGTGATTCTAGACTTGTCCTTACTGAAAGTACCCTGTGGTTTTGACAAGGCGGATTTGGAAGCACCCTTAATGGAGACGGCAACAATGAGGTCGTCCAAGATGACACTCTGACCAATTGGCAAGGCCTCGAGAACATGTGGAGCAAGTTTGAGCGTAAGCATAACAGACGACTGGTGTGGTTCAAATCTCCAAGCTGGAATGATCACAATTGGAGCCTTTGCGTCCTTAATGGAGAATTTGAGACCACCAAGAGTACGACCAAGAATTGGTTGTGGGGTAAGTTCAAACTCATCAGTGTCAATTTCCTTAAAGAACTGAGTATTTGCGATCTTTTGGTCAAATGCCTCGGCACCAGCAATTTTCACGTTGGTACGTGTTGGAACAGTCACATCCTCAGAGTAGTAATTGAAGGCAATTTCACCAATTATAGAACCTTGAACCTGCTCACCATCCTTGAACTTGGCGTGGACAACCTCAGCCACAGATGCATTAAGACCCGGTTGTGACATCTGTGGATGTTGGAAGAGACCTCCAGTGGTACCGATAGAGGAACCGGTCATTTGTGGACGCAACTGTGACGTCGATCCAGCAAATGAGTTGAAAGAGGAGATTCTCTTAGACTGATGATTCTCAAGGTCAGACTGTGACAGGTTGGTGAAGAGACCACTCTGAATGTCACGTCTATTGGTTGGTGGTTGTGGAACCTGGCCATGGGATACCGTGTGGTTAATACTAGATGGCTGTTCAAAGGAATAAGTCTGATCCTCACTGATGTTGGTCAGTGTACCAGTCTTTCTTGATGGTGGTGGAGGTGGAGCGCGGGTCGACTGTTGCTGCTGTGGGGCCAAAGTAGATGGGTACTGGTCCTGAGCAGGCTGCTGGTACTGTGGTTCAGTAGTAACAGGTTGCTGGAGAGCTGGCTGGAATGTGGAGTCCACAGGAGATTGTGTATCACTATTGATGTGGGAACTGACTTCGGAGAAGGAGTTCATGCTTTGCTGCTCTCTGATGCCACCATTGGCAGTGGCACCATTAGTATTGTTAAAGTTATTTGAAGAGGAACCTCTGGAGATTGGTTGAAGTGGTGCCTGGTTAAGAGACATTGGTGTATTAATACCTGAAGGGTACTTCTGTGGCACAGCTGGAGGGACATCGCTGATAGTGTTCTTCTGCTGCTGTGGCTGAGACAATGGAGATGGGTCCTTAGTTGGAGAAGTGTGAGCACCAAGATTGGATACTGAGTGGTTATTGCCCAAGGACAAGTAGGAAGACGTTCTGGAAGCCCTACGGTTTGGAGCCCTAACACTATCGCTTAGCGATGATGTCTCCGACTCTGGGACGGCATTCATGCTCAACTTCTTGTCCTTCTTATCCTTCTTGTGGAAGACAGAACCAAACTTAGACTTCAATTTGTTTCTCTTCTTCTCCTTACCAGAAGAAGTAATTGATGCAGCACCCGCAGCAGTGGCAGCAGATGCAGCAGTAGCAGTAGTAGCAACGGATGAGACACGGCCCTTCTTAGTTGGTGTGGCAGAGGCAGAACCAGGCACAACTGGAGTCTGTTTCACCACTGGTGATTCGGCAGCTTGTCTAGCCGCCTTTGGAACGTATGTCGTCTCACTGGACACCTTGGCAAATCTAGCAATCTCAACCTCTGGGTCAAATCCAAGGATAGTATTCAACGTCTCTTCGTTAGAGGATGAGATCTTGTTGAGGGAATCGGTGTAGGCAGTGATGAATCTCAGGAGACTGTCCCTGAGGAAAGTGAGTCTACCGTAATCGGTGTGCTCAAAGACCTCAAAGACGTATGGAGCCTCAGAATCCCAGGTGGCATTGGCGCTATTCAATTGGGTCTGGTATTTGTCGAGCTTATCCTGATGTCTTGAGTTGTCAGCATACTTGTCAATCTTGTCCTGGGACATCTCAATGTTCTTAGCAACATCACTGAGCTTGGAGTGCAAGTTTCTAATCTCAGACCACTGTCTGTTCTTGGTAGTGTACTGCGTCAATGGCTTGATAACTTCACCCTCAACAACGTTCTTGAGCTGGTTGTTAGCAGAGATCTCGTCTTTAATCTCGGCGATAACTTTGTTCCAAATCTCCGAGAGGTGACCAATGGCATCAATATTATAGTGTTGTAGCTCTTCTGGGGACAACACGTTGTTGGCAATGATGCTCTTCTCGATGTTTTTATTCAAATCCTGTGAATGTTGAACGAGGGTATTGAGCTGTTGAAGATACTGGGCCTTGACATCGTAGTACTTCTGGAAAAACGTTGAAAACTCGTCGTTAAGGAGCTTGGCCTGAGACAGACGAACACGGACTATCTCTGTAGCTTCAACTGGCTTTTGGGAGACCAAGATGGAGGACGCATATTGCGTTCTCTCCTGTTGGTCGGTCATGTTGACGTGGAGGGGCTGGGGCGTGATGACTGGGGAGCAAACAAATCCTTCTCGTGGTGTGGCAATTCCTGAAAGAGGAGTTCCAATGAAAGGAGCAGCGTAGTGGCACGTATCACTAGAGACTTAGGCAGTAAAAGCTGGTAACGTCAGTGGTGGCGGTGTTCCGGGCTGTACGGGAGACTATGAGGGTGTATGCTCGGTCGACCGAAGCGTGTCGCCGAATTTCCCCCGATAAATCGCGAGCGTGCGCAAACCAAATTGACCTGACACATGGTGAAGGTTTAGATACTACTAGGATGTTTAACGTAACAAACACGTTTATAGAGTTTGAGGTGGGGTATTTGAACAGGTCATTGTCTTCATATCATATTAGTATTACTTTTAGTTTCTTTTGTTGTTGTCATTTCTCAACAATCAGGTCGTCAATTTCAATCATCAGCGTCTTCTCTTCACCATTCATCCTGGTCCATGATGTCAGATGGGATAGCAGCGAGTGTCACGGCAGAGCCACCGCCAAGGTTCAAGCACTTGGCCTCGAGTGGCATCAAAGAGTCCTCCTCAGAATCTGGTGGAGGTCCATACTCACCCTCGAAGATAACAGCACCAGCCTTTCTTCTCGTCTCCACGAATTGTGCCTCAGCAGTGTCCAAGATTTCAGCTGCAGTAGGTCTTGCTTCAGGATTTGGTTGAATCATCCACTGGACAAGCTTATCTAGAGACCCCTTACCATCTATCAAGAACTTTGGAGTCCAGTTTGGTAACCTCTTGCTGTGGTCATAGACGGAAGAGTATGAAGATCCAGTCGTAGCAGTATTGTTGGCAAGGGATGAGTAAGTAGAACCCTTCGACATCAAAGAGTCATTGTATAAGTTGACGTTCAGTTCGCCAGAGCTCAATCTTCCAGCCTCGGATAGGTCTCCCGATCTCAACTTGTGCCAGTGGACACCGTACTCTGGCAGTACAATATTAGCGGCAATCTCAACCATTATCAATCCGAAGGAGAAGATATCTGCTGGCTTGTCATACTTCTGCAAGGAGATGATCTCTGGAGCGATATACTCTCTGTCTCCTTCTCTTTCAAATCCGTTAGCAACAGGATACTTGCAAGCCATACCGAAATCACCAATCTTCAAGGAACCTTCGAAAGTGATGAATATATTCGCTGGTTTCAAGTCCAAGTGCAAGATATTCGAAGCATGGATGTACTTCAATCCCATTGCAATTTCAACCATAATCTTCCAGATTCTCCACTCGTCAAGCTTGGAAAGCTTACCACTGTCAGCCAAAAACTTATCCAAAGGACCATTTTCACAAAACTCCATCATGATATACAACTGACCAGAATGCTCCCAGTCATTGATGAAGTTGATCACGTACTCTTTACCTTCGTCATCCCTTGGCTCGTTCTCCTGCAGGGCCTTCATCAACTCCACCTCCTCAAAAATTCTTTTACGACGCTTTGGTCCGAGAAGTGGTGTCTTGATTCTCTTGACAGCATACTTGACACTTTGGAAAGTGATCTCATAAACATTAGAGAATTCACCGTTGCCTACCAACTGAACATTCTCAAACTTGGAGGTCAAATGCTCATCAACTGTGATAGCTGTGGAAGTCATGAATGCAGATGCATTACCACCAATACTGGACATATTGGACAAGTCTCCACTGCAATCGGCGGTGACATCGATTGGGGTGTGTGGAGTGCTGGTGCCGTTGGTCGAACAGGAGTCAATACCACTCAAATTAAGTTTCAAGTTCTTGTTGAGAATGGCCTTTGAAGTTCTGAGTCTCGTTGGTGTAGATGGATCATGTTCGTTACCGTCGTCAAAGATGGATTCGGTGGTATCGTCAAAGTCGGTATGGAATCGGAGGATACAATCACGCAGCTCGTTCGTGTTCATTGCACGAGCAGAGCGGGACATCTTCGCACTGTTGCCTGATGGAGAAGCATCATATGGTGTGGATTGAGAGGAGTGGCGAAGAGCTCTTGTATTTGGAGTCTCTCTCATGCCTGGTCTTGGTGTGGAGTGGTTGTCTTCAGCCACTGGAGAGCTAGCTGTAATAACATTGGCAAGATTGGATGAAGGGAGAGCCTGCTTCTGAGCAGTCTGAATGGTCAAGTTCAGTGGCTTCTTGCATGGTGTCTCTGGTGGATGGAATGACTCACTAAGAGTTCTATTTTTCTTACTCAAAAGACCAGAGGACATGAATGCTGTTTGAAGTGGCTTGACATGCTTATAGGAGCTGGGCGTTAGGAAGTCTGGCCCTGATGATGTGTTGTTGTCGATGTTTTTCAAGTTAAGAATGGACTTGTTGTTGACGATACCCTTGTCGAGCTTCAACTTCTGTCTGGCAGGTCTGGATGGAGAGTCACTTGGAGAGTGAAGCACATTCCCCTTGTTGTTGGCTGGCTGAAAGTGTATCGATGGGTTTGGTAGAGGGTGGATATCCTTGTCAAAAGGAGACTCAAATTCTGTGTTGACTTTATCGAGTGATACCATCTTTCGTAGCTTGTTTAGCTTCATCTGGATTGACGAGCGATTTTCCTCAACCGCAGAGTTGTTTTTTGTTGATGAAAAGATAAGCGGCCGCTGACTCTCATTGATGAACGGAGACATATTCGTACTGCTGTTCGATGCTGGTCTTTTGAGTGATCCCTGTTTGACAGATGGTGTTGTTGGGTCTTTGAAAGGAGACCAATTCTCAACATCAAGATTAGCATCGTCAATATCCTGATTTGATACTCTGTTCTTCAAGAGAGCGATCTTTGGAGAGGAAGTACCTGAGGGATGAGGTGAAGTTTCGATGCTCAAATTTAAAAGACCGACACTTCTGCGAAGACCTTGTGAGCCCTGTGACGATGTTGATGTTGGCTGGTTGGGCGTAGCTTCGATCTCACTACTCTGGTAGCTTGTATCTGTAAAAGAGGCATAGCCTGGGTCTTTGAGTTGAGGTGATGGCATAGAATCATTCATGATTCTCTTCTTGGATGGTGCCATAGCTGATTCTGAAATCATTTGAGCGGATAACGTTTGTTGATCTTGTCCTGGACGCGTAAATCGTGAAACGCTTGTGACCGATGATTCAGCACTGGTAAAAAGCCGGTTAGTGGGGTTAGTTGTATCAGTTTTTGGTATTAAAGACCAGACCAAGTCCAGCTTGGGGCTTGTTTTGCCCTGGTCCGAGCGATGAGGTTGTGGTGATAGACCAAATGGGTGGCGCCTCCTTTGGTGAAGGCGCGTGTGATCTGTTGGGTGTGAACGAAACGGGGCGGAGCTGTGTATAGCTAGGAATTGGCCTTTATCGCACACGCTGCGGGATCTTAGACGTAATGGATGGATCCCAGTAGGGGATATCTGGAGTACAGAAATGTAAAGAGTTGGATCGCAGTGATGTCGAGGAAGCACTGCTTAGGTGGGCGGGAGCTACGCTTTTTATTTGTTTTGATTTTGTTTTGGTCGCGCACAGCATCCGGTTCGCCCAGTAACATGGCCACCAACCCGTTGTCCTGACGACGATCACAACGCGCCCAATATATGTCCGAATGCGGTAATCGTCCTGCAGTTTTGAGCGGCATGCCGACATGGACCTGCATAACGAGATACTAAAGAGGGTATCAATATGTCCCAAACGAGAAATGCTCGTGCCCCCCACAACGGCCGGATGCAGACTCTTGTGCGTCTATTCAATTCCCATGCCACTTAGCTCAGGTGCTACGGAGTCCCGGTCAAGACTACGGGCATATCTCAGTAATCTCTTAAAGAAGCTGGTCCATCATTCCTGGATCAGACTAATATTGGCGTCGCTGCAGTCGGAAATGGAGTCTCCCCTGCTTGATGAAAAATATTATACGGTACGTTGGGCAAGATTGTACGCAAAAATTAATTGTTCCCAAAGCTTTACTTCCGTCCCAGTTGTGTACTCATCAGATCGGTGCAGATACAAGACAGTCATGCTAATTCGACCTAACTTGAAGCGAGGTCTGCTGCGGCGCATCATTGGAAACGATTGGCTTAATTCCGTAGATCTTTGCATACCTCAACTATAATATCCATTTGGAATGGATGAGGAACGCAGTTTTTGCATCAAATGGCTTCAAACGCCCCGGTAGCCACCCACATTCCCCACGTCGCTGCCCAGGTCCAACGGCATGCGTCTTAACCTTTGACGATCATAACGCGGACCTGCTTATTTTTGAGCGTAAAATCACAAATTGTGGTGCACTGAGTGATAAACAAGTGATAGATACTCAGGAACGAAGATTGCATTCCATTTGGCCCCTATTTTGTGGTTTCGTCTAACCAATTAGTTCAGACCTCCGGTATGCGAAAGTCAATAAGTCAATATCCGAGACAATGATACGAGAGATCATACTACTTTGTGTGCTGCAGATGCCGACAACAGTATGTACCACACTCAACACTAAATGTTGGCAACTGTACACCGCAGGGGAAGCCTTGAAGCTCATGTGGCCCCATAGTCGATGGGCCTTCCTGGGTTGTGGTGGGATCTACATCTGCGAGCCACGCACAAAGACCACAACTCTCGTACATACGCATATGTCCAAGAGAGCCACAGAGTACCCTGGCATCCAGGCATCGTCTTCCTAGGTAAGTATATGCACTTCTGCTAGTTAATCAACATGGCTGCAATGCAGATTGCGTATGTCCCTGCTTGCCGAGGCCATTGAAGAGATGGTGTGTAAAACACGGTTGGTGGTGTGAGCTAAATGCATCTTCGACTTGGCACAGACGTGTGAAGGACCACCTGAGTAGCATTTTACATGTCATATATTCTGACTAACTTTGAAAATTATCGTGATACTGCCATCTTTTTTACCAATACTTAAGGTGGGTATACGAGGGGCCAGACGTACCAGTTATACAACATCTGGTTGACTGGTAGTAAATCAAACCCCATGAATCGCTGTTACTTTTATTTGGTCAGCCATTCATTATCTATCACTGGCTGTTCGTTTTGGCAACAGATGTAAATCAATGGTTAATAGTACTTCGTTGATATCGCCGGCTGCCACAGACGTTATATTGTTGATGGAGATCATTAGTAGCACAAATGGCCATGTGATAGCTTCGCAACCTGGGAAAGAAAATATGTTGACTGGTAACCAAACTCAACACTTCACAATGTAATCTAGCATTCAAGCTAAGAAATACAATGCTCAGTTGATATAATACTACACGCTCCACGCTAACTTATTGTAACGTACAATTAGAAACTTATTACATAAAACAAGTTGCAAAAGGTGCACCAACCATTACTGGCTAGTGCGTGATTTTTTCATTGGGGATGATGAACTTTAGGCGTAAATGGTGAATGGAATCAGAGACAAAGAAACAAGCAAGCATATGTAGTGCATAAATGAAGCAATAACACAAACAGCTCGCTCAGAGTCTTCTACCACGACGACCACCTTTTCTTCTAGTAGAGTCAGATGGGATTGGGGTAACGTCCTCAATTCTACCAATTCTCAAACCAGATCTGGCAAGAGCTCTGAGAGCGGACTGACCACCTGGACCTGGGGTCTTGGTGGAAGTACCACCGGTAGCTCTAAGCTTAACGTGGACAGCAGTGATACCGACCTCCTTGCACTTCTGGGCAACATCCTGAGCAGCCAACATGGCAGCGTATGGAGAGGACTCATCTCTGTCAGCCTTAACCTTCATACCACCGGTAACACGGGCGATGGTCTCCTTACCGGAGAGATCGGTAACGTGAACGAAAGTATCGTTGAAAGAAGCAAAGATTCTGGCAACACCAAAGACCTGGGAGCCGTCACGAACCTGTGGACCGAGAGTAACGTTAGCTGTAATAAAATGTTAGTAAACTTGAGCTCTGAAAAAATTTATGAGAGATCGGAACACTGTCAGTTTGAGAGAGTAGTATGACATGGAAATGGTAGAGTTTGTAACGTAGAAGGGGATACGCTGATACCGTGTCTTCGTTTCGTCTTTTGATATTATTGTGATCAAACGTTGAAACTGGAAGATGTAGCTGATTATTTGGTTCAATGTAGTGATTGAAAATGGTCTTTTGAGCTTCTCAGTTCTTTGTGCTTTAGTACTGAGACACCTTTGGGTCGTATCACACTTGTGCTTGACGATAGATATTGATATCTTCATCTTCATATGGCTAAGGGTGTTCAATAACGATGGGAACTTGAGCGTTCTTGGACCTTCTGACTTTATGACTTGTACCCTCTCATAGTGATGGTTTCATCTCTTATCTCAGATATCACATACCAGACATTGTTGGTATTCTGTGTCTTGGTTAAAGGTGTTAGCTACCTGTTGTCTGTGAGTGGCTTTGAGTTTTTCAGCAAAAAGTTTTGCGTCTGCGCGAACATCCACAGACCCGCCGACGAAGCGCTAGACCAACTTTCTGGCGCGGGGCAACAGCACCCGCCTTTGAAGCACGCGAAAAAAGGGCGCGGGCTCAATACCACACACTTGAGGGTGGGACAAAATCAGTGCCCTGATAGGGAGCACGTGACCTTCGCATATAGGGCAACAATATATTAGATAACTCTGTAGTTATGCCTGGGGAAGGAGGTATATGGGCGTGTCATTTGGCACATTCTGATAGGACTATACAACGCCTAATTGATATCATCTTTGTTATGATATATTTATGATGTTTTAAGGTACTATGAGGGCACTATACCCAGTATAGCTAGCGCTTCGATGGCGTACTGCAACAGCATTGTTGCACCCATTGATCATCTTGAACTCAACTACATCATTGTATTCTAAATTACAAGCTTTTATTTTGATGCAACCTCTTTTTGGGGGTAACTCCACTTAGTAGACGAAACCCAAGATCTTACCAGAGACGTGCTTACGTCTAGCCTCCTCGTGGTCCATGATACCAGCAGAAGTGGTCAAGATAACGTAACCAAACTGTCTAGCTGGGAGCAAGTTGTCGGTCCACTTCTCAATGTCAGCAATTCTAACGTTGAATCTTGGAGAGATAACACCAACCTTGTTGAGACGACCGTTCAACTGAACGACGATCTTACCAGATCTGTGGTCGTCAATGTACTCGAACTCATCAATGTATCCGTGCTTCTGGATAACCTGCAAGAACTTGATGATGACCTTGGAGGATGGTCTGATGATGACCTGTCTCTTACCGGTCTTCTCGGCGTTGTTGATGGCGTTAAGAGCGTCAGCGAGGACAGAGGTTCTGGTCATTTTTGGCTGGTTATCTTACAAAAACCTAATTCTACACGTTGTGTTGTATGTGCCTAGGCCTGGAAAATTTTGAAAAAGTGTTGACGGAACGCGCCAACTACAGAGCGCGCACGTAGCTGCCCTTGATCCTTTCACGTGATATTCCCTTTTGCCCCTCCTCAATGCTAAACATTTGGGACAGTCATATTGAAATAAAATACAAAACATCCTAACACCCACATAGTTAAACCCCCCTCGCCCGCATGTCGCGAATTCGTTAATACTGACAGAGGAGATTTTCGCATCCGGACACCACCGGGTCGGTCTCTCGCAGCGCGAGCGACTCCCAGCGAAAAATTCACTTCAACGTACACAGACAGCAAAGGCCGTACACTAGTTGAAGAGACCAACGATTTCAAGAAGTAACGATGCCTGTACGTACAAGATCACACGAGTTGAAACAAAGAGCATACACAGAGAATATCCATATCAGTTTAGTTGGGACCACCATCTTTCATCAATCAAATACACCATCCTCCTAACGCTTCAAGGCGGAAAAGGGAAGACTATCCCCTAAGACACCACATCATCAAGGAAGGTATCCCAGCCTTTTCAATCGAAGTAACACACTCATGCTTTGAAATAAATGCTCCGAAATGCAGGATCCATCTTATTCCAGCCCTTCAATACCATCTTTAAAGGTCTGCCAGACACAGGAACAAAAACACACCAGCTTCAAACGCAATCGGACGATAAGAAGACTCTCTGGTGCTCTCAACTCATCTACTCTACAATGACTAGATTACTAACTCTTTATTACAGTCCCAGAAGTCTTTCAAGACCAAGCAGAAATTGGCTAAGGCCCAGAAGCAGAACAGACCATTGCCACAGTGGATCCGTCTCAGAACTGGCAACACCATCCGTTACAACGCCAAGAGAAGACACTGGAGAAGAACTAAATTGAACATCTAAGCGAACGGAGATTACTTTCTACGTTGTTTACGCTTTACATGTTTGATTTTGACTAATTTCCACACAAAAAACTTTTCTTCGCTATGTTTTTAATCTTGATACTCTGAAGGAGACCCATCCAGGCGTCTTGTGCATCTATTATATCCCACCCAAGCTACATTCTTATGCTATTGAAGATTGCCGGTGTCGTATGAGGTTCTGACTATGGTTTGCTGAAGTTTCAAGTTAATACAAAGCCTGTACACTGTTGCACGAGCACAAGCGTAGTAAACCGACCCTCAATGGACTTTCCTTGATTTCCTACGTCATAAAAAACTGAAATAATCTAGGAACAATGAAACTATGAGTAACCCTAATTGATATTTATCTACTAAAGAACAAATCAAGTGTGGCCCTAGACCAACTTGTCGATCTGGCGAGTGGCATGGAAATTTTCGTCTCAGTCTTCAAAAAGTTCTCCACTATGACCCCGATACAAGGCTGGAAGCTACCTAAACAGTGCACCATTCAGACCTCATATCATTTCTTTTTGGTTGCACTAGGTCTGACAATGGTAAGTCACATTATATTCCGAGGCAGGAGAACGATATTAGGCTTTTCATTGAAGCATAACGACTCGACTTCAGGGTAGACCGAGCACACACAGCACAACGAGGCACACTGAACATAACGACCAACAACATGATGATTAATTACAAAGAACAAAGCTAGATAGTATATGAAACACTGTGATTTGAACTCTTTGGAAAATAACAATATCTGAACTTGACTTCATCAGTGTGCACTAGCTGTGTGTGCTTGTGCCAGTTCTGATCCCTCCCCTTGTTTCACCTATCGAATCTGTCACTAACAAGACTTAACAGACGTCATTACGTTCTTGAACGAAATTAGAAAATGTACATGTTTGCAATCAATGAATGATATTAAAGGTCAGTGAATGTAATTGGCGTCGTCATCAACTGATCGAGCATCGCATAGGAGTACTGTCTCTGCTCACAGCTGTAATGCAAATGTCTAGATCAGGCCCTGAATTGCTGCATTTCCGAATTGAATTGGGATACACTACTCCGAAATAATGCACCCTTATTACCATGCAATGTGTATACCTGTGTAGTCTGAAGCCCATGTGGGCTACATGTTGGAACTCTTCTCCGGAGGGTGGGGAACGGTTCGGAGATGGGTCCGGCAGAGCCAAGGCTCTCGTATCTGTCTGATCAGAGTTTCAGCAGTCAGGAACAACGAAACAGTACTCGAACAATGGATTGAGATCTAAGGCTCGTTCCATGAACTTTTAGCTACAGATCTTGCGTGACACAGAATCTTCCCAAGGTGTCGTGAGCCGAGGGCCCCTGAGTTATCGCGGAGTGCAGATCTCTTAAATGCATAAACTCCAATGATAGACCCACGTTCCACCAGTTATAAGCCTTGATCTTCCAACAATGACTTCCTAATTGAGCTAATTGCGTGCCCGAGCTTGAGATATGTGGCCCGACGGGAACCCTTCAATCTTCATACTATAAAAGACAGTATGTTCCACCTTTCAGAGGAGGAATGGGCACTATCCATGGTACTGCAACAACATTGGCACGGCACTCTTCGACATGAAGTTCCTTCTTCCGCTTGCTACCCTCACCTCAATGGCTCTGGCCATTCCAAGTGATCTCGCTGCCATATATGACAACAGTTGGGGATCATCCACTACTCTTGTGCCATCGGACAGTGTCATTGTCTCTCAGACTCTCATGTCGTTGAGAACTCTCTACTCCAACTCCACTAAGCTTGATGACTGTCAGAAATGTAAGTCTGTCCTCGAAGTTGGTAAGACTCTCTCTCTGACAAGTCCAGAATTGGTTCCTGAGGTCTTTGTTCAATGGTGTAACGAGAATGCAATTCTCTCCAAGACAAACTGTCACAATTACTTCACCAGAAACACTGTTCAGAACTCTCAGACCGGTACAGATTTTGCCAACATGCTTCAGCTCATGGATCCATGGTCCTTAGATGGTGACTACTTCTGTTACTTTAAGCTTAAACAGTGTGACCTCCCAGAGCTTCCAGAGATTGACTTGTCCTCCTGGTGGCCAGAGAGAAACGAGTCGCTTACTGCCCCAACCCCAGGTAACGAAACTTTCAATGTTCTCCATATCTCGGACTTCCACATCGAGCTTGACTACACCCTTGGTGCAGAAGGTAATGCCACTAACAACGGTATGGCTTGTACCCCACACTCTTTCAATAAGAACCAGAAGCCAGACTCAATTGACAATTCCGGTTTGACCTTCCACGACTCATACTATGATGATAATGGCACATTTGTTCTTGGTGACGATGTCACTTCTGAAGTTTTCAATTCCTCGGTCTGGGTCCCTGCTCAGGAATGGGGTTCATACTCTTGTGACTCTCCTGAGTTGTTGATCAACTCCTCCCTCAAGTCTATCGTCGAGTTCCAGCAGCAGAACAATTTGACATTCGACTTTGCCATCTTTACCGGTGATATGGTTGACCATGATGAAATTAAATATACAGATTACAACATGACTATTGAGTCTCAGGAGATTATCATGAGAGATATGAAGAAGTACTTCCAGGATATTCCAGTGTACTCTGTCTTGGGTAATCATGATACCTTCCCTTACGGCCAATTGGCTTCTAAGAAGTCCGGTCATGAGAATATGTATGACTGGAACGAGGAACTCATGGCTGAACTCTGGGTGGGTGCTGGCTGGCTGCCAATGGAGAAGTTCGATGAGATCAAGAAGCACTACACCGGTTTCTCCGTCACCACTGAACGTGGTTTGAAAGTCATTGCTATCAACTCCAACACTTATTATCAGAAGAACTACTACTCCTACTGGAATATGACCGAGGACTTTGACCAATTTGGTACTCTTAAGTTCCTTGTTGACGAGTTGATTGAGTCTGAGGAAAAAGGTCAGCGTGTCTGGATCATGGCTCACATTCCATTCGTTGATTATGACATTTTGCCAATTCAGGCTGATATCTACAAGCAGATTGTTACCAGATTCTCACCAACTACTATTGCTGGTCTTTTCTTTGGTCATACCCATCAGGATCAGTTCAACGTTTTGTATGCCAATGATGAGAAGAGTGTTGACGATGCCATTATGAACACCTGGATCGCTCAGTCGATCACTCCATTATCTAACTACAACCCAGGATGGAGATACTACGAAGTTGACTCAAAAACATTCAATGTTGTGAACTCATTCAACTACTACACAAAGCTCAATGAGACTTTCTACGATAATGGTGAAGAACCAGTTTGGGAGTTTGAGTATTCCGCTCGTGATGCTTATGACCCAGATGGAGAATGGCCTGCCACTGCTCCATTGAATGCCACTTTCTGGGCTAAAGTTGCTGAAAAGGTCAAGTCAGATGAAGAATACGCTCAGCTTTATGCTGACTTCTCCTATAGAAAGTCACCATATGTTCCAGTGTGTTCCGAAGGTGATTGTGAGGACATTTATTGCTACCTCTCCTCTTTCAACATCAATGAGATGAACAACTGCACAGAATTGATTGACTACTAATTTTATCTCTTGTCTATTATACCCTGGATACAATGTGATCCTCTTATTGGCCCTTCTTTGAAACGTTTTGTCATTGCGCTGTCTTCGGCGCTTCTATGTACACCTTTTAGACTGCATAATACAGCACTTGACTTGAGTTTTTGCACCTCCTAATGTAATTGAAGAGCCTTTATCAAGTTCTCTAAAGCTTCTAAGGCTTAAAGTTGTTAAATAAATAGTTGGAATAATTTTAAATAAAAGGACTCTTTTCGATAACATAAAATCGTTAGTTATGGAAGCTATTTATCCTCTTTATAGGCCAGATTCCTACCATAATTTGTAAACAATTTCCAAGACACTGTTATAAGTAAACTCTCTCCAAATAAACACTTCTATACATCATACGATTCTCATAAGGACCTTAATCACTTATAATTAATGAATGTTAATGCTTTGACAGGTAGAAAGAAAATGGTGTACGGATGTCAAACACACGACAAAAGATCCCTTATCAGAAAATGGTATGGCCACGTATTGCCGAAAGATACTCTAGAGGTAATTCATAGCGAGTTGTAATGATCTTTCTCTCTTTCTAAGCCTTCTGATAATCTGATTGACTTGAAAGTAGTAAAAAATAGTCAATCTAGGACTACTAACAACACATCATACGATTCATCAAGTGTCTGTTCTATTGTAAATCAAGCGCAATAAAGAGACACTAGTAAATACCCCACAGTTCGCGCACGAGTGGACATGATAACCAAATCGGGACAAGATGTCCCCCAGTAGGTAAAACTCTCCCAGGTGCCTGTTGTGACACCTTGCGACACCTAGAGATCTCTTTTATCCCGATATAGCAGTCAGTTCCCTGGTTGGATGGTTTGGCAGGGGCGCAACATGTCACATTATCAGGGTGTTCTTTACCCCAAAGCGTAGTTGCACACACTTATCTGTGCTGTACAGTGATATCAGTAGCTGCGCTCAGTAGTATATATATACAGACGGCTGGCACACAGCTTTCAAAGCATATTTGCTCCTTATTACTAGATCACATAGAACAATAGATCACATAATGGACCCAGTGATCATAGCCCTGGCGTCGTTACTCCTCGCCGTGCTGGCATACCAGCCGATCATGAAGGCTATCAACAAGCCAAAGGTGGCTGCAGCAGCTCCACCAAAGGCCATCCCAAAGAAGGATAAACAATATGTTGAAGGTGAAATCCCACAACCAACACCTCTCTACATTACACCAGAACAGGTGAAGACATACGATGATAGACCATGGAGACCTTTCCGTTGGCCATACCATCAAACGATGTCCATCTTTAAACTCGATGTGAACCACTGGTTGGATATGGATAAGTACTACTGGCATTACATTCAGGAGAAAGAGAGAATCTACCATGAGTATGGTAAGGACAATGTTGATTGGCTACCAGAGTCTTGGGACGCATGCGTGGAGCTTATGGAAATGGTTAGAGATCATATGCTTAAGCGTTACCCATTATTGTTCACTTCCACTGATGGTGTCAGGGTCAAGAACGAGCTCACTGGTGAGTTGCTTGACATGTCGACTCCATTGAAAGAGCATCCATTAATTTATGTATCCAAGATGGCCAAGGAAGATTTCTACGTTGTTCAGAAGCGTGATGATGGCCAGCATTACCTTGTCGCTGCTGCGGTTCCTTTCCCTGGTGGCTCATTCGGTATCTCTTACAAGCTTGGAAGATCCCTTGATGTTATCCACACGGAAGTTCCATACTATGAAGAGAAACTCAAGAAGTCTATGGAGCGTTGGTTCTCTAAGATGACAGCTTCTGATCCAGTTGAGCGTGCGTCATGGTACTGCACATGGGACCACAACTTGCTCTGTTCTAACGTGTACGCATTGAAAGATGGTGAGAAAGTTGATTCTTCTATTGATGAACGTAAGTTCAACGTTCGTGTTGAGCGTCAGACTTTGAGAAGACTTCCAAAGTCTAAGGCTATCATCTTTACAAACCATCCAGTTTATTATTCCATTGAAGAGATGAAAGATGAGCCACTCGTGCCCTCTTTACTCAAGAAGATTATGTATGAAGGCCCAGAGAAGATTATCAAGTACAAGAGCTTTGAATCATTTAGAGATCACATTTTGCCATACCTTGATAGTCTCATCAAGAGACAGATTGACCTTGGTCTCATTACCGAGGACACACCATTGAAGACACTTCCAACTTATCCATTTGCTCATTTCGTCAAACAGAGTGATGAGATTCAAGGATGGAATAAGGCAATGATGGCTAGACAAGACGCTGCTGCTGCACAAAAGGAGAAGGAGAAACTTGAAGCTGAGATCTCTGCTAAGGCTGGTCCTACTACAGAGATTAAGCCAGAGCCAAAGGCTCAAATGGTTTAGATTGTTAATTTATTCATCTAATTTTAGTATTGAAGACTGTAGTTAGGCATTACAATGTGAGTAGAATATCAATAGAGTGTATTAGATTATGATTTGAGTGAGTATCCAGTACGTAACTCATAATATTAGACCTTTCTGGTCTTTGACACAGAAAATAAGTTGGACACCAACTGGTCCCATCCAACAGGGATAGATAACTCATCATTATCCTCGTGAGAACTTTGCTTCTCTGCTTCTCTGTCTCTGGTGATCAAATATGCTCTTATTAACCATAAGACGATTGCAGATCCCAAGTAGACACAACCACACCAAACGGAAGCATACTTGTAAATAGTTGGATCTGTAGTGATACCAGGCTTTGGTGAACTTCTGAGTTCAATACCAATGACGGGGGAAACAGTACCAAAAGCACCAATACCGATCCACATCATACATAGGGCCACTTCCAATTTTCTCAAGCCGACAAGACGAGTAGCCATTGGGGCAAGAACGACCCAAATGGAACCCATCATACCACCTTGAAGCAGGGCAAATGCAATAGCAGTTGCTAAATTTCTTGCAGGGATCCACATGGCAAGACAGAGGATACCAACGATCATATGGGCAAAGATCGATGTTGTCACTGTTCCAAAGCGATCAGAGAGACGACCCACGATTGGACGACCAAATACGATACCAACGGAGATCATACATGATACGATGGATCCCTGATGAGCGGAGTATCCCAAGGAGATGGTGAAATCGGCAAGGTTATACATGAGAACAACGTATCCAAGCATTGTGAGAGCAATATAGAGACCAAACATCCAAAAGATTTTTTGTCTTAACATTGAAGAATCCCAAACTCTAGCCGAGGTTTTAATTTCATCATAACGAGTTCTGAGTAAGCAAAGACCAAGGGTAACACATGTAGCACACATGATTGCCTGAATAATGAGTGCCCATCTCAAGGAGATGTTCTTAATGATTGCTTGAATACCAAGATTGAATATAACACCACCGATACCTGACCCTGTTGCCGCAATGGCCACTGCGAGGGATCTCTTCTTTCTAAACCATTGTGGGATAATGGTCATAGCAGGCATAGTGACAGCAGCCAAACCAAATCCAATTAGGACACCCTGGGTGAGATAGATCTCCCATAATTTGGTACTGAAGGCTGCAAGCATAATTCCGACAAATTGACAAACACCACCCAGGAAGATTGTCTTACGTACACTTGTTGCACGGATGAGAAGTTTGAAAAGAGGACTAAGGAAGAGTCCACAACCGAATGCGATACCACCGATGGCTGAATAGTCTAATTTGGAAGCACCTTTGAAAGTGTCATATTGAAGATAGTGTGCAAGATATGCGGCATATGCCGAGTTTGCAGCCCATGTAGCACAGTTGAAGAAGAACACAGCAGCGACTGTCATCCATCCTTGACGACCACCTTCTGGAACGTCAATTTCCTGTGTAGTTACATCTTTCTCTTGTGAAATGGTGGTGGAATCTTTCTTTTCAAGTGATTCAGGGTCGATTTGTGATGAGGGCGATTGATCTTGTTCTTCTTTAGTCATTATAGTGTGGGGCGCGCCGGCGTCGTTAGTAGATGTACTATTTGAACTTGTTGCAGAAGGATGATCCCGATCTGACATTTTGTGATGCTTGTGGATGATGATGAGATGATTAATGAGAATGATAGATCTGTTACTGGAGACTAGTCTCTCTATTTAAAGTCTTCTAAAGAGACATTATTCAATGGTTTTTTTTTTTTTTTTATTCGGAGCTAAGCTTTCGCCGTTTGCCGAAACGGACATCAAAAACCGGTTACGTCCGTGGAATCCCGACAAAACCCTTCGTACATATTGTTACCTCTTTTAACACTTTTACCTCTTTTGAACCTTTTGCCACCTTACTGTAACAATAGATAAATTTGTCCGATGTCGGAGTAACCAATATTGTTCGTTTATCTGACTCATCTACAGTTTAGTTGACTAGGAGGTGACTAGGAGGTGTCGTTATAATGACCATTATCCAATAAGACATCGTGTATCATCAAAGAATATGTATATCTAAACCATCAAGAATCCTTTTTTCCCGTTCCCCTAAATTAACGTTGAATGAGTTTACCTTGCTCTTGTTCCACCCCATCTTTCATAACTGAATAATCCAATTGCTGTAAGCACTAATCCGACAAATTGTGTTGCAGTTATGGTGTTACCCGTATATACAATACTAACGACAATAACGACAATTTTTTTCATCATACTAGCGATGGAATAGCTCACTGTTGGGATTGCACCTAGAAGATGGAAAACAATTAACGATTGGAAGAAATGAAGAACACCATTTATGAGTAATAGTGTCCATGGGATGAACACTACATGAGCTTCTGTGATGTCTTCTGCTGCTGCTTCAACTTTGAGGAAATGTGGTGATTCAATGTAAAGGAACCAAGGTAGTGATAAGATTGCTCCAAAGATGGAACAGTATAGTAAGATTGTGAGTTTATCATACTTATTTCTGATCTTGGGAAATGATGTCAACCTTGATTTCTCCACTTCGAGCTCATATGTTTGTGCACGTGCTTGGACTTCTTGTTCTTTGTCGGTGTCTTGATAAACTGGGAGGATAGAAGAAGATGTGTTGTCATTTGAAGAGAGGGCAAGTGAAGCATGATCATTAACGTGTTTTTGATTATATGTGAGCACAGTCTTTCCATAAATGTTCTGTCCGACAAAGACAAAGAGTGAAAGCCCCGCATAGAAGATTCCAATGTATTGAGTGCTTGCCGTTGTGGAGATGAGTGTGTCCCTGGAATCAGCGACAACGATCAATAAGACCCCTAACACGAGTGGCACAAGCGAAAGATATGTCGATGTTGGGAAATAGACTTTATATAGGAAACGATATGTAATCACAAGTAGTAATGGGGAGAGTGTCTTGACACCAGCAACAGTGGATACTGGGACAAGTGCCGTGGCACTATGTGAAAAGAGCTTCCCGAGGAATTGGAAACATCCTAGGGGAAGTACAGTGATGAGTAAATGCCTCGTTGGAGGGTGTATAGCTGGTGAATCATGTGCAGGAATTGATCCCGGTGGGAAAAGGGATTGTGCACTAGTGATGTTCTTAAGCACAAGCAACGTCACGATGGATAGCAGCGTGACAATAACGAATTGAAACTCTCCAAGGGCTAGTGGGAAGGGGAACTCACTAAGGATATGCTTTGTAACCTGCGATGAGACGGAGGAAACGGAATACCAAAGGAGACACGTGAGGACAACATGTGTGTTGTGCTGGAGTGTGGGTAGCAACGAATGAATGGCCAGCATCATAGTGACGGTGGTATTAGTCTAGTGGGATACTAGATGGTTGATAACTGATGCTTAACAAGTGAAGTATAGTGAATCTTAGGGTCCAGAGAACACGTTTCCCTGCGTAAAGAACTGTTTGGAACACTTTTAAAGATAGCCGTGGTGCGCGAAGTGGCTGGTACTCTTCTCTTAGATGGTTCTCTATGTTTATTTATTTGTTTTGTTTGTTTGTTGTTGATCCTTGCCAAGTGCTTGCTGACTTACTGTGTCTAACTAATGTCTGACTCTCTCTTGAGGCACACAACTTGACTTGAGGAGACTTGACCCATGTGCTGCTTGTCATAACACTTTGGGATGGATAGGGGTTACCCGGCTGCGTTGCTGTCATTGGATGGGGCACTACAAAGAGAGACATTAATTATATCTCCCGGTCTGTCCGACAGAATAACTCTTGATTATTGGGATAGTAGAGTTATGTTATGATTGATTGTATCTATTCCTTTTGGGCAATTCTTGGGAATATTGAAGGGATCTGAGCAATGTCCCATTATGGCTGTACTGTGGTCTTAAAGCGTGGGTCGAACTATATAGGACACACTAAATGAGGAGAGTAGATTGGTCAATACTCTAAGTTGATATATCAGATCATATAGCACCAAACAGACTAATACATGAATAGATAGAACTCTTTTCCCATACTAATCCTTGGCAACTTCCCACTCACTTCAACCATTATAGCTCATAAGTCTTATTCGCGCTCACAATAACGTCCACGCCAACAAACCAACATCAACATCATCAACATCATCAGTTACAACCTAAGAGACCCCATACTCTAGGATAAAGACATATAGAGGATACAATGACTGCTGAAGAAACACCCACAGAACTTACACCGGCAGACTTTGCAGAGACAATGAGACAACTTAATGAAGGTGAAAAGACCGCAACACAGCTTGAAAAGATGTTGGATGACCTAGAGGCAAAGATGGACTCCATCTTACAGGAAGCAGAGTCTAGTGTTGCTAGAAACCAAGAAAAGATTGATGAGGCTGAAAAGAAAGAGACTACACAGTAAAAAAGATTGGGTTTTGTTTATATCTTTTCATAACTGTTCATTACACTACTACTAGTGCTCCACTAGCTCTGGCTGTATCCACTCGGAAACATCACTCTCAACAAACGGATTCACTGGTCTTTGTGGATTCAATATTGCATCATCTGCAACGTTTAAGTTCACTCTTACCGATTGACCACCATCCATCCACCATTTGTGTTTATCAGAACTAGGTGGTGGAAGTCCATGACCAACGGGATCAACACCGTTATTAACAACAACAGTTGATTGTACACCACCACAACGTTCTAATTCAAGTTTTCTCTTTTCATACAACTCTTTAGTCAAACGACTCTTCAAAGTTTCATCAATGACAACAACATTTGCCTCAAATGTAGCATAAACAGGTCTATGATCAGAAAAGATGATGTCTTGGGCACAATCATAACTTAGTTGATGAAGAACATTATCACCACGACTCAAGATCCTATCGGTCCATGCTGGGATTCGAAGCTTCTCCGAAGTATCATACTCTTTGGTTCCCTTATTAAACTTGTATGTTGGGGCAAATTTGATCTCCATTTCATTATAATAAGGGAATGATTCACCAGCAATCATCTGTGTGCTTAATTGATCATGTTCAAAGAGGCGTGCATAGTTATCGTTAATGATACATGTACGTACTTCATCATTGCTCATATCAATTCTGTAATTGAAGTCACCAACCCATATAACGGCATCGTGATCTTTAATCTTTCTATTGCTTGCAAAGATCAAATTCTTAGCAATAGTCTTGTAATCACTCTGTCTTTGTTCAACATTCTCTAAACCGGCAGCCAAATGTGCAGCTAGGAAACAGAATCTTGTAGAAGAATAGAGGAAACTAACTCCAACACCTCCTTTGTTAGCAGATATACCACCAAGACCTGTCTTCTTTGCCCTCGTTTCAACTTGTTTAATCTCTGATAATTGATCATCACGGACAAATAGCATCAATACGATTCCACCAAGTTGATCAACACTCACCATTGAATACTTGGCACGCATCCCCAATGTCTTTTTGATCTTTAACTCCCATGCTCTTTGCTTCTTATGATCAGTCACAATCATCTTACTTGCAGTCAGTTCAATAACTTCCTCTAATCCAATGACAACAACGTCATATGTCTCATCATCATATGGATAGATCCAAGATGATATATCCAAATCATCAATAGCTTCTCCATTAACGTTAAAAGTACCAGCAAACAACTTGATTGTTCTTGAAGATGAATACTCTTTCTTTCTCTTTGTCAATTCTGCAGAGATATAATCATGAATAGGATCAATCAATTCAACCATATTTGTAGAGATACCTTCAAATGCCTTTCTTCCCTTGCGTCTTAAACTCTTTTCATAGATATTGATCAACATTGCATTGTTCTCATCCCACAACAAGTCATGCTTCGTTACCAAATCAGGAGACATACCCATTCCCAATTCAAGTAAGAACTGTTCCACAACATCCTTACTGATAATCTTCTCCATGAGCCCTGGCTTCTCCATAGAGTTTAATGCGTTGATTCTGAATACTCCAGTTTGCTTCCCGATATAAACTTTCTTCTTCGTATCGTAACAGAAGGCACCAATGTCCAAGATAGCATCCTTAACGACATAGCTGAGTTTATGTGGGGAGTTCTTAAGTTGTTCACGTGATAGATCAACATTAATGATGGGTAACTTCTTCTTCTTAGCGAAGTATTTGAGTCTATTATTTAGTTCTTCTTCAACTGTGTTTGATTTGAGACCGTTAACGATGTATGCGGTTCCATGTAACTTGGAAATGCCATCAAAATGTTTGTCAAATGCAACTTCATCGAGTTCTTTGTTCTTAGTGAATATGATCCTCTTATTCGAGAGGAATGCGTTCTCAGTCTCATAGAAAAGAGGTACATTACCTCGTATTTGAGTGTAGGAGAAGTAGAAAGTCTTATTGTAGAACAAGATCTCACTCTCAATGAAGTTTGAAACGTGACCATCTTCATCAACACCAGTGAGACCGAAAGGACCAGATGCCTTGGCCCATGATATCCTTGAGATCACAGTGATTAGACAATCATCACCACCAATGTTCACATTTGCAGTCTTTGCAAAGCCTCTAACTAAGAATGTGATGAGTTCGGATCCATCGAGATGATCTCTTTCGTTAGCCATGATTCGACCACGGAAATTGAGAAGCTCTTGAATCATGAAATGGTTCCAAAGGAATCTCTTATTGTAAGATTGATACATCTGTTCGTAATCCTTTGTATGGAAACTTCGGTTCTGTAAGACACTTGTTAAGTCAAAGTCTCGAGAATAGTAGAACCCATTAATGAGCAGTTTCCTAATCTTGGAACAAGGATGATTCGTTTCATATTTCTCATTATGGGACTCTGACTTGAACCTGTTCAAGACGAGTGAATCAAATTCTGATGAACTGAGACAGAAGAACTCAGTATCCTTAACCTTATAGATGGTTTCCGAAGGCCTTGGTGAACACACCTGGACGTGATCCGTAATGACGGCAAGGAAGACATTGCCCTTGACAAACAGCATACCGACAAGTCCATAGAAGGGAGTTGAAATGATCTCCTCATACTCACTGAGGTCTCGTGTAGCAAGAGGTTCAAAGTGAATCAAACATTGTGGAGGCTGTGTTGCAGTTGCGGTGCTCTTGGGGGCATGGAGCGTAAGAGCGTAGTCATTGGAAACCAGCACAAAGGACCGAGCCGTCCGTTTCCAGAAGATACGCATTGGTCCACTCCTATCTGTGTATCTATGACTTCTATTAAGATCTCTTGGATTGCTTTGTTTATGAGTTAATAGTTAACAGTTTGATTGTGACGTTATGCCCCGCGAAAGTCCGGTACCAATGGAGAACTACTTTCTCGACTCTTAAGCAGTCACAATTGGTATTGATTCTCCTTAAGATGATCCTAATTGGTGCTTGAAGGATGACAATGGACACAGGATTCGAGCAACTGTGTATGGCGTGTCGACTGGGTGACTTGGAAAGTGCCGATAAGCTTATCTCCACGGGTGTCAACGTGAGTCCGCCACCAACCCCATCATCAACATTGATCAAGATGCTAACTAACTCTAACTCACAGGTCAATGCAGTGGATGAGTTCGATTACACCCCTTTATACCTTGCTTCGCTATGTGGGCACGAGCCTGTGGTTAAACTTCTGCTTCAACGAGGTGCTGTGTGTGACACTGACAAGTACGAAGGTGCACGTTGCATCTATGGTGCCTTGACTGACTCTATAAGAAACTTGCTCATCTCTTATAGTATATCAAAGGCTGTTGATACAAACTTGCCATTTGCAGCTCATATCCGTTCTTTGAAAGAAGGAAGTGATATCATATCAGAGGATATCGTGGTTAAGATGGGTAATTCTCTTAAAGAGGATGAAGATGATGATCTATCATTCAGGCTTCACAGATTCATGCTTAGTGCTAGATCGAAGTACTTCAGAGATAAACTACAAAGACAATGGAGAGATAAAAGTCAAGTTGAATTACCATTCAGTGATATTACCGACTTGAAGACGTTGTCTGTCGGCTTGGAGTATCTTTATCTTGTTCATGATCCCAAGAAGTTTGACGATGTTGATAAGGAGTCATTATTGCAGTTTGCACGTAAGATTGAGCTTGGTGCATTAGTCGATGGTCTCGAGAGATACATCGTGACAGACCAGCCCACGGAGCAAGCCAAGATCTTGAATGAGATCCAGATGAAGGTGTTTGAAGAAGCCAGAACGGACTTTAAGAACCTTGTTGAGGAACACATCATCGGAGGCAAGCTTACCACATTTGAGAATAAGTCTATCAGTGAGGCAGAAGTCAGGGAGCTTCAAGAGTCAGAATTGTTCCCAGATATTATACTCGCTGTCCAAGAAAAGATGGAAATTGATGTCCTTCCAGGTGAACCAGCAGTGCCAGAGGACAAATTACCCTTAATAACAACTTACTATCCAGTTCATCGTTCTATTCTCATCCGTGATGAATACTTTAAAGTGATGTTTTCCTCAGATTTTGCAGAAGCTCATGATTATACCATCATTCCCGATCTTAACATTGTTGATCGCTCTCATCCAATCCCAGTTATCAACCTCCCAGTTCCCTCATGGGAAATCGCTGAGATTGTTATCAAATTCTTGTATTATGACCATGCTGACATCCCAATGGAACATGCAGTGGATACATTGTATGCCGGTGAAGTGCTCATGAATGATAGGCTTAAGACCATGGCTGCTGTTACACTAACATCTTCCAAATCACCACCACCAGGGTATGATCTCTATGACATTCTTCGTGCTGCTTGGGAGACAAGGATGGATAGATTGGAGCATCATGTTGCTAGGGTCATTGCAGAGAATCTTGATAAGTTTCTTAATGATCCTGATTTTGCATCTATTGTCTTGGAATCATCTGGAAGAATTCGGGTTCGTCAGGAGACAGATACTATTGAGTTGATTGATGATATTAGATTCTATCTGGCCAAGAAATGGAAGATTGACTTTGATGGATTGTTTCCTAATGAAAAGAATGATATTGTGGATCAATTACCTGGGTATGAATCTTATCAAGAGGATCTGGATAAGATTGAGAGTTTACTTGTGGAGTTAGATCTTGATGCATAAATTCAGGTCTAGTTTGGAGGTATAGGGGTAGAAAATCTTAGATTGCATGATTTGACTAACAAAGTTATACACATCTTTAAAATCATCTGTTATTTCCGATCGCAATCTATCAAAGATTTGAAACGAGGGTTGTAGTCAGAAGTGAACTCATTATGATACAGCAGTGCTGTTTTAACTCTGTACTTTTTTTCTTTCTTTTACAAGATTACAGCCAATGGAGAAGCTTAATTGGCCTTCTTCTTGTTGGTCTTTTTGATGTGGTCTGGCAACCAAGATTCATCAACGGTGGCCTTTGATCCAGAGGTGGAAGCAGCAGAGGAAGTAGTTTGCTTAGTGGAGGATTTTTGAGCAGAAGCAGTCAAACCAGTAGTCTTTAGGTACTGAGCACCAAAGTTGTTGTAGAAGAAGTAACCACCAACAGCGAGGGTAAGAACAAGAAGAAGCTCAAGAACAATCAATTCTGGGGCAAAAAGGGAGACTGGTTTATCAGCGACAATGGTCAATGTAGAGTTAGCACCAAGCATGGCCAAAGTGGAACCCTTGACAACGTAAAGACCTGGGTTCAACACATAGTTGGAAGATGGAAGGTTAACACCGATTCTCTGTGTGAACCACTTAGATTCACCTGAACCAATAGTGACTGGACCAACCTTGGCATCAGTGATGTTGGCGATGACTTCACCATTGACTGGGTTACCAAAGTTACCACCAACACCAACAATGTTGATTTCCTCATCCTCGTTGTTGGTGACGGTGTAGTTAAGAGTAATCTCCTCACCATTGTAGATCTCCAAGACTGAACCAGCATGATTGACGATTGTGTACTGGATATCGTACTTGAATGGGACTGGGTCCATAGTGGATGGGTCAACGTATTCGCCCTTGAGACCAGAATTCTCAGGGTTGGTGATGTCAATCTGGGCCATAGCAAAGCCAGAGAAAGCCAGTGAGAGAAGAGAAGAGAACTTCATTATTATATGATCTGAGGAAAGATTGAAGAGTGTAAGAATCCTAAGAAGACTGAGGTAAAGGGGGCTTCTTCTAAACTCTCCACGTCGACGTCTTCGCGGACGTGTGTGTGGGCGTGCGCTTACCAAATTTTATATTAGACTAGAGAGGGGTTGCCCAGGTAACACATTATATAAGTCTAATGGTCTTTTATGTTTTTGATACTTCATTTGGTTTATTAGATGATAGTCATTGATATACAAGTGCTTGATCTTGATGCTTGTCAACACCCTTATCGTCCAATCATGTTGGAATCAACACGAGCCGATCTCGTAGTCCCCTGGGCCTTTCAATCTGATATATCTATCAGTGTCGGGCACTTCATCTTGTAAATGTCCAATGGCAATCACAGTTCCTGGGTAGTATCTCAAGAGCTCCTTACACTGTTCCACGACCGAGTCGTCCATGACGGACAATGCTTCATCGAGGATAACGAGATCTGGGTTCTTGATCAGAGCTCTAATGAATAGCACTAGCTTCTGATCCGAGATACTTAGTTCAGAGAAGCGTGTATCTCTTTTATCCTCGAGAACAAACTCACGTAGATAGGTGTTTACTCTATCCAATTGCTCCTCAGTGAGATTTTTTGGTGGGATCATGTTTCCAACTTGGAACCCAGTAGTAATCGCTTGGAACACGGTGTGATGACCGGGATAGATACTGTGCAATTCAGGTGATGTGAAACCGATGTTTTCATTAATATCGAAATATGATTGGACACCAGCACGACGTGGTTTGCCATTCATTACAACTCTAGAGTTCCAAGATTGTGGGTGATCAGCGGTAATAAGTGAGAGGAGTGTCGATTTACCAGTACCGTTATCACCCCTTAAATGCCATCTTTCACCATAATGAATCTTCCATTCAAGGTCTTTCAGAACTTCTTGACCTTTGTAAGAGACAGTAACTTTTTGCAAATCAAGTAATGGGACTGATTTGTCCACATCCTTGTGACTAAACAGCTTCTTCATCGTAGCAATACTCTCAGCTTGAGATTCAAGCTGCTTCAAATGCCAATCATGATTTTCCATTCGTAATTTCTCAAGCTCATCACTAAGTTCTTCCTTTTTTCCTGAATTGACGATTCCTTCCTGGTTTGTAATGGCAATGTGTGTGATCCATTTTGGTAACTCATCCTGGAATCGAAGACCAAGGATGACATGTGGTCTTGGTGGAACTGATTCAAGCACATCACTAACAGTTTGGGTAGCCGTTGGATCTAAACCAAGGAAAGGGTCATCAATTACCAAAATAGTTGGTTCTCTTACCAAGGCTCTAGCCAATCTAGCACGTCTTGTTTGACCATTACTCAATCCCAATGCCCATCTGTCCTCTAATCCTTCGAGTCGAAACTTCTTAAAAGCCTCAGCAACAAGGTCGTAGTTAATCTTTCTGTGATTATTGACATTACCAATGATAAACTTTCGAGTGGTTTCATCAAATTCATCCTTAAAGAACTCGTATCTAGCAGCAAGGTGTGCAGTTGGAAGTGCGCCTTTAAATTCAAGAAATTGAACTGCATCAGATGGCCAAGTCTCCTTGTTCAACACTGGATACTGTCTCGAGAGTGGTGGATCGGCAATGTATTGAGATGAGAGAGCCTTGAGAAGCTTTGTCTTCCCAGGACCAACAATGGCCCAACGTTCATCTGCTCTGATTGAAAGCGATACGGGCTTCGAAAACACGGTGGGGGAGTTCTTCACAGCGGACAATTGTCGAAAGAGAGCATCTTTAAGCTCTATGAGAACTTGTGACATCTTAGTTTGGACGATCCCGCTAATCAAATGGCTCAAATGAAAGGATTAATGTGGAGAGTTAAGAGATTTCGCACCCACATGACTCAAGAGCTTATGTCTCGCGAAAGGTCTTAGACTCTACTCCTATGTAACTTTGTACATTATTCTGTTGAATTAGGGTGTTGAGGTACTATCTGACCTTCTTGTGCTTCTTCATAGTCTCTATGTCTTCAACTTTTCCCGACATTGTTTCCTCACAAATGCGTATACGCCTGTGTTGCCAAGACATCTGCCACTACACTACATCTAATGATAAGCCTACCGTTATGATATAGAGCTTATCACTGTTTTATGAGATCATTCAGTGGACTGATTGTATATATGTTCATGTATATACACCCTGGTTGAATCACAATTACGTACCAATCCAGCCTGCTCACCAAATCTTCTTCGAAGACATCCGATAACGAACAACACTATCTAGATTCGACTTTGAATCCTTTAAAGCCCTTTGCTCATTCAAATTAGGCGGTACGGTTTCACCCTTCTCATATATCTTATGTCTGGCCGAATCGTCAATGGCACCAAGACCACCAGATACGATACCTGGCACATAATCATCGTCGTCATTATCATCAACCTGCACGTCTGCAGAGGAGTGATTAGGCATTACATGTTGTAATACTGGGGATGTCGGGTCTGGGAACATGTACCTCTGTGGTGATGAATTGGCAAGCTTTAGCGGGGAGCTAGTAGCTGACATTTGACGTTTGAGTAAGATGGTGGAGATCTTGAGGAGACCGAGTTCCAACAGGAGTTGAATGAGCAGGAGAAGGAAGTAAGCAATTATACCAATGATCATGTTCGGGATGATAATGTTCTTTTGTTCATCAACAAAGAGCCATTGGATAGAATGTCGAGACATCACGATGAATAGGACAAATAGTGCTGGCAATGGGAGACCAATTCGTTGTTGGACCTTATCAGGATCATTGGACGATACTTGAGTTCTGAAATTATCAATGACATCTGAAGAGAAAATGTCCAAATATTTTCTATAGATCGTAGGTCTGATCTTATTGAACTTTGTGACATATGAATGCTTGACCCAGTCCACCAAAAGTTCACTTCCAATAACTATAGTTGTTGGACCAAGCAACACACCAAACCATTTGTTGAACTTCTTAAGCGTTGAGTTGGGCAGCAAACCAGAGTTTGGGTCAGCACCGATCTGAACCATGTTACGAAGGGAGATTATACTTAGCATGATGAAGAGTTGGAATCTCTCAACAACGTCAGCACAACTCATTTGGAAGAGACCTTCACGATCAAGCTTCTTGAACACAGATCCCTTGATCTCGGCAAACTGGTTTGAAAGGAGCAGTGTCACTAGTGAGTTGGAGTACGAGTTTGCAGCAACGTTCAAAGCAATGGTTTGATACACGAGCGTTGTTGTATGGGCAGTGAGATATAGTAGACTGAGAAGGTAAAACACTGTATACCGAGCAATAAGACGTGGATCACGACCACGCATTAACACCAACGGGTCCTGGGAGAAGATGTAGTTCAAAAGGTCCTGCCCTACCGTGGACAAGAGTTTATCAGATACTTCAAGTACACCAAACATGACGTAGAGCTTGATGGATGACTGTGCCCTAATTGTATGGTAGATTCTCGACGTGTCAACGTTGGCAAACACGATGGACAAGATGATAAGGGAGGCGAACACCAGGTTCTTAAAGTTAACGATACGAAGACATCGGGCCAGCCCGGCATTTCTGTTGACAAGTGTATCTCTGAGAGCCCATAGAAGAAGTGCGCAGTCGAGAGCCAGCTTAAGGGGCAAGACAACAACGAGCTTGAGGAATGAGTTAAGACAGGAGAAGAGGCCAAAGGCCATGAAGGTTTCGAGGTGATAGGGCAGACGAGCCATGTTACGGATCTGTTCCCATGACTCCGCTGAGGAGATCAATGGCTGTCTCTGTGGATGTGGTGAATGCTTGTCGTGTTCCAGGGCGAGTTCCTTGAGCAGCAGCCGGAACAGATTATAGGAAGTGGAGTTGCCATTCGACTGAACCACTGAGAGACCTCGTGAGCGTACCCTCTGGGACATTGTGTAATCTCTCTCTCTCTCTTTCTCTGTGCTTTGCTTATAGTTGTTGTTGGGTTCTAAGAGAGTTGGCGTTGTGGAGAAGCGAATTCTCAAGAGAAAACAAACTATCATCACATCACCCACATCACCCATAACACACATAACCAGCACAGTTACCCTCACCAAACACCATGAAGACCACTACGATTGACGGTTTCAAAGAATCATTGCTTCCCTTTTCACACCCGGGTAACCTGACCCCAGCAGAGGCGAATAGACTCAATCTTGCCCTCGTTGAAGAGCTCTCTGACAATGTCTGCGACAAGTTCTTTCTCAAATTCGCCTCTCGGTTCCTAACCAAGGCTCAATACGCTGAGATCGTCGAGGAGCGTAATATCAACAGGTACTGTGGGTACCCACTGTGTCAACAGCATCAGGCCCGTATCAACAGCACATCAAGGGCCCGGAACGCACATCTTCTGCCCTATGCCTATCTTAGTGCCTACTGTTCCAAACGCCACTATCAGTGTTCAGAGTTCTATCGTACACAGCTGAGTGATGAAGCTGTGTTTGCCCGTAAGGATGTCACTGTCGAACCCTATGGGAGCCAAAGGATGAAGAGTTATGAGCTTGATACTACATTACTCGAAGAAGTGCTCGATGAGTATGACAAGAGGGTTACAGACGGTTCACAAACATCAGTCATGGACATTGTGCGCAGTCTCGATTCGTTGTCTCTTAATGGGAAACATAAGGCACAACAATCCAATGAAGAGGTGATGGAGAACATGGGTAAGATGTTGGAGGATATTAAGATTGTGGAGAATGATCCACAAGAGGAACCCACAGCTCCAATAATGACTCAGGACTATGATGACGATAGAGACATACCGGATGATTATAAGTACGAGTATCTACAAGATCAGAGTAAGGCAATTGATGGATATGTATTGAAGATGTGAATGCAATATATGATATGACAAGGTAAAGGTACTATACCACTATGTGAACTTGTGTTTCTTAACTAATTCTCGTAAGGTCTGCTTCCCCAATAGAGAATCAAAAGCCGTTGAGTTCTTTGCTTCATTCATTAGAGAATTGAACCTTCTCTTGATATTCTCATGGATGAAATCACTCTTTGCCTGGCTCGTCTTGATTTGATCTGGTAGAACATTGCGAGCATATGACTTGAAGAACTTTTTACGTTGATCAATATTTCTTGATAGCATCTTTAAGTCATCTGTGACACTCTTCCCCCACTGTGTCCCATCACTTGTATTGGTAAGATTTTCCCATTGATTCTCAGATCTGTATAACCATTTCATATTATCATAGTGTGAATTGTAGTCAAAGAACTCTTGTTCTTTCTTAACATGGTATAGAATCATCGGTGAAACCCTCTTGGCCTGTCTCCATGGTCCCCTGACAAAACTAACACCATTACTCGAGGCCACATGGACTTTATATGGCCCGCGTGCAATTCGTTCTTGATGACGTTTGATATCCATCATGGCTCTATTATGTAAAGCTTCTGGTTTGATGATCTCTTCAAGCATGATAGGTTCAATTGTGCCGGGCAATTGTCCTAATCTCTGCTTTATGCGAACATAGTGATTGACATAATTAGTGATCTGTTGAGTCTCTAGGTCCTGTTGATTGTCCAAGTCCCTCTTCATCGGCTGACCAAATCTGTTCTTTAGCTTATGTGTCTGGTTCGAATTCTTCTTAGCATCATCACACTCTTTCAAGAGTTTCTCAAAGACAGTGGGGTCAAACTTCGTATAAAGCATCCTTAGTCTTTGTTCAATATCATTAGCCTTCATAAGCAGCGTTCGTACCTTCGCCGTGGACATCATTGGCTTCTGATGCTTGAAGTGCCTCTTGACAGTCTTGGTCATAAGCACACTTTGAGCCTCTGTTACGTCTTCAAGCTGCTTCAAATTGGACGTGTGTCGCAACAGCGCACGATACACCGACAGAACACCATTCCTATGAGCAGCCAAGTTCCTGAAATGTGTAACCATCCTTCTATCCTACTGTTAACCCAGTGAGAAGAGGCAATGTGTTGTGTGTACCAAAGAGATGAAGACCAATTTCCGCGCCTTGGGACAAAACTATAAGCATTTCGAACCCCCATTCTGTCTCTTGCCACCGCTCAAATAGTTGAATTAAGTAGAGATAATCGTGATATAATGGTAAGTAAACAGTCTATTGACTCAGATAAGATAACGTTCTAACACCATACCAAGTCAAAGGCACCAAAGACTCTCAGTTTCCAACTTAAGCGCAGACAACAGACTTTCATCGTAACGGTCAATACACTAACACCGCGTTACTCAGATGTTAAGAAGGAACTATTTGCCATTATACAAGAAGTAGGAGGTATCAATGATCCAAATCATGTTCCAGAACATGATGAAGATGGAGATATTCCAATTCCAACACCGACGTATGGACTTGATTCGGATGAATCCGATGATGATGATAAGATTCAAAAGACAGATGAACCGGTAAAGGGTAAGATTATCCCCAAGATTGGTGAGATTGTTCTTGGTGTTCCAAAAGACATGAGTGATATCTACGGTGTAGGCTTTAAAGACGTGTCAGTGGAGCAGGACAAGGTCACAGATACAAAGAGCTTTGCCATCATTGCCTTTAGACTTGAGGATGAAAAGTTTGACGTTGTTGAACCAACTACTATTGACGATGAGTAAACTAATAAACAATGAAACTACGACAAATAGTAGAAAGCCACAATCTTATATTGTAAACTCAAGCTTACACTTGGATTTCTCCCCGAGATTAACAAAATAAAGAAACCATTAACCCATTCTTACATACAAAGGAAAACCCAAAAGTGAACTGAAACATGCCAAAAGATTACAATATACAACTAATATATGATCAAAAGAGACCCGCTTAGTTGACGAGAGCAGAGGCAGTAGCAGACTCGTACTTCCAGTTTGGTGGGAGGACAGCAACGGTTCTGTAGTATCTAGCCAATCTGTGGATTCTAGACTCAATCAAAATGAGTCTGAACTTAGAGTCCTTGTCCTTTCTGTTTCTCTCCAAGTGCTTTCTAACGGAAACAGCCTTCTTAATCAAGAAGTAAAGGTCCTCTGGGATCTCTGGGGCAAGACCGTTAGACTTCAAGATTCTGAGAATCTTGTTACCAGTGACAACCTTAGCCTGAGAAACACCGTGAGCATCTCTGAGCAAGACACCAATCTGGGATGGGGTCAAACCCTTCTTAGCGTACTTGAAGATCTGCTCAACAACAGCGTCAGAAGAGAGCTTGAACCAAGCTGGAGCGTTTCTGGAGTATGGAAGAGCGGAAGAGGAGATACCCTTACCCTGTTAAGATTTGTTAGTATACCGTTACACAATCAAGTAAAGAGTGAACAGCAAAAAGAACAGCCACAAGTTAAGTGCCTCAAAATTTCTCTCTTGTACAATCTAGCCAACCCCGTACAACTTCCCCATTGCTAGGCAGAGGGTGAAGGACAGAAATGATGGCAGAGACAAGCAGAGCAGAGAACAATCTCAACTCGAATTCACGTGGCTGCGCAGATACCAATCCAAACCATTCGTTAAACCAAGCAGTTATAAACAAACCACTGGACAAATGGGGCAGTATCTGCAGAGGGTTGTGAAAATCAAAAGATAAACTGGTATCCCCCAGCAAGGCTTCATTGTCAGTCATCTCCCTCAAACTCATTTACCAATGTCAGTCAAAATGAGCAAGCCCAAGACGCTCAATCCTCATAAAATGCGTAAGAGTGCCACATCAGCAAAATGTTGATAGTCAATCTAGTCACAGAGACACACAACTGTTGATGAGGGTCAAAGGCATTTGGAGGAGACCATCTCAGAAACTTCCCATGTTGAAACATAGACGTGGTGAGCCTTCTCTTCATAGAAGAAAGAAGAAGAGAGATAACCTTTAAAGACATAGAGAACCAAACCGAAAGGATCCGAATTCATGAATGGATTCTTCCCAAAGCACCTCAATAGTTGCTTCTAATGGAAAGACGTACCTTAGAATGAAGTCTACCCATTTTTGATTAGTCTTGTTGGTGATGAAGCTAAGCTATAAATCGTGTAGTGTTGATGAATCGCTGTTGAACATTTTTCACTTTCAAAGGTTCGAGGTGCGAGGGGGTCTGGATTGAGCAGGGTGTCCGGGTGTATCTGCTGTTCGCGCCACATAAGACTTATCCCTGAATACTCTTAGGGCAGCGTGGTGAAGTCACGTGATTTAAATAGGGCTTCACTCACTTCCCACATCTGATAAAGTTAACATGAGGCGAATTTTATGCAGGTGGATAAGGAATAAACAGATAATCTGTGTAGTGAAATCGATGAGAGACTCTACAGATGGTGTAACTATAGGTCAAACGTGATTGGTCATTGAGAAATGTTTCAGTACAGAAAGCCACCAATTATAGAACCTTGTCCTCAATGTCTTCAAAATCTTCCTCTTCCGTCACTTCAATAAGCCTGTTATCCGGTTAGTATTATATTGTCAAGTCATAAAAGAGTAGATAGGGGGAAACATACTTGGAAACACCAGCTTTTTCTCTAAAAAGTTCAACAGCAGCAGCGTAAAGCATGCGCAATGATTGTTGACTAGTTGGTGGTAGCCAATAAAGCATAACTAATGGAGATGATTTACGACCATCCTTAAGTGTCAATGGGTATGATAGTACAACATAGCGAGGACTGTTATCTGGAAGCTCTTCCACAAGTTCCTCGATTGATGTCACTGGTGAGTCTTCGACATTTGGATCCTCACGGATCTCATAAGAGACTCTGTCAATCTCATCTGGGGGTGTTAGTACTGATCTTGTTTCTGGATGGATCAGGTGGGTATTCACCCAGCCAAGGTATCCAACTCATAAGGCAAATCTCTTAAGGTCTCATGATATCAATCAAGATGCCACACTACTCACAGATCACAGCTTGTACCTTATCACTTCTGGCACTTGCAAAGCGGAATTTGCGCAATCTTGAGGCTGTTTCCTCAGAGAATGAATAGAGATTAGTTGACTTTTTTGAGTGTTAGTTTAATTGATCGATTGTATGTTTCATCTGTAAGTTCGTACCATTTGAAAATAAGTCTGTTGTTATTCAATTGTGGGGTAGTATGGGATTTAAAGGTTTAATGACGTGTAGTTGGTTATTTTGTTTGTTTGGTCGCGCTACTCCGGAGCCTTACACTATAAACTGATATTACCTTGATTTATCGCCATTCTCTACGTAAACGACTCTATTATATAGCTACAATATTAATCAGTCTATCACTTTTATGAATTTAAAACTCGGCAACGTCAACACCGATATTTTCCCTCTGACACTGTTCCAAGATCTCTGTACCGACGGAGATATCCATTATAGCGAGACCAACAATCTTAACTAGGACCAGCTTAGCATCGTTATTGATCTGTTTAGTTGTGAGGTTATCTAACTCTCCAATCTCAACACAGTTTCCCGGTTTAACGTTGTTCTTAATGAGTTCACCAGCCTCGGCTAAAGTATGTTCGTATGAGTCAACGATGACTTTACCATTTGAGAGGGCCTTTTGCACAATAGCATCATCGACTTCAAACATGAATGGCTTATATGAACCAATGATGGAGATGTATGTTTGTTCATCCTTATTCAAACTCTCGTAGTGGATACCAGGCTCAGTAGATGGGATACATCCATAGATAATGTCCGATGTAGAGAGATCAACATTGGTTGAAGACTCAACAAGATCAAACTTGATATTAGTAAACTCTGCAGATAACTGTTTCTGAAGCTCATTGGACTTATCATTGATAGAACGAACCACAATTTGAACACGAGAGAAGCTTTTAGGGAACAGATTAAGAGTAAGCTTAATATGCCAGTATGATTGAAGACCATTACCATAAGCAGTAATCACTTGATTTGGCTTCTCTTTCTTGAAATACTTCATTAATGGGATTGATGAGGCCAATGCAGTTCTAAATGCAGTAAGAGTCATTGCATTGAGTACACCTTCCAAATCACCATTTTGTTCATTCATGATCATAACAGCACCTTTGAAACCTTCCTTAGATCCACCGAGGGTCTTAACACCAACACGATCGGCAAATGTTGGCATGAATAGATGAATACATTCAAGTTCTGGTCTACTGACAACGACTCGCTCTGGGATCAAAGTTGGATCAGCATGGTACTTCTCGAGGGCTTTGTAGAGGACGCGTTGGTAACGCTGGATACCCTCGGAGGAAAGCGATGAGAGAATTCTCTGAATGGCAGAATCAGAGATGATTCTCATGATATAGTCTGATAAATGGTGTAATACAGAGAGAAATGAGTAGAAGTAAGGAAACGGGTGCGAACCATATTGTTATCTAACTGAAGAGGTTGAAGGTTTCGCGCAGTACTTAAGACAAAGGGTGTCGGATAGAGGTAGAGATCTATAGAGATCTATTAGTGTTATTGTGGTTGTATGGTGGTATGGTGGTATTATGTTGTAATGGATCGTCAGTTCAAGTGAGTCCAGCTTCTAGCTTAGATTATATGTGTCACATTAGGGCCCTTTCAATTACTATGGGGTTCAAAGCCATAGACATCACTGTGATAAGTTAGCTGATTAACTCTTTATCTAATGTAGAAGGGGACCCGCACAGATCCACCACCGAACAATCAGTTTTATCAGATGATATCTCCAATGAATACTTACCAAAGCAAACAATAACCCCATACAAAGTCCATTAGCTTAGATATTAACTACAACCCATAACAATAGAAGTGGTGTCATTTCCCAAGACACGCGAAAACTCGAAAGGACGAATGAAAATTTTGGGATTGACAACCCATTATCCTAGTCTATTATACTTTAGTAACACACACTAGATCACTATCTATTAGATACCTTGTCTCTTAGTACTGTCACTCCTCATGGCATCGACACTCTCGAGATCTCGGTTCTTCTTTATGCGTAATGCGTCCGTGTTAAACACGGTGAAGGCATCATCCCTTAAGAACTTCACACTCGCTTCTTCTACACCATTATCTATGACGGGGAAATCATCTATCTTGTCCTCAGCTAACACAAAGGGTCTCTTTCAGTCCAACTTCAAGTCCTTTGCTTCTCGTGCAAGACGCTCTATCACTACATCAGCCATCAACAAGAACACCATCTCCTTAGACTCCACATCAACTACAACTGAATCAAACACCGAGCCAAAGACTAAGAGTCGTAAGAGACCACTCATCAACTCATCTAGCAGTGTTGGATATTGGCTTATAGGAACTTCTGGTCTTGTGTTTGGTATCGTTGTTCTCGGTGGTCTCACTCGTCTCACTGAGTCTGGTCTATCAATCACAGAATGGAAACCTGTCACAGGTGCCATCCCTCCACTTAATGAAGCTGAATGGATCGAAGAGTTTAACAAGTACAAGGAGTCTCCAGAGTTTAAGCAGATCAATGCTCATATCACACTTGAGGAGTTCAAGTTTATCTTCTTTATGGAATGGGCTCATAGACTTGTCGGTAGAACCATTGGTGCTGTGCTCTTAATACCTGCTATTTACTTTGCAGCTACTAGAAAGACCTCGGCTAGAATCAACAATCGTCTTGTCATCCTTACAATGTTGCTCGGTCTTCAAGGTGCTATTGGTTGGTGGATGGTCAAATCAGGTCTTGATGAAGAGCAGTTGGAAGAGAGAAGATCTAAGCCAACTGTCTCACAGTATAGATTGACAACTCATTTAGCTGCTGCTTTTGTCTTGTATCTCGGTATGGTTTGGACTGGTCTTGAAATCTTGAGAGAGAATAGATGGATTAAAGATCCAAAGAAGTCTCTTGAACTTTTCCAACAATTGGATAACCCAGCTTTAAGACCATTAAGAAGAATCTCAATTGCTTTACTTGGACTCACTTTCCTCACTGCAATGTCTGGTGGTATGGTTGCTGGTCTCGATGCAGGCTTGATCTATAACACATTCCCACACATGGGTGATAACATTGTTCCATCAAAGAGAGAGTTATTTGATGATAACTTTGCTAGAAAAGAGGACAAATCTGATAAAGTGTGGAGAAATTTGCTTGAGAACCCAACAACGGTTCAATTGGTCCACAGAATCCTTGCCACTACTACATTCTTCTCTGTCCTTGCCGCACATATGTATGCAATCAAGATGAAACATGTCATTCCAAGAACTGCCAATAAGGCAATGCATGGAATGATGGGTTTTGTCACTCTTCAAGTTGCCCTAGGTATCACCACATTACTCTATTTGGTTCCAATCCCATTGGCTTCTGCTCATCAAGCTGGTGCACTTGCCCTACTCACATCATCTCTTGTCTTTGCTTCTAGATTGAGAAAGCCAAGAGCCGCTATTAGAGTATTGACTAGTGGATTGTATGCTCAACAGTTGAAGAAGGCTAAGGAAGGTTCAAAGATTCTCTCTGAGGTGAGTAAGCTTGCCAAGTGAGCCTAGATGTTTTATCATAATGGAATCCCTCATAAAACACGTTGTACATATCACAGAGGTTTCCATACATCTTCTTTTCATACCATGCATATATTACATTAGACATATGGAGTATTACTTATTTAACGAATATTAACGGGATAACGATCTATAATCATTATTTGTAGACTTTACGGTCTATTAGAAAGACATGTGAACATTACCTGGCTTGAACACCAGGGGACAGAGTCAAAGTTTAGTCTTTTACCGGTATAATCAGTAATCAATCCATCGAATCCAAGTCTAAGAATGTGTGATTCTGCTAAACTTTCAAGAAGAGGACAATCTTCATGATTGTGACCATTACAAGATCCACAAAAGAGACAGATGACTGTATTGTGTTGTTCCTCTTGTATCTCTGATAATGTGAGATCTGCAGTCTTAGTCAACACTGTGCTTGTACTCACATCCATATAGTTGTCATCTTCATCTTCATCAACTAGAGTATCGAGCGAATCGTTTCTGATATCTTTGCATTGCAACTTGAATTGATCAACCATTCCATAGATTTGATACATCTTCACCTCACGTATCTTCTCTGCATTGTCAACCATAACCTCCATCACATGGCGTATTACATCGGGGACACAAGCACCATATGGAACATAAAGTTCACCATCTTTCCCAGTTCGTACTCTCTTGCTACCGAGTTGTATCACAAGCATCCTTTGAACACCGGGGAGCTCTCTCGATAACGTTCTCAAGACGCGTGTCAATGTGTTTCTCGATGGCCATTGACGTAGGGTAGTTTGTACTCTTGTTAACAGATCTTCAAAGAGTTTCGGTGTATCTTGTGATCTCTCAAGGTCCCTGAGTCTCTTCAAATGCTTCTCAAGCATCTTTTCTGGACTAAGATCCTGTTCGAGGCTCATATATCGATTAGATGCCCTCCTTGATGCATTCTCATAGCTTGTCCAGAACTCATCTGGGGAACAATAGAAACACCCAGGACAATACTTTTGCTTATGTGGATGTGCATAATGGTTTATGACATCATTGAAGTAATTTTGATGACTGTGATATATGAATCCTTGGAGAAGAGACTGACATCCCTGCCAGGTTCCATCATGGGAAAGTTGAACATGGACCTTGACGCGATGGTAGTATGTACGACATTGTTGCCTTGTAGAGAACTTGGTAGAAACAACCGGTGCACCATGTGGCTGGAGATAGAACCGTAAGTCACTGTTGTATGGGATTGAAGGAAGAGACATGGAAACTTATAAGCATAAGAAAACTCACTATTGCCAAGGTATATAAGAAGTATAAACATAATAACATTCCTTAAGTAGATGACGCGATGGATTAACACCCGGACACCACACCAGTATTCAAATTGTTCGTTATCTTCTTCCGAAGAAGATTAATCATCATTCAACCAGTAATCACTATCTCCTATCCATCACAATACTTTAAGAAGGTCTAAAATGGACGAACCGATCAACGCCAACCCAACTGTTCTTGATGAACGTGCGCTTCCAACACGTGGAGATGACAAGTCTACAGACCAAACACTCAACTCACAGCTTGAGCAACTTCTCTCACTATCGATCAACTATAAAAGCCAATCACCTGCGCCTGGAAGTCCTGGGCTCATGTCAGATCATGGATCTGATGAAGACACTGATGTTGATGAGGAGGAGGATCCGATCGATGCACAGGAGATCTTTGATTTGATTGCACACATCACAGATCCGGAACATCCAGTGACACTTGGTCAACTAAGTGTGGTGAACCTCGAGGACATTAAGGTTATCGATAGCCGGAATAAGAACGAGATGGCAGAAGTGATCATTAAGATCACACCGACGATCACACACTGTTCCCTAGCGACACTTATTGGACTTGGTATCCGTGTACGTCTCGATAGATGTTTACCAGTGCGTTTCCGTATCACTATTCTACTTAAGGAGGGTTCCCACCAGAGTGAGAACCAAGTGAATAAGCAACTGAACGATAAGGAAAGAGTCGCTGCTGCTTGTGAAAACGATCAGTTGTTAGCTGTTATTGCTAAGATGCTTGCCACATGTAAATGAATGAAAGTTATGACAAGATTATAGGTTGTAGAGGAAATAGATTATACTCTCGGCCGATAGAAATTCTCTTCGGCCGTATCGCGAACCCGTTATGGATAAAGAAGGAAGGTTGAAGAAGTTAGAGATGTGTTATATAGTAGGGGTTAGAGGATTCAATCATTAAGAGTCTTTCGATACAGAGATATAATGGGGTTCTTTCTACCATATGAGTCACTTCCTCACTTGAAAGAGTACAAGTAGGTGGTTTTTTTCATACGAGAGTGCTTCAGCACTCGGGTTTCATCTCATCACAACCAGCAACTAACACAACACTAAAGGTACCAAAGTGAGGACAGATCACTCGTCACTAAGTACATTCTCAAACCTTTCTGGGTTCAATTCGAGAAGATCTTCCCAATGTGGATGGCGTAAGTATTAAAACATCGGCTTCAATATCAGCTTGAATCTACTAACACGTGCTTCCAGGCCAAACGTTGTTACACTTCTTGGATTCTTCTTCATTATTGCCAACCTCATCACGGTTTTCTATTATGATCCTTACCTTGTTTCTGACTCTCCAAGATGGACTTATTTCACATACGCCATTGGTCTATTCCTTTACCAAACATTTGATGCGTGTGATGGTATCCATGCGTAAGTCTCCTTCCAATCATACCTCTCATATAGATCACTAACACTGAATAAGTCGTCGTACCGGACAAAGTGGTCCACTTGGTGAGCTCTTTGATCACTGTGTTGATGCCATCAACACTACACTCTCTACGATTATCTTTGCATCCGTCACTGGCTTTGGATACTCTTGGATCCTCGTCATTTCACAGTTTGGAACATTGGCAAACTTTTACTTGAGTACATGGGAAGAATACCATACTCATAAACTTTTTCTCTCCGAGTTCTCTGGTCCTGTTGAAGGTATTCTAGGTGTCGTTGGTATGTTTATCTTAACTGGTATAACTGGTCCTGAGATTTGGAAGAAGGAATTGTTAACATTGGACCTTTCCTTCATTAAACTTGATCCAAACTTTATAGTTACTCCAGTGACAATTTTCATTGTGTTTGGCTCCCTTGGTCTCTACTTCAATATTGAATCTGCAAGAAGAAACGTGTCTGACTATTACAAGTCGACTAATCAAACTTCAAAGATCATTGATGCTTATAAGGGAATCCTTCCATTCTTTGTCTATTATGCCACAGTTTTTGCCTGGTTATGGTTTAACCCTTTGATCATTGAGAAGCATCTCCTTCCATTCATCCTCACTGTTGGTCTCACTATTGCCTTTGCCGTTGGTAGAATCATCATTGGTCATTTGACAAAGCAATCATTCCCATATACAACTCCATCTTCATTCATCCCAGTTGCAGAGTTCCTTTTGTTCATGTTATTCACCAAATTGGGTTATAGTTCTGATGTTATCACTGGTGAATTGGTTTGGGCCGGGTTTGGTCTAAGCTTGGGTCTTCATGCCATGTTCATCACAGAGATCATTTTTGAAATCACTACATACTTGGACATTTGGGCATTGACAATCAAGCATCCAAAGCTTGATTGATATATATATAGACTACAACTTATAAAGAAGAAAACATCATGTGAAATTTGCAAAGTGATCATTCAGAAACTTGATATAATTAAGTAAAGGAATGGTGAAAGAAATGGATATGTACATGTGGTTTGAGCCACGATGGTTAGCTTCGGGACCCGTTCAACTGTGTAAGCTTGTAGTCCATAGTCAAACCATGAATGTAATGTAATAGATGAGTGGATGGATAGAATGGATAGTTCGTATCAAGTGGTGTAAAGGTGTGTTTTTGGAATCATTAAAACGTCAATCTTTGAAGCTTAAGCGGTAGCTGGAGCTGGAGCAGCAGCAGCAACAGCACCGGCAGAACCAGCAGCACCAGCATCAGTAGCTGGAGCAAGGATATCATTGTCACCCTGCTGCAACTTGAACTCCTTCTCCAACTCCATCAACTGTTGCTCGGCAAGGATAGAGAGGGACAATGGAACACCCAAGAGCAAGGCAGAAGTAGTAACGATCCAAGTGATGTTACCCGTCTTGGAGACACCAGAGTAAATGGTGTTGTAGACACGAGAGACGATGTCAGAGATCTGAGTTCTCTGCTTTGGTGGAACAATGTCCTTAAGGGCAATGACTCTATCGTACAAAGTTTCATTCTCGTCAAACTCATCATCAGAGTCAGAATCGGTCTCGTAATCATCTTCATCGTCAACAACTGGGGCATCGGCCTGTGTCTTGGCCTGCTGTTCCTGGAAAGCAGCCTCCTGCTCGTCTTCAATCTGTGTAAGCTTGACCATTGTATCGATATGTATCTGACCTTTTTGTAGTTTAAACTTAGAAAAGAGTCTCTCCACAGGTGTTCGCCTTCAAACTTCACGTCGACGGATCTCGGAAAAAAATTCGCGAATGGGGTTCGCGAATATTACCGCTTTTGGTAGTAATCTATAGGTTTCAATTACAAGTTTTATATATCTCTTCTACTTATACAATACTAGAGTATTGAAGGACTAGAGTCATTCTTTAATCAATCAAGTAACCTAATAACCTAATAACCTAAACCCAATCGAGGGCTTGCCAGCCCTCAACACCATAGTACCAATGCATCAACCCCACATTTTATATATATATATATATAAGGCCCATATTAGTTAAACTTTACCGTTTCGAGTGTATAAATCTCCTTTTGACCATTCAACTTTGCCAATGGCATCTCTGGATCACTTGTTGGGTTATAACCTGCACTTATTCCAAGACTTATAGACCTAAATCGGTCATCAGTAGATACTAATGACATCTCACCAGTGACTCTATCAACAGAACCAAGCATCGTTGGATACTTTGAATTACCCATTTTCAATTTGAAAAGAACATATTTTGTTTGTAACTCTCTCAAACATTGAACACATGTTGTAATATGCTGAATGTTATTGACTTCAACGCCTTGAAATGGAGGTAATCTTGACCATTTACTCAATTGCCACCAGATAAAGCAAGTTAATAGTGTACTATTTGATTCACCAAACATTGATGTCTCAATTAAATGTTCATAATCAACAACTTTATCTGGACCAAACCCATTAGAGAAATCTGTTGCGTAACGTAGATCATTATTCTCAAAATCAACAATCTCAGCGGTGAATGGGATAGTATCACTATCTGTATTCTTCCATTCATCATGTTTATGATTTGTATGCATCCTTAACCATCGAAGTAATGCAGATGAATCATCAAATTCGAAAAATCCAGAAATGTTCAAATGTGGGAAATCTGATGATAAGACATTTAGTTTAACGATATAATCTAATGAGAACGAGGCACCTGGTTCAAAAAACATTGATGGTTGTGGTCGTACCTCTGCAAAATGATGATCTTCAAATGGATCCATCTCTTTATCACCAATAACTTCTCTGAATGTACGTTTACGTCTCGTTATTGATTTACCCCTGTTGCTTATGCTCTTATCGTATTGTACACCTGTACCACGTCTTTCAAAGAGAAAAGTTGTTAGTTGACGAGAAACACTCATAGACAAGTCTCTTCTAGTTCTCTTATGATCATGTGTAAATATGGGTTTGTGTGGACTGGATATCGTACTGGAAGAAGGTGAAACAAAGTCTTGTGGGATCATAGTTGTGGATTGTTGTATTCTGGGACGTAATGCTTGCATTGATAATCTTTGAAGTATTAGATCTTCTGTGGAGCGTGTGTTGATTGAACGAATCAAATTTGTATCTATTCCATGTGGACCTTCTGAATTAGCATCATGATCACCTTGTACTGGTAATTGATACCTTGGTGGTCCAAAGAATCGCAAGTCTGTTATGGGCCTTGTTTCGTCGTTAGAGTTGGAGTTGATATCAACGTTATTGTTCATGTATAGGGATGCTGGGAACCGAAGTGGCAATTGTGTTTGATACTGATACTGATGTGGTGCCACACGGGGATGTTGGTTACTGGCTATTGGTGGAGAATATGGTGGAAGAACATCTGATTGCCGGTCAACCAGTTCATTAGCATTAGCATTATTTGCTCTAGTGTCCCTATGAAGAGCTTCAACGGATCTGAAATTTGCACCTTCATCTTCATCTTCATCAAAGGAGAACTCGGAGCTCGGTTCCTCTTGTTGATGTACGTCGCTCTCCCCACCTTCACGTCTTAACCGTTGGTTCCGCCTGTGGCGTGAGAGACGCACCCCTGAGGACATTAATGGTTAGGGTTGTCTGTTATATTCTGGAGTAGATGATATCTCTTTCTCTCTTTCTCTCACACACACACTGTATGTGTTTAAGTATATGTTACTCTCACTGCACTTACCCTGTATTCTCAAGCAATAAGCTACAACTATACTATAAGTAACACTATAGGTTAATCTACACGGTTTGATATGCACGTTATTTAAAGGTAAAATAACCAAATAAGGAAACTACCTCATTAGGAAACTTTCGGTCCACTCTGTGTGTGTGGGGGTGTGGGGGATGAGGGAGGGGGCGATGCGTTGCCCCGACAACCCGATAAACGGTCTTTCGGTACATCGGCATTCTTCAACCCCCACCTCAAATGCCTTTAACATAAGCGGCAATTTGATAATTGAGGTGGGGCAGTGCTTTTATGATACTGCCGGATTCGGTTTCTAATGTCGAAGGCGGTACAATTTGCCCCTTCCCGTGCGGTTAGGTTAGCTTGCTGTGACGTACGTCTTTGCATGCACGATGATTGCTGTCTTGGATAACAAAGGGATCACCTTCAGCCCCAGAGGTTGGTTGATCTGTGTTTAAGAGGTGTCTTAATGACATCTAAAGTGATCAATTGATACGATGTAGTTCGATGTTAATGCGACTTGCTATTGTCATTGTGTGGTCCTACCAGCACTTTGCCCCGCGTGTGGCGTTCCAACAGGGATAAACTACCAAAGTAGCTAGACGGGATCGGTAAAGGTAGCAATGATGCACGAGGGCTATTACATCAAGACGTAATTTCAAGAATGTTCCATGCAAGTGATTGGTAGCAAGGTTCTATGACGCTTATTCTCGCCACCCAGGAAGCCCCTCAAATTGTGTATTACACCCGTGTATAAATACTGGGCCGTGCCCCCCCACATTTCAGTTAGACTTGATCAATTGATCTCATCATCATCATCATCAACAACTACAAAAAACAACAACAACTACAATGTCAGACGCTACTAGAAAGAACTTTTCCGACAAGGTCCAGGAGAGCTTGACTCCAGAATCTCAAAAGTCCTTTGGTCAGAAGGCTAAGGAGGGTGTTACTGATACTTTGGACAAGGCTCAACGTGATTTGCAGCCAGATGAGTCCAAGTCTGGTTTCCAACAGCTTGGTGATTCTATCTCTTCTGGTCATGACCAAGGTAAGGCTGAGGCTAAGGGTACTGGTCAATCCCTTTCGGAGACTGCCGGTGAGTACGTGGAGTCTGCTAAGAAGACTTTGAACGATGCTGCTGAGTACGTTTCTGGTGCTCTTGGCGGTGCCTCTGAAGGTGCTAAGAGCGGTGCTAACTCCTCCACCAAGTAAATGTTTTATCAACATGGTGTGTTTCCCCTATTGACTATGAGAACACGATTAAGATGTGATTTAATGTAAAACTTTTCAATTGTATTGATTCTTGAGTGTAGTGATCAGCTAACTAGGTTCGTAAGTTTCATGTTGTTCGAACATCCTACGTAAGACGTCTATTCATACGAACCACAGTTATGATCTGCGTTTCACTTCTAGTTGCTACATGGTAACATTGTTGTATAGACGATGTGCATTTGCTAAACTTGTAATCATCCAATTAGCTAACAGATGAAGTGAACTTCATCTGAATCTTAACTTAAAACCAAGTGTCACATCGACATACTCAGTTTCAAGTTTGATCTACATCGTATCAAGTATCAGTCAAACAAAGCAATTACTAGTATATGCTATATGCTATATACACATCATAATGATCATAATTAGCAAAGATTCAACCAACCATTTAAACAGAATTCTCAGTGTTGATATGCTCAATGGCTTGCTTCTCAGCATCACTATGAACTGGTTCTTCTTCAACGGCTCTAGTGAACTTGTGATAAGTTGGTACAAATCCTCTGGACTTCCAAGCATGTGGAACAACATCATAAAGTTCATCAACTTGTTCCAAAGTCAAACCTTTAGTTTCGTAAATAAATGCCCATGCAAAGAAGAAACAGAGGAAGTTACAACCACCCCAGATGAAGAACACCTTAGATTTGAGTCTTGCGGAACCTGGTGCATCATCAACAAGATATGGTGTAGCATATGCAATAGCAAAGTTCCACAACCAATTAGAAGCTGTAGAAAGAGCAACACCTTTGGAACGAATTGCCAATGGCATAGTCTCTGCAATGATGACCCAGGCAATTGGACCCCAAGTAGAGGCAAAGAAGGCAATAAAGATACATGTGAAAGCGACAGTGGCCTTATTCGAAGACGTTGAGTCTGCAGCGGTACCAATGATGGCAATCAAAAACTCAGAGATACACATACCAGCTGCGCCAATGAGAAGCAATGGACGACGACCAAGAACTTCGATACCAACAACACCTGGCAAAGTCATGAAGACGTTAACAACGTTAGTGGCAATAGTGATTAAAAACTCATTCTTAATACCAGAGTTCTTAAAGAAAGTAGTACCGTAATAAAAGACAAAGTTAATACCAGTTAATTGTTGGAAAGCTTGAAGCCAGATACCAGTTATGACTCTCTTTCTCTGATGATTCTGACTTCTAAAACAGTCCAACCAACCACCACCACCACGAGCGGACTCAAATTCAAAGTTGGCCTTAACCTCAGCGAGTTCTTCAAGGATAGCAGGGTGATCAGTTGGTAATCTTCTCAATCTCGAAAGGGACTTTGCAGCATCCTGCTCTCTACCTTTCAAGATGTAGAAACGTGGAGTCTCTGGAAGGATAAGCATACCAACGGTAATGATGATAGACCAGATAAACTGAATAGCGATTGGGATTCTGTAAGAAGCAGGACCATCAATACCCTGAGTAGCCTGGTTGAAACAAGCAGCAAGCAAGAGACCAATGGTAATGGCAAATTGGTAAAGAGAAGTGACAGCACCTCTAATCCAACGTGGGACACATTCAGCTTGATACATTGGGATAACAGCAGAAACGAGACCAACACCGAGACCTGCAAAGGCACGACCAGCAACAAGGAGAGGGATACCAGTGGTAGCTGTTTGCAAGACAATACCAAAGTTGAAGACAACAGCAGTAGCGATGATAAGAGTCCAACGACGACCGAGTGTATCATTGATGAGTGGAGCACCAAGGGCACCAAAGAAAGTACCTGCAGACAAGATAGAGACAATCAATGAGTGTTCAGAAGAGGTAAAGACACCTGGTTCACCATTAACACCTGGTTCATCTTCAGGGAAAGTCTTAAGAACATATTTCATAGCCAAGATACCACTAATGGTACCCGTATCATAACCAAAGAGGACACCACCAAAAGCGGCAAAGATACCAACAAGGATACCCACTGTAGTGGAACCTTCAGATTTTTCATCGAGATTGATGTATCTCTTAATAAGGGCGTTATTCTCGAGACCCATGATTAAGATAAGGAAACGATTTGTGTGTGTACAAGGAGTAGCTCTATGTTATGTCTATGGCGTGGGGGGCCGGACATGGGATTACTGGGGATTTATATACATATCTGTTTCTGTCCCCACACCAAAAATGGACACCTGACATTTAATAGTGTTAATTAATTGTCCCCTAACTGACCTATGGAGAAACATTTGGCGTACGGCAATAAACCTTGTGAGTGGGTTTGTCCTAATGTTTTTCCAGTCCGTCTCCCCGCAGGGCCCAGTCTTGGTAATGTGCATGAATTTTCCGAGCGGGGTGCACTAGAGACACACTTACAAGCTGTAATACATCCTTTAGGACATGTCCAATTAGTTGCTTTCTTCAGGTTGTAGATATAGACCCAAGAAGCGATGTTTGTCTCTCTCCCGTGTTGTTGGGGTTAGTGGTTGTCATGATAGTTACCGGTACTAAGGGGACTCGAAAGGTTTCATCTGACACCACTATTTACCTCACTCATCGGACTTGGCTGCACAGATGTATGCAAAGATGTACAATCCAAAGGAACGGCTATAAAATTGTTTATTTTATTGTTATTGTTGTGCTTTTGTCGTATGCGGCTTCTTTGAGATACTGGAGCTGGAATGTCCGATCGGATTGGTATGTTGTATGCTTATGAAATGTAATCTTGTCCATCCTACAGTTAATAATAATGCACTTAGATACTCCGTTTGCGAGCAACATTGCGGCAGGAAACAACAAAATTCTTAATGAATCCTTGTTTTGATGTAAATGTCTTGTATCCTGTTGTGGGGCTCCGAAGAGGCACCACACACCAACGCAGACCCACTCGCTGATCAAAAGCCAAGATTGCAAAGAAACATCAATGGTATGATATCTATTTCTACTCATCCATTTATTCTACAAAGCTTGTGGTGTGTGTTAGATACTATTATATGATTGGCCTGACGGCTTTAATGTGTTGACCCGCATGTTTTTCCGGGGGCCCCGGACAGTTGCAGTACATTGCCGAGACCCTTTCATTACCCTATTTGGTAATCCCCCGTTGCTATGTCATTTGTCTCTTTTTACTATTTGTTGGTGGTTGTGAGGGGTATTGAAGCTGGTTACTGTGTTACTGTGTCTCTGTGCTTGTGTTAGTATGTCCATGGGGTTGCTTCATAGCATAGGTTAATCCGGGATTATACTCTCCAAACCAGTACAAGCACAACACAACAGACTAGTAAAGGGCTACATGGCACATGCCCTCTACAGATGAGGGGAGGAGGACTTTGAAATAACCTTACTCTTGTCATGTCCGCTCCGCATATAGCCAACCAAAAGACCGCGTGACTGCCATGGCTGGTCTTTCCCTTCTGAAGTACTAAGCATAAGGCAAGTACAAGACTCATGATTTGTCCCGTTCCCCTCTTATGGCTGCTTCATGCCACTGTTACCTCTTGGACAAAGCACTGGGACAGAGACACAAACTCGGTGCTCACATGATCTCCATCACAGATTACACTTAGCTCACAACTTAGAACCTATGACATCGTACCACACGACCCAATGCATCTCAAAGTCTTAGCATTCTTTTTGGTAAATCCCTTTCCTGTGCACGGCTGTCCATCATCTTCAGCATCAACCTCATAAAATCTAGCTTTCCTTATGTCTCTTTCTGCTTTTGATGTGTGTCCGTCATCCATTCTGTATAACAGTCACACATCCTTCTCCCCCACTTCCATAAACATTGCTCAGTATTGCTAAACTCGTTTCCGTTTATGGATGGGAAGTCATACAGCTACAGTAGTACCATAATAGGTAACCAGTTATCTCTATACAATAGTGATCGGAGTATTAGATCCTTAAGCGTAAGGGTCCCTGTCCCTAAGTGTCGGTCCCTTACGGAGAGGCTTATGTTTTGCCGTCGTGCCGCAATGCATACTCATTCGATACGAGATCCGAGATGATACCATTACCTCCTCATGTCTATAGACTTATACCAAAGACTCAAGTATATCTAAAGGAGTACTAATGTATTTAATGTAATACTAAGTTATGTATATCATGTGAAGTCCAGGTGGCAAATGGTCTAGTTCTAAGAGACCTCAATCATAATGAGTTTTATATGCAACCAAAGTAGCACGCTCCGGAATGCGCTATTTACACTGCAGTATATACTATATTACTCATTATCAGCATACAATACACCTCTATAAACCATTTGATCAATATTTATAACAAGATACTACTATAATATGCTATTTAAACAATATAAGTTATAATGGTTATGTGCCCTGGTCAGTCTTCCCAAAAAAAAAAAAAAAAAAAAAGGTAAGTCATCGCATAACCTTGAACTACTCTTTGACACAATACATACCATATTTGGGGCCCATATCTCCGGTTTATGACACCTAGAGTCCCCTTCACAAGATCCAACCATATCATAAGATCATCAGTCCGTAAAATGTCATCAAACACTCAGAAATTTGAGACCCAAGTCCTACCAGTGGACCCAACTACCATCTCTTTTGACTCAAATGATACACTCACCATATCAGACCAAAAGACAAAGACAAACTTAGAACAAGCTGCCAAGATCATTTCAACTTCTGACCAAGTTGTTGCCTTCCCAACTGAAACCGTTTATGGACTCGGTGGATCCTCTTTCAATGATGAGTCAGTTAAAAACATATACAGGGCAAAGAATAGACCAGCTGATAATCCATTAATCTCACATATCTCATCAAAATCACAAATCCCACGGTTCTTTAACATCCAAATCCCTGAAATCTATACCCGACTCATTGATGCCTTTTGGCCAGGTCCACTTACAATCCTACTCCCAATCGATAACGATACAAAACTATCAAGATACACAACAGCAGGTCAATCAACCTTTGCCGTTAGATTACCATCACACCCAGTCGCTAGAGCATTGATTCATCTAGCTGATGTCCCCATTGCAGCACCTTCTGCAAATGCATCTACTCGTCCCTCGCCAACGTTAGCATCACATGTATATCATGATCTAAAGGGGAAGATCCCCTTAATCTTGGATGGTGATTACTCAGATGTTGGTGTTGAATCCACAGTTGTTGATGGTCTTAGTAATCCTCCAATGCTTTTGCGTCCAGGTGGTGTTAGTTTAGAACAGATTAAACTAGTTGGTGGTGACGCTTGGAAGGATGTTAGGGTAGCAAAGAAAGTTGCTGATGAGAATGAACCGGTAAAGACTCCCGGTATGAAGTATAAACATTATTCACCGACTGCAAAAGTTGTCTTGGTTGAGAAAGAAGACAGTATTGAACAATTTATTAAAGAGAATGAATTGAAAGATCAAAAATTGGCATTATTAACCACTGAGCATTTCAAAGGTGATTCGTTCCCCGGAATCGTTGAATCACTAGGAACAACAAAGGAACAAGTCTCTAGAGGACTTTTCAAATGGCTTAGAGCCCTTGATGAACAAAACGTTGATGTCATCTTTGTCGAATCCGTTGATGAAACTGATGAAGGTCTTGCAATTATGAATAGATTGACAAAAGCTGCTAGTGTCACCATCTAATCCGCTTTACAACCTTAATGACTTTCAATGTCTCTGCATCATGAAATTGTTTAACATTTAATCGTTAATTGAGAACCCCAGGACTCAGTAGCACTGACAATACATATAGACAACATCTTTATCTCATGTAACATTTTACATTTATACATCTGCATTCACTGCATTCTCAAAGAGAAGAGAAAAAAAAAAAACAGTATGTTCACACCATAGAGTACTGACCAACACCGTTATTAGCCTGTTGTCTCAACATGTACTTTCTTCCCTCATCAAACCAGAAGACAGAACTGGCAATAACAGTAAGGAACACCAAATCAGAGAAACTCAAGGCCTCAGTTTGGAAGATAGCCTGGAAGAATGGAACATAAACAGCACAAAATTGACCAATTAATGAACCAAGAACCGCATAGTTGAACATCTGATTTTGGAATCCAAGCTCAAAGTTTGACTTGGTAGCATGACGACAACTCAAAGCGTTAAACATGTCAAACAAAACAAAACATGTGAAAGTCATAGTGGTATCTCTAGCAGTGATTTGATTGTCCTTCATCTCCCTAACATATACGTAGATAGTACCCATGATAACAAACACAGAGTTCATCAAGAGTCTTTTGATCACGGCTTGAGTCAAGATTGGAGCACCTCTAGTTCTTGGTGGTTTGTTCATCACTTCGTTATCAACTGGCTCAACACCCAAAGATTGAGCGGGTGGACCATCCATCAGAATGTTGATCCATAAAATCTGCATGGCATTCAATGGGTTTGGAAGAGAAAAGAATGTGGAGAAGGCAATCAAAGACAAGGCAGCAACACTGGTGGACAATTGGAAGGTCAAAAAGTTTTGAATGTTGTTAAAGATACCTTTACCTTCTTCAATAGCGTGCAAAATAGTGGAGAAATCATCATCGGTCAACACCATATCAGCAGCCTCCTTGGCAACATCAGTACCCATCTTACCCATGGCAATACCAATGTCAGCAAGTTTCAAAGCTGGGGCATCATTAACACCATCACCAGTCATAGCGACAACGTCACCACGTCTCTGAAGGGCACGAACGATCTGAACCTTGTGCTCTGGGGTTGTTCTAGCAAAGACAGAGACTGAAGAGATTGCCTGGGCCAGTTCCTCTTCGGACATCTTATCAAGTTTTTCACCATTTATAACATTTCTCTCTGGATCGGTGATAATCATACCAATCTCCTTGGCGATTTCAACGGCAGTGGTTTCAGAATCACCAGTGATCATGATAACATGGACACCACCCTTATAGAGTCTCGTCAGAGCACCTTTCACAGTTGGTCTTGGAGGATCTTTCATACCAATGAGACCATCAAACACAAGTGACTCTGGTTCATCAGTGAATTCATTTGAGTTGTGAGCGAATGCAAGGACTCTTAAACCCTGAGAGGCCAACTTTCTGGCATTCTCATGGATCTTCTCCGCCAATGTATCATTAAAGCTTTCAATCTTTCCATCCTTCTTAAGATATGATGAACATCTATCAATCACTTTCTCAGCGGCACCTTTAACATAAGTGACACTCTTGGACTTATCACCCTGGTGAGCAGTGACAGCCATGTATTTTCTCAAAGAGGAGAATGGAAGTTCCTTGGATCTAGATCTAGTGTCTCTAGCATCTTCCAAAGAGAACTGGGACAACACTTCAAGAAGGGCAATATCAGTTGGATTACCGACATACTTAGCAGACTCTTGTGAATATTTTGAGTTGTTACAGACGTTTGAAGTCTCTAATGTCTGTTTCACATCTGGTGTCAAGTATTGTTGCAATTTAGAATGTTTTTCAATGTCAAGAGTTTCATTGTTCATATCAACTGTCCAAAGTTGCTTGACTGTCATATGATTTTGAGTCAAAGTACCAGTTTTATCACTGCAAATGACATTAACGGATCCCAAAGTCTCCACAGATGGAAGTCTTCTGACGATTGCCTTATGACGAGCCATTCTCAAGACACCTAATGCCAATGTAACAGTGACAATGATAGGGAGACCTTCTGGGATAGCGGCAACGGCAAGTGAGACTGAAACCTGGAACATTTCAAGCCATGAACGGCCCTGAACGATACCAATGAGACAAATGATACCAATAACAGCGAATGAAACTATGGAAAGGTCCTTTCCTAATTTATCCATGGATTTTTGCAACGGTGTCTTTGGCTTTTCAATGTCTTTCATCATTTCAAAAACGGCACCAAAAGCGGTACTGTGACCTGTACCGATGACGATACCGGAACCATGACCATCACGAACCAATGTACCCATGTATGCGATACATGTACGTTCGTTAAGTGGGATTGCTGGACCTGATGGGACAACGACATCTGTAACTTTATGAACGGGTTCTGTCTCACCGGTCAAGTTACTTTCGTCAACGGTCAAATGAACAGCTTCGGTCAATCTGATATCAGCAGGGATTCTATCACCAACACCAAAATGAACGAGATCACCTGGGACGAGTTGTGCGGCGAGTACGTCCTGTGTTGAACCGTTTCTGATAAGGTGGGCCTCAGCTGGGACGAGTTTGTTCAATGCCTGAAGGGATTGCTCTGATCTGTACTCCTGGACGAAACCGACAGTGACGACAATGAAAATGGCAAGTGTGATACTAATAGAGTCATCAATGTTTCCCATTAGAAAAGAAACGACTGCCGAACCGATCAATAACAAGATTAAAGGATCCTGATAAAAAGTCTCGAGGAATTTCCACACCATACTCTCTTCTTCTTCACTTGAGAGTTCGTTCAAACCATGTAAACCTCTTCTCTGTGTAATGTCCTGAGGAGTTGTGAGACCTGTCTTGAGATCTGTGCGCAGTTGTGAAACAACGTTGTCGATTGACATGAGACAGTACTTATACGATGGAGCACTATCATCAGACGGCGAATTGGACCTTGGAGGGACATTCTTCTGATCCTGTAGCTCAACATCGAATGGGTTTTCCGTAAGCTTGGAGGCCATTATAATGTTGTAGAAGGAGATGAAGATGAAGATGAAGATGAAGATAAAGAAGTGGTGATTGGATACAAACCAGACCGGAGTAATGTAGTTAAATGCTATTGATGAGCCAGTTTAAGGATAATCCCACAGAAGAGTGTATTCCGAACTAAGTCTGTATGTGTGTGTGAATGTGTCTGTATATCTGTATGAGATAGCGCCAGTGGAGACTTGTATCAGTTCTTGCTGACACGCGTTAGTAGCCGCCAAGTGTGTTGATCTGCGTGGCGTCTGTGAATCTAATGGGCCAAGGGCAGAGAACAACAATTTGAACAACTGAGTGTATGGATATGTGTATATGTGGGCTTCTAATGGATAGCTTAGCCCAAATAACAACCTTTAAGATGAACTGTCTATCAGTTACCGCCGTTGTTTATTGTATATTGAATAGTTCTTGTTGTCCTTTTGAGACCTCGGATTTTTTCTTGGGTCGGCGCGTAAATTTTCCCAAGCCGTTGGCAACCGCGGCAAACCGCGGGCATAACACCGATAAGTCTCATTTATTCCTTATTTGTCTCTCTTTATGTTATCTTTAAGGTTTATGTACCCATCTACAACAGGTATAACTATATTAGATGCATTTTAGATGGGTTGTCCGGGTTTTTAAGGACCGGATCGGACAACCATGAACGTATTAAAGACAACAAACTCAGGACATGAACAAAGGGGACATAACAATCAAAAGGAGATACTATACTCATTTTGGTTCCACATTGTAACGCATGCGGATACCCATAGCAGCTAGCTCGGAATCGAGGTACTTGAGAACAAATGGAATGGCCACGGTGGTGGTATCGTTACCACCAACAAACTTGTTACCGAGTCCATCTTCCCAGATATCAGACTCATCAACATATGAGGTTGAGTGCTCAAACTTGGTGGAACAGTTACGACAACGGATCGTAGAAGCAGAACCAATTCTTGGAACAGAAGTCTGTGTAGATAACAAAGATCCACATCCACGACAGATTGAGGTCTGTGCGTAGTCAGATGAATTGAGAAGACGATCCTGTAATAAGAAGGCAGAACCGTGTCCAATAAGAGCATCACGTTCCATCTCACCAACACGGATACCACCAGATCTCTTACGACCCTTAACAGGCTGCATAGTCAATGAGTTAACTGGACCAGTAGAACGAACTTGGAACTTATCGTTAACCATATGTCTCAATCTCTGATAGTAAACAACACCAATGTAAATGTCACATCTTAACTCTTCACCAGTGGCACCAGAGTACATTGGCTCATTACCATGGTAGTTGTATCCAGCTTTTCTCAACTGTTCACCAAAGTAATCAGCTGGTGTATCAGTCTCACTAAACTTCCATGGGGTAGAATCATGTGCAATACCGTGGAGGGCACCAGACTTACCAGCAAGCGATTCAACAAACATACCAATCGTCATACGAGATGGGAAAGCGTGAGGGTTGATAATAACATCTGGTTGAATACCAGTCTCTGAGAATGGCATATCAACTTGTGGCCATTTTCTAGAACAAACACCCTTCTGTCCGTGTCTAGATGAAAACTTGTCACCAATCAATGGAGCACGAGTGATTCTGTACTTGATAGTCAAATTCTGGAATTCACTATCACCATTATCATCACCAAGCAATTTCACCTCCTCAATGTATGCACCTTCAGAAGAGTGATAAGTTTTCACTTTGGTCTTACCAACCACTTCATCATAATAGGCACAAATTGGATCACCTTCTTCGACTCTAGCACCAATCATTGGCAAACCATCAGTATCCAAGATGTTTCTCCACTCCTTTGGCCAATCATCAGGACCAAATCCAATATGTTGTGTCACAGGATCACCACGACGTCTAGACTGTGATAAATCCACTTTTTCAACCTTGTAAACGGTACCATAACCGAATCCTCTCTCATCGGCAGACTTGTTGATAATCATTGCATCATCCATATCGTAACCAGTGTAGGAAATAACAGCAACAACTGCATTGGTACCGTTAGGGAAGTTATCCATACCATAATCATCGTACAAATTGGCCTTGACAATTGGAGTCTGACCAGACTGCAATCTATACAACTTGTTATCTGATCTGTGCACAAGGGCAACACCTGGTGTACCCATAGTTTGCTTACCCATCTGGCATTGGTACATGTTTCTTGGGGATTGGTTAAAGTCAGAGAATGGAGTCAAGTTAGCAAGGATAGACAAGATGTTTGTTGGGGTGAATTCAACGTGTGTATGAACATTGTTCTCAATCTCCTCTGGGGTAACGGCAACGTTCATGTACACTTGTTCGAATGGACCAAGGATATCCTGTTTGTCCAATGGTAAGTAACGAACTGGACGCATCATTCTAGAACGACCACCAAAGATGAAAAGACCCGGGTATTGACCCTTGGTAGATGGTGGAACGTAACCAATCTCCAAGTCCAATGGTAAACCATGATCTCCTTCAACTTTCCAGAATCTTAAAGTGTCAGCAACAACCTTGGCCTGGTCATGTGTAGTCCAACCAACAATCTTACCATCGAGCTGAACACAGCACACGTTAGGACCAGCAGCGAATGTGTGAGCTGGAGAAACACCAAGTGAACTGAGACATGATGCGACTTGAGACACATCACTCTCTTCAGTGGAGATGGCACACTTGTGAGCAAAATGGTTAAGCAAACCACATGGGGAACCATCGGGCGTATGCACGGGACAGAGGAATCCCCATGATTCAGGAAGCAATTTTCTCACTGTAGTGGTCTTCAATTGAGCAAAGAAGGAACCTCTATGAACCATTCTGAAATGGGAGATGAAACGGTAAAAGTTAATCTTTTCAGCAACAACGGTGTAACCCGAAACTTGTTGCAAATCGAGACCAGATTGAGAAACCAAGTTACCAGTGGACAAGAAGTATTGAAGCTTTTGACCAATGTTTTCATTGATTCTTGAGAAGACCCTTGTCATGTACTTTCTATCGTTGAAATTGACCGCAATACCACGGTTCAAGTCAGACTGGATCTGAAGTCTGATGTTTTGCAAATACTCTTCAATCTTCTCCTTAATAATCATACCATAAAGGAAACCACCGAGAAGAACTTCCTGATGCTGTGTAGCATCTGGGTTATCAGGGGAACAATCACCAGCGACAAGTGTGTAGAGCTTTCTAATCATGAACAAAAGCATTCTGAACTTGTCTCTGTTGTCCTCCAAGTGAACAAGGACAATTCTCTTGAGAACTTCCTTACCGACATCAACATCAGAAACATCTGGAGTGGCACCAAAGACAACTCTAAACTTATCACCCAAGTAAGCCAATGTCTCCTGATTGGATTTAAGTCTATAGGACTTGTATGATCTGAGTAACAACTCGAGACGATCTGTCAAGAAGGAGTTTTCTGTATCAGCACCAACGATACCATCAAAGATTTCACGATCATTAGTCTCAATCAATGCCTTAAGGATCATCATCACTGGTACAAGGTATTCGTTTTTTCTCCAAGAGAATCTGAATGTAACGTTACCATCATTCAAATAGTGAAGAACGTTAGTCTGAGAAGTTTGATCTGGTCTGACACTTCTGATTTGAATACCAAAAGCGGAATATGAGGCACCTCTGTTGGCAAAAGATGGACGGATAATAGCCATTGGATGATTACGACGCTGAACGATAAGCATACGAATAAGTTTCTCGATACCGTTAACAATGAAGTAACCACCCAATTCATCTGATTCCTCCTTATGCTCCACGAGTTGATCTGGAGAAAGCTTCTCCAAATGACATCTGTTTGTCTTAAGCATGATTGGAACTTGACCAGCTTCTCTGATTTCACTCACTTCTTCGCCGTCATTGACAGACCATGCAACTTTGAGCAGAAGCTTACCTCTGTAACTGACCATTCTTTCTCTAGCCTCGTGTGGCCATGTCTTTCTATCAACACTGAGTTTATCATTCTGTGGAACAGCAGGTCTAGCGAGCTGCACGGAATCAACTCTGATGTTAAGCTTGTTTCCGAGTCTTCCCGGTTCATTCGAATCAAAGATGGTCTTAGTACCGATATCCTTGACACCAAGGTTCAAGAGACCACCACCTGGACCTTCTGTAAGGGCGTTGAAAGAGCCAACATGTGGTCTCACAGCTTCTTCAAGAAGTGGGTATGCGGACTTATCCTTAGGTGGGTTCTTGAAACGGTCCTCACGCTCGAGTGTATGGAACTCGGCGGTTCTGTGTTGAGCACCCATGGTTTCTCTATTGAGTAGGATATGTGCTTTGGGTAGCTCAGAAACGACAGTGGCTAGTCGATTGGACACTACTCTCTTCTAGACTAAGAGAGAGGAAGTATAGATATGTCTCTTGATCCCCCGTACAAAAATTTTTCCCAGATGCCGAATTCCGACCAAAACCGAGGGCTCATCGGTAGCGGGCACAACCCCTTTCCACAATTTGAAAACCTCCGCGAGTATTAACTTATATATATATACATACATATACTCTTTTAGTTTAATCAAAGCTTTGAATATCAGAGTATAGCAATGGCCAAGTCTCGTTTTGAGTACGTTAAGCAGTTTGAGCGTGATGTTGAGCTTCTACCACAGACTTTCATAGTCATTCGTCTTGATGGTCGTGGATTCCATCGTTTCACAGAGCATTACAAGTTCAACAAGCCAAATGATATTCGTGCATTAAAGCTCGCTAATGCCGCTGCTATGAACATCAAAAGACAGTTCAAAGATGTGATTTTGGCATACGGTGAGTCAGATGAGTATTCATTTGTCTTGAGACCAGACACGGATCTCTTCAATAGACGAGAGTCTAAACTTGTTTCCACATTTGTTTCGACTTATACAGCTAATTACGTCCAATTATGGCCTAAATTCTTCCCAGATCTCCCATTAGATCTCAAACATCTACCTACATTCGATGGAAGAGCAGTTGTGTATCCAAATCTACAAACGGTAAAGGACTATGTATGTTGGAGATATGTTGATACGCACATTAACAATTTGTACAACACGGTGTTTTGGACTTTAGTACTAAAAGGTGGTATGACAACAAGGGAAGCTGAACAGAAACTGGCAGGGACACTAAGTGCTGATAAGAATGAGATCTTGTTCAAAGAGTTTGGTATCAATTATAACAATGAACCAGAGATATTCAAGAAAGGTTCTTTGATATTCAAGGATGAAATCTTGCATATCGACGTTTACAAGCAGATTGATGAGTTATTTGCAGACTATAGTTAGGAAGGCTACTTGCCTATGGAATAAATGAGCTAATGACATGTTGTTTATGCCAGCGTAGCTTAAACTAAATAGGTCATTTCTTATTCTTATCTGTGAGTGCCTTGAAGAAAGACGTGATATCATCTTCACTGACAATTTTACCACCTTCTGCAAAAGGTTTTAGATAATCCTTTAACTTATGCTTAATATCTTCATATGCCTGGACACCTGCAATCGCCTGTTCACGTGGTAGATTGTTGATGACTCTTGATCCTAAATCATAGATGGATGAAGTCTCATCGTCTTCATCTGGTGGTGGTTCATAAATGCGATCGTCTTTCATTAAGAAGGAGAACTCTTTAAGAAAATTAATGATTGTTGAGTCGTCTTTAGATTCATCAAAGAGTTTTGTGAAATATTCTTCATGGTTTGGTCGAAGGAAAAGGGAGTATTCATATTCAATCTTACGCTTCTTCATAACATTTAGGAAACCTCCTTCTTGGTCTTTTAGCTTGATATTCCTCTCCTCAATGGTTGGTGCTTCGATTCTTTGTAGAGAATCCGAGACTATCTTATCATCATCTTTAATCTTATCGAAGAAAGATTTGTGCCTTGATACACACTTCCAACAGATAAAAGTGTCAAAGTCATCAAATCGTGGGAACCCATCAATGGCTGATTCTTCTTCTTCCTCTTCTTCTTCTTCTTGTTCTTGCTCCTGTTTGATCTCAGAAATAGTAGTCTCAGCATCAAGACCCGGCTCACCGAGTTTATCAAGCATATTTTCACCTTGTCCTTCCCTCTTTGGTGGATCAAACTTTGGTAGCCCCATAATACAATAGTCATGGAACCAATCTTCACCACATGTGTCTCCCAGGATACATTGAAGCATATTACCCGTCTCCTCAGTTGGATTGTAGTCTCTATTGCAATGACAGAACTTCCCCCTATAGTTCTCATTGTAAATGTTATCAGAAGCTGGGATATCATCGTCAACCATGTTTCTTAATCGACATGGATACTTGATCCTTGTGGTACCACAATCGCAAGTGAAGTTTCTCTTAGTGAAAAGCTCCACAAGGTTATGCTCTGCATGACATTGGATCGAACATGAATAGCACAGTCCAGCAAGCTCCTTTGTACGCTGATAACAGTCCATACACGCATAAATCTGTTGTCTAGTCGGACCCATTGTGTACGTGCACTTCTTTGGATCCCATGGCATGAGCTCCCGGGCCTCACGCTCAAGATTAAGCTGTGAGGAAAGATACTCCGCAGCCGTCACAGATCCCAGTGATTCCTTCGAGGACATGTTGAAAGCAATGGACCTTCTTAAATAGACTAAATTATAGATCAAAGGATCTATATCAAAGACAGTAGTATAAGTAAACTATCACAACGCGAAACCAAAAAACCCAAACATCTTTATTTGCCTGATCGTTGTCATGGCAACTATTAAATAGATTATCTAATCAGTGGACAACTCCGGTTTCGGAGTCAGCAATAGTTTTTGCTGGGGAATTTGTCAGAAGTATAATCTCCATAAGAAGTGTTGGTGGTGCTTTTGCCTTCTGTTTTTCACTTCTTAGTAATACTGAGTCAGTCATTAGAAAGGACACAGAGAAGACACTATGGATTACCTTTCACAGCTCAACCTTGAGCAGCTGGTCAACCCGGTTACGGGGTCTTCGTCGACCTCTGACTCACTCCAAGATCTGGCTTCATTCCAAGACTCAACTTTCTTTGATTTCACTCAGTTCCAATCAGATAACCCACTCGACGTTGATCCAAGTGCCACAGTGCTCTCATTGCCACCTTCGTTGGATCAACTCCTTCCAACCGACGGCAAGAACACTCCTGTGATCAAGTCCGAGACACAAATCGACAACAGCAACGTGCTACTTAAAGATACCATTACACTGAGCAAGATTGAGAAATCCAACTCCACAACATCTAAGAACCCAGAGGATCACAAGAAGAAAAGAAACACAGCAGCTTCTGCAAGATTTAGAATCAAGAAGAAGCAAAAAGAGATGGATATGGAGCATCAAGTCAGACTCTTAGGTGAAAAAGTTAATGCTTACAATGATAGAATCAACCAATTGGAAATGGAAAATGCCTGTTTAAAAGGTTTGATCCTGGAGAAGAATGAACGCAAGTCTAGTGACTTGGTTTCGGATATCAAGGCTAGAAGTCTTTTGGGTTAGTTGGTCATAGAGTAGTTGTGTTTGGTTTTGCTTTGCATTGCTTTTATACGTCGAGTATATATCCACTGGTTTGGATCGATTTCGAGGTTCTCGTACTTTCGTTTGGTTTTACAACATTGTTTTGCATTTAGAAATGATTTTACAGCTTTTAATTCAACATTAAAGTTAGGTTTTTTAACATTCTCCTATGCAATGTGCTTGTAAGCTCATCATTAATCTCATGCAAAATCTCATCACTTTGTCTCCTCAACAACAGCCTCCTCCTTATCCTCTTCTGGAACTGGAGTCTCATCATCAGCATCTTCACCGATCTTGGCATTAGAAGTGTCCAGAGTTGGACCCTGCTTGTACTCAGCTGTAGAACTGGTGATGATGTTGAAGACTCTGTAAAGTACTTCAAATGTCTCCTTCTTACTCAACATGAGGTTGATACACTTAGAACCAACCCAAATTGGATACATGAGTTCCTCCTTATCCTCATCTCTCTTAATCTTGATAAAAGCACAACCTGGAACCATTTGACCAATCTTAGCAGCAAATTCTGGTTCAATAGCTTCCAACTCTTCATATCTTGGGAATGCCTCCTTTAACAATTTTTCAAACAACTCCATAGAGCATTTCAACACTCTCTCATCACTAAGCTTGTGCTTCACCATTGGCAAACATTCACTCTGAATTCTCCACTTACATTCCAAATCTGTTCTTTGAGAATGGAAGAACTTAACACCAGAATGGGCAATCTTGAGCTTTTCTTCATTAAGCATCAAAAATTCCTTCACTGTAGGGTTAGACAAGTAAATGATTCTTGCTGGTTCACCAGTGGCATTTCTAACAAAGCATGAATCAGTGACGGACTTGTCGGTGGTGTCAATTCCATAAAACTTCCAACACTTAGCAAGCTCCTCGTGATCACTTTCAAGGAAGACAAATGGCTCATTACCATCGTTAGCACTGCTTGAAAGCTTCTCCTTCTTTGGTGCAGAGTTAGTCGTGGTGGTGGTAGTAGTAGTAGACTCAGTCTTAGCCTTCTTCTTTGGCTGCTCTGGAGTAGCAGAGGACTCCAATTTTTCAATAACAGTGATGAAGAACCCACCAGTGTTTTGCAAGTGTGGGTAAACTCTGATACAGTCTTCCAAGTTCATCTCCTCCTCACCAGAAGGTGGGAAGTATCCATCATAATAAGCCTCATCTTCACCTCTCTTCTTCTCCTGACCATCCTTACCAATCACAGTCCATGACTTCATACCTGGGCGGGACTTCAATCCAGGCAATTCAGTCTTGACGACTCTAATGTTCTTGTTTTTTCTCAAAGCGTGAGCAACAACAGCCTCATTCTCAATTGGGTTCAAAGAACAAGTCGAATAAACCAATTTACCACCTTCAGCAAGCAAATCAATACCTCTTTGCAAGATCTTGTACTGAAGTGGGTTGAGACCAAGACCATCACCAAGCTGCCATTTATTCCAGATCTGAACGTTCTTTCTCATGGTACCATCACCTGAACATGGAACATCAGCCAAGATTCTATCAAACTTGACAAAATCACCACCGAGTCTAGTCTTTGGGAACAACTGGGCATCATGGTTAACGACAATCATATTTGGAGAGTTGAGTCTCTTGACTTGATGCACAAGCATATGAGCTCTCTTGTAATCGGAATCGTTAGCAACGACAAAACCAGATGGTGAATCGGTATCAGCATGGAGTGCCTCAATCAATTGAGCAGTCTTGGAACCAGGAGCGGCACACATGTCAAGAACCTTATGATGGGATTGAACGTCAAGCACGAGTGGTGGGATCATAGAGACGGCTTCCTGTCTTGAGATGTTACCAACTTCAGTTTCAATAACGAGGAATCTCTGTGTCTTGGCGAAAGATTCATCTTTTCTCATGACACCCTTAGCGACTTCGATTTGCCATGCCATCTCATTTGGATAAAATTCTAATGCCTTTGGAGTTGGGATCAACTCGCCTTCAAATTTGAGATCAGACAAGTATTTCAAATGTCTCTCTTTAAACATCTCCAAGATCTCCGAGGCGTGCTTTCTAGAACCAGTGATTCTGAAAGTGAGTGGTAATGGAGATTGACATGCCTTCTTAAACTCTTCAAACTCAGATTCTGGAATAATGTTTTGATCTCTATAGTATTTTTCCCATTTTTCATTCTCCTTGCTGACTTCTGTCCAGTTACCCTTGTTCTCACCGTTACGATCGTCTCTTTTGCCCTTTTGGCCTCTTCCTCTAAAGTTTCTCTTACCCATGATGGAAATATATCGACGGAACAACGTGGAAAAGTAAAGATAAGCAGAGTAATGTGGAGAAGCTCATCTGCTTGATACAGAAAAATTTTCGATAGAAGATACCTTTTGGGCAGGGCCACGACTCATCGCCCGAGCCACCAGCGGTGGGTTGACATGGTGATACATCAGAAAAGGGGGCTAAAGAGGTATTAACTGACGTGTTGTAATTCTGCATTATCTCTTCTTTGAAACACCATTACTGTCAAATTCATAAATCTGACACATGTTTCGGGTGAATGATCCGATTATACGTCATCCGACAGTTAACGGTTGGCGCGGGCGCTGAACCGGCAAGAGCAATCTTATTTACCCCGGCTTTGCCTCCTTTCTAGAACGTGTAAGAGACAGGTAAGAAAACCACACACACATACACATACCTAACAACTAGCCAGCCGTACTCCTTGGGCCATCGGGAAAACAATTGCAATGCCAACCAAAACTTATTTCATCACAGGTGCTAACAGAGGCATAGGTAAGGAGCTTGTTAAGCAGCTACTCACCAACCCAGAGAATAGGGTCATAGCCACATGTCGTCGTACTGATGCCATTCCAGAACTTCAAGTCACCAAGAATCCAAATCTAGTTATTTTGAGACTAGACTATTCTGATACAAACACACTCATCAATCTCGCTACAGAGTTGGAAAGACTTCAATGGGCAATTGATGTTTTCATCGCCAATGCTGCATTAAACACTGCAAAGCATGGAGTTCTTGATTCTTCACCAGAGGAATATCAACAATTTTTCAAAGTCAACACCATTGGACCAATTGAGACGCTTAAAGTACTTAAGCCATTCATGATGAAGTCCGACACCAGAAAAGTTATCTTTAAATCAAGTATCTTGGGATCAATTAATGGATTCCCAGATGTGTTGGCCCAGGCGTATCCATGTGCGCCTTATTCTGTTTCTAAGGCAAGCTTGAACATGATAACCAAGTTATTGAGTTATGAGTTGGCCAAAGATGGGTTCGTTGTGGTTAGTTATCATCCAGGGATGATCAACACCAAGGCAAAGGAGACAAATGACGATATCAGTGCAAAGCCGGACTTTAAGCCAGATGTTAATTTCATCAAAATCGTATCTCGGGAAGCCCTCAGTATCGAGGATGGTGTTAAGAAGGAACTCGATATCATTAATGGGTTAACCAAGGAGGATTCTGGAAAGTTTATATCCCATACCGGTGAAGAAATTGACTTCTGAGTGTATATATGTATACTTTCAATTTTATTATTTCTCCTTCTTCGATAGTGTCTTCTCAGAGTTAATCTTCCAGCTTTGACGTTCCTTTGGTTTCACTGTATCTTCATCTTCCTTGTCTAAACCATCACCATACACTAGGGCACCGTCTGGTCCAAGTGCCTCATCGATCCAATGCTCAACAAGATATCCCAGTGCAAGCAGAGCAGATTCATTATAAAGCTCTTCAGTCTGTGGATACCTCTGTGCAATATAGTAATGAAGCGCTCGTAGGAGATCGGCATCTGGAGGGTTAAAAGTGTTGTCTCTGGGACGCACAGGCACGAGAGAAGGGGCGTTTGCGAGATTTGCGAGGAACTCATCGGGCGGTTCATTCCGTGAGTTTTCCGTAAGGGTGTATATGTTGTTAGAAGGTGCCATGGCAGTTTCTAGAGCTGAAATAGAGTTGGGGCTGGTGTTCTTATTCAGATACTTGATAAACAGAGAGGGTTGATGATGGTTACCTTAGCCTAGAAAATCTTAGGCCAGGGAACACATTCGCGCACATAGAAGGCGATGAGCTATAGTACTACACACTCACCACAACTCCACTGGGGAAGTAAAGCTATGAGTTTCCGGTAAATAAACATCAAATGAATCCTCTTGAAGCAAACGAAACAAAGAATGAAAAAAAAAATGGTTTCGCAGACTATCTGCAAGTCCCATAACAATAAGAGGGATGTGCCATCCTGATCGCCCTCCCACGGGCAGCTTTGCCCTGCTGGATTTCTCCCCTGAGGCGGTGGGGCTGCCATTGCCGGGTAAGTTCAAAATCACTGGATTTCTCGCAGTGGAACTTTCCCTCCGCGGGAGTCGAACCAGGACACTCACCTCAACGAAACGGAAACTCTGCAAACGAAAGACACGCAAACGATTCCACTAGAATGCCATTACAGCAATTTGAAGTTGTTTTTGCGCTGAGTGAGTGGTGACGACCAACAAAGTCACGTGATCATGATCATGGTCACGTGTCAATATTCTTTTAGCATATTGCAACTTTACTAAATAACTAATCAAACATACACACTACAATCAAGACACTCTAAAACCATTACGTCATGCCCATTACTATACATACAAGCCGGAATCTCGATCAACGACCGGCAATTGGCTTACCTGATGTGGCCATGGCCTCTGTTTAACTATAGTTAGTATCATCATAAAAGGCTTTTCTCCAAAAATATCTACTCACCTCTTCTGGCAGCATCCTGAAGCAAGTTTGTATCGACATCATTTTTGCTAATCTGAACATATCTCACCGTGGAGCCTCTGATAAATATGCTCTTGACCGAGCTAAGATGTGGGAACTTGGACTCATTGGCAACACTAACATTATCGAGCTTTAGGTTAAAGAACTGGTCTGCTGTCTTTAGCGTACCTTTGATCTCAACTCCATTCTTGAGCTGTGGTTTGGGTTAGTAAATCTTTTCACATAGCCCCTGGTGTATATCTTTATAAATGTGTGCTTACTTCAACAACAATCTATCATCATGAATGTTAGTAACCTTTTCGTCGAAGGAGCCAGAACAGCCAACAGCAACCAAACATACCTCACGGTCCACAAGCGTCTTAAAGAAAGAGAGGAAAAGCATTAGTAGTCTTTTTTGAGATGGATAGTACTATCGAAGAAGCTTCACTTAGTGCCCATCTCAATACACGCTTTCCCCTTGTCTCTTCGTCTCTTTTTCGGCGTTGGCTAAATCGCGGGAAAGCCAAGGTGGTGTCCGGGTGTTTGTTACATCCAGAGATATAGTGTACGGGAGGTTAAGATAAAGGAAGAGATACTACTCTCTTCAAGATTAGAGACGGATATTTCATGTTAAAATGACTCTACGACCAGTTTTGGTTGCCATTGGTGGTGCCTCATCAAGTGGCAAGAGCGTGAGTGGCTCATTACACAATCGATATGACTCGACTACTAACAGGTTCACTATCTTCTAGACAGTTGCCAAATTGATCCATTCAGTTGCTGAAGGTTCATATCTTTTCCAACAGGATGACTTCTTTAAAGATGATAATGACATTCCAATTGATGAGGCTACAGGTCTTCAAAGTTGGGATTGTCCAGAAGCTCTAAACTTTGACGCATTTGTTCAGGAGGTTAAGCATCTTAAAGAGACAGGTCTAGCTGATGAAACACTCAAAAACATCCGCTATGTGAGTGACACTAAAGACCAGGATTTAAACTCGGTGGCTCCCGAGGTTCTAAAGCAAGTGAAAGAGATGATCTTGCCTCACCTCATGGGGAGAAAGCTAATTATTGTGGATGGATTTATGATGTTTCACGACTTGAGCATCATTGAACTCTTTGATATCAGAATCTTCATTAAGGCATCACACGACACTCTCAAACAGAGAAGGGAATCTCGTTTCGGATATCAGACACAACAAACTTTCTGGGTTGATCCACCAGGTTATTATGATAAGATTGTCTATCCAGCATATGCTGAATCACATAAGATCCTCTTCAATGATGATGATGTGGAAAAATCGGTGCGACAAGACATCAAGGACAAGTACGATATCGCTGTTATCACAAACAACAATGGTACTCCAATTGCTGATACCGTATTGTCCGTATCCAAAGAGTTGGAATCAAGACTTTCAAAGCTCGATTGAGTAATCAACTACAATAATGAATTTAGATTTATATGCAACAGTGGGTTTATATTTTTCTTTACATCTCTGTCAAGTTATCAGTTCTTCTTAGACTTGTTCTTCTTGGCCTTCTTCAATGCCTTCATCTCCTCTTCATACACAGCAGATGCACTTTCCTGCTTTCTCTTATTCTTCTTACTCTTCAAAGCAACCTGACCAGTTTTCAAAGCCTTAGCCATAGCTTCTTTATCAAGCTCAATATCATCCTCATTGATAGCATCATCCTTAGAGATGATTGCATCAATCAACTGTCTGTGTCTCTCGTTCATTTCTCTAACAGTGGCATCACCACCTTCGTTAAGCTCCTCCTCAAGCTGTTCCTGCACGACAGAGAAAGATGGTCCAGTCTCCTGACCATCCATCTCGGCAACTGTGCTATCAACAGCCTGTGGGAGCGTGTCTTCGATGGACTTACTCAAAAGGTCTCTAAAGTGGTTGGAGATCTTCTTCACAATCTTACCAAACATGGCAATCGCTTGGTTGGAAGCAATATCAAGCTCCTTGTGAATCTCATCGATACTCTTGTGCTGCAAACCAATCGCAAGAAGAATGGCTTGCTGAATAGCTGTGAGTTTAACATCCTTGATTCTACCACTGAAGTAGATCAAAGAGATTGGAGGAATCAAATCAACAATGACATGGTAGTCCAACAAGTTCTTTGAGTAGGACTCAAGTCTCTTCAAATCAAATGGAGAGAACAAGGCATCAAGTTGAGACTTTGTCAATTGTTCAATATCAGAAGCATCATCCGAGGATCTGGCACTCTCCATAATACCAAGAGCTTGTGAAGCCCTGAACTTCTTGAAGTCATAAGACAAGAGCTGGAGGAATCTCTTCTTAAAGTCCTTGGCAAACTCTTCGAGCCACTTCTTCTCTCTTCCTTCAAGTGTACTGATCATGACACATGTGTGTTCACCGGTCAAGTCATTAGCAGTCTGACGCAAGTACACCGGTGTGAAGTGGTTTCTCTTCCAGAACTTATGCAAGGACTCAGTGAGACCATAGGACACACCCAAGTAATGCAAATAATGTGGTGGTTTCTCAGAGAGCTTCAAGAGCAATGGTGGCAAAGTCTTAGCATCTCTCAACTTGATATCATCCTTCCGCAAGGATGTGTTCTCAATCTCAGAATCAGTGACTCTAGTGACGGAGAAATTCTTTGGCTTGGAAGCCTCAGAGACATCGGTGAACTTACCTTCGTAGTAGTCTCTAAGCAATTCCATAGCTCTGGAACCGTAACCCATACCGGCATAGTTTGGATTCGTAGCGATTCTTACCACACGAGCACCACTGAGACCTGCAAACTCCTCATCCTGGAACTGTTGAGAGACCAACCATGGAATCAAATCACCACCAGCTCTTTGACCACGACTCAAACTCTTGCGGACACTGTCCTGGGAAATCTCACCTTCAAGGGCGATCTGAATAACACATAATGGTTCTGGGATTCTTCCATCCTTCTGGTCAACAGTTGGTAACAACACAAACAACTCGTGAGCTGGGGCATCACTCATAAGCTGCAAGTCGTTTGGAGAGTTCTTGTAATGAGAAGCGACATAGAGAGCCATCATCTTGGACAAGAAGTTCTCAGAAACAGGGTGGTAGGAAAACAAAGTGTCACGGTTCACAACAAACAAGTTACATGTGGAAGGACTTGGCATGGATCCATATCTGTTCTTGGACAGCTGAACATCAAGACAGAGCAATTTGTTCATCCACTTCTCAACAGCGTCACCAGGAGCATATCTGATTGGCTCATCAAGTGTCACTTCACGAAGAGTACGACCGAGAACTTCACCACCGGAGCTCTTGTTGTCACGGGACACAACGGTAGTGTCATCGTTTCTGCCGTTACTGGCGGACTGGTCACGAAGCTGCTGGATGAGCTTCAGTGAGAGAGAACGACCGGTACCTTCGTAACCGTTGATGGTGGAGGCCATAAAGACCAAGTATGGACCGAGAAGTTTCTTGACAATCGGCAATGGGATGGCGGCAGCCTCATCAATAACGACGAGTTCGGCCTGGCCAAGAACGTGCGAATCAGTTGGGGAGATGTACTGAATAGTTTGTCTATGATCTCTCTTGATGTCGACTCTGACAATAGCCTTGTTGAATGCAGGGTTTGTGGACTGGATGATGTCGTAGTCAACATGCTCTTGGTATCCGAGGGCATCGAATCCTCTAAATACGAACTCGAACAACGTCTTCAAGTTCTCTGGAGATGGAGATGTGACAAAGATGTTAGAGTAACCGTGTGAAACAGCAGCAGCCATCGAGATACCGAGGGCAGCGGACTTACCACGACCTCTTCCTGCGGTCAATGCAACGGTGGATCTCAAAGACTTCTCGGAAATGGCATCAATGAAAGTCAAGATAGCTTGAGCCTGGTTGACAGTTCTTGAGAGACTGACAAGGGATCCTGCTGGTTGAACATCTTCAAGTGACTCCTTGAGCTCTTTCAACTCCTGAGCCTTCCGCGTAAGTTCATCGTCGTCCCTTGGTGGGAGTGCCTTGACGTTCTTACCACCAGACAATGGCAGAACATTAAGCTCGTCATCAACAACAAGACAGTTCTCACAGCCACCCAGAGAGAGGATAAATCTTTCGTTGAAACGGGCAACGACATCGTTGTGAGCCTCAGTACGGTAACGTGAGTGGATATCCATGGTCATTGTGTAAAGCTGTTTAAGAGATGACATGGACTTCAGGAGCAAAACCACGATACCACCACCTTCAACTGTTTCGATGGTTCTAGCCAAAAGGTTTGGTGTGAGAGCTTCAAAGTCCTGAAGTATACACATACCGTAAGTGTTACCCAAGATCTTCTCTGTCTCCTTGTAGTAGACATATCTGATCTGCTGGTTAGAGATGAAGGCCTCGAATGGATCTTGGTCGTTGGCCTCACGGATACCTCTCTTAATATCCTTCTTGATCTTAGCCTCTCTCTTCTGTCTGTGGGATGTGAAACCAAGAAGTTTGTTCTTGTAAGCCCAAAGGACAGACTTGTTCATCTTCAAATCGGCAGACATCATCAGATAGTGCAAATTTGGAAGCTGGTTTTTCGCCTTGTCACCAACGATGACGAAGAACGAACGCTGCTTCTCCTGGACACCATTACGGATCAGTGCCGGGATACGGGAATCAATGGCCTTCTTACCCATAATGCTTCTCGTGTGGCTTAATTCAACTCAAAAGTGATGGATAAGAGAGCTATGCGTCTCCAGAAATTTTTCCCGATGTGCCAAATCCAGTTCCGAGGGTAGAAGCTCATCGCGACCCTCGGATTTATGATATACTCACCACAGATCAAAACACACTTTTCTCTATTATTCTTCTTTCCACTTCCGATCCATCATTCACCTACTTCAGTGTAATCACCTATGGATGCGTTATCTCTGTACATAAACGCTGGAGTGATTTTAAGTTGTTTCTACCACCTTGACTAGGATGAACTGAACAGAAGAGTATAAACAAGAGGGTAATTAACCCTTTGTTTACGTTTACCGCCAGTGTTTGTTGTCATTTCGACTACGAACTAAACAACAACAGCGTTGCTATGATCAATCAACTGGCACAAAAGTCATGATGGTGTTGCTTCTTACCTTCTATCTCTAAGGGACCACTCACCAGGCGCCACAAAGTCGAAGAGAGACTGGCGGCCACAGAGACAGCGTCACCAGCCCTTAAGATCAGTTCTTGAAGATCCATTACAGAGCACAGTGAGTTAAAATGGCAGTCTCAAAACCATCTTCATGTGTTAATTGCCGCCAATTATCATCCATCAAGGTAGCAACTTCAGCTCCAAAAGATGCCATCATGACTAACAAATATCTCCTTTATCAGGGGTCCTGATGCAATATCATACACCAAGATCAGCAGTTGAGACCCTTAAAAGGGAACATCGAACCACTTCTACCCGTAGTCTGACCCATTCACCGATGACTCAAGACACGAGACCGAAGTTGGCGCCACGTTCTAGTTTGCAATTCAAGATTGGTCCACAGTTCACACCCACTGAGAGCACTCGAACTATCCTTGATGGTAATGGCCATGTTGTATCGCCAGTCATTGTTCCCAGAATTGACCGAGGCTTTGAACTAGACGAATCTGAATGGGTTGGGTACAAGAGAAACTACTTCACTTTGGTGAGCTCTTTTGAGTTTGCTGGTGTTCCTTTCGCTTCATTCGCCTCGGGCAGGTTTTCATTAGTTGATCCTCACTCCAACAACATGAATAGGATCAAATATTTCGCATTAAGATTGATCTCAAAATGTGATGAGACGTTTGAAGAGGTTAAGTTGGTTCAACATACTGCTAAGAGAGATAAGGGACCACAGTTCTGTCCTCAGGACCAAATAGTTGTACCAGCGGATTTGCCCTCACATACTATTATTCGTGAGTCTGCAAATGTCAGAAATAATGGGAAGATTGCCAAATTAGATACAATTTTCTTCTTTGATAAATCCAAACATGATCACAGAGACTTCAACATATCTGGTTTGAAGAACTACCCGGGTGATAAGGTGTCTAAGGTTGCACGTTTTGAAAGAGTTCAGTTCGCATCTTCAATCAACTTCAAGAAGGCAAGCATGGCTACCAAGAGATTTATATTGGAAGTGCAACTTCTTGCGTATACAGATCATGAAGATGGTATTGTGGTTGCCTTCACACAGACCCCACCCTTGATAATTAGGGGTCGCTCACCATCTACTTATGGCGGTTCGCAGGATGGACCTGAGAGATCTCTCATGTACACTATGGTTGATTCAAACATGGAGTCCACATTGGGCCTGTCTCAAACTGATTCCTTTGGTGACTTTGAGACCTATGAAATCTTGAAGCAAGCCACTGAGTCATTGAGTACGAGTTTTGCAGCGCCTCCTCCGTTGAAGAAAAAGAGGGGACCAAGAAAGCCAAAGACTGGTCAGCCAATGAAATCGAAGAAACCAAAGACTTCAAAGGCAAACGGTTCTAAGTCGAAGATTGAAACATCCAATCCGAATATGTTGGACCCGGTCTTGATGGCTATTGATCCAACCCTTAATCAAAACTCAGATTCTCTTCTCGGTAGCGGTAGCCTCACTTCTGTACCATCTATTCTGTTCCCTACTACGTTGACGGAAAACACATTTCTGTATCCGCTTGCTGTCTATGGGGATACTCAGTTCTCTCACCAGCAGCTGCCTCATACATCGAACGTCTCTCAAGGACAGGATACCAATACAATACAAGTAGTGCAGGCAACTGATGACGTTGGTGGAGATATTGACTTTGGTTTTAACCTGAACAATTCAGCTGACAACTCTTTTAACATCCAAAGGCTTTTCGTAACGACTGAAACTTCTTACCCCACATTTAAGAAAGAGCGAAGTGTTGGTGAAAATCAAGATCTGTCACCAAAGTCTTTCCTGCAAGGCTTGGATTTCAACATGGACATGACTATTGACATGGATATGGACATGGATATTGATATTCATGATGAGCTTGAAATATTTAGGGTAGGGAACCTGACTCGTGATGATGAAAAGAAGCGGGTGCCTATGGTATCACAGACAACAACTGTAAAGCCATCTTGCTCCTCCCCTCTAGTGAACTTTGAGGATATTGATGACTTTCCAAGTTTCAGTCTGGCTTTCAGTTTCTGAGCATAAATAGAAAACTTTATTGACACTAATGATAATTCAATTCGCACGTAAATGATCTCTTGTTAAACCAAAAGTGCCATAGGCGATGAGTCTGCCATTTCTGCACGGGCGCGCATAAAGAAATATTTCTACTCGGTACACTCTTTAACTATCTACTTACCTCTGTTTATGAGCTGGACAACTGATAATATGAGTGATATCACAGGCGAAAAGTCATTAGTGGAAGCTGCTGAGAACCCTGTTTCAGAAGTGGTGGCAGATGAGATTGCCATCGACGACACAGCACCAGTTGTGCAAGGAGATGAGATGACCATTAACGATCAATTGGCATCAACAGAAGGTGTTGATGCCATTCCACAAGAGATCAACGCTGTCAACGGGCCCGAACAGTCTGAAACGGTGAATGATGAACCTGAAACCGTACCAGAGGAAGTTTCTATGAAGGAGGAAGGTGGTGTGCCCCAAGATCTTGCCGAGATTGCCACTGTTGATGTTACTGGTGATGATTTCCTCGGTGACATTTTAAAGAAGGCTGATGAAAGAGTACCACCTGCTGCAAATGATGATGGCACCAGTGATAGTGATGATTCATCAGACGATTCTGACTCTGACTCAAGTTCGAATTCCGACTCTGGAAGCAGTGATGATGACGATGAAGAAGAAGAAGAAGAAGAAGAAGAGGAGAACGATGTTAAGGCCATGGATGGTGAGACATCCGACAATGAACAAGATGCATCTGGTCCAATCATTTCCAAGAACGAAGTTGTTGATGAGCCAGCTGATCAACTTCCTGCTGATTTTTCCATCGCTGAGACTGAACCAATCCATCACGTTGGTCACATCATAGGATTTGTGGAGAAGAGTATCATCATCAAAGGTGTGATATCCGGTGAGCTTCGGTTCCTGAAGGAGGGATCCGTGCTATGTCTGGAGGATAGAACTCCAATCGGGTATCTCTTTGAGATCTTTGGTCCTGTTGCTTTCCCAATGTACCGCGTGAAGTTCAACACTGTCGAAGATATGGAAAAGTTCAAAGATAAGAAGAAGCAAAAAGTGTTTTACGTTGTGCCGAAATCTGACTTTGAGTTTACAGATAGAATCAAATCCATCAAGGGAAGTGATGCCAGTAACTTTAATGATGAAGAAATTCCAGAAGAAGAGCAAGAGTTTTCAGATGATGAGAAAGAAATGGAGGCTAAGAAGAGTAAGAAGTCCAAAAAGAAAGCAAATGCTGCCAAGAGAGGTAAAGGTGATGAGTCTACTGAAGGTCCAACTGCAAAGAAGCAACAACCACCACAACGTTCCAATCCATACAAGGCATCTAATCATGCCATTCCTGCTGCAGGAGGATATCAATCTCGTTCTGAACGTGATCACAGCCGTGGCTCCAGATATTCTCAGCCACAGGCCCACCAGTATCCAAGTAATGGCATGCCAGGCATGTCTCAGATGCCTCAAATGCCATCTTTCCCTATTATGATGCCAATGCCAGGTATGCCTCAAATGCCTGGTATGCAGATGCCAATGATGCAGATGCAGGGACAACAACCACAGATGAACCCAATGCAGATGCAACAGTTCTTCCAAATGCAGCAAATGATAATGATGCAGCAGATGGCCCAAGGTGGTCACCCAGCTCCAGCACCTCCACCTCCCCCTCCTCCAGCACCACCATCTCAGCGTGAGAAGAAGCCTGAACAAAAGCAAGAGCCAGAGTTCGATTATTAGATATTGTTACGAAGTGATGTCAATTACCAATGCATGTTATTATATGTATTGTTGTTTCCTTCTCAGAGAATGCTTTTCTCAGTAAGGTAGTCGTAGGCTTTCTTCGCCTTTTCAAGGGCAAGATTTGGGTAATCTGCCTCCTTTGCGACGTTGATAGCATACGAACGATCAGTAATACCATCCACCAATTTGTGTGACACAACCAAGTTCTCACTGACCTCCTCCAATGCTGTTTTCTTATATGCAAATGACTCCTCTAATCCTTCCTTCTTCAACAATGTAGCAACCTCCTTACCAAAGTGAGTGGCAAACAGGACACGACAGTTATTCACCTGGTCTAAATGCCACAGGGCAGAGAATGCGATGGCAACACCTTCTCTTCCACTTGTTCCTCTTCCAACTTCATCCAAAATGGCCAAGGATCTCTCTGTGGAGCCCCTCAGAATAGCTGTCACCTCGGCCATCTCCACCATAAATGTACTCATCCTGTTGATCATATCGTCGTTGAAGCCAACCCTGCTGAAGATCTTGTCCACAATTCCAACTTTGGCGCTCTGAGCTGGTACGAAGCAGCCGATCTGTGCAAGAATGACTATTATAGCGTTCTGTCTGAGGAACGTGGACTTACCACCCATATTTGGTCCTGTAATGACCCATTTCTTCTGTGTCTCTGTGAGGTGACAGTCATTAGGTACAAAATTTCTCAAATCACGTTTCAAGCCTTCCTCAGCCACAAGATGACGACCCCTGACGATTTCCAACGTGGTCGATTCCTCGAGTTCGGGACAGACAAGGTCCTTTTCAACAGCGAGCTCTGCAAAAGATGTGATTACATCAATGTACTCTGTGTTTCCAGCACTTTCCCTCAATGGCACACTGCTTTCCAACACTTTCAACCTCAATAACTTCAGTACGGACTGTTCTTCACCATTGATCTTTGAGATTGTGCTGTCAATGCTCTGACCAACTGTCTTCCATTCGGGCACATCGAGCCAAGCTGTTGACTTGCTCTGGGAAACAAGTCTTGAGCCCGGGACCATCTCCTCCAGCTGATCAAATTTGGCCTTTTTGCCACCTTTCACGTATATCTGATAGTCACCAGACATTGTCACCTTCAATGCAACGTCTCTGAATCCTCCTTCCGTCTTCAGTGTGGTGTTAATCCTTTCCTTGAGTGCGGAACGTGTGGTGTATAGAGACTCAAGTTTCCTATGTAGTTTTGCCAGTTTCTTCGAAGCAGACGGTTTAACAATGAAGATGGGACGATTTTCTTCGTTTGATTCCGATGACACTGGTACTCTTCTCTCCAAAGCCCTCAGGTCAACTTCTTCCTCTCTAGCCTCTTCATCCATCTTGATACCCCTGATGATAGCATCTTCATCCAAGTCCTCCAAGATCTCCTCAGCAAGTTTGCTTTGAGAGTTGAACTTTTGGAGCAGTGGCTTCAAGATCCTCTTTGAAGTTGCATTGGTGTCAGCATGTTCAGTGATGAGTTGTTCAAGACTATCCGTCTCCTGTATGGAATGGGCCAGCTGAACCATCTCGAAGTGTGATCCTTTACCCAGCGCAAACCTTTGGAGGATTCTACTGACATCATGCATTTTCTTGAGTCTCTGTATCACCGAAGTACGGAGCTGGGTACTCTTGACAAACTCTGAAACAATGGCCTGTCTCTGTTTCAATTCTTTGATATCACGCGATGGGGCCGATAGCCAAATGCTCAAGAGTCTGGACCCACCGGGGGAGACTGTTCTTTTGATCGCCGAAAACAGCGAGCCTTTCAGCCACCTATTTCTCAAAGAGACGTGGAGTTCAAGTGCTTCGCTGGTCCTTGAATCAATGAACACGAGATCATCAGGATATTGTTTCTTTGGGAGTTGCAAGTTGATTTGTGTCTCTGGAAGATGCTCTTCAACATAGTGCAAAAGTGTACGAAGTGCTGCAGTTTCCCATGTCGTCAGTTCGCCAAATGTCCTCTGAAGTTCATTCACTGGGTATGTGAACATATAAAAGAACTTTTCAATTGGCTTGTGCTGGGATGGAAGCTTGACGTGGTTGATGAAGTACTTTTGAAACTCGATGAACTCACCGTACCATAACCGGCTCTCTACCACCTCCGCAAACCCCTCTTCAGCAACGAATATCTCAGATGGTTTGACTCTTGCAACTGTGGAAGTCAAGTCTTCGAGCTTCACTTCCTGCGTGAAGACTGATCCTACGGAGATGTCGACCCATGCTAAACCGATCTTAGATGTCGGATCAGGTGGCCGTTGGAACGTCTTCGAAGGGAACTTGATTGCAAGCAGAAAGTTGTTCTCTTGCTCGTTGAGGAAAGCCTCGTCGATGAGTGTTCCTGGGGTCACCAATCGTGAGACTCTGCGTGGGAACGATCCGGCGTCGTTATCGATCTCGGACTCTTTTGGGTATTGATTGACGATGGCGACACCCTGATGCAGATCCTGAACCAGTATACGCAAATACCTCTCGAGCTGAGTCACCGGGAATCCTGCCATTGGAATGGAGAAGTCCTTGATTGCTCGTTGTGCGAGCTTGATGTTAAGCTTCTCCGAGTACTCAGTGGCTTGTTCGAAGTAGAACTCGTAAAAGGATCCGACTTGAGTCAACACCACGTAGTCCTTGTGCTTGTCCATGAGCTCACGCACCGTCTTCATCAACGGAGTCAGTCTGTACTCTCTTCCCCCAACAACGGTCATCTCGCTGTCGCTCTGTGGCTCTGCATCTTCGATCTCTGGCTTTGGTGGAGGGTTGACCTTGGGCAGCTCTGATATCTTGAGCGAGACTCTCGTGGGCTGTGTTGCCAGCTGCCGTACCAGTCTGTTCGGACACCGCAGGGTCCTGAATATCGCTAGCCTCCTGAGACCGTACATGATATTGGCTCTCAGAAGTAGGAAGATCTCAATGGAGAGCATCTGATCCGATGCTCATGCTCGAGAGTACGCGTTTGGAGATCACGTGCATTTAAAGATCGCGAGACATAATATGCGACACGCGTCTCATCTCTCTACTAATACGCTACTCATATTTGTTCAAATAGTCATTAAATTACTTTGATGTATCATCAGTTCAAGTATCCTTTGCACCCTGGTGCACCACAGAGACAACGCACACGCTCGTTATCGTCGGTCTCCCTCTCAAACTTGTAGTCGTACGTCAACTCCTCATTCGCAGCAATGTCACGAAGAGCATAGATGACAATGTGCTTCTGTCCCTCCACTTTGATAATCTTGGCAGTACATGACGGAACACAACAATGGTTAATGAATCTCGCGATTCCACCTTTTTTCGTAGCATCAATGACGGTGTTCTCGTCAACTCTGAACAAGTAACTCGAACCAATACCAGACTTCAAGTAATCCTTCTCACGCAACTCCGCAACTTGCTGTCTGATACGTTCACCGACGTACTCAATAATCATCTCCCTCTCGGCAATCGGCTCCAGGGCATACAATCCCCAGTTATGAATAGCGGATCTTGCAAAAGAAACTGGCTTTCTTCTCATATTCAACTGGTTCAAAGTGGATGTCTCATTCGACTCTGGGTTGAAGTTACTAACCTCATACACCAATCTTCTGTTATTTGCACGATTGACCCTAGAACTGAGGGCCTTGGAGGATTCACCTTCGTCGTGGTCCTTAATGGTGGTTAATGGATCATGGACCCTTCTTCTGTGTGGTAGGTATTCAACCTTCAACTCATCGGCAATCTTTGTGTAGCCCTGACTTCTGTGAGAACCACTCTTACACTCCAATTTGGCCGGAAGTATAATCTCGGCATTTCTGTTAGAGTTCAATTCGGAAATTCCTCTCTGCTTCCAAGCCCAGTAATCGATATCGTAGACGATTGGCTTGATGTCGGTTTCAGGTGCAAGAACCTCCTTTAGCAGTTCAAAGTCCTCCTCATCCTTGACAAAGTCAACCAATCCAGCAAGGTCCAAAATATGATCTTTGGCATCAGAAGGATACACTGGGACTGGAACATCAGTGGAGCATGGGCGATGATTCTTATCGAATCCAGTATAGTCAATAACAGCGTCCTCCATGATGTCATCCTCGTCAGACTCCTGAGATGCCTTATCCTCGGTCTCCTTCTTCACAGACGAGTCAAGATCCATCTTTGAGCCAGTCTCAGCAGCCTCGGGTGTGGTTGGAACACTTTCCCTGATCTCCTCCCCTTCTTCTTCTTCCTCTTCTTCCTCTTCCTCCTCGTCATCATCTTCATCCTCGGATGATGAGAAAAGAACGGGTAACTGGACATTCATCTTCCTCTTCTTCTGTGCTGGTTGATCCTCCATGTCTCTATCTGGTGACTTTTCTTGTGGTGATTTAGCAATAGTTGGGGTCGATACACCAGAGCTATCACCATTATCATCGAGTTCCTCTTTATACATCTGGTATGCCAACGGGAGGGTGTCAAGTTTTTTCTTAGATGGCTTAAGTGGTTTGCGTGGGGCCCTTGGGGCAGAGGACTTCTTTTTAAACGATGGCAGTTTTGACAAGCTTGATCTTTGGGAAGATTGGATGTCATCTGTTGATGTTGTGGGCTTCATCTTGAGTGAAGAGACCGGGATGACAGGCTGTGTCTTAGTGACATGATGTTGCACCTGTGGCACTGGAATGATTTTATCCTCCTTTACCTTTGGTTGTAGATCTGGGAAGTTGGCTGGATCAATTTGCTCGTACACTGCTTTCAAAACAAGACTCATGATGTTTTTATGAGATTGGTCTGCCAATTCCTTGACGATAGCTTTACTAGCCTCCTGGATCACGTCACGGCTATCATGTTCTGCTTCTGGTGTATGTTTTTCCAGCATTAAGCGAGTACCATTAATCTTTTGTGCCTGGAATTCTTTGAAACATCTCTCTGTGGACTCAAGGTCATGAAAGACCATGATGATCCCATCCGTGAGCAAATGTGACTCAGCCAAGTTGTGCTTAGCAAAATATTGACGGATATCATTAAGAGTCAACTTGTTTTGTAGAATCGTGGATCGAATGAGCAGATATGGCTTAGTGGTGAAATCAGATAATGTCTTGGTCTTTTCCAAAGCAATTGGCGCCGCCGGTGGAGCTGGACCTCTTGATGCAATTGTTGATTCCTGATGATTCTGTGTAGGTCTTTGATCGGGCCTCTTGGATAATGGAGGTGGTGGTTCATCTCTCTTGAGGAATGGCCTTGACTTGACCAAGATTCTTGTTAATAGTGATCTATCGGTGAGTAACACAACACTTATAAGATTACCATCAAACTTTGTCTGGTGAAGCTTTTTGATGGTAAGCTTAGCACATTCATTTGCTCCATCGTATCCATCGACATCATGGTCAAATCTGACTCTGACAACGCCAAGACGGGCACCTGTACGATTATCTATCTGAACCTCCCATTCTGCAATCTTACCAATGTGATTAATGCTATCCCTGAGGTAGCTCTCATTAAAATTGCTCTCCAATCCAAAGATGACAATGGAAGTCAATGGTCTTGGTCCGACAGAAAAGTTATCATAACGATATCTTGGCACGTGTACGGATCTGAAGGCGACACGTTTCATGTTTTTAATATCGTCCTTCTTCAAATGTCTTTGCTTGAACTCAAGACGTGGGTCCACTTTGACACCCTTTGGGATCCCATCCTTGAATTCGATTATCTCCTTGGATGAGCCACGTACCCATGGCAAGTCATGCAAGTGGGATTTTGATGGATCAACGATAAAGTTACCGTTTGAGTCGAGACGGTGATGACAATCTTTGATGGTCTCTTCGTCGTAGGTGTATGTCCATCGCTTGTTTGGATTACCAGCACCTCTTGATTTAGTTGGTGTCAGCCGCGATGAGGAGGCAGAGGACAATGATGGTGCTCTTGGGAGCTGTGATGAAGGTTTTGTGTGTGGTGGTGTAGAGACCACAGCTGGAGATGCGTGAGAGGAAGAAAGGGCAGGCTTTGCATGTGGTTGAGATTGGTAAGGTGTTGGAACAGTTGTTGATGCATGTGATTCAAACTTGTTCAACCCATACAGTTCATCATCTGCTGTATAACCATTCGGCAGCTCTGCTCGCTTCTCCGAGTAGTTGCCATTAGTATATGGAGCTGATTGTTCTCTAACAGATGGCTCTCGTGTCGGCGTCTCAGACTTTGGTGTACCGTTTTGTCTAAAATGTGAATATGAATCTCTGCGTTGTTGAGGAACCCAACGGTCGTAATTCTGTGAGGGTCTTGAAGAAGGACGTCTGTGATGTTGCTGCTCAAGGTAGTCTTCATTGACTCTAGCGGTTGGTGGTGGTCTCGATTGAGAGAAGTAGCTGTCTCTGGATAGTGAGTGTCCACTTTGAATAGGCCTGCGATGGTGGGACACGGGCGGCCTCGTGTCCGGGTACGATCCACGAAAAGAACGATCTCGTGCTCCTGGCGGTATGTACTTATCCCCTCTTGGTGCACCCATGGCTGTGTGATTCCCAGTGGCCGATGACTTGCTGAAGAGAGATGGAGATGGAGCGGATGTTATCAGTCGCGCGTTAGACGAGGTACAAGACACAGCGGGCGGGCGGTACAAAAGAAAACGATGATCCGCTGTTTGATAGTGTAGTCTGCTTAGCAATAGATAATAAATCTACTTGTCAAGAGAGCCTTTTTAAGTGTAAAGTTGAAGTGTTATTGTAACAAAGGCCAATGTTTTCCTCTCAAAAGCGCGTTTGGAGAAGCTCGTCCTTTTCCTAAAAAGCGCGAACGAAATGGCAGATCGCGAGTTGCCGTGGCGACTAACATCTCTTTTGAGTCTTCTTTTAGCTTGTTTAGATCCAATGTATCTTCTTTTCATAATGCTACTTATGGATGGATAAGGCAAAGTATCAATACTGTCAAATAAATAGAATAAATAAGGTGCGGTAGGTTTTGCCGTCAAATAAATAGCGAGAGGACCCATTTCTCTCTGTCTCTCTTTGTCTTCACTTTCTTTCCACTTCACTTTGTGATGATACGTTTGAGCTTTCCTGGAACGTGATAAAAGTTAGCAGAATAGTCCTTCTTCTTGAAACGACGCTCCTTTGGCTCTTCAACGTAATAAGACCATCCCTGGCCCTGGGCAAAAGTAATGGCTTGCTCCTTGGACCAGAACTTCATCTGCCAGCTCTGCCTGTATCAAACGTTAGTATCTCCATTCCTAGCTTTATCATTCGGTTTGTTTTTCCCTTCCCCCCAATCAATAAAGGGCAATCACTTACATGTAGTCTCCCGAGCTCTGATATCCAATCAGGTCGTTCTCCCATCTGTTACCCTTTCCCAAGATATCCCACTCTAGCCTCCACACGCTGCGGTTGTGAACACCGGACTGGGTGGCCGATTTGGACTCCTTAAAGATTTTCACAACACGGTCAGTAACAAGCTCCGTAGGAGCACCACTGATCGACTCCTTAGGCACCTCGTTGTGTGACTCCTGCTTCTTGACAACATCAGAGAAAGAGTGTGGGGTGGTGCGGGGTGCCTCGTTGAAGACAACACTGTTGATAGTGGAGAATGTCATACCCTGGACGGCAAATGCTGTGCCCGGTCTCATTGAACGTCTGAGTGTGAGTCCAAGCATCGCTGAAATATGAGGTTCTGTCTACTTTGCGAGGGTTATCTTTGCTTAAGAGGGGTTAATAAGTGGTGGTGCTATTCTTTGACCAAAGCTGTTATTTCCGTTTTCGCGAACTTCCCAATGCGGTAATTTAGGTGATGATTTATCTCACTACGCCATCTCTTGACTTACATTCTCTGATCTCAAGCCCAATTGAAACCTTTACCTCTCTTTGAGCTCCCATTCATGAACTCCTCGGTGACCTCGGCGATCAGAGACGTTGCCCCAACGCTTCCAGAGCCCATCCCAGACACGTTACGCCAGCTTACAGAACGTCTATACGCGTCCTCGCGTCAAAAGATACCTCTAAAACAACATGAGGAAGCAGCCCGTTATCACATATGTGCCATTGTCGCCGTCAATAGAAACCTCTCTGAACTAAATATCACAAACCCGACACTTAACGGTGTTCCTCTGCCCGCTAAAAGCTGCAGAGAGCTCGTTCAACTATTCACCTCACGACTCGATGCAAAGAACCAGAACGCATCATCTCCTATCAAGAATCAAAATCTTACACAAACACCGAAAAAGGACTCAACATTAAAGGATAAATCTACTGCACCAGTTACCCCATCTCCTAGGAAAAGAGGTAGACCACCAGGATCTGGTAGGAAGACTCCACTAACAAAGAAGCTTGAAGCCGCTGCCGAAGATTCTCCCATCAAGAAAACCCCCCAAAAATCATCACCGAATAAGAAGCTTCAAAAGAAGATCGAGGCATTTGCCGCTAAGGATCTTGCCCCTCCGCTAGAAGCCACGGTCTCAGGGCTGGACCTTGAAGCCCTTACTTCCCCGGAAAAGCAGTTTATACTTCTCTCATCTAGAGAAATCACTGCTCTTTGCAACAAATTCGAGATTGAAAGCGAGATCACCAAGCATATCATCGATACATTCCAGCAGTACTTCAATAAGGTGACGAATGAGTGGATTCTCATCTGTGGACTCGTACTTAACTGCTACTTTGTTGTGAATCATCGTGCACTTGAGTCACAAGTTGGCGCAAAGACTTCAGTATTCAAGATCATGTTCAATCTTCAAAACGGTGGACTCATGCTGAACGATATCCACTCGAGCGTTGGGATTGTCAGATCTATCATCGAATATAGTCGCTGGTTTAAAAAACTGAGGGTCAAGTACAATTATCCAGCTTCTGAATCTATCTCGTTCACATCAGACAGCATGATTGGCCCCGCCTACCGCTTCCACTCCGCAGAGGCCAGAGAGCAGCAGGCACAGTGGCTCGACTACGTTCGCTCAGAGACCACTATTCGCTGACACGAACTATAACAATACAACGTCATAGCCTCCAAGGTTGCATTATACAAAGTTTTTGTAGTTTCCCCCTCAGCCGGAAACCCTAGACGTGGCCGTACCGCCCAGTGAAAAATCGCGTCGGTACAGTACCTTCATGTTGACGCCCTTGACCTCCTCCACGCTACCACAAGGCAACAGCTATAGCTCTGATAGCGAAGGTTAGACAGAGACAGAGATATGAGCACCAAGAGGCCGTTACCCGTCGCTGAAGTGGAGCTTTCCAACGGCGATGCCAAACGTCCCGCGCTCGAGCTTACTGACGACATCCCGATGGAGGATCTAAGCGATGGCGATGTCGAGATCATCGAGCAGGAAGAAGAGATCCAAGCTCCGATTCCACTTCTATCTGACAGTGTCACATCCGGTAAATGGAGTACCACGATTGCAAATGTTGTCAAGTCCGTCGTGTCCATCCATTTCGCCCAAACGGCAAACTTTGACTGTGACTCTGCTCTCGTGAGTGAAGCTACCGGATTCGTCGTTGATGCCGAGCAAGGTATCATCCTCACAAACAGACACGTTGTCGGTGCTGGTCCATTCTGGGGTTTTGCCGTGTTTGATAACCATGAAGAATGTGATGTGAAGCCTGTCTATAGAGATCCGGTGCACGATTTTGGTTTCCTCAAGTTTGACCCAAAGAAGATCAAGTACATGCAAGTCCAGGCGCTAGAACTCAGACCTGATCTCGCCACTGTCGGTTGTGAAATCCGTGTTGTTGGTAACGATGCCGGTGAGAAGTTGTCCATCTTATCAGGTTTCATCTCCAGATTGGATCGTAACGCCCCTGATTATGGATTGTTGACATATAACGACTTTAACACTGAGTACATCCAGGCTGCTGCAAGTGCATCTGGTGGTTCTTCCGGTTCCCCTGTTGTCAACGTTGACGGATATGCCGTTGCTCTCCAGGCTGGTGGTTCCAGTGAGGCTTCAACAGACTTCTTCTTGCCCTTGTATCGTGTTGCCAGAGCCCTCAAGTGTATTCAGAATGGTGAGGCCGTTACAAGAGGTAGTATCCAAGTCCAATGGATCCTTAGACCGTACGATGAATGTCGTCGTCTTGGATTGTCTGATGAAGCTGAGAAGAAGGCTCGTGGAGATTTCCCAAAGAGTATTGGTTTGCTCGTTGCTGAAGTGATCTTGCCAGAAGGACCCGCTGATGGTCTCATCGAGGAAGGTGATACACTCATCTCCATCAATGGTAAGAGTATCGTGACATTCATCACAGTTGATGATATCTTGGACTCTTCTGTTGGTCAAGATATTGAGATCGTGTTACAAAGAGGTGGAGAAAACATTGTTGTTCAATGTAAAGTTGGTAATTTGCATGATATCACACCAAATAGATACCTTGAAGTTGCCGGTGCCAGTTTCAACGACCTCAGTTATCAAATGGCCATTGGGTATGCCATCCCAGTGAAAGGTGTCTTTGTCAACAACGCATCTGGTTCTTTCTATTTCAATGGTGATCACACATTAGGTTGGATCATTGACACAGTCAATGACGTTGATGTGAGCAACTTGGATGAATTTATCGAAGTGATGAAGGCAATCCCAGATAGATCCAGAATCACAGTGACGTATCGTCATATCTCTGACCTCCATACCCCGAATGTTTCCACTATCTATATTGAACGTCATTGGTGCTCCACATTTAGACTTGCCACCAGAAATGATGAAACTGGTCTTTGGGACTTTACCGAACTTCCAGATGCCCTCCCACCAGTGCCCACTGTCTCCAAGGCTGTTAAGTTTGTTGACATACCAAGTGAATACCCAGGCTGTGCTGCCTTGAGTAGATCATTTGTGCTCGTGAAATCATACTTACACATGCCTGCTGATTCTTATCCAGCCATCAGAAGAGACGGATATGGTGTTGTCATTGATGCTGAGAAAGGTTATGTGTTAGTGTCACGTATGATTGTTCCACATGACTGTATTGATATTCAGATCACCGTTGCTGATTCTCATTATATTCCAGCTGAAGTTGTATTTTTGCATCCAACTCAAAACTACGCTGTGGTCAAGTACGATCCAACTTTGGTCCAAGGTGATGTTCGTACCCCAAAGTTCAGTGATACAAGATTGAAAAGAGGTGATAAATGCACTTTTATCGGATACAACTACAATTTCAGACTTCTCACCACTGATACACATGTTTCCAATATTTCCACTGTCAACGTTCCAAAGAATCCAACAGCTCCTCGTTACAGAGGTACAAACTTGGAAGCTGTTTACATTGCGACAAACTTATGTGACAGTTGTGGATCTGGTGTCATTGCTGATAGTGATGGTACTATCAGGGCCCTATGGATGTCTTTCCTTGGTGGTCAGCATAATGACGGTGATACTTTCTACAAGATGGGTATCGATGTTACTGAGGTGAACTCTGTGATTAAGAGTCTACAAAATGGTGTTGTGCCGAATGTAAAGATTGTCGATGCTGAATTCTCTGCAATCCATATTGACCAGGCTAGAATCATGGGTGTCTCCGATGAGTGGGTTACCAAGGTTGAAGATGCTGAAAGGGACAGAATGCAATTTATGGCTGTTTCAAGAGCCGCTGTCCCCGTTGATCAACACAAACCTGAACTAGAGGCTGGTGATATTGTCTTAACTGTCAATGATGAGCTTGTACATGATACAATGGACTTGCGTCGTCATTGTGAAGGTGATTCGTTAACTATGAGAATTGTTAGAAGAAAGAAAGAATTAGAAGTTGTTGTACCATTGGTGAATGTTGAGTCTACTGATCACATTGTCATTTGGAGTGGTGTTATCATACAGGCTCCACATCATGCCATTCGTCAATCGATGGTTAACTTACCATCACAAGTTTATGTCACTGGAAGAGCTCGTGGTTCTCCAGCTGCTGCATTTGACATCAACCCAACTAACTTCATTACCCACGTTAACGGGAAGGCTACTCCAACTTTAGAAGAGTTTGTTAAAGTTGCGAGAACCATTGGTGATGATACTTATTGCAAGATAAGATTAGTGTCGTTTGATAACGTTCCATTTGCCATTTCTGTCAAGACTAACTATCACTATTTCCCAACAGGAGAGGTTAAGAGAGAAGTTGAGACAGGAAAATGGCTCGATATTGAGTACAATGAAAAGAATGAGGAGAGCACAGTGAAAAAGATTTAAGAGAGAGTTGGTTGCATAGAGCATTACTACATTTAGACTAGACACAGTCGATGTTAACTGAAAGATAGTGAAATAAAAAACTCATGCATTATGTAAATCATCAATGTACTCTATCTGATCTTTACCCTTTAATATGTACAACCTAAGAGCTGGGCTTGATCTGAAGATAAGCAGTTTAGTGGTAGGGAAGTAGCTTTGTCAATCTCTTTGTCTGTTGCTTAGTACTCATAGCCTTTGAACCATCACCTCTAAGCGTTGAGGAGCTCCATCCGGCATTCCCGTGATTTCTAGCTGCTTGTGACCTCTTGAATCCATTAGCAGCTTTTCTCCATCTCTTAGCAGCTCCCTTGTGTGATTTCATCAACGTTCTTGTGAAGATTGAATTGTGGGTCGTGAGTGCCGTCGAGACTGTTGTGCTAGCGAAGGCTTGAAGCGGACGGCGGAGACCAAGGAGACCAAACATCATATGAAACAGTATTCCTAGGGGTCAAACTAAGTATCTTATAGAAAGAAATGAACCTCTTAAGAAGAACCAAACTGATGTAGTTTAATGAATTTTCTCAACATTTGATCAAAAGCCGACGCGAAAAGAAAAGTGTTAGGGGACACACACTAGTAATGAAGTAGAGATTTAATGGGTGGGGAGGTGGGGGTCCTCACTGAGCTTAGAGTTAATTTGAATCTGATTCTGATGAGTATCCAGATATTAGTGCATTGGTGACAGGTTTCGCTTTTTGTGTATCCTTTGATGGCTCGGAGTTGGTTGGTGATGATGAGTTGTCCCTCTGCTTAGCCATGATAGGTTTCTTAGTGAGCTTCTTCCTTGTTATCTTAATACTTGGTAAAGCTAACTCGGTGATATCAATGGATTCTTTTTCTACTGGAGTCTCTGCTTTAGTCCTTTTAAGTCTGTTTCCATTGTTAGTAATGCGTCATCATACAAGACTCTCTAGTTCATACTCACATCTCAAACTCCTCAACTCCCTGCTCAAGCTCTCTCTTTCTCAAACTTTCCTTCTCTTGCTCTTTGAAACGAAGTCCCTCGTAGTAAGCATGTTCCCTTTCGTCAATCTTATGTGGTTGGTTACGTGCCTTGACTTTCTCCTGGTACTCTTGCTCCTTCTGCATATGATTGAGCTTCATCTGTTCGTATAGAGAGAGTGCCTCTTTCTCCTCTTCCTCCTCATGGAACTTGCTCGAGGCCTTATTCTCGTTGGCTTGGAGAGCCTTGAGGTCACTCTTCCCCTCAGGAATGAAACGAGACATTGTTACTGATACGACTGTGTCTATTGTGTACTTGAATGGGAGAGACGTAATTGTTTGATGTTCATTGATACGTAGTTTATGGTCGCGCACGTGAGACTTCTTCTTAGAGGTGTCGGGAGCTACAAAGGATCATTAGAATGGATTCATTGTCTCATTAACTATTACAAACTAATCATCTTCTTCATCAATTACGAACTCGTCCAAGATTTCCTTCTTTTGAGCCATATCGGTCCTCACTGGCCATGTAATTGTGCTTTTAGCATGTCCCCCAACGGTAACAATGCACCCATAACACATCGAACGTGTCTCAAAATCATCTGAGTCTCTTATCACACCATTGATCTTCTGATTTGCTTCCCATTCTTTTAAAAGCTCCTTTTCCAACTCTGTCTCAGGACCTCTATGTCCATGATATGTGATATCACGCAACCATACCTTCGGGTCGTTGTAGATCTTGCCTCCACAAACAATACACTTAACACCATCATAGTTCTTTGGTTCTGCAAGCTTAGCACCAGTTCGGACAACCGTCGACACGATGTTATCATCAGCGGTGTCCACTGTGTCGTAGTACTGCAATACAACCTCATCCACTGTCTTTTGCTTGTTCATGAGCTTACTTGAATCCTGAGTGGTTATAAGCAAAAGTTTCTCTAGCTTTCTAAACTTGATGAACTTCTCAACTTCACCTTGTGATACATCCCTTAGTGGATGGATCACATCGATCTCCTTACCTGCAATCTCATCCTTGTAGTCTGTCAAATGTCTATGAATCTCTGAGCCACGTCCCTTAACGGTCAGTGCAAGAACTTGACCAGCTAATGATGACATGTTGTGTCCCCAAATGAGTGCAGTGGCACCTTGTTCTATAACATGGGACATGATGAGCTCTTGTATAACAACTTTTTGAAGATCATCTCTCGATGCACGATTAGGAGCAATTCTTAGCATTTCAGTTACTGTCTTGGCTTCACCTTGGAACATCTGATTCATTAGTGTTTCAAACTCTGGTGTAACGAGTATTCTTTTCATCTGTTTACCCTGAGAATAAGCATCAATAGGGATAATGGTAAAGCTAACGGGGAACCGTTCCGTATCATACTCCTTCTTTATATCTTCAATGATCTCCTTAACATCATTCTTATAACCAGAAACTTCACCATCATCCACAAACACCACATCGAGATGGAATCCGATCCAAACACGAGGATTCTTAAGTTGTTCATTAAACTGTTGAAAGATGATATCGAGTAACACAAGTGATGATTTCCCAAATGAACAGGGGAACACAACGTTCTCTCGTATGATATTGGTTCCAAAACGTACTTTAAACTTATCACCACCCATATGACGTCTCTGCTTACCACTTATGAAACGAATGAAGCATGATCTGTGAAGAAAGGTTAGTAATATGAAGACAAGACAACTCAAGATGAGATGAGATGAACATACCCGCAGAACAACTCCTTTCTGGATAGAATCACAGCCGGCTCAGTCTTGCACCGTGAGCAGACTCTTGTAGACTCAGAAGTCATAACTTTGTCAATATACAACTGATATAAGAGGTAGGAGTACTATATGATGAAGTAGTACTAAGTAGTACTAAGTAGTACTAAGTAGAGTTAAGAGAGACAACACTCATCTCCGCGCTTCAACTTTTTTTTTTTCTTTTTTTTTTTACTCTCCGAGGACCGAGGAACTAAGTCTCTTCTCTTAGTATCATCTATTAACTCTTCATTAAAGAGATTCGGGTGTCTCTGTCTCACCCAGTGTTCTTCACAGTCAAACACTAACAAAATGTCCATGGAAAACGATAGAACAAAGGACGCGTCTTATAAAGAGACAGCTCCCGATGTTGCCAACAAGAAGGCAGACGTTGACTTCACCAAGGATAAGACTATCGATAACCTCAAGTTCTACCCAGATAATCCAACTTCTCAATTCCATAAGTCCAAGTTTGCCGCTAAGGGACCTTCTCGTTACTATGACCCATGTCAAGAGTCCGCTAATATGAGTATTAGATGTCTTGAGAGTAATAACTTTGATAGAGATATGTGTCATGAGTACTTCAAGGCATACAGAGAATGTAAGAAGGAATGGTTACAACAGAGACGGAGTGATAACAGAGAGGGTAAGGGTGGATGGTCTATGTAAGGTGTTATAAGATGGAAGGAAGTCTTACCAAAGAAAGAAAGAGGAGTGGAAGATGACCAGCTTTGTACATACCATATGGACACTTCCTCCTCAACGTCGCTTGGATAATGTTTAGATTATGAGCGATTATATGACGTTACGATCTACATCTGACCTGTATGTTTGTATCTTAGCTTATAACACTGATTCGAAGACTCAGTTGACCAAGAGATCTTCACAACCAAAGAAACCCCTGAAAACGCGTCGATGTGTCAAACTCTTCCTTTCTCCACATCATATACAATCAATAAAGAAGTACACTATGAACCACCTTATAAAGAAACTTGTCTCCTTTCATACAGTGCCAACGTCCAATCCTTATGGAATTCCCCTTGATATGTCGTACATCACAGATACGATTCTCGTATGTTCGTGTCCAACTACATCTTTCAAATCATCATTCTTCCATAACACTCTTTCAGACTTGGTTCATTATCTAGAGATACATCATATGGATCAATGGCATATCTGGAATCTCCGTGCTGAGCTCAATGACGCTTATGATGTTGATGATCCGTTGCTTAGGCACAAGGTGACGTATACCCCCTGGATAGATCATCAATCACCAACTTTTAGTCAACTTGAAGAGACAATTGATCAGATATGTGAGTATCTAGACAATAGTTCAAATGGTATTGCTGTTATCCATTGCAAACATGGAAAGGGACGTTCTGGTCTCTTGACAATTGGTGTGCTTATGAAGAAGTTCAAGTATGGGTTTGATGAAGCCAATAAGTTATTCACTACAAAGAGAATGAGACCTGGTTTCGGTGAGGGTGTCTCTATATTGTCACAAAGAAGATTTGCACGATACATAGAGCTCTCTCTAAGAACAAAGTATGAGCCTTTGTGTCCACTTGTTAAGATCAAATCTATTCGTCTTGTTGGTTGTTCAAACTTTGACCCATTGAAGATCTTCCTTACTGCATCGCAACTCGCTATACAAATAGAAGACTCCAAAACATTCAAATATTCTGGTATAAACCCTGAGCATGAAGGTCTTGAGTTCATTCCTACTGATACATTGTTGTTACCTCTTGACTTGAAGCTCATGGTTCAAGTGACTGTCTCTTCAAAAGTTCCAGTACCTTGCACATATGCCTTCATCTGCTTCAACTTATTCTGGGAGACAATAAGCGTTAGCTCTAATAGCTACAATCATCATCATCTATCATTCACATGGGATGAATGGGATGGTTATAAGGGTCTTCCTAAGAAGGGTGTACAACCTTTTGATAGACTCGAACTAGAATGGGAGTATGCTAGATAATCTTTACATAATTGATAGGTAAAGCTTAATGCATATACTTCTTATATTATTCTAGAGCAGTTATATATATATCACCCACCCTTTCTTTCACTCTCCATCTTAATCCAAACACCATCCACAATCTTCTTAACTAATCTCATAGCACTCTCTCCATCATCCTCTTTATCACTCTGAATATTATCCACTCTATAAGGTGGGAAGATTGTAACTTCATCCAATACTGTAATGTTATTACCCTTCCAAGTGACATTTGGCATAGTTTTATAAACTGCATTAAACACCGCTTGTCCTTCTTTACTTGCCTTAACATTCCTCGTCTTTCGACCCAATTCAACGTTTTCCGTGTTCTTCTTGATGATCTGTGGGATCAACTGTGTGTCCACTGGTGCAATCTGGGCAATGGTAGAGACATCTGTCGTAGTGGAGACGATTTCCAAGTGCTTTACTTGAGACGTACGTAGGAACTTGTAGTTGTATGTATTACCCAATGCCGTTGTTGTTGGGATCTGTAGCACAAGAGAACCAGGAGTGGTAGTGTATGCATATATGGAACCTGTAGACTCCTGACCGAGCACAGTGGTGACTTTTACACTATTGATAGTGTTAGTTTGATGTTTATAGTAGTTGATAGGTTAAAGATCTGAAGGTAGACATACGTCATTCCAACAACATTACGCAGGGCATCAAGAGCTTCCATCTTAGTCTTTTGAAGGTTCTGATTGAGACTCAATGTTACCTCGAAGTGACCTTCTAATGAGTCTTGTTGAAGCAGTTTAAACCTGTTGAAACGGTGGTTTTAAGTGTTGAAGGTCGTTGACTTTGTGACGCGACACAATAGATTATATTTTTGGTAGGGGCACACATAGGTCTTCTCTACTTCTCTTGAATCTCTATAAACATGTCCTGCTTTTTAGGTATATATATATATCAACTAACCTTACGACACCAACAGGTAGAGGACTCGTTCTCGACTTGAATCATAGCGCGTGTGTTGTTGTTTTCAAAGATCTTTTGTACACGTTTCTTAATGATGGTGGAGTTCTCACCATCAATGTATTGAATGTGGATGTATCCAACAAGATCTGGTTTCTTTGAGGAGCAGTCGTGTGTGTGGTCGTGTGAATGGTCATGGTGTTCATGTGAATGTTTATGTGAGTGTTCATGTGTGTGTTCATGGTCATGCTCCAATTCAATAGAGTGAGAATGTCCATGATCTGAATTACCCATCGATATAAGCATATCACTCGATACCCAGAACCTTGGTGTAGTGTATCCTGCAATACCTGGTGTAGTAGATATCTGTGATAGGATATCACGTACAGTTTCCTCTTTCTTATCATCAAGTGAAAGGAGCAAATTGGCAGCCGAGGACTTTATCAATGGTATAGCACTGAAGAAGATCAATACAGCAATGAATAAAGATGCTATTGGATCATAAATGTTTGAGTTATGCAGTGATGTCAAGATTGTAGAAACAACAACACCGGCAGATCCCAAAGTATCAGCAAGGATATGGAGGAAGATTCCCTTCATGTTTTCATTATCCATTGATCCATGTGAATGAGTATGGTCTTCACCGTGTGAATGTGAATGTTCATGTGAATGACCATGTGAATGACCATGAGCATGACCATGGTTGAATGCAAAGATACCAATGATATTGACAACAAATCCAAGGAATGAAACAACTAAAAGTTCACCAGTTTTTTCTAATGACACCGGGTTTATGATACGTTCAATAGCTTCCATAAAGATACCGGCAACGATACCAATAAGTAATACACCATTAGCAAATCCTGCGAGCGTTTCAATACGGGCAAGACCAAATGGGAATGATTCTGAAGCTGGACGTTTGGCAAGAACACCAGCCACAAGCCCCAATGCAAGTGATGTACAGTCAAGTGCCATATGTAAGGAATCTGAGAGTAAACCAAGAGATTTTGAACGGAATGAATAAAGGAATTGAACAAACATAAACATTGTGTTAAGCATAAGATATGAGAAAATGGCCTTAGTGTCTTCATGAAGGAATAATTGCTGTAAGATACTGAGTTCTGTGTCTTCTTTAGACGTAATATGATGAGTACGTTTCTTAATCAAGTTATCATCGATTTCGATCCATGCCGTGGCAAACACAAGGAGAACTTCACCAATAGCGATGAATTTGTTTTCAATGAAATGATTAAAAGATAAGATCTCTAGTAATATGGCAATGAATCCAGTTGCCGTTGGTGAACCTTGGGTGAATGAAGTAGTTTGAGAATCAAGTTGACTAAGACTGAACACGACTGCAGATAAGAAAGTAACCAAGATCATACTAAGACTTAAGTTGTGGTAGTTTAGTGTTAACCCGACACCACTAATAACCAAGATTATACCTGGGATAGTGAGTGATTCTTTAGTCTGAACATCTTCTAACTCTCTCAATCCATCCTTAATGGTATAGAGAACAAGGTATCCACAGATAATCTTCCACAAACCCAATTTCTCCATATCAAACATCACAAGTCCACCAGTAGAGTATAAGATCCCAAGATCAAACAAGATGGCCGTGCTAAGGAAAGTCCAATGAACATTAATGATGAGCACTAGAGAAACGACACATGTCCTCGTCAACCCGAGCATGTGCGCAGTAAAGAACAGCCCAAGTAGAGTCAACAAGGTCCTCTGTTGTTGTAATACATTCTTACCATGTGTTTTATCTGTAGATTGTGTTAAAGATGCAAATATTAGTGTAATCCCCGAGGAGATGAAGAGAATGATACCAATGGTTAAGAGTGTGATATGTGTTGTAGAGAGTTGAGTACTTGCAGTCAGTATTAAGGAAGAAGCCAAGAGCATGTTCGGATAAGCGAACAGAGGAGGAATTCTCTCAATCTCATTGAGAAATGAGAGAGTGATAGACATTGTCTTCTCTGGCTTGGTCTTATGGTTATGGCTTGGTCTGTCTTTGTACCTTGAACTGGCTTATACCTTGGTGGTTGGACTATTGCTTGGTACTTCAGAGTATTCTTGGAGAGTGTTCTTGAACAAGTGAATGACACTTGGAGTATGAATACACCTATGGATTACCAATTAACCTCTTTAACCTTCTAATACACTTATAGCTCTAAACAAGACAATATATCAACATTAATGACGTTGTTGTTGTTTTGCGCGAATGGACATTATCCTTCTCTACTACTTACATACTTACTTACTAGTGAAGAACAAGAAGAGAAGAAGAAGAGGAAGAGAAGAGGAGGAAGTAATGACATTACGATGTCGAGATGAGTCAACAGTTGATACAAGTGGAAGTATTCATAGTGATCATGAAAGTCATGATCAAGAAGAATGGACTAAACGACTATTGAGATGGCTGATAACGATGCCCTTAGCACCTGATGATAATCAGAATGAAGAGGAAGAGAAAAGAGTACGACATAAGAGAAACTATCAAGTTTGGGGGTCTGAGAAACAGTTCTTTCTGTTTGGTGGTCGATTACGAGTTGTTAAAGCTGGACCTATGTCTATTGCCACTTTCATGGCTATACTACTACCAGCTATACTATTTGCCATATTTGATGCATCATGGTGTTGGCACAATATTCATCCATCTGCAGTGATTATATTCTATTATTGTTGGCTTATTGGTCTGAGTTCTTTCATTAAAGCATCAACTTCAGACCCTGGTGTTATTCCAAGAAACATTCATATAACTGATGATCCATATGACTTACCTGAGGATTACTTTAACACAATTAGTCTCCCCTCGGGACCCGAGGGAGACTTAAAAGTCGATGTAAGGTATTGTCAAACATGTCATAATTGGAGAATGCCACGTACATTCCATTGTGCCAAGTGTGATTCATGTATATCTATCCATGATCATCATTGTAAATGGTTGAACAATTGTGTTGGAGAACGAAACTATCGATTCTTTTTCGTCTTCTTACTCTTTTCTGTTATATTCTGTTTCTATGGAGGTGCTATGTGTTATTATCGTATACTACAACATGATCAACGTCTGAGACATATCCCAATGACTGTGTTTAACATTGTTTATCTGCATCTGGCAATGCTTTATCCACTGTTATTACTCATCTACCATATCTACCTATGCTGTCGAGGAGAAACTACAAGAGAATACTTAAGATCTTTCAAATCTACACAGATAAAGACTTATCCATTCAGTTTGAACAGCATTATAAAGAATTTTGTTTATGGTGTTGGTAAGCCTCGTGGTTGGAGTTATGTAAGACCAAGGGATAAGTACAACCGTGGCGATATGAGATTTACCCGGTTTACTAGTGGCAAGCTATAACATATATATAGAACATATATATATATGAATTTTATATATATCAATTTCATATATATCATATATATATATATATAAGACTATCTAGACTATAGACTATGGTCTAGTCTACCTCGGCAAATAGTTGCCGAACCAACCGCGAAAAAGAAAAGTGAAAATCCTTTATAAAGACATCCATACACCTTACACCTTCCATATATATATATATATCCATCAGCCATATATCTATACACTCGGTACCTATACACTCTTCAACTACTCTTATACACAGATAGAGATACAGACACACAGATACAGAGAGATAGAGAGAAGAATGAAACTATTCGAAAACACATGCGAGTTTGCTTACCCATGGGAACAAGTCACAGCAGCCAATTGGAAGAAGTACCCCAATGAGATGTCTACACAAGTTGTTGCAGTTGATGTTCTAAGAAGAGAACTTCAAAGTAATAAATTGATAACTGAACGTCTTATCAAATGTGAACAATCTGTTCCTGGTTGGATTAAGACCATTATTGGTGGTTGTACCGTTTCATATGTTCGTGAAGTTAGTACAGTGGATTTAGATACACGTACTTTAACTTTACGTTCTGTTAACTTGACAATGAGTAATTTGTTAAGAGTTTATGAAACTGTGACATATACACCACATGAAACAGATCCTTCAAGAACCGTTTTCTCCCAAGAGGCACAAATCACAGCTTATGCTAGTTGGTCTAGATTATGTTCCAAGATTGAAGAATGGAGTGTTGAAAGATTTGGTGAGAATGCTAAAAAGGGACGTATTGGATTTGAAAGTGTTCTTGAACTGTTTAATGAACAATGGAGTCGTAAAGAACAACTTGTTGATGAGATTTCACAAGAATTATCTGTTTCAATTGAGAAAGTTAAGACTGAATTGGTAAAGACAATGGATGAATCACTTGATAGTCTCGATAAAGTTAAAACAGAGATTGTAAAAGAGACAGATCAACTCTTGGAGAAAGCTGTAAAGGAAACTGATAGATTATTACAAGTTGGAGATGTTGAATCTGTTAAGAAGTCAATTGTGACTCAGTACTATGACATGATTAAGAAGGCCTTTAAGGGGGAGTAGACATACACCATACATATATACATACCCACTACACGACTGTTACGACCATAACGACTACATAAACATAAACATAAACATAAATATAAACATAACTATAAGTTTACTTAATACTGTAGAATATGCACGGCCATTTCCCTTTTCGTCAAGTGTCCAGAGATAAGCCGGCAGGTCGTCCTAATGCGGAACAGGAGGCGAAATTTGTACCATTTCTTCTTCTTCTTTAACACACACACACACACACTCTCTCTCTCTCTCTGTCTATCTCTCTATCAAGACGACTACAAACTATGCCCGAGACAGAACCACTCATTAAAGGTGTTCGCAGTGACATCTTACTTGACCCTTCAACAGAAGTGTCCGGCTTCATCGCCTCGGAACTCGAACAAGAGGAACTCCTTAGGGATCCAACTTATCATTCAACGGATAATGGTGATGATATTGAGGCTCAAGTTGATGTTCCAGACACACTCTCCCAAAATAGAATCAATGTTATCGTTGGATCTATGTTTGTTGGTGTTTTCCTTGCTGCTTTAGATGGTACAGTCGTTACAACTTTAGTGTCTCGTATAGCTTCTGAGTTTGACTCTTTACCAAAACTTTCATGGATTGCAACTGCTTATTTGTTATCAAGTTCCACTTTCCAACCACTATATGGTAAATTAAGTGATATCTTTGGAAGAAAACCTTTACTATTGTTCTCTAACTTGACATTTGCCCTAGGTTGTCTCATCTGTGCAACGGCTCAAGACGTTAATGTCCTTATCTTTGGAAGATTCATTAGTGGTATTGGTGGTGGTGGACTCACTAGTTTATCAAGTATTACAACATCTGATGTTGTTCCATTAAAGAATAGAGGTCTTTACCAGGGGATTACAAACATTGCATTTGCCTGTGGAAGTGGAGCTGGTTCCCTTCTAGGTGGTGTATTTGTCAATCATGAAGAGTTATTAGGTGGTTGGAGAGGTGCATTTGGATTCCAAGTGCCATTGACTATAATAAGTGCATACTTAATCTATAAGTACTTAGCTCTACCAAAAGGTTCACCTGGTCTTGGTGTCGCTGGGTTCGATATAACAAGAAAGTTAAAACTTATTGATTGGTATGGAAGTGCAACATTGATTGTATTCTTATTCTCTTTCCTTACTGCTGCCTCGCTTGGTGGTAAGGAAATTGCTTATTCTTCTCCACAGTTTATTGCTTTATCTGTGCTAACTACAAGTTTCCTGGGATTATTCATATTTGTTGAGTGTAAAGCTGTGGCACCAATCTTACCACTTCATTTTATGAAGATCCCAACTGTTACTGGTGTTTCCATCTCTCTTTTCTGCTTCTGTATGACTTCATTTGCCGTCTATTTCATCATTCCAATCTATTACACTACAGTTTTCAACTTAAACTCTCAACAGATTGGATGGAGATTTGCCCCAAACTTCTTTACAATCATCTTTGGTTCCGTTGGTGCTGGATACTACATGAAAACCACAGGTAAATACTACTACTTAAACATTATCTCTGGGTTCATTGCTGTGTTTGGAACATTAAGGATCGCCATGATTAACCCATCATACACAACATTTGAACAATATCTACTTATTGTCACTCAAGGAATGGGTGTCTCAGTTATCATCACTTCGACACTACTTGCCCTTATAGCTGCTGTTCCACATGAACATCAGGCTGCTACCACTTCCATCTCATACCTTTTCCGTTCATGTGGATCCACTTTGGGTGTCGCTATAGGCTCTGCCATAATGTCACGTCGTCTTGATAAAGAATTAGAGACACGTGTTATGTCATTCCTAAGTGATAAACATCCATTAGATGAATTGGTTCATATCATTGATAGAGCTAGTCATAATACAGAGTATGTTCATGGTGGTGCTCCAGAATGGGTTAAACAAACTTTGATTGATTCATATGCTGTGAGTACTAAACAGGCTTTCAGTTTCTGTTTAGTAACTTCTATTGTCGGATTGGCTAGTTTGTTCTTGATTAAAGAGTATACTTTACATAGTACTTTGACAAGAAAGTGAGATATAGATTTATATAAGAATATATGCTGATAGATAGATAATCATAAAACATGACATCTATACCATTTAGTATCATTATTGAGAGGAAATCCTCCAAAATTCACAAATATATCTCCTTAAAATTTTTCCAGATTTTTCTAGCTTCATAACACCCACTCTCATCTCTTCATAACTGCTAATGAAGTATATATAAAAGGAAAAAGGGGTACACCCGAACACCATGGTGTTCGGGTGTATTTTATTAAATTTTTAAAAAAGGGGAAAAGGAAATAAGGGGTTACCCTACCTCTGGTACGCGCCACACATTAATAGAAAATTTGGCTCGCCACCGAGCGACGACGTTGCGGTTTGGAGTTTCGAGAAGATGATTTTATTTCCCTTTTCTCTACTGTCGACTAATCAGATCTTTTTGATCTTTATACAAATCTATATTAAAAATGTCTAAGGTTTACTTCGAGGTTACTTCTGACGGTGAGTAATATGAATTGAGTGGTTACTTGGAGACGCAACTGATTAAGAGACAAAGATCTTATGGATGGGGAATTGGCTACGTCATATGGTTGTTTACCATACACCAGGGGTGGCAAATGACTTTAGTTTGTTAAGAAGTGGGTCAATGATCTTTGTAACTCTCTAGATGGTATCAATTGATCAATTGAGTGTTAGTTGCATGTCAATTGCGTGTCTGCTCAAAACATATGTGTAATACCAGTTACTAACTACAAAATAGGTGCTCCACTCGGTAAGATTGTCTTCCAGTTGTACGACGACGTTGTCCCAAAGACCGCTGAGAACTTTAGAGCTCTCTGTACCGGTGAGAAGGGTTTCGGTTACGCTGGTTCCCCATTCCACAGAGTCATTCCACAGTTTATGCTTCAAGGTGGTGACTTTACCCGTGGTAACGGTACCGGTGGTAAGTCTATCTACGGTGAGAAGTTCCCAGATGAGAACTTTGTTAAGAGACACGAGAGACCAGGTTTGTTGTCTATGGCCAACGCTGGTCCAAACACCAACGGGTCTCAGTTCTTCATTACTACTGTTGCCTGCCCATGGTTGGACGGTAAGCACGTTGTCTTTGGTGAAGTTATTGAGGGTCTTGACGTTGTTAAGAAGATCGAGTCTCTCGGTTCCGGTTCTGGTGCCACCAAGACTAAGCTCATTGTTGAGAAGTCTGGTCAGTTGTAAGTGATATGACTTCTCTGTCTATGACTGTCTATGTGGTGTCCTTTGTCTGGTTTTATCTATCTCCTTCTTTGTTTAGGGATATCCACTAAATCTTTATTGAATACGACACATTTAGTCCTCTAAATCACTTTACTTGTAAGAACTTCACATAGATTAACACTTCTTTATCAACTTTTACGGATGTGCCAAACCGAACACTTGTGCCTACCCCGACCGGGCACATCGGGATCAACTGTATGGCTTACCGGGTTTGTAAAAGTTATCAGCCACTACTCCAATGACACCTTAAGCTCTTTCCTTCTTGTGATTATCATTACCCACGAGACATCCTGAACAATTGAACTGCCTAAGATGAGCTATTCCCTTTATAACATCCGCAAGGCCGTCCGCTCAGCTCAACACGCACTCGATGCGGACAACACGGAGACTCTAGCTATACGCAACGCCACCACTACCGAGAGTTGGGGTCCATCATCAGACCAGTTAGAAGCTGTTTACAAAGAGACGATAAGAGTTGGTTATGATCGAATCTTTTATGTTATCTTTAAGAGAATTGAAGAATATGAAGGTCGTGGTAAGAAACCCCGCAAACAGACAACTACGGGATCTTTATACCATATGGCTATACGTTATGTCAATTCTGGTAATGAATGGAGAATTGTATTCAAATGTTTGAAAGTGTTAGAGTACTTGTCCCTAAGACTCAATTTCCATGACGTTGTCGATGCCCTATCAACACACAGAGATTCATTAGATCTTGTAGTGGAAAGATGGTCACTCATTGCAGAGCAGAAGAAGCCCAAGATTGATGATCAAGGTGTACAGATTGAAACGATAACTACAGTTGACTTACAGACATCTCAACAGGCAGAAGCGGTGTTGAAACAGGCTCAAAGACTCGTGAGATTAGCTGAAGATGAAGAGTTCTTTATTAAGGAATCAAAGACTAATCTTAAGCTTGAGGCTAACCGTGAAGGAGATGGTAATGGTGTTTCTTTCATCAAAGAAGAGGTTCCTGCATATATGAAGGACTTTAAGACAAAGAATCTCGATAGGGGAAAGATACAGAATTCAAACACAAAGAAAGAGATAAGAGATCATGTTGGACATATCATTCATAGGAAGGAGAAACTACCCGGTGTTTATCAACAAACGAATCAACATGGGTTCACTGCTGAATCTGTCCTCGATGATGACTCTGATGCAGAGTACTATGACAATGAAGAAGACTACATATCAAATGCCTTTAGAGATGTCAAGTTTACAGATAAGGAACCGAAGGAAGATCAAACTGGAGGGGAATCAGAAGATGAATTTGGTGGATTTGAAAGTGCTACACCTCGTCAAGAACCATTATTGTCGTTTGAAGAACCAGAGACACCAACTGCTCGTACTCTGGATTCAATCTTTACTTCACAAACACTTGCTACAACAGAAGAGCCAAAGAGTCCTTAGTGTGGGTGTGAGAGATAAGCAGGATTATATATAGCTACAATCTTGTTAATGCAGTCATAAACGTAGATAAACTATCAAGCTTCGGTAGATAACTCCTTAACACCAACACTAAGCTCTTCAATATCATCATCACCTGCCAAACCTTTCTCAAAGATCTCTTTACCTGTCATCTTACCACGATGATAAGCTTGTTTCCGTTGTTCGAGTCTTTCATCGATACCCATTTCTTTTCTAAATTTGATTCTCCATTGACCAAATGATTCTGGTGTGACTTTTGTACCATGAAACTTCTTCATCTCTTCTCTTTCTTTAGCTAATAGTTGTTCATCATGAACTCTTTGCATCTGTTCAACTTTTGATTCAAACTTTTGCTCTGCCATATCTTTTAATGATGAAGCCAATGCAAAGATAGATGGGATCCCTAATTGTTCTTCAGCTTCTTCATTAAGCTTTTGTTCAAACTCATTGATATCATTCTTATCAAACTCCACAATCTCTTGAATAACAACTGGTCTTGATGATGTATCAACTTCCTCCTCTTCATCTGAGTCCTCGTACTCCTCTTCTTCATCTTCAGCATCCTCCACTGAGAAGCTTACACTGAGAATAGGAACAACTTCAGGGTAAGTATCAGGATATTCCACTGAGAGTAGGGCAAAATGCCTACGATCCGAAGTTGTCTCAAGGGAAAGTGTTATAGAGAAGTGTGTATCATCTTCGAGTTCAAGTTCATCTGGATAAATCGATTGAAGAATCTCAATCTCTTGTTGTTGTTCTTCTTTGTAGTCCATTGTGCCTGGTTAATAGTTTACTGTGTTGTATTGTATGACTATCAGTTAGTGTTACTATAAGAGTATAAGAGTATCCATTAATACCAATGGGTGAAAAATCCCATCGCTTTAAAAAAAAAAAAAAAAAAAAAATTCGAGCATAGTCTTAGGAACATCTCTATAGACATTACTCTTAGTACTGACTTCTTATTAAGACATATATTAAGACTTAAAGTACAAAGAAGTACTCAACATGTCATTAGACAATCTTATCAGTGAAACACGAAAGCTTTTGGCCACTGCTCAATCTAAGGATGCGCTAAAGCTTCTTAAGAAGCATCGCAATACATATACTAACTCTGTTCCATTCCTTCAATTACTTGGTGAAGTTTATCTTGAGACTGGTAATGTTGAGAAGGCATATACATACTTTGAACAAGCATGTAACTTAGATCCTGATGCCGGTGAAGGTGCTGAGAAGTTCTTATATATGGGACAAATCGTTGGTGGTCGTCGTGGTCTTGAACTTATTGATCATGGGATTGCAAGTCTTACAACTAAATTTGAACAAGATCAGGATATTACCATTGTTAAGAAGTTAAACCAAGGTATCTTTGCTGAGATTGAGATCTGGATGACTGATTTGTGTATGGATCCGGAAGCTGAAGAGAAGTGTAATGAGTTGATTGCACAGTCCCTGGGTCTTGATGATACTAATCCAGAAAGTTGGTCTCTCTTAGCTTCTATTAGAATCTCTCAACAGAGAATTGAAGAGGCACAAGAAGGTGTTAAGAAGAGTTGGGAGTTATTTGAAAAAAGGAAATTGACATTAGAAGAGAACAACCAAGATCAAGATCAAGATGCTTCAAGTGAATATGTTGAGTTGATTCAACCATTACTCACTTTATCAAGATTTGCCATTGAATTATCTCTTTATGAACTTGGTGCATCTATTGCTTCTAATGTTAGAGATATTGATGAAGATAACGCTGAGAGTTATTACTTGGAAGGATTTGCTCATTATTTGTACATTAAGAAGACACAATATGACTCTCAGATTGGTGAATTTGATCCAGATAAGTTTGAACAGTTTACTATTGATTCAACTGTTGGATTTGAAGATAATGCTAAGCTTGCAAAGAAGGCATTTGATACAGTGATGAAGATCTCGACATACCAAGAGGACATTATGGAGGAAATCTTGGCTCATACACAGGAATTATTACAACAATTGAGTGATGTTGAAGTTGATGATAACATTGATGATAACATTGATGATAACATTAATGAGGATAACTGGGAAGACATCATTGAGAGTGATGAGAATTGACTGAGACTTAGACTTCATAGTACAGACGCAATACTACAGACTTATTATACTGTTATACAATTAGATAAGTCTTGGAGACAAATGCATGAATGCTATAGATACAAAAACACAAGAAGATAGCTGTATAGAGGTTCGTAAGAGTGACGTAAGAGTGAAAAGCGGGAGTAAGTAAGAGGGGCATTATAGTATGAAGCATGACAGAAGGAACTCATTTAAGCTTAAGTCTTTCCACAGCAGGAAGTTCATCACTGTCCTCATCTATCCAATCACTATCATGATCTTGTTGAGGATTTGATTCGTTATTGTTGTCAATGTTGACATCACCATCATTGTCCCGTGTTGAAAGTAAATCAGGTAACACTTGAGTCGGAAGATCATGATCATGATCAGCTAATAACTGAACATACTCCTCTGGAACAAGTCCTGTTTCATGTGTTTCATCATCTTCAGCTACAAGCCAACCTTGACCGTGCCTGTATGAGATCCATATGAGTTGTCCTTCACGTAGCCTCACTTCATTATCATTCTCAGGTTCAAAATCAAATAATGCGATAGCCCTACCATGTATCTCACTATCACTATCATTATCCACATCTTCCATATCATTGGGTGAATGACTATGTCTTAACCATGGAGGAGTATCTTCTGTCTCATATTGCCAATGTTGATAATCAACTTCGTCGAGTGGATGATCACCACCATAATGTAACTTCTCATCTGGACCATAACCAAAGTCTCGCACTGAGAGACGTAGATCATGCCGTTGCATCTTAGTCTTAGTCTTAGTCTGTTGTAGTATGAGTATAAGAGTGAGTATGAGTTAACTATCAGTGTAAGAGTAAGTATGAGTATGAGTTAAGTGTTGATGTCAATTCGCGAAAACATTTATGACCACTACACTATACACTACACTATACACTATACACTATACTATAAGAGGTATAACATTATACTATAAGAGGTATACTATAAGGTATAGGTATAAGAGGTTTAGGTATAGGTATAAGAGACAGGTATAAGTATAATGACCACCAATCATCGACCAACGTTTGAGAGCAGAAGAGGACGTCAGTTGCAACAGAATAGTATTGTTCATGCTAGGGCACTTCCAGCTCATAAGCAACTAAAGATGAGGTTAACAGATACAATGATTGATTCTAAGCATTCGGTAGATGCCAAGGAGAAGCTTGAAGAGCTTCGTAGAGAGTTGGTTGAAAGGGAGAAGAGACATTTTGGTGGTGAGACTGAGAAGTTGATAGGTGATGGTAGTAGCTTAGAGACTAAGGAAGAAACATATGCAGAGAAGAGAAGAAGAATCCAGAGTGAAAATGCAGATGTTGATGATAGTGAGGGTGGTAGTGAGAGTGATAGTGATGGTGGTGATGATGATGATGACAGTGATGGTGGTGATGATGACAGTGAAGATGAATCAGCCCTCTTGGCTGAACTACAAAAGATTAAACAAGAACGTGCTGAACAACAACGACAGAAAGAACTTGAAGCAAAGAAAGAAACAGCATTAACATCAAACCCTTTGTTAAATCCATCAAGTACAAAGAAATCATGGAGACAAGCCACTGTCTTTAGAAACACACAAATCTCTACAGAGAAACCAAAAGATGGTGATACTTATGTTAATGATGCTCTCAGATCAGATTTTCATAAGAAGTTCTTAGATAGGTATATTAAATGAACCTTCTAATGATTAGTATATGCAATGCTCACTTCAAATACTTCTTAGCCCAAGTTGGTAAGATGAAACTTGCCTCATGGATATCACCATTATAATACTTAAACAACTCATCTTCTTTCTCTTGACTTAATCTTCTAAGAGGTTTATTCAATTGAAGATTTGGTGTCTTTGAACTAATCATTAATCCAAGTTGTCCAGATGTATAAGTTGGAACTGTAGTGTAAGTGTATTTAACAACTGGGAAGACTTCCAATGTGGTCTTTTGTAACTCTCTTAAGTTATCAATGTTTAACCAAACATTTTCAGAGGCTTGCATTATCACAATACCATCTTCATTCAATGAATTGTATAATAATTGGAAGTATTGCTTTTGGAAAAAGGCAGCAGCTGGTCCATCAGGATCTGATGAATCAGTAATGATAACGTCAAACTTATCCTTAGATTTTGATAATTCTTGTAGATACTTAAATCCATCACAAAGTTTCACTTCAACTTTAGGATGATTAAAAGAACATGACATATTTGGAAGATATCTCTTACTTAACTCAATAACTGTTTCATCAATCTCAACAAGAACAGCACGGTTAACTTCATCATGCTTAACAACTTCTCTCAAGACACCACCATCACCACCACCAATAACAAGTACAGATCTTGGATTTGGATGTGCCATGATTGGAATATGAGTAATCATCTCTTGGTAAGCGAATTCATCACGTTCAGATACTTGAATGATACCATCAAGAACAAGAACATTACCATAATCAGTTGATTCAAAGACTAAGATATCTTGAAATGCAGATTGACCAGTGTATAAGATCTTCTTAACACGAAGTTCAAGTCCTTGACCTGGGAAAGAGTCATCAGATACTTCTCTAAACCAACCGTCTTGGATAGTATGGTGTGTTAGGGACATGATGTTGTTATACCTCGGAGTAAAGGTCTGGGTGGGTATGATAAAGGAGGGAAGAGGGAAGAGGGAGGAGGACAGAGAAAGGAGTGGATAAGATGATTTCAGCAATATAAAGAAAAGATCTCTAATGACAAGTGTAGATCTCTTGAAGTCTAAGATCTAATGGGTTAATATAAGAGAGCCCAGTTTTTCCTCAGAAGCGAGATGATAATTTTCCGAGCTGGGGACATAACTATGGGATACTATGACATAACTATATCATTATTAAAGTGAAGTAATATATTAAGTCTATTAGTTAATTACTCACAATAACTATGATATAAACAGGTACTCAATAGTTAAACTATAGATTAATAGACTAGATCCCAATAGGTAGAGGGCTATCTGACTAAGCGCTTAGTCATCAATAGAATATTTTTTTTCTTCCCAGCTTCGACTGGGAGATGAGATGGTACTTTATATTGTTTATCTGGGTCTCTGTTCTTAAGAGTTATACATTAATGAAACATCCATTCCATATTGTGCTTTCAAGCACTGATGGTGAGCTTCTTTTCACCGCTGTTCAGAATCAAATTCAGGTCTTTTCAACGGCTAATGGTGCTAGAGTTGGTCATTGGATCGATGAGGTTGATACCACTGAGTCTCTTAAGGAGAAAGTGAAGAAAGAACAAGAGAGACAAATCAAAGAGAATGAAGCTGAGGGGAAAGAACCATCCAAAAAGAAGAGAAAATCCAATAATACAGAACCAAAGGTGCCAACACCAGGTGCCGGGGCTCCAAAAGTTTTCAACTATATTAGAGGTCTTCACTTAACAAATGATGGTAAACATCTCATTGCAGCTACAGACTTGGATAAAGCTGGTGTTATTTTCCAAATCAATAAAGATGATGATACAAATAATGTTCTCGTCTTGATTAAGAGACAACCATTCCCAAAGAGACCTTCCGCAATCACATCATCCACCACATCAACTGAACTTCTTCTTGGTGATAAATTTGGTGATGTTTACTCTGTACCAATCAACTCAGATGCATCAACTGAAATCAATTCTGAAACTGAACCAATCCTTGGTCATGTCTCCATGCTCACAGACTTAACTGTTGGTGTCCATGACACCAAGCAATACGTTATCACATGTGATCGTGATGAACACATTAGAGTCTCTAACTATCCACAAGGGTTCATCATTAAAGATTATCTCTTTGGTCATAAGGAATTCGTTAATTGTGTTGTTATCCCAGAGGATAAGCCAACTATGCTTCTTAGTGCCGGTGGTGACGATTTCTTAATCTCTTGGAACTGGGTTGAAGCTCAAAAACTTGATGAGTTCAACTTAAGAGACATCATTGAACCATACATGTCTGAGTTCCACTTGGCTCCATCCAAATTCCAAAATGAAACTGGTGATTTGAAAGAGATTTGTGTATCACAGATTGTTCCATTGGGAAATGGTAAGGTTGCTGTTCTCGTTGAACATACAAAGTGTGTCTTGATAATGAACTTCGATCAGGAAGGTAAGTTGTCCTTGGACAAAATTGTGGATTTCCCAGAGATGGTGATTGCAATCACTGCATCTTCTTCTGATAAGCTTATTGCCTCTGTTGAAAGTGAATCTGATAACATCTTACAAGTGGTTGACATTTCTACTAATGAGATTGTTCAAGATGATGGTATCGCAGCCATCTCCACCAACTCTACCGTCGAGATTGCCTCTAAGGATGATCTGTACCCATTGTACACCGTCTATCAGTTGCGTAAGCGTAAAGAGCACTAAGTGTATGAAGTAATGAAAAAAGATTAATACAAAACCAACAGAAACAAATAACTATCTAGACTATTATCTAAAACTCCTTCCAGAACCTCTTGAACCAAGGTATCTTATCATCAGGATCCGTCACAGTAGCTTCATCAAGATCAAGTCTGCGTCCTTCATCAAGGTCAATAGTGTGTAAATCAACAACACTAAATCCCTTAACTAACCCAGTAACAACGTAAATAACAACAGCAAATGGCAACAAGATATATGCATCAACAAAATCACCAGCGACAAATGGACTTAATGTTGTCCAACCTTGAACTAACCCTAAAAACACATTTGCGGCAAGTCCAAACCATGCAATCCAGGGAAACAATCTCGTTCTATATGGTAATTGACTCAAATCGAAACCTTGTTTCTTCCAAGCAGATCTAACCCTAATATGAGTATAACTGATGATACCCCAAACGATGAACACTGCAACACCAGAGATGTTAACGATATAAGTGAATGCATTAGCAGCACCAGTCGACATATTCATAATGGATAAGAGACCAAGTAAATTCATTAATGTTACTGCAACGACGGGGACACCACGTTTATTCTTCCATGCAATGATCCTTGGGGCAAGTCCCTCCGACGAAAGATGTGTTAATGTACGACTTCCAATATAGATGGATGAGTTAACGGCACTGAGACATGTGATAAGGATGAATGCATTAACGAGATGTGTTCCTCCATTCCAACCAGCGTTAACAATAGCGATTCCAATAGGAGATTTAAGGGCACGTTCCGATGCAAGAAGATTTGGATCATTAGATGGGACAGTAGCTCCGTAAAAGATGGCAATGAACAAATAGATGAAGATGATACGGAAAACTGTTTGACGGATAGCTCTTGGAATGGCACGAGATGGGTTCTTAGTTTCACTAACTGTACTGCTGATACCTTCAACACCACTAAAGAAAGTACTAACATAAGTGAACACAGAAGCAACACCTCTAAATCCATGTGTTAGTGCTCCTGGATCATTCCAATAATGGAACCCGAAAGCAGGTCTTCCCTTGATACCACCAGAGATGTAAATGATGGAAAAGATGTAATAGGCAATGAGACCAAAGATCTTGATGAGAGCAAGCCAATATTCCGCCTCACCAAAGGCACTAACACCAAGGAGTTGGAAACACTCAAAGAAGACCCAAAAGATCAAGATATATCCATAGAGTGGAATCTTCTCATCGACATCCCAATATCTCATGATAGATGACAAAGTGTTATACTCATTACTCAGCACACAGAACCAAACGATGACATAGTTATAACCAGATACAGCACCAAGTGAATTACTGTGGAATCTTCTCGCTAATGTGGCAAATCCATTACCACTTGGATAAATACTGATGATTTCACCTAGAGATACCATGATGGAGAATGCCACTATACCAATTAAGATAACAGCAATGAGAAGAGCTAATGGTCCACCAGTACGTAAAGTGATACCAGCACCAACGAGAATACCTGGACCAATGATACCAGCTAGGGCAATTAATGAAATATGTCTGTCCTTAAGCCCCCTCTTAACACCAGTAGAGTCATAACTATTCACTTCGATCGAGGCAGACTCATCATTATAGGCTTCAACGTCATTTGGAACTTTTGTATCATTACTCTGTGATATCTCAGGGTAACTAGAATCACTCAAATTGCGAGCTCCTCTATTAAACAACCTCGCCATGATGGAGTGTTTCGATTAGATAAGATGAAGACTAGATCAGCACCTCTTGTAAATGAATGGGAAATTTTCCACTATTTGATATGCACTATAACTTTGCTACACAATAAACCTTTTTAAAGAGAAGCATGCAAATTTGAAGCCCCAATTGCGTCATAGGCAGTAAACTTAAGCCTCTGTGGTGTTTTTTTTTTCTTTTTTAATTTTTTTTTTCTTTTTTTAAGGGGACTCCCCTAGTTCTAAACAGAGCTGTTGTTTGGTTCGGGCAACAGACATATTTTGACCGGGAAATGAACAATATTTTCGAGGGCATCAAAAAGCTTCTATGGCCAAGTTGGTAAGGCGCTACACTAGTAATGTAGCGATCCTGAGTTCGAATCTCAGTGGAAGCAGCTTCTTTTTTACTTTCTTTTTTTTTTCCTTTCCTTATTATCATTATCATTCCAGTGGCCAACCATTGGGTGGAAGGGGGCTCTGGACAATGCTAAGTGGTTGTATACTGCTGGCTATTATTTCTAGGATGTTTCGGTTTCGGCGTTCGCCGCGTCACTAAGTGTGCAGCCAACCTTTACATCTATAACTCTAAGTTGTGGATCCCACATTTCAGACTCCACAGTTTTGTTTTCTATCGATAAGAAGAGAAATAATAGACGTCGTGATTGATCGTAACAGGTCATTAGTAGAATATTAAATAGAAGGTGGTGGCTGCATGGCAGAGTCAAAATACAAACATTCCCTTTGGTGGATTCTCATCATATGTCCAATCTTTAAAAGTATCACTTCTGTTTAAACAAAGCCATTCTTTCAATTGCCAACAATTCCCCCAAATATCATCACCAACATCCCAATGCTCTAATCCAGCCATAGCACTGCAAAATTTGAGCAAATTTGTTCTCTTATCTGCTCCTCTTAATCTCTTCAAATGATACATGAGTCTTGCCCTTGGATAATTTTGTACAAGTTTGAAATAAATTACCACAAGGAAATGATACCACTGTTCCTCTCTTTCATTTCGACAAAGTTGTGGTGCCTGACGAATCAAGACATCCTCATAATCAGCACACACTTTGGCAAAGTTTCTTGAGTTCATATGCACGAAGCAAAAATGACGACGATGATTCACAAGTTGACAGAGTTGAATGTATAAAGTGATAAGATTGGCGGAGATGTCATAGGTAGATGTGTGATCTTTGTTTGGTGGGTTCTTGAGTTGGAAGACACTAGTGAGGGAAATACTATTCTCCAAGGGTTCGTCATCACTGAAATCATCAATATCAATATGGTGTGGTCTATGAGGATCAGATGAGTCTTCTTCTTCTTCGTCCTCTTCCTCTTCTTCCTCTTCCTCTTGGTCATTATCATCACTGTGCTCATTATCATCTTCCTTATCCTTATTGTGTGGACTGGTACGCTCACTGTTATGAGAAGACGGGTCCTTTTCATTACCAACAAAGTGAATTGTAAAGGAAGGTGGTGGTGGCTCTTTATCATCATCAACTTCATCATCAATGTATTTAGGGATTTTCATAATCTTATCAGCGGGAGTTTCTCTTGGAGTAATATTGATCATCTTATAAGTTGCTGGCCCAATCTGATTCTTCTTTGATCTTTTCCTCTTCCTCTTTTGTGAAACTTTCTTCAAGAGGTTATACTCTGGATCAAGCATATCAGCGTATATTTCAGAGAATTTTTGATCGAAATGGAATTGATCATGGTTAAACAAGACATTCGTAGCCTGGAAAAGCTTGTAATAGTCTTGCATGAGTGTATTAGTTGAATGGTACTCTTCTAAAGAGAATTGGAAAAGATTTGGATCATAGATACCAAGGGTAGAGTTGATCATGATGAGTAATACAAGTAAAAATGCAAGTGGGTCATAGACATGGAGGATATCTCGTGTTTGCTTAGACATTATAGTATCAATCTTATGCTTCAGTGCAATGGCTTTGAAGATCTTTGGTTGATCAGATGTCTTTGCATTCTTTAAAGTCATTAAGACGATCATGGAAAGAAGTAGACATAGATCCAATGGATGATCTCTGATAATGTAATTACCAGTGACTTCACGGATTTTTGCCGCAAGACGACCCTTTATGGATAGATCGAAAAGATCTGGAATGCAATCGATAAATTCTTGGATGAGATGACCATGTTCTGCTACTTCGCCCTTGGAGAGTTCAATTGTCTCTTTGTAATTGTGAAATTCATTAGTCATGTCTCGGAATGGTTGGAGTTGTTTCATCACCACTTCATATGATGGTTGTGGTGAGGCTTGAGGTTGTTTCTTTGAATTAGATGAAGGGATAGATCTAGATGATGGAATAGATCTAGACGATGCGATTATCGATGGTTTTGGTGGGAATGGTGATGTTAAAGGTGATGATTTTGTTGTTTCAGTTGCAGTTGATGTGGTGGATGCTGTTGGGTGTACAGGAAGAGAAATAGCTTTCTTCATCTGAACAGATGTTGACACTGGTAAACCTTCTTTAATCTGTGGGGGTAATTTGCTTGAAGATGGCTTCTTCTGTAACTGAGAAGATGGTTCTCGCCATACAACATGATTATCAGGGTTTTGATGACTCTCATGTCTTGATGACTTGCTTGGAAGCCTTATAACACCAAACGGACCAGCCGTGTTCTTTGAGGTTTTCTCCAAATCAGCAAGATCTGAATCCATATCCTCATAATAGTCATAAAGCCACCATCTCAATGTCTCAATGTTTGATCTCTGGATAGAAGATGAACCACCCTGTAGCTCTATGGGTGTATCAGTAGTTTCACCACTATTTACAACTTTACCCGTAAGGGAACAGAATTGACCATTGATACAAGTTAAAGGTACTGACCAGTTAAGTTTGATCTCATATCCTTCACACTCAACTTTTGCACGAGCACAGCGGTCACATTTGGGTCTTGTGGCATCACACTTAACTTTTCTTCTTCGACATGTCCAGCAGCCGACAAAAGAGCGTCGAAACACCTGTGCACGCTTCCTCGATGGTGGTACCATGATGTTGGTAGTTGTTTAATGTTGAAGGGCGGGACGAGGTGCGGAGGGGCGCTTAATCTCAGCGTTGTGGTGGTGGTGATGGTAATGATGATGGAGTTGGCCTGGTAGATGATAATGGAGATGGTCGGGTCTGTAGTAGTTGTTGTTATTGTTATATGATGAGTTATGAGTGTTGATGAGGTAGCGGCTAATTGGTATGTTTGAGAGGGTAAGTTAATTTGTCGCTGGCCGCGGGTTTCCGTTGGAGGGCACAAGCGAGTCATCCTTCCTAGCTCTCGCATAGGATTGCCGCGAAGGTTTGAGTGGGATTAAGCTGGAAGAAGGAAAGAGGGCCGAGGCATAATAGAGAGCAATACAAGTGAACAAGCTAACTACACTTCATGGATGTTCACGTGACACATGGGGTATTTACTTTAGTCAAAAGATAGCTATTCCATTGCGTAATGGCGTCACCGATGTGTGAGAGAGAAGGAAACTAAGAGTCTTGTCATAAGACCTTTGTAATCATACTGAATGGAAAGGATTGAAAAGTTTTAACGAAGGCTCTTGCGAGTTAAACAGTCTTTACCTATCGTCCACATCGCTTATGACTTGGGGTCGGCAAATGGTTTAAAAGCTCCGCTAACGGTCAGTTGAGAAAGATTTGAGAGAACGAGAGAGCCGGTGTGCGCGTACGCCCCCGGCAGGCATTCGCAAGCGAATGCGTCAGATGGCCCGCTCTCTCCTGCATGGCTAATCTATGCGATAGAGAAGAGCAAACAGAACAACACAAGTGAGTGTGAATGACGGGAACCCTTCGACTATGGGAAGTATAATATAAAAATGGTCTATATGGATGCTCTGTTAAGTGACTATTTATTTATAAAAAAAATTACCCTGTTAACCCGTCCCTTACCTCCTTGATCGCCTCTCATTACCCCATCGCTTCCACAATCACTTAACGGAGAAGCCATGCGTGATCAAGCGGCATCCCTTCCTGTAATCTCCAAACTGCTCATCGCGGGCAACACTACAAAAGGAGCCCTATCGCCCACCTTCCAGTTACTAATGGTCTTGCCTCTAAGAGTACTACACATAGAATCTCCACCAACAAACCCATGAGACAGTTCTCTTCACTTCGCCCGTTGTCTCGCAGCCTACCTGTGTCCCGTCTCTCAAGAGGCATCAACACTACACGCGCAACAAAGACAACATTGGTGCCACCAGTCTCGTCTTTACACACACCAACACCGAACGGTGTTAAACCAGCTAATTACCTTGAGTCCCTTTCCAATCGTATCTTGTTCAACTATGCTTGCATCGGCCTCGTTACCCTCAACAAACCCATCCTTAACCTTGTTATCAAGGCCTTCCCACTAGTGCCAATGTCTGTTATTGACTTCTTCATTGGTAAGATCTATTGTGGTGGATCTACACCAGAACAAACCATTGCCACGGGAGCTGAACTTTCCAAGAGAGGTATTAACAACATGATGCTTTCTTACACCGTTGAGGACGCTGAGGGGATCAAGAACATCAACATTGATGACCTCGTCAAGCAAACCGCTGATTCCATCGACAATATCCTTAAGCCACACATCATTAACCAGATTGAATCTGGTAAAGAGGCTATTAACGATATCCCACCGGGATACCTTGCACTTAAACCATCTGCTCTCGTTGCTGACCCGGCAAACGTTCTGCTCAACTACAACAACCCAGCATGGGCAGACAAATGGCAGACTTTGAATGATAACTGTGCTAAGATCACTGAACAGATTGACAGACTTAACAATGAGTTACTTGCAAAGTATCCACAGCGTAAGTCTCCATTCTTTGTCTCTGTTATTGATGCTGAAAAATACGCTCTTCAGCAAGGTGTTTACGTCTTACAGCGTAACTTGTTCAAGAGATTCAACAGACCTGATGGCTTTACACAAGTTGTCGGTACTGTTCAAATGTATTTGAAGCAAGGTATGGACATTATCAAACTTGAGGAAAAACTCGCAAAGGAGGGAAACTACAGAGTTGGTCTTAAACTCGTAAGAGGTGCTTACATCCATTCTGAGCCAGACAGAAGTGTCATCCACGATACAAAGGAGGATACAGATGTTGCATACAACACTGGAATCAAATATGTCTTGGATTCCCTCTCTAAGGATCCAACCCACTCCGTCTTGGGTCATTTGGTTGTTGCCTCCCACAATGCTGACTCCCAGAAGTATGCCACTGATGTTCTTGCCTCATCCTCAAATGATGTCACTTTCAAGTCCAACGTTGTCCTTGGTCAATTGCTTGGTATGTGTGACGATGTCACTTTTGAGTTGATCAACAACCACGGTGTCAAGAACATTATCAAATACGTCCCATGGGGACCACCAATTGAGACAAAGGATTACTTGCTCAGACGTCTTCAGGAAAATGGAGATGCCGTGAGAAACGATAACGGCTGGCCGTTGGTTAAGAACGTCTTGAAAGTTTTCAAAGATAGAGTATTTGGTAAACCACAGACTGTCTCTGTCACCACCAAGTAAAGTTACCCACGACTTATATTATTATTATGATTGATGATACATCAACAGTACTTGCATTTTACATCTTGCTTTCCACCCACCATCTGAATATACTATATATATATATTTCACGCCCACGTTGATTTCAAGCTGCTACAGATTCATTCTCTAGTTGCTTCATTAATATACCTTTTACGATCTATGCAATTATGTAGTGATGTTAACTATCATTGAGCTTCTGTAGATGTGTACAAGGGGTAACTATAGTTATAAAGATCAAGCATGTCTTTATTCACCATAGCATCCAGTTTTGAATTTGGCTCATCTTCACGGAACTCTTCAAATGTAGGTAATGACTCTAACTCAGATTCTTTTGACTGCTCTTCCAGTGTCTCTCTTATCCTCTTAGTCTCCATATCTGTTCCAGCCAATAATCTTTCCCTTTTACGGAGAAGTGTTCTATAACGTGCCTTCACAAAGCGTCTATATCTTGCCTCAGCCATATTCCAGTAATGCTCCAGGGACAAATCGTATTGGGCCCTATGCTGTTCATACTTTTCTGTGCATCCCCATTGGGACATGAGCCAATTGGTGTAAATTTCCTTATCTTTATCATGTTGTTGTTCAAGAATCTCAGCCTCATTGATAAGGAGACGCCATGCAATTGGATTGTTCATGTAGTCTTCTTCAAAATCGTCATCAACGATGAATTTGCGTCTTCTCTTAGTCTTCTTATGCTTCATGTGCTTCTTTTTCCTCTTGACATGGTGATCATCTTCATCTTCATCTTCATCTTCTTCATCATCTTCATCGCTATCAGTGTATTCACCATCGGAATCAATCGGTCTTCCACGCTGTCTCTTTGGATCATTATCATTAGTAATACCGGCACGATTTGTGAACTTGTAACCGAATTTAGTGAGAGAAGTCGCTAATATCTTGGACATTGGATTCCCTGATGTCTTGACGGTATCAAGTGAACAGATCTGACCTTTATCTCTACCCATATCGTCCAACTTCCCCGTCTTTGATTGTGTCTCATCAACAACTTGCAACCCTAATCTCATGGGCATTTGCTTGTAAACTTGCGATAGTAAGAATGGTCTATTGAGTTTCAAATCAGCAACGGCATTCCAAACGTCTCGCTTCCTGATCTTGATGGAGTATTTGCCAGCCTCAGCAGACTTGAACATCTCATTAGTGGTGATGTTATCATGGACCTTATTCTCCACTATACGTGTGACAAGTTTGTCCACTACATCTTTCACAATGGAATCCAGATGAAGATATGCCGTATCCCATACTCTTGGAATGGCATTGACTTGATTGTTCATAATGTGGGGCAGTTTCTTGTAAAATTGAGACGCTTCATTAAGCCTTTTGGAATCGATTAACATCTCTTCTGAATCAGACTTGACAGATTCAAAGTTTGGTTGTGTCTTTAAACTGGATGAGAGACGTTCTTCGATGCTAATAGCACATTTGTTGACTTCAATCGCTTCGGGCATCTTGTCATAGGGAACAACTCTCATGAAGTACTTCTTACTCCTTTTCATCGCTTCAAGTTCGTTATGGAGAAGATCGTAATACGTCATGATCTCCACAAGGGACTTCTTCGGAAGCAATTCTTGGATCTTATCAATGCGATGAATAGAGTAATGTGATAGGGCATAGAAGAATACCTCTTTCTCTTCCACGGTCCATAGTGTACCATGTGAGGTCTTCCTCACTTGGGAACGGCTAGATCGGTAGCCACGACGTGTACTATCAACACTGACATACGTTGCATAGATTCCACCTTTACCCTTCTCGTCTTTGAACTCCAAGTGATCTTTTGAAGGATCTGGATCTGTTGTTGGAGTGTCCCCAGAGAACTCTGGTATCTTTGAAGGATCCAATGGTTTCGCATGTGTTCGATCTCTAATATGCTGCCATTTCATATCAGCCTCATGCTTCATTTGCTCTGATAATGGACCTTCAAGTGCCTCTCGTACTTCCTTTACATAGAATTCCTCATATCTGATAACTTGTTCAATGGTTGGTTGAAACCGTCGTAGACTCAATCTAACTTCTTGGAACTCATCCTCCACAACTCGTCTCCTCTCCTCCTTGGGAAGCCGTACATTCCACATCCATGGAATGATCAGTGGCATATTGGACTCCTTTTTCTGTATATATAGTGCTAGTTATAAGTGTTGATCCGTGGGGCAGATCAGGTATAAACTTTCATTAGGCATAAACTTTTCGCGCCAAGGTGATGAGACTCTTAAGTATGAGAGATACTAATGAATGTATATATATATATGCTATTATAGGTAATTAGATGTTCATAAATGTCATTAGTTAATCTGTTCATCCAAAGATATCGTCAATAGCAGACTTGGTCTTTTTTTTCTTCTTCTTTTTCTTGTCTGTAGTGGTAAGATCACTACTCTTAGGCTTAACACCAGCCTCAGTCTTACTCTTCAACTTCTTCTTCTTCTTCTTAATCTCGGGTTCTAGAAGAGACAAATCACTTTTCCTCTTCTTCTCAAGAGTCTCTATGTCAGTAGACACAACCTCACCAATCTCTTCACCAAGATCATCACTAACGGTAGCCATACTCAAGACATCTTCCTCACCTTTATGAGTCTTCATACCCTGTCTCTTCCTCTCCATCTCATACTCCTCGAGTCCATCCATCTTCCCAACACAATCATTAACACGTGCAAGCATCCCCAATAGTGTCAACCCAAGAGTTACAAACTGTCCCAGGGCGACTATCCCATTAAAGGCACGATAACATTTTGTAACATCAACATGACGTATCTTATAAGCAAGCATAACTGCACTCTGCCGACTTGTAAGACTCACACAACGATTCATAGCAAGTAACTTCGTAAGGTCTCTCTTTAATGTGTTCAAATGCTTCCACCATGTCGCCACACGGTGTTGATTCTTGTTGCGATGATGAAGAAGGCGTAAGAGGGAATACTCATGCTCAAGGGACACAGTCGTTTCTGTTGGAAGTAACGTCTCAATAGTAGAGTTAGACCCTGTGACTTTTGTCTTGGTCTTTGTCTTCTTCCTACTTCCTTCTGCAAACATCTTCAATCCTTTCCTTATGGATTATGAAACAACAGAATGGCAGAGAATGAACTTAGGGACATAAATGTTGGTTCTTTTTTTTCTATACTCTACTCTACTGCTCGCGGGGAAGCTCCTCTCAACCTCTCAACTAGACAGTAGTTGAATAGTTGATCATAAAACTACTAATGTTTAAAAAGATAACAGATATATTTGAATCCTCCATTGAGAGAATTATACCAAGATATCAATCAGAGTATGTAAACACTTAAGCAAAGGCACCACTATAGCAAAGAGACCATGTCAAAGATTGACCATTATCCAAATACGAGTTTGAGAAACTCGAATCACTAAAGAACTTATATGAAGTTGATGGATCAAATAGAGCAACGTTCAACATGATAATACCCTTCCATCCATCATTAACATCATTGACAATGGCCTTAAGCTTCTCGTTCCACTCCTCTTGACAAAAAGTTGGACTTCTAATAAAAGAACTGAAAGATGTAATTGGAATAGCATGAATCATCTGGATATACTCCAAATTCATACCAAAGTAAGTAGTATGATCAACTTTGTTCTCAAAGAGAATACCAGTGACTTTATTACCAATAAAGTTTGGTGGTTGAACAGTGTTGTTATTAGCCATAAGGAAGTAATCGTTAAGAGATCCATTCATAATTCCCAATTGTAACAAGGCCCTGTGTTCCATAGCACTATCATTGATAACACTAGCCCATAACTTCATGGCATAATAGGCATTATAATCTTCAGAACTCGATTCCTCATCCTTACCATCACCAGAAGGATAAAGTCCCTTGGCCCAAGAATGACCATTATACCAATCAAATGATCTAAATGCTGGGAAGTATTGATCACCATCATCTGGAGTGGCAATGTCTCTGCAAAGATCATTGATCCAGTTCTTAATTTCATTAACAAAGTTCCCACCAAGATCCTTATCAACTGCACAAGTAACAGCAGCAGCCATAATGTGATAACCATAATGGAAGTGATGATCATTATAGTAAGAGTTACCAAAATCAGCAGAACTATCAGCTGTAGAGACAATACCCTTCCATGTCTGATCATAGGACAATGGATAAGATTGAGTATTCTTTGAAAATCTCTGGATAGCAGTCTTCACATTGGGTAACAACTTGTTTGTCAAGTTGTCATTCTTTAGGACAAAATGAGTAACGTAAAGTATCCAAGCATACTTTGCCAAGATCTTACCAGAACTGTACATCGAATCAATATTGGATTCATTAATAACATCACCTGTAACCTCTGTAGTGGCAGCAGCGGTGATCTTGCTCTTAACATCATCTGACCAAGAAGGAGAAGACTTACCAGAAATGGCAGAGTAAGGGTCAAACGAGATATTTGATGGAACACTGATACTAAAATTGAAGGCATTTGTCAAATAACAAGTGGCATTACCCTTTGAAGTAGTAGCCAAGGTCACTTCAGTCTTAGAGGATGCCATGTCACTTGTGAAGGAGCTCACATGGTGAGGAAGAGCAAACATGGCAGTGGTACCTTTATTAGAAGTACCAGCAGTATTGTAATTGATAGAGTAGGTCCCTGTGGAGTTAGAGACGGAACCCGAGAGAGTTCCACGGGTTGGATAACAACCAGCAGCTGCATCAAATACACTAGAGTTATCACTTGCAACAAGTTGGAAAACTGCACCATTAACAGATTGGTCACCAACAACAGTGTTACCATCACGCAATGCCAAATTTAGGCTCTGCCCTTGTGGAATGGTAACATAAAGCATCCATGTAACGTTGTTCTCCAACAAGATGGTGTACTTATTGATTCCAGATCTTGGAGAAGTTGAACCAGTGCATGACTTGAATCCAACAGCACTTTTAATCTGAGGAATCAAGTTGTAATAGATACCAGTGACGAATCCCATACCTTGTACTAATGGAGCAAGTAAGTAACCCTGGTTGGCTCTGTAGATCTTGCAATCAGCCGATAAATGATTCATATTCTCTAATCCCAAAGTCACATTGGAATCAAAATCAGTTGAACCTAAGACAAGAGACTTAATACCCGTTGGAGAAAAGTAAAATTGAACTGGATTGGCACTGGCATCTGGGCCAAACACTCTTGCAGAAGCTGGAACTTGGTTCATAGCCAACCCTTGGAAGCCATCATCCTTGGAGAACCAAACAGAGTATGGATGAGTCCAAACAGGGTTTGTCTGGTTTTCAAGAAGCATGTTACCATAAAACTTGTTGGTCTCGATAGGAAGATTGTTAGAATTGACTTTGGATGGAACAGGTACTGGATGTGTGGTTCTTGAAAAGATTGAAAGTGGAGCATCACTAGAGATGGCAGTACCAAAGATACCAGAAGAGCTAACGTTAACGTTAACGTTAACGTTAGATGCAGATGTCTCCTGTTGGTGTACTTGTTGTTCAAGAACCTGCTGGGGAGCAGAATGTTTGTCATGAGTAGCGAGCTTCTTGAACTTGGAGATGAGACCACCAACTTTGTGTCTTGGTGAATCCTTCTTTGCTTCTTCTGGCAAAGGCATGGCTGGTCTGTCGTACATTGTTATCACTTTGAGGAGAGAGGTGTTTTAAGAAAGATGAATATTGATAGCGATGTGGTCAACTAACTGTTCGAGAGAGATCTGAGATGACAGAGATCTTAAACAGTCGATGTAGTGTTTGTGTGGGGTCAGAGGACAGAATTGGGATGAAGAGATTTGAAGAGATTTCCAGAACCGAGTGTTTAAATATATATCAGCTTCTGTGGCAGAGATGTTCGGATGACTTGTATATCTGTGGCCTCAACTGTTATACTCCATTGACCCCCAATTCCACAAAGAGAGAGAGAATTAAGTAAAGTCGTTCCATGTTTATATAAACAGAACACCCGAACACCATCGGCTCTTTAACCCCCGTCGCGATTGTTTGGGTGAGCCGAGAGCCGAAGATATCATTTATATTGATCATTTAAATCTATTACGAAGCTGTATATCCGTTGTGTTATAAGGATCTGCTCAATATGACCTCTCTTGTTGAGCTTCAAAGGAATTGTGCGTTAGTTGGGCTGCCCGCTATGGAGAATCATGGACATGTTCCCTTGTTGTGAAGGGTCCTCGTTTAAACCTCATTCCAATAACGAATACTAACATACTCTACCTTTAGACATCCTCAACACCATACATTCCGTTCAGACGGCAAATGGTTTTAAGGTTCTTGTTCTCGACGACACTACTGAGTCTCTTATTCTTGATCTTGTCACCAAAAGCGAGCTTCTCAAGCTTGTAGCAGGTATGTGCTACTCCCTCATTATCAGCTCTATCATCAACATGTCTCAAGTACTAACATCTACTCAAAAGCTGTGGAGAAAATAGACAAGCCACGAAACACGTCATCTTTGGAAGCAGTCTACATCCTTGAGCCCTCACGATACTCGGTGAATTGTCTCTTGACAGACTATAAGGTTGTCCCCATCAGATACAGAGCAGCCCATATCTTCTTCCTACCAGGTCTCTCTCCCGACCTGACAAACTTGATAAAAGCCAATAACCAACTCACCAAGACCCTCAAGACCTTTGATGAATTCAAATACGCTATTAATCCAAAAGAGTCATTTGTATTCACCACGAGGAACCCACAAGGACTTCAAATTTTTTACAATGGAGAATGTCATAGTCTCGTCACCAAAGCCATTGCCATAACGGCACACGCTCTCGTCAACTTATGTGTCCTCACAGGAGAATATCCTATCATCAGATACTATGAGCCCAATGAGAACGATGGCTATTTCAATGCTTCCATCCTACCAAAGATGATTGCCACAGAGTTTCAAAATCAGTTAGATGACTACACAAGAGATCACTCTGACTTCCCACCATCATCAACACGACAAAGATCCGTCTTTGTCATCACTGATAGAACAATGGACCTTTTCGCCCCATTGTTACATGAGTTCACATACCAGGCCATGGCTTCTGATATCTCTCCAGATGTTAATGGTGACGTTTACAAATACCAGGCTGAAGATGAACGTGGGAAGAAGATTGACAAAGTAGGTAAGTTGAACGATAAGGATCCAGATTGGCTCTCATTAAGACATTTGCATATTATGGAGGCACAAACACTCTTCAATACCAGGTTTGAAGAGTTTTTGTCCAAGAATGCCATGTTCATTGACAGATCAAAGATCAAAGACACATCAGACCTTGCTATTACCATGGCCCGCATGGATGGATTTGATGAAGAGAGAAGAAGAATTGTGATGCATAAGACGCTCATCGAATCACTTATGCTCTCTAATCATGAAAAGAAACTCGCTGAAATTGCCGAGTACGAACAGAATCTTGCTGATTTAGGTGTTGACATTGATGGTGAGAAAGTCAAGAACTTGGCTGACCAATTGATAGAGTTCCTTGCTAACGACATTTATGACTTCTTTGATAAGATAAGAGTCATTATCCTCTATGGTCTTTACAGAGGAGGACTCATTGAGAAGGATTATATCAAGTTGTTGAACTTTATGGGCATTCTATCACCACACGATATCCAGAACTCGCTATCATATATCAAAAACTTTGAGATCATTGGATTCAAGCTCGTGAAGCCAAACCTAAAGAGTAAATCCATTTTCAAAAGAGACTTTCTCCATGAATGTATCAACGTTGACACCTACAATACATCTCGTTTCCGTCCAAGTATGAACACCGTCATCACCAAGATCATATCCAACACCCTCGAGGACACACTCTTCCCTTACACTAAGGACAAACCGATGGATGAAGAATCAGATATATCACGCACATATTCAACATCCACCACATCTCTTAGAAACCCAAAGCATAAGGCTGCTTGGGCTAGAACTAACACTCAGTTCCAAGCCCCACGTCAGCGTATCTTCTACTTCATTGCCGGAGGCGCTACTGCATCTGAACTACGTACTGCTTATGAGCTCTCTGCCAAGTTTGAAAAAGACGTCATCATCGGTTCTGATGAGATCATTACACCTGTTATGTTCTTGAAACAGGTGCACAACTTGACTGTGCCTAGGGCTAACCTCAATCTTCATATTGATTGGCTTATGAATCGTCCTTCTGAACCACCAAAGGAGCTATTGGAGATGGAAAAGAAAAGGGCACCTGCTCCTTCATCACAACAGCAGCAACAACAGATGCAACAACAGACAAATCCTTCAAATAATGGTGCTACATTTGCTTCCTCTGAAACACCTGCCCAGAAGTCTGGAAAGCGTGATAAATTTAAGAGATTCTTCAAGAGTTGATCAAATAACCGAATGTATACCTCAAAACTTTTAGTCTTACTTGTATGCGTCCCCATCTAGAACGTGATTGTTGTGCTTATATCTTTATTAACATGCTTTGATAATGTGTATATATATATAATACTACAAGCCTGTGTCAGTTGGATGTATCACATAGAGAATGACTCGTCGTAAAGGTCAACTCTCACATTGGCATCCTTAACAACTTCACACACAGCAGCTCTAACTTCATCAACAAACGATACTGGCCCACTGGTGATGAAGCAAGTGGAACCAGTAAGTTCCGTATCCTTGACCAACTGAGATGGACTTGGTCTATGACCCAACATTTGTGGAGATATGCCACCATGTCTTTTCATCAAAGTCATACTCTCTTTACAACAACAATTAGTGTTCTCAACTTCCTCATCGCTAGTGTTGTTCTTCAAATGATCATCTGTTGTCTGATCACCACTTTCTCTAGTTGTGATAACAGTGACTTCAACACCGTTATCGGCAAGGTACTCAAAGTCTTCCTTAAACAGGTTGTAGTACTCTGTATCTCTCACGACCCACAAGAACTTGATAACTTTAGCTCTACCAGTCTTTGCACTTTTTTCAACAAGGTCAACTGCCTGAGCGTAGCATGGAGTGAAACCAACACCAGCGCAGATGAAGACGTACTGCTCATGATTTCTCAAAGTGATTGGAGCACCATATGGACCTTCAGTACATACATCAACGAAGGTTGAATTTCTATTGCGAAGTCTTTCCAACTGGTTCATGATTTTTCTTGTGATGCCCTTGTGACACTTCACGACAACGGCATAACAGTCCTCTTCACCAGCCCTCTTGGACTTCATCACAGAGAACGGATGCGATTGGTAGAATCTCATATTCATGTTTAAGAAGTAAAAGTAGTAGAATGAACCTGGGAAGTATGTGCTGTTGACTGGCTTATCCACGACAACCCTGAGCAAATCCTCATTGAGTCTAGTGATCTTTGCAGTCTTTGCACCACCATTAGCAAGAACAGATAAGAACCTTACAACTCTATCGTAGCACCAGATAACGATGGTAGCGTATAACCATCCCATCCATCCCAAAGTATTACAGTGGAACCACATAGTAACAATCAAAAACACACCAAACAGCTGATGGATAATTAAAAAGAGTTCATAGGTGAGCTCTCTGAACCATGCACCAGCAAAGAAAAGCATCAAGAAGCAGACCGTAGTACCTGCAATTCCCCATTGCCAATAGGCATCCATAGCCCACGCTTTGTAGTCACCTTCTCTTATAGTGTAGTCAGTCCAAACGGCACTATGGATCAGAGCATTGATACACATAGCCCAAGCACTCCATTTGTGATACACCATAAAAGTCTGTATCGAGCTTCCTGTGAGTTTGATGAATGGGTTATTACGAATACCAAAGAAGAATGTTGGTGGGATCAGTGCAAAGGCACCAAGAGCGGTACGATACCCGATAAGATCGAGGAGTTGCCATATGTGGCCATTCATGTATGCGTTGGGGAGCTCGATTTTGTATCCAGTACAACATGCGAGGACAGTGTAGATAGCAAAGAAAGCCAGTACAATGGATTCTTGTGTTGTTGGCATGTGGATTGGGATTATCGAGAAGATGCGGTAGTATGATTTGGAGAGAAGGTTTGGTAGTGTAAATCTTGAACGAATGGTCCTGAAGAAACTTGATGTGTGTTTAGACCTGCTGAGACCAGTGTAGTTGAATACAAAATGACGAGAGAAGTTTAGGATAATGCCACAAACGATAACGAATGTCCAGAAGAAGACATATCCCCATTGATATGCTTGTGATCTCACGACCTGCGCGTAGATGTGGTTAAAGGATTTTTCGTAGTAGGCATACTTGGTTTCGTTGACAGTGATTGGGTGGTGGAGAGTAGTAGTGAGGTCAGTGGATAATGGCTCTTTGATGTAGTTTGTTGCATTTTGCTGATACCATTTCAACACGTCCACGGGCCAGTCGATGTGACCCTTGGAGATACATCTTCCCCGAAGATGTCTATAGGCATGATCAATAAACTCCCGTGAGTTGTTAACACCTTTGGACTCGAGACAGTTGGTGACGGATCCAACCCAGTCAACGTTGTGACATCGACATGAGTAAGCTTTGGCTCCTTGACCTGTGGAGTTACACCCCCAGTCGTAGTCTTTCATTGTGTAGATACATTGGGTCGCCAAGATAGAGTCGATGATGACGAGGGCCTGTACTGAGGACACCAGTGCCAGCAGGCAGCCGATCAGTGACACGTATCTCATTGTTGGAGCCCGTACGAGTGAGTGGTACTGTAAAAACTCAGGCAGGGTCCTTGATTGGAGATCTTGGGTCCTTTTCAAAGAAGTTTATAGTCTCGATGATAAATTGCTCAACTGCATGAGGAGCATTGGCGATATGTTAGAAGCCAAGGTGATTGGGCGGGTAAAAGAGCTCATGGCGAGCAAATTATTCTTCTTCTAGGGCTCATGGTCAAAGATTTTAATCGTCCAAGTATCATTGGATAAAGAGAAAGTCTTTTTCAAGTAGATCAGATGAGAGAGAGAAATAGTTATGTTTCTATGGCAACAAGATCTAAAATGAAAAAAAAAATTAAGCCGGTAGGGGCACTTCTCTTCTCAAAGTTGAATAACGCGAGATTAAAGACTTATCTCTATTTCTATGACATCTTCATTGATCTATCATCTTTCATTATGAAGGTTGTTGCTCTCGTGTCTGGTGGTAAGGACTCATGTTTTAACATCCTTCATTGTCTTGCCAATGGTCATGACCTCGTTGCACTTGCAAATTTGAGGCCAAAGGACCATCATGTCCAAGAGCTCGACTCCTTCATGTTTCAAACTGTTGGTCACGATGCCCTACAGTTCTACGAAGAGTGTGTTGGTGTGCCCATGTACCGTGGAGACATTACAGGTACCTCTAAGAACCAGCAACTTGACTATAGACGCACTGAACAAGATGAGATTGAAGATCTGTTCCTACTGCTTAAGACTGTGAAGGACAAGCATCCTGAAGTTGATGCTGTCTCAGTTGGTGCGATCTTGTCATCATACCAACGAACACGGGTGGAAGACGTGTGCAATCGACTTGGCCTCACATCTCTGGCTTTCTTATGGCAAAGAGATCAACTTGAGCTCATGACAGAGATGGTTGAGTCCGCGATGGATGCTAGACTGATCAAAGTGGCCGCAGTGGGGCTCAATGAGTCTCATTTGGGTAAAAGCTTGAAAGAAGTCTACTCTACGCTGCTGAGGTTAAATCAAAGATTTGAAGTTCACATATGTGGAGAAGGTGGTGAGTTTGAAAGTTTAGTTCTCGATGCCCCATTCTTTGTTAAAAAGCTCGAAATTGTGGAGGCGGAGAGTATAGTCTCAAACGACCAGGTTGCCTATCTCAAACCAATTGTTAAAGTTGTGGAGAAAGTTGAAAGTGATGGTGAGTTCCACAGTGTTCATGAATCCGATGTTGATTGGTCCAAGTTCCTTCCAAAGAGATCCGGTCTTTTGAGACCAAAGTTCAAGGAGATTTATGATGCTCTTGACGGTAATGTGAAACCTTCACCAGTCATGGAGATCAACTCGCTTCAGTTCACTTCCGATGTTCCACAATGCATTAAGACAGTTTTTAACAAGCTCTTCATCTCCAACCTGAAAAGTTCAAAGTCTACAGTTGAAGAACAAGTTGTTGATGTTTTCACTCAACTAAATACCATTTTGGAAAAGCACTCCATCGATACATCACATATCCAACACTCTACTCTCCTTATCAAGTCCATGTCCAACTTTGCCAAGATCAACTCCATCTACGTTCAATCATTCACACAACCTCTCCCACCATCGCGTGTTTGTGTCCAAACTGTGCTGCCATCACACTGTGAACTTCAACTCTCCGTCGTGGCACTTCTTGATGCCAGCAAGAAAACAGGCTTACACGTCCAAGGTCGTAGTTATTGGGCACCAGCTAACATTGGACCATACTCCCAGACTGTTATTGATGAGAATCTGACAGCGTCACTAAGTGGACAGATCCCACTAATTCCAGCATCAATGGATCTAAGCAAAGAGTCTGGGTTGTTCAACGCTGTATTGTCTCTCCAACATTACGATAACGTTAAGGAAGTCGTTGGTTGTACAAATCAGCTATCGGCTGTCTCATTTATCAAAGACCAATGTCTCGTGAGTGCCGTTGCTAAGACATGGGAAGAGTATAGTGATCTTGATAGTGAGGTTACCCCACATAATTCGCTTATCATTGTTCAGGTTGAGGAGTTACCTAGAGGTGCTGATACCGAATGGGGTGGATTGGCTTATAAGAAGATGACATCACTTTATGATGATGATGAAAGCGACGATGAAGATGATGCAAAGGTATCCGTTGTGGATAAACTGAACATTCAAAACTCGGTCTACAGAGGGAACAATGGAGAGATTGTGTCAAACCTCGCATTTACGCAGATGGAGCTTGAACAGTTTGAGTTCTCCCTTGATTGTCATTACACAGTGTACACAACACCTGACCTGGTCAAGTCTCTCCCTGGAAATGTCTCCATCGATATCATTCCAGTATTATCTGTGTGGAATTACCTTGGTCAGCGTAAAGCGTACGGTGTTGTTGTGCGTTGTTGAGTTCTAATGTATGTGTATTCTGCCCTAATGTCATCCACGTGACCGAACTAATAAAGTGTAACCGCGAACCCTAACAGTCCCAACTACATTGCTGTGGGAACGCCCATGTGGCCCTATCAGGCATGAAAAACCCAGACATCACCAACAGATAACAAACACTGACTGTCGCGCACAGAGCTGGCGGGCGCGCACTGAAAAATAAAGCTTTGGAACAAGCGCGCGGAAAGTTCGCGAAAAACAAAAAACCAAGCTGGTTCGCGCCACACAGCCCAGGACGCGGAGCCTTTTTTCCACACCAAAAGAATAGATGAAACCAAAATCACCACTCACAAAAGTGTAAAGGGAGTTTGTTCGCCAACGCCTAAAACTAAAAACAAATAACAATGTCCGCTACCCAGGCCCCAAAGTGGTACCCAGCTGAGGACCTCCCAGTCCCAAAGAAGACCAGAAAGACCCAGCGTGCCCAGAAGCTTAGAGCTTCTTTGGTTCCAGGTACTGTGCTCATCCTCCTCGCTGGTCGCTTCAGAGGTAAGAGAGTTGTTTACTTGAAGCAGCTTAAGGACAACACTCTCTTGGTTTCTGGTCCATTCAAGGTTAACGGTGTTCCATTGAGAAGAGTCAACGCTAGATATGTTATCGCTACTTCTACCAAGATTGACGTTTCTTCTGTCGATGTTGCCAAGTTTGACGTTGAGTACTTTGCCCGTGAGAAGTCTTCTAAGAAGACCAAGTCTGAGGCTGAGTTCTTCGGCGAGCAGCAGCCAAAGAAGGAGATCAAGGAGGAGCGTGTCGCTGATCAGAAGTCTGTTGACAAGCAGCTCATTGCTGAGATCAAGAAGACTCCAATCTTGAAGGAGTACCTCTCTGCCACTTTCTCCCTTAAGAACGGTGACAGACCACACTTGATGAAGTTCTAAGTCACTTATCTCCTCCATCAAGCACGATCACAACTATATCCACCTCTCTCTTTCTCTCTCCAGTTTTCCATTATATCCCACTGTTCCATTGCATTTCACATCCATCCCCGTACACTAGACCTAAAGAGTCTATACAAAAATCTACAGAAGGGAGGTTCTTTGCCTACTCTCTTCCGCACACAACTTTACAAAAGGCGCATTGAAGGTAATGGTTATTTATGTACAACTAGGTTTTCATTTTCATCGTTCATAAAACAACAAAAAAATGTTAAAAAAGTAAGTCTTAAGTGTAGAATCGAACTGGTGATAGTGGTGTCTGAGATGACACATTATACATAGAAGGTCTAGGTCATATAGAGACTTAGTATAAGCTTATGAATCTCTAATATCTCCGACTGAATGTATATAGTCATTGTGTTAGATTCCAGAAGCTAAAGATTTATAATGAAGTGTGGCGATGGAAGTGTCTTTGTAAGCGAACCCCCCGCGTGATAGGCTGCGTGACGCCCCCAATTGCGCAAGTATAAAAAGCAGACATTGATCCCGCCCACGGGTGTTATTTCACTTAAAGAGAACCTCCAACTATCAATACAACAGTACAAACAAGTTAACAAAATGGCCATTGAAGTTGGAAAACCATTCCCAGAGGGATTCGCCTTCTCTTACGTTCCATACGACGAAGAGGATCAAAAGAACAAACTCTCTTGTAAGATCCCAATCCTCTTCAAGCTCACCCCTGAGAAACTCGCTGGTCAAAAGATTGTCATCACTTCTGCTCCAGGTGCCTTCACCCCAACATGTACTCTTTCACATATCCCTGGTTACATCTCCAAGGCTGATGAATTTGCCAGTAAGGGAGCTAAGGTGTTTGTCATCACTCAGGACTCTGCCTTTGTCAACGCTGCCTGGGGTAAGCTCCTCGGTCAGAAACCACCAATTGAGTTTGCCTCCGATACAGCTGCTGCCTTCTCTAAACACATTGGTTGGATTATTCAAAAGGGTGATGTCACTTTGACTGGTAGATACACCATTATCGTTGAGGATGGTATTGTCACTTACGCTGAGATTGAAAAGGGTGGTGATGTTACTGTCTCATCTGCTGATGCTGCTCTCGCCAAGTTGTAAGTTTAAACACTTGGGAGATAGCTTATATCTCTTCTTTATAGGAACACTTGACTTCGTATAATATAACCGTTTTAATAGAGACAATTAGCATAAACATTAACATTAGTATAAACAACATGTCTTTGTAAAAGACCCTATCCGGTCATCTCCGCGCCCCTTTTCTTTATCACGAAAAAAGGTGGAGAAACCCAGTTCTCTGTTAGTGGGTGGAGCCACTACATCTACTAATGAACAGATAGGGAACAAACACAATACTACAATCATGACCGAACCATTTGACCCTTCAATTAAAGACATCCTTCCACATGAGAAGATGTACAACATCCAAATTGGAACTGAAAGGTTCACATTGAGGTGAGTGTGATATTTGTCATCTATCATCTGTCATTATCATCATCATGAAACAAAACTAACATATATTAGTGGTGCCTCTTTATCATATGATGCTCCTTCCTATTTCACAAACTACTTCTCCCAAGAGGGGAACGCAGAGAAGACACTATACATTGATCGTTCCCCTGATGTGTTCCGTCTCATTTATAGTCATCTTCAAGGTTACTATCTCCAAATTGATGACCCAGACACATATACCAAAGTGTTTATCGACTCCTTGTATTATAACCTACCACGGTTACGTGCATTGATCCTAAACTCTGAATACTATTTCGCCAACATTGGAGGAACTCCTTTCAAGATTCCTAAACAGTTCCTTTCTGGACCGGGCAATACACCAAATTTCTTCACAATTGGTAGTGAAGTGATATACAAGGATATTTCAGATGTTATCTTCAATATGAATTGGATTCGTCCACCACCACAAGCCGCTACAACGTTAAACAGATGTGATGTCCTCTTTAAGGAACTCATGCTTGCATTACAAGGTGTTGATATCAAGTTTAGATCTGAGGATCATAGACGTGCTTTAATCCGTGAGGCTAGATATTATCGATTTAATGGTCTAGTGCAGAAATTGGTTAAACACAAGATCTCATATAATCCATTCACAAGAAGAGAAGAGATCATTATGGGGTTGGAATACTTGGATCCAAAGGGGATCACTTTATCTGAACCTGAGTCGCCAGTGTTGTATCAAAGACCATTTGTTGATGATAAACCAAGACCATTGGTAATTCAAATTGATGATCCAGAGATTGAAGTTCCAACTATTGGGAAGGTCAATGGACATGACAAGACTGGTAAGTTATTGGCCAAATTATTTAAGGCTTATGGTGATTTCATAGAAGACGGTGAATGCGTGTTCGACTTGATTTTATCACCGGGAGTGTTGCCTCTTAACCTTGGTAAGCTTACACTGTTGAGATGCTTAATTGCTCCTATTGTGATCGAGGGCTTCAATCGCCGTCCAACATTGGGTATGAAAGTGTTGAAGGCTGATGTCGCAGTGAATGAACAGGACCTGTACAAGGACACTAAATTCCTATGATGCTGAGTCAAGAAGGTCCAGATCCATATTTCTTTAGAGAATCATGAGGCTAGAACCATCTAAGAATATATCAAAGGTACATGATGAGGCTCAATGGGTTATCACAGGGCTTGTGGAGGTGTTCTTTTTCAATCTATGAATTTGTGTAGCCTGATAACACAGGCTCGATCTATTTACGTACTAAGTGTAAGATGAGGGTTAACATCTCGATACAACAATAGGATCTAGGGTCTCGACACGCCTTCAATGCCTAATCCTATCCCTCTAGAACAGTTTAATCAAAATGATCCACTGCCTAATGATGGCAGAAACCCCGGAACCGCAGGTAAGAGCCGACCGCTTGCCCTTTCCCTTTTTGGACATTAAAGGTTATTTCTTACTAAGCAACCAGAAGAGTCCGAAAATGGCGGAACAGAAAAAAAAAAAATTAAACTCGCGTCCTTGCTCGTGATAGGCGCTTTTCTCCGGGCGCCTCTCTGCCGTCATTGCCTTTTACCAGAAGTCTGAAACCTATGCAAAGCAAGTGAGATTAAACACTCATGTTTTGGTCATTCACAAGGATGTTTGCTCCTCTCACACATCATGTACTCTTAGCAATAGTCATTAGTTACCCCCTAAGCTTAGGAGTTTAGAACCTCGGCACTAACCAAACGCCCGAGGCTCGGAACAACAACCAATCATTAGAGTTTAAAATCGCGTGACTGTTTTCTTAACTTAATCGGTTCGTTGCCCCAGTGATAAAGCGGCCGTGACGGTAAGTGGTAAACAACATTCCTTCGACGGTCGACATCTTCCGATATACTCGACACCGCCTCGGTGGCAATGTTACGAGTGGTTTCCATCGGAGCAACCAACAAAAAAAAACATCAGTTGTTGAATGGTGAGATCAGATACTACAATTTTACAAAACTACAAGCATAATAGCTGTTTACTCCAATCCGAAATTAAGCGTTAGACATAAATAGTAGTGGTATCAACAGCGACTAGGTGCTAAGCATCTTAGAAGAGCAAAGCAACACCGGCAGCGAGAGCGGCAACGGCTGGGACAGCCTTGACAGCACCAGCCTCGAAGGTGGAGATCTCAGCGGTGGTAGCGTTGTGAGCAATGGTGGAGGTGAGCTGCTCAGTGGCGGTAGAGGTAACATCCTCAGAGGTCAATGGGCAGTAAGTGGTGTACTCAGTAACGACACCAGAAGAGGTGACGGTAACAACGGTAAGACCAGTGGTGACTGGAACCTCGGTACACTTGTTCTCCTCACAAGAAGTGATGGTGACAACAGTGGTGGAGTTGGAGAAGTCAACAACGGTGGTAGCGTTGGAGTAAGCAGCGGAGGCAACAGAGGCAGCAGCGGCGGCGAGGACGACCTTGGAGAACATTGTGATATAAGCGAACGTAGAGTAGTTGGTGGGTACGGAAAGAAGAAAATTAAAAGTTGTCGAAGATGTGTAAGAAAAATGTGCGGGACCGCTGGCTTTATACTTTTTTCTGAGCCTCAAGCGTCGCCCACTCGGCGGATGACTTGTTTACATTTTTTTTAGGCTTTTTTCTCTCTTTTCTTTTGGCGCATCTTTTGCTCAGAAAAACGCAAGGATCTGCGCATCCCAAGGTGGCGCGTATACCAGATTGGGGCGCAGCACTACCGCTTTTGGACACCCAACCCGTACACCAGCGCCAAATACGTCCCCCTTTCGCCAGGAATGTGCGTCAAGATGCAGCAGCAACGCGCACAAAAACTGAACAACCGCTGCTATTTTTACGCTGAACCTCCTGATTAGGGACGCGGGACGGTGGGACGGTGGGACAGTCGGACCCAGTTAGGTGGGCGAAGGCGAAAAGGGCCCACTCCCCCAAGGGCCGCTCCGTAAGGGATGTTTGTTTTGTTACAACCAACCAACCAAATATGCAGGCCCTTGTGCCGCAACTCCTTGTTTTCTAGCTAGCTTGTATATAGACCCATTGCTATAGTTTAGGGCCCCATCGGATCTCTTTGTATCCGACTCTCCGTCGCTCTGTCTATCTCTCTTTACCTCGGGACATCCGTACAACCCGGCATTTTCTATAAGAGATAACAGCACCAGCTTAACACTAGTAGCAATTACAATCACAGACACACCCTTACCTGTCACATTGATCTGATTGATTTGTGGTTGGCTTCGCCTATGCAAAGCTCACAGTCATTTTGGAGATTTTAGCCAAGATTAGCCAGCCAGGAACCACCTTTCAAAAGGTTTCTACCCGTTTTTTTGGATGCATTCATGTTTGGAGGCTGGTCATCATAGATAAGACTTCATGCTTTTTGCACAATTCATCTTATCATTGCGGTAGTTTCCACCATATGACTCAAGAAAATAACTAATGGCGCCTCACGAATAGCCAGCCCTATGCAGAGGCAGGCACAGAGAACAAGCGAATAAAGACAAGGGATCACACACAGCTTGAAGCACAAACACCCAGCCTACTCTTCTTCAATTCTCGAGTTTCATCTGTCTTCTGTACAGTCCCAGTCCCATAGCGGATCGTATTAGTCAATCTACAGGTATTGAAATTCAAAGCCCAGGGGTTTTCCTGTCATCAAAGCCGAGGCTGACGTCTCAAGACGTGCAAGAATAGGAAAAAAAGCCCAATTGTTCCCCCATCTCGCGGGGAACATTGCCCTTGCGCTATGTACACCCACATGTTTTCTTTGCAACGGTAAAAGCAAAGGAAGGTCTAGTTTAAGCATAAATCTGAAAACCCTTATTTGAGGAGTCAGGAGGATAAACCATAACATATGAGTTCTAGCATAAGGGTTATTGAGCATGAAGGGTGGCCCCCTTGTTATCACAACCTCGGCATGACCCCAGAGTAGCTCACATCACACCTAGAATTTGCACAGCTGGGCCTACAGGGCACTGACCTCCGGTTAAGGAGCCTATCAAACAAGGGCTTCTGACTAGTTCACCAGCCACACGCACACACGCGCGCGCCACTGAGTATTTATACGTGATGAGAGTTGCGCTACCCTCGCGTAATTTTGAAACCGTGATGGGAATTATTAGTCCCGTTACCACATCCTTTAACATTTCATCCCTCTATCGGATGATAGTACTGTAAAAAGAGGGCTGCTTTTTAGACCTCTTTCACTTCATAACTCTGTGTAAACAAGCATCGTTGGAGATCAACTATGGGGTTAAGTCCAAGACGTCAAACCCCTGGCATAGCCCAAAAGCCGCAAATCTCATCGGGACAATTAAGAAAGTATGCAAGACTGCAATCCAGCATAGACTCATGACTGGTCACATCTCACCGCGTTCCACAAGTCTGTTTTTTTTTGTTTACATCTTTGTATTTACAAATTGCCCCTTACGCGTTAGTAATGTTTTGGTTTTTTTCACCTTCTATTGACCCCCTTCAAAGCTGTCGTGTTGCATAATCTTCGCGACTTTTGGCAAAAAAAAAAATTCCTAATTAGGTAATTCGTAAACAAAAGGGTTTCATGAACGGATCTCTACACGTATGATATGTACGTTTGTTTTTGTTTAGTTGTATTTATTTGTTTGTTTATACCTTGTGCTTTACTTTACTTTGCTCCACTTTGCTCTGCAACCGGGGAAAGTATTGTCAGAGATGTCTGCAAACGTCATAAACAGATAGTATCTCAAGTTCATGGGGCTTAATGTCCTGGTCTAGAATTTTTATCCTATATCATATATACGCGGAAGGGGGTTGGATGGGGTGGGCGAGACGGCTAGTGTCAGAATGTTAAGACCACTCCGATTATCTTGTATCATGTCGTATGAGTTGAAAGTATAGAACGTCTTTTACGTTTGTAGGTCCCGCTCCGCACGTGTCTGTAGTTATCAGCTCGTTTCATAGCAAGCGTTGTCATGAATCACACCACAATTGTGTAGCTTGTGGTGACATCAATCCGGGTTGTTGCCGATCATTACTCAAATGTGTAACATACTATTCTGTAAAGCAGACTTGCTTATCTATTCATGCCTTATGGAATGGACCCCAAATGACTGGATCAAAAGATTGATCAGATAAACATGACATAACATAGACGTAGACTGAGTACTAGCCAGATCACTATTCAATGAAATTTATACCTCTCTGTAGTTACATCTAGGCTCATAAAGACTCCCACTAAAGTAGCTCGTTATAATTTGGTATAGCATCATGGATGGGGCAGTCAAAAAACCACACCCGAACATCCCCCTATAAAAACTAAACCCGGACACCAAACCCGGACACCCTTTTTATACTTTACTAGATAGTTAAAATATTGGCTATACAAGGTAAAATGCAGCTTTAACTTTGTACAAAGCATTAGAAAAATTGAACAAGCAAATTGCAATGAATTTACTGCCAAATTTATACCTGGTTTGATGAGTAAAAGAGGTGTTTAGGACATCTTGTAAGATATTTGCATATCAAATTAAGAGGATGATATCCTCTTTTTTCATCAAACTACTCTTTTTTAAATTATTGCCGAAACATGAGAATTCTGATATCTCAAATATATCAAAAAATACTAGATTTTTATATCTACATGATCTAGTAGTATCAAGTTATTTAAGGAAGGAATAAGTGTTCAAAGAGTAAATTGTTTATCTTGGTGCTAAAGCGCCAACGGGCGCGCACTCTGCGCGAGGGGTATATAACCTATACTAACCACATTTTACTGATAAACGGTGATACTAATAGTGCAGAAAGAAGCGATTTACCATTGAGTCCATATGTATAATAGTGATAGAAAACTCTAGAACCCACTTCACCAATTACTCAACTTTTGCTCTTCTCACTGCCATGACATCATCGCCTTCCCCCCCTGAAGATGTATATCAAGAGGTCATGAATACACACAGCGTCGCCTAAAAATCTTATTGCTGCAATATCTTAGAGCCCAAGGAAATTAATAGACCGCACATGACTTGTACGTCTACCTTTGTTCGTCATTAATCTCAGCTTAATCTCTGTTGTTTCGTAAGAGACCCCCCGCATAATGATAACGGGTGGTCGGTCCCTCCAGACATCCAAGCGAGATTGCTCGTGGAAAACTAAAAAAAGGCGTCCAAGTTGGACGAACGAATCCCACGGATAACAAACCACAAGTGGTCTTAAGGACAAACACCAGTACATCAGTACCATCTTTGGCTCATCTCTATCATCACTAATTATAAGGACAACCCATACACTCCCTTGAGACACTTTGCCGCCGGCTGCCGTTCCCATATTGTCAGCACTACCCATTAGCCGCCGACACAGGTAAACACATACACACATACACACACACACACACCGCTAGATTCCAATGTCACAAGAGGAGTTTGTGAGGTACGTATAACCTTTATCAAGTGTTCTACTTCACCTAGAACCATGTGCTAACAATGATAATCACAGAACTCAGATCTTTGGTACGGTCTTTGAGATCACGAACCGTTATACAGAGCTCAACCCTGTTGGGATGGGTGCCTTTGGTCTTGTCTGTTCTGCAAAGGATAAGCTGACAGAGCAGAATGTTGCCATTAAGAAGATCATGAAGCCATTTTCGACACCGGTACTGGCCAAGAGAACTTACAGAGAGCTCAAATTGCTTAAACACCTTAGACACGAGAACTTGATCACACTCGAAGATATCTTTTTGTCGCCACTGGAGGATATATACTTTGTTACAGAGCTTCAAGGTACAGACTTGCATAAGTTACTCACATCTAGACCATTGGAGAAACAGTTTATTCAGTATTTCCTTTATCAGATCCTTAGAGGTTTGAAATACGTTCACTCAGCCGGTGTTATTCACAGAGACTTGAAGCCATCAAACATCCTCATTAACGAAAACTGTGATTTGAAGATCTGTGACTTTGGCCTGGCAAGAGTGCAAGACCCACAGATGACCGGTTATGTCTCTACAAGATACTATAGAGCCCCCGAGATTATGTTGACATGGCAAAAATATGACGTGAAGGTTGATATTTGGTCCGCAGGTTGTATCTTTGCCGAGATGATCGAGGGGAAGCCACTCTTCCCTGGTAAGGATCATGTTCATCAATTCTCCATCATCACAGAACTTCTCGGAACACCACCAGCAGATGTCATTGACACTATTGCCTCCGAGAACACTTTGAGATTCGTCAAGTCCTTGCCTCAGAGAGATCCAATCCCACTTAGTGAGAGATTCAACGGAATAGAACCAGAAGCTATCGATCTCCTCGACAAGATGCTTGTTTTTGATCCAAGAAAGAGAGTCAATGCCTCTGATGTATTGTCTCACCCATACTTGGCCCCATACCATGACCCTAGTGATGAACCAGTCGCTGAGGAGAAGTTTGACTGGAGTTTCAACGACGCTGATTTGCCAATAGATACATGGAGAGTAATGATGTATTCTGAGATCCTCGACTTCCATCAAGTTGATAATGCCATGCAGTGATTACCTTTTTCACTTCTTTTTCTTCGCCACCATGACATGACAATCAATCCCCTTTTGCCTCACAGATGATCCTTTCTACAGTCAATCTTGTTAATGTAAACTACACCACAACAAACGTTTGTTTTTAACCAATTAGTTCTAATGAATTCCAAAATTATTTCTTTTATACAGAGAAGACCTTCTTTTACTTGTCTTCATCAATGACACCACTGTCTTTACCGGCATTGACCAATGCATAGAAAATACTGTCCTTGTTCTTCAACAAATTCTCAGGTGTATCAAACTCCTTGACAGTACCCTTATCGAGAACAATGATTCTATCACTGTCCATGATCGTGTTCAATCTGTGAGCAATGGTTAGGATAGTTCTGTCCTTAAATGACTTTCTAATGGTCTCTTGAACAATCTCATCAGTCTCAACATCAACAGCAGCAGTTGCCTCATCTAACACCAAGATGGAAGATGGAATCAACAAAGCTCTAGCAAGACACATCAATTGTCTCTGACCAACAGACAAGTTCGAACCTCCTTCACTCAACATCACATCAAGACCTTCATTGGTGTCACTCATAGCGATGACGTGCTGCTTCAAATGAGAAAGCTCAAGAGCGTTCCAAATCTCCTCATCAGTATACTGATTTGTTGGGTCAATGTTGTCACGGATAGTACCTTCAAACACTTGCGAGTCTTGTGGAATGATGGAAAGTTTGTGTCTCAAATCCTCTAAACCGACAGTGTTGGTTGGAACACCATCAATAAGAATCTCACCAGAAGCAGCCTCAATGATTCTATAGAGAGCCAATGTCAAAGAGGACTTACCAGCACCTGTTCTTCCAACAATACCAATCTTCTCCTTTGGATTGATCTTAATATTGATGTTCTTCAATACCAAGTCAAGACCCTCTCTGTATCTGGTAGAGTAGTCCTTGAAGACAATCTCACCCTTCTCTGGCCAAGAAGCTGCCGGTCTTGGTTCAATAATCTCAGCAGCCTCTGGTTCCAATCTACTATACTCGTTAACTCTCTCAACAGCAACAATGTTGGTCTCAACTTCAACTGTCATTCTGACAATCCAGTTAAGGGCCTGTGTGATTTGCAAGGAGTAAGACACAGACAAACCGACAAGACCAGATGTGATACTACCATACTTCAAAGTGAAGATCGATGAAGCAGCAGCTCCCAAAATAATCAATGAACCCAAGAACTCCAATCTGACAGCCAACCAACGGTTGGTGTTGACACTTGGGAAGTAGGCACTCATGTTGTTATCGACACGGGACTGGTTGATGTGCTCGAATCTCTTCTCTTGGGAGAATCCACGAATGGTGGAAGTACCGGCAAGAGTCTCCTGGAAGTGTGCATAAATTGGAGATCTAGTGACAGAGTCCAATCTTCTCAACTCTCTCGAAGTCATCATGTAATACTTCTGGTAGAGGAGGTAGACAAACAACAAGGGAACCACCATGAATGTGAATTGCCATGTGGAGTAACAGATAACGATGATAGTAAGTGTAACCTTAACAACGTTAGAAATGAAACCATTGAAAGTTCTGGCAAGAATCTCATCAATCTTGTAGATATCGTTAGAGAATCTGTTCAGAATACGACCAATTGGTGTAGTCTCGAAGAACTGCATAGGTGCTCTGAGAACACTGTCAACCATGTTGGAGTGCAAGACAATAGAAGCCTGAATGGAACAGAACTGCCACAAGATGATAGACTGCAACAAGACAGCACCGGAAATGAGAAGACCAATACCAAAGTAACCACCTAAGTAGAAGAATGGAGTGATGTTGTAACCATACTTGGTGTTAACTTCAGACCAATGCTTCAACCAAACACTGGAAACAACCTGCAACATCTGTGGTGCAAAGACAAACACAAGGAAGAGCATCACGTACTTTGGATTACAGGCCTTAGCATACTCAGTGTAAATACTCCATTTGACCTTACCCTGCTCACGATGCTCCTTACGCCCATCACTACTATCATCTTGACCGAATCTCAAAGATCTGAGAGTGGAGACAGATGCTCTTCTCAAAGACAAGGCATCAAACGTAGACTCAGTGCTGTTCTCATCGGAAACCAAATCTTCAACATTGATATTCTCTTCCTTTACATCTGGAGATTCGACCTTCTTAGAGCCATACTCAGAGATCAACTGGTTCAAAACAGAGTCCTTGACACTCATGACTTCATCGTAGGTACCCTGCTGGGTGATAGCACCATCTTGCATGAGTGTGATGTTGTTGGCAATGGACAAAACAGAGATCTTGTTAGTTGCAAGAATCTTTGCCTTGGATCCTAACAAACCCTTATCAGACAAAACATGATCAGTAAGGTGCTTACCAACGTGCTCATCAACAGCAGCAAGAGGATCATCCATCAAGTAGACATCAGCACGAGAGTAGACAGCTCTAGCGAGGGAAATTCTGGCCTTTTGACCACCAGACAAAGAGATACCCTTCTCACCGACAAGTGTTTCATCACCATCTTTCAAGGTTGCAAAATCAATAGTCAAAGCACAAGCCTTAATGGTCTTATCGTAGAACTCTGGATCGTACTTGTGACCAAACAGAATGTTCTCCTTAACAGTTCCATTCATGATCCATGGGATCTGACTGACATAGGCAACATTACCATGAATAGTGACGGAACCATCAATTCTGTTCAAATCACCAAGAATCGATTGGATCAAGGCAGACTTACCAGAGCCGACTCTACCAACGATACAAGTCAATTCACCCTTCTTAGCAACAAAGTTAACCTTAGACAGGGCAACCTTGTACTCTGGCTTACGCTGCCACAAGAAAGTACCATCGTTGACCTCGACGGAGATATCACCCTTTTTAGAGGCTTTTTCAACGTAGGTGACGGCATCTGGCTGCAACTCTTCGGCAGTGAGGAAGTTAACGAGACGGCCGATGGCAACCTGGGCCTCAACGAAGGAAGTGAGAGCCATTGGAACAGTAGCAAGTGGGAAGGACAACAAGTTGAACAAAGTCAAAGCTGGGAAGACCATATCTGTGGTCAATGGAGCATCCTGTGTCCAGACGTAGACACCAAAAGTGGCACAAGAGACAAAGAAGGAGGACATGTTGAATTGGAAAGAAAGATAGGCCTGAACCTTGTTCATTTGTTTCATGGTCATCAACTCCTTGTCATTTCTGACATGGTTGAGCTTCTCCTTGTATGGCTTTTCCCAACCGTAAAGTTTGAGGGACTTGATGTTGTTTAGGATTTCACCAATGATTCTTGTTCTTTCATCCTTGTTTTTCATCTGTTTCTTCTGCAAAGTCTTCATGTATCTCATAACCATGGAGTTGAGTGGAATCAAAATAACCATGATGAAGACACCAATCCACATACTGTTTCCGAGGAGGCCATGCAAGGAGATAAGACACAAGATGATCTGGAATGGACCAGACCAAATCAAAGAACCGACATTTGCAAGGTCTTGAAGTCTCTGGGTGTCAACGGACATCAAGTTGACAATGTCACCACTTGCCTTTTCACCTCTAGCTTCACTAGAGAGTTTCAATGACTTTTTGTAGATGGTAGCGGTCAAGGAGGATTTGATGTTCATACCAACGTTGAAGATGAGCCAGAAGTACTGGTGCAAGCAGGCAGTTTGAATGATGGAGATCAAGAACATGAAGATAACAATCATGGTACCCTTAGCCAAGCTCTCTGGTGAATCAGAGTTGTACTTATCAACGAACTTGATGAGAAGTTTAAGCATTTGTGGCTGCGTGAACTGGAGTATATCCTGGATAGCTTTGAAAAAGGCACCAGCCAAGACGGAAGGACCAAAAGTTTCAAGGAGAGCCCAACCTAAGGATGGAGTACTAGACTTGTCTACTCTTTTTCTCCAATTCTTACCAAACACTTCAGAGATGTAACCGGATTTGAATTCCCTAGGGAGAGGTGGTAGATCATCTTCAGTGAGGAATGTTTGATATCCGAGCTTCATCAATGGTGTCATCCATGAGAATGTGAGTCTAGCAAAGACATCAGCGGTATCGAATGGGTTTACTTTCTCAACGGTCTGATAAGTCTGTGGTTTGACTGGAAGCCATGTGGCGAGGAGAAGGAGGATAGTGTTGATGAATGTGAAAGTAGAGAGGATGAAGTAGTCATCGTCGTACTGTTTTCTCCAGACCAAGTTGAGCATTTTGAAGAAGCCAGCACCCGCTGAGAAGAGGATAAAGAGCAAGAGATTACCTGAAGTGATCTTGTTATATCTGTAGTCAAAATGCTGCAAGGTTACACCGACGATGAAGGCGATGGACTGTAGCACAGGCTGGATGAACTTGACATTCTTAAGAGTACCATTGGATTCTCCATAGACATTAATGGCGGTGATGATGGCGAGTGCAAGTTGGAAAAGAGTGAGGATGAATCTAAGGTAGTATGCGTAGTTCTTTCTGTATGGTGTAGCTTGTCTCTTTGAATGATAGATCTTACGAAGCTCAGAGAAGCCTCTCCATATGAAGATGGTATTAATGAGAGTGAAGAGGCCACCATTGATGAAACACAAAGTGAAATCGTCAAACTCCGGACTAATAGGTCCCCAGCCATTCTCATCTTGACAGAACGACGAACAAGTGGCATTCACTGGAACCGAAACATTCCCAGTGGCAATTGAAAGAGAGTCGTCATTGAGTGGCGAGGAAACGGCGGATGAGGCCATTTGTTCCCATAGGGAATCTCGCAGTCGGCTGACCACTGCCTGATTGATTAACTGGAAACTCATTACAACAAGCGAGGGCTCCAGAGATTAACGAGGGAATAGACCAGGGTACTAGAAGATGATCAGAGATGAGAGGAAAGAGATACAAATAACTCCGAGAGAAAAATTTATCACTGCTTTGCGGATATTTGAGGAAAGCGCGAATAGAGAAACTAAAGATTACTAAAAAGGGAACTAACTCCGGATGTGTTGTAAATGTCCTTTACAACTACTTGAATTGTGTCTATATTGTGCCCATTGGAAGGATTAGGATCTGTATTTGTAATATCAAAGGAAAGATCAACATTTCCGCTTTCGAGGGAGTCTTCGGAGCCTTGGCTCTAAATTTTATTGCCGATCTGCGATACTTTCGGGATTAGCGGTCGGTGTTAGCGCACCCGTAATCTCCACTGAGTTGTTCTTTGATAACTTATATAAGACTGTGTTTCCCGTTCATTGATTGATTCGAGAGTATTCAAGGATGTTAACTCTCAACATCAATTGAGTTCAACTAGATACTCGCTTGGTTCATACACAAAAGAAAGAGGATCTCCAATATGTCATCAACTACAGCTACAACTACAACTACCACTTCCGATCTCCCAATCGTTCCATGGAGTAGACTCGGATCATCTGGTCTTAAAGTTTCCCAATTCATCATTGGATGTATGCAGTATGGTTCAAAAGACTGGTCCTCATGGGTTGAAGATGATGAGGAGAAAGTGTTTGAGATCTTGAAGAGAGCTTATGATCATGGTATCAGAACTTTTGACACTGCTGATGTTTACTCTAATGGTTATTCTGAAGTGTTGCTTGGTAAATTCTTGAAGAAGTACAACATCAAGAGAGACAAAGTTGTCATTATGACCAAGTGTCGCTTTGCAATGGATGATGACTATGGTTCAGGTTTCATGTTTGTTAGTATCCCACAACTACCAAAGAATAAGCAGATTGATTTTGAAAACTCTCAAGGTTTAACTAGAAAGCACATTATGGACGCTATTGAAGGATCTATGAAGAGATTGGGTACCTACATTGACGTTTACCAGATTCACAGATACGACCACAATACCCCACCAGCGGAAACAATGAGAGCTTTGAATGACATTGTTGAACTCGGTTACACAAGATACATTGGTGCCTCTTCAATGAAGGCTGTTGAATTGGCAGAGCTTCAACACGTTGCTGACAAGCATGGATGGCATAAGTTTATCAACATGCAGGGAAGATATAACTTGCTTGAAAGAGAGGACGAGGAAGAAATGAATTACTTCTGTGACAAGACTGGTGTTGGTTTGACCCCATACTACGCCTTGGCATCTGGTAAGCTTGCAAGACCAATTCCAAAAGATGAAAAGAGCTTGACAGAGAGACAAACTGCTTTCGCTGCTTGGATGACTCCAATGACCGATGGGAACAAGCACGAGTTTGGTGCTGATGCTGAAATCATCTCGAGAGTTGAGGAATTGGCAAAGAAGAAAGGCACTAAGATGTCTTGTATCGCTCTTTCCTGGCTTGTTGCTAAGGGTGCCCACCCAATTTGTGGTGTAGGCAGTATTGAGAGATTAGATGACTTGATTCGTGCTTCTGAGGTTACTCTAACTGAGGAGGAGATCAAGTACTTGGAGGAGCCATACAAGCCAAAGCGCAGAGAGTACAACACCTGAGTTCTATTCAAATGTTTTTTCTTGTCAATGTCTAGCAGTAAATAGTATCTAGACTTTCATGATATACAATGATTTATATGGTCAATGTATCTTGTAGTTTGCATTGAGCACTACAGACGACTGGCTGAATCATTTGCTAGAAAGCCCAACAGTAGACCTTGGGCACCAGGAACAACTTTAGATTAGAAAGAAAAGAAGAACAGAGTTATCAACTTCTACGGCTTAAAGCAGAACCCTATTGACCTCTCGAAGCCCCGGTGTCTCCAAGTTATTCAAAGGTCATTATACATTGACGGAATTAGCGGACGGTGTTTGCGGAGGTACTCTACTCCTCTGAGAAGTTGCTACTTACAAGACGAACGACTCACAAGATTCATACAGTGCTTCTTAGACTCTTATAGTTGAGCTTGAGGGAGCTATATAAGGAACACATTGTCCCAGAAGATGGCTCTTTGATCCCTTTGGGCCCGAGTCTCAACACGCCCTAATCTTCTTCATACTCAAATCATTATGTCCACCGAACAAACCATCACTGTCCCATGGACCAACCTAGGAAAATCTGGTCTCAAGGTATCCCAGTTCATCATAGGGTGTATGCAATACGGTTCAAAGGCCTGGGCTCCATGGGTCGAAGATGATGAAGAAAAGGTGTTTTCCATCTTAAAGAGAGCTTATGATCTCGGTATCAGAACTTTTGACACTGCTGATGCTTATTCGAACGGTGAATCTGAAAAGTTGCTCGGCAAGTTCTTGAAGAAATACAACATTAAGAGAGACAAGGTTGTCATTATGACCAAGGCATACTTACCAGTCGATGATGCCTATGGTCCAGATTTCTACTTTGGTGCTTTGGACCACAAGCCAAAGACCACCCAGATTGACTTTGTGAACAACAAGGGCTTGAGCAGAAAGCATTTGATGGATGCCATCCAAGGTTCTTTGAAGAGATTGGATGTTGACTACGTTGACGTCTACCAAATCCATAGATATGACCCAGAAACTCCACCAAAGGAGACCATGAAGGCTCTCAACGACATCGTTGACATGGGTCTTACCAGATACATCGGTGCTTCTTCAATGAAAGCTGTGGAGTTTGTTGAGCTTCAGCATATTGCCGAATTGAACAATTGGCATAAGCTTATCAATATGCAGAGCAGATACAACTTGCTTGAGAGAGAGGACGAGCATGAGGTTAACTACTATTGTGACAAGACCGGTGTTGGATTGACTCCATACTTTGCTCTTGCTTCCGGTACCCTGGCCAGACCTGTTCCCACAGATGAGAACCATTTGACCCATAGAGCTGCTTCCATGGCTGTTCTAATGAAGCCCTTGACAATGAAAGATCAAGGTGCTACCCCAGACATCGAAATAGTCAACCGAGTCGAGGAGTTGGCCAAGAAAAAGAGCACAAAGATGTCGTGTGTTGCTCTCGCTTGGTTAGTCTCCAAGGGATGTACACCAATTGCAGGTATTGGAAGCTTAGAGAGACTTGAAGACCTTGCTCGTGCGTCTGAGGTGTATCTTACCGAGGACGAGATCAAGTACTTGGAGGAGCCTTACCAGCCAAAGTTGAGAACCTTTATTGGGCTACACAACAGCAATCGTTAGCTTAGTTAAGACCTAAAACTACTTATATAACCAGTTAACCTGTAGAACTCAAAGATATCGATTAATGTAGAGGTAAAAGAGGCGAAGGAAGAGAGAGAGAGAGAGAGAGAGAGAGAGAGAGACCGCGAATTTCCGATACCCGAGACGTATAACAACAACAGACAACTTGACCCATTAATCCATATACTTTAACCCCGTTCTAACACTTCAGTACAGGAATAAGATGCATACACACTCGATCCATGAGCAGATGCTGCTTAAGAATGTTCGCGTTGAGGTTGTTTACGAGGAGAATCCAGTTCCTGCCGATGAGGAAGTGTCTGCCATCATTCGCTTCCGTCACTTTGGCGTACCGAAACCCGTCACTTCAATCGCTGAAAGTGATAATGAATCTGTTGATCAGAGCTCCATTACACAGACTGAGGCATCTACAAATGGTACATCGACTTCTAATGGCAATTCCGAGCCACAAGAGCCCGAAGGTGGATGGTTTGGAAGAAGGATCTCGATGCAGTTAACAAACTCGGCAAGAGCATTGTTTATGGATGACGAAGTGCAAAAGAAGCCAGATTGGAGAAATCAACCTGTTAATCTCATGTTTGGATTTGCACAATTGTCTGGTGTGATGACTTATAACCCGGAATTGATCGACCATGCCCAATTCAATGAGATAAGGAAGAAAGCTGCTGTCTCTGGTAAGATTGGTGGCCTTGATGGCTTTGAGATGTCAAAGAACGATCAAGAAGGTCTCTTATCAAGGATCACTGGAGGAATTGGTGGTATGCTTAACTCAGAGGTGAATGATTTGCATGTCGATGATAAGCAGAAGAAGAAGAAGAAAACTGACAACATTGATAACGTGGTTCCATTCTTCTCTACTCCAAAGACATTGTTATTCAGTGAGCAAACGTTAAAGGATGGTGAAACACCAGTCTTTTACCTCAAATGCAAATTACCCAAGGGAATACCTCCTACATTCATTGGTAAGGCTGTACAGATAAAATATCATCTCATCGTTGGTGCCTCATTAGATGACAAGTTACCAAAGCCAATTAGCTTGACTTTCCCACTTAACGTTTCTCCACATTTTGATCAAAAGGGATACCAACCAATTGCTGCTATTGACAACTTCATCTTATTATCTCCACAAAGTATTGTTAGTGAATCAGTTATCTCTAAGAATGGATCAACATCGGCAAGAAGGGCCAGTTTTAGGACCATTAAGAACACAGCATTGACACAACCAAAACTTTCACAGTCAACAAAGAAGGATAAGTTCTTGGATAAACTTAGGCAAATGACCAATGGGACAACAGAGGAAGAGATAACCATTGATGATTTCAAAAGCACAAAGGTCAAAGAGAATATCTCTGTATACACCGAGGCGTTGAATAACAAAGGTGAGCTCTCACAGGACGAACCAAAGATTGTTATGACTGATGGGTATACAATGGAGAAACAAGTGATGAAATTACAAACTCAATATGTCATCAGTCGAGATGGGAAGTCAATAACGACCTTGAGTTTCTCTAAACCCCTTTATAAGATTGGTGAATCCATCAAACTCTCCCTCAATTTCGAATCATCAGAGATTAGATCAACTGGTGTCCTCATCTCCCTCGAGAACCTTGAACTTATACGTGATACCTTTGCAGTGAATCCAGAAGAGAAATCATCACCACCAATCACAACGCATTATAAGGAATCCTTCTCGGTCTTCTCCCACACATTGACCCCTGTTGAGATTCCAATCCCACTATCAGCATCATCTCAGTTCAAAACCAATGTGTTTGAATCTCGCTGGTGCATCAACATAAAGTTCATTTTGACAGAAGAGACACTTAACCAAACATTACATGAGGATACAACAGGAAGACTCATTACTGCTAAGGAATCGCTTGGTGGCTTGGAATTCAACTGTCGCCTCCCAGTTACGATCCTTCCAAGTGATAAAGTCTTTGGTGGAATTACAATATAGAAGGGGGGAGAATTATGATTAATGCACGTAACATATTAAGTTGCTTGATTATATGTAACTTTATTACTGGTCAGAGTCTCTCTCTTTTCTTCTGGAGTACCAGCCCCAGAGTTTCCCAGGTGATTTTGATTTTGCACTCTCTGAACTTGATGGATCATTCACTTTTTCCAGATCAGTTTTAAGTTTCAGATTATCCTTACTCTCTTTAGCCAAGAGCCCCTTTCTATAATCATCAAACTTCTTGGAGTTTTCCATTTTGAAAACTTGGAACCTTTCACTTAGGGATTTACCTTCTTCAACGTAAATGTGTCTTGGTTCAAAAACGTCAAAGAGATGATCATCAGTGATTCTGTTGAACAGAGAATAGTTATGCGTTTGTTTCCACATGTTGACAAAGTTTACATTGAAGTATTTCAATTGACTATGATCATACTCCTTTGTAACCAGTTCTGACGGTGGGACACCATCAAATCGTGAAATGAGGTTGTTATACTTGACACTGGCGAGAAATCCTGTCAAATAGTCCTCAAACTGCAATCTGATATAATCGTCACTTCCCAGGAAACCCGAGTATCCCTCGGCACAAGATGCTGATACACTTGAAACGATTTGTGACATCCATTTCTTATCGGGTGAGGTGAGTTGGAGAGGTTGGATGAGATCATGATTGATAACTTCGACGGTGGATGTGTCCAAGTTAACGAGAACATCACACATGGCTTGTTTCTGATTGAGGAGGAGTGCATTGGATGTTCCCATTAGATAGTAATCAACTTTTTTCAACTCTTCAAATTGTTGAAGTGGAGAGTAAGGACTAAAGACACCACCTTCACCAAAGATTTGAAGCGGTAAACCGGCAAATGCAAGAACAGAGTTTCTGTCTGATGTTTGGAAGCTGGATGTTGGTTTGATCTGCTTGGTGTAATTATCCAATGAAGGGGATGAACAATCGAGTAAGTTGTTGATCAAGTTTGGTATTAGACTAATGAATGCAAACTCAGTAGCGCATAACTTTGTTGGATCAGAACCATAAAATGCAATTTTCTTCTCAAGCATCATGGCTTTGATCACTGTTAATACGTCCTTCTTGAAGTCTCGTACAAGTTCTCTTAATGATAATCCGGCATAGAAGTCACTCTCATCGACACTTGTAGCGTCTTCACTGTAGATGGCTTGTAAGCTCTGGAACAGAACATCAACAATGACCTTATCTGCAAAGTTTTTCTGCTCAAAGAAAGCCTTTGTAACTATACTCAACTTTTCCTTAATCTGTCCATAGATTGGCTGTTTCAATATGACAACAATGGCCTTTTGCACCGAAGATCTAGTCACATCCTTATCCTTTTCCAGAAGTTCATTAGAGGCAATCTGACGAGCACATGATATGGCAAACAAGGTAGTTGGCCGCGTAGAGGCATCCCCAGGGTATTGTAATGTGAAACAAGAGAAAGTCTCTTCAAATGAGTGAGCTCCATCGGGAAGCGCCTGAAATGGTAGATATGGCCATACACTTGAGAGGTCAAAGCCTGGATGCTCTGCGAGATTCGAATACTCAATCTCAGGTCCTCGCAGATGATGGAAATTCACAATACAGACACCATAGACGAGGTCTCGTGTTTGACCACCGATATATGACTGTTTTGCTGGGGACCGCTGTGGCGGTTGTCTGTGAGCGGGTGTCTTGTTCGACTTGTTGATGGTGGAACGAGAGGGCATGAACGGCGTCTTAAGCCCAGCGGTATCGCCATCACTACCGTCAGAGGAACCCAAACGGGTTTGTACCGTCTGGTCATCTGCCCAGGGGTTCTCATCAAGCTCCATGGGCGGTTATATGTGAGGTTTTGTGGTTCTTGTAAGCGGCTGGTGATCAGTTGAAGTCCTCTTCCAAGTGGCGGCTTCTACGCGAATGTTTTGATTATGATGATCTGCGCGGGGACCCACCAACTACATACTTCACTATACGGAATGTGATGATCTCTACAGATGTTAAGGCATTGACTTATCGTGTTAGATGTCGAATTGCATATGAACTAAACAGTTACTTAGAGAGACTTGAGAACAGTGTCAGCAGCAGAGGCGCTAACTTCAGCAACAGTCTTCTCTTGGCCAACATAGTTAACGGTACCATCCTTCACCACGAGGGCAAATCTCGAAGAAACCTCACCAAGTGGTGGAACCTCAGTGGTGGTGAGACCGGCAGCCTTAAGGAACTTACCACCAACGTCAGAAACAAACAAGATCTTATCTTGCTTATCGTCAACTCCAAAGCTCTTAGCCCATGCCTTGTTGGCAAACAGGTTATCCACATTCACAACAACAACACGAGCTCCCTTCTGTGCAAACAAGTTCAATTGATCAATGTATAATGGCAAATGTTGCTCAGAACATGGAGGAGAAAAGGCAGCTGGAACACCAACAAGAACCCATGTACCCTTCTTGAACTCACTAGTGGAAAGCTCTGCAGGGTCTTTCTTGTTGACGTCAAAGTACTGGAAGGTGTAGTCAGTTGGGAAGGAATCGTTAGTCTTAATAGTCATTTTGTTGTTGCTTGGAACTCACTAATGATTTCATAAGACCAAGAAACAAGGGATATCGTCATCCTTTTATACCATCGAGAACCACCCTTAAGATCTCCACCTTGATTGCGATCATCCCGCATTGTCTTACTGTAGTGGCCCTGGCAAACAGCAACCCTGCACCACCTGAGCAGTAATCCTAGCGCTAAGCACACTTCATAGTCTTTTTCACGTGACGTAATAAACTACAGTGTCTCCTCTTATTGTCCTCTTATGGATTATGATATGTATTGTTCTTCATTAACTCATGTCTTGTATCAATACGGTTCTAGTGTTCTTCTTGAAGTATCATTCTCCTCACCATTGCTTTGCTGATCACCTCGATTGACACTAGTACCACCAATATTGTGATATTGCTGCAATTGTTGCATATATTGCTGTTGCTGCTGTATCATTGACATCCAGTATGCCTGTTGCTCCATAGTTTTCACACCATTCATATTCATTCCCATATTCATACCCGTGTTCATGTTCATGTTCATGTTCATGTTCATGTTCATCATGGGTTGTTGTGGTGCAAATCCGGGGAACATAGGCATACCGGGTAGTTGTAATGGTAGCATTGGTATCATATTACCATTACTGAAAGGTGGAATCATAGTGTTTTGTTGAAATTGAGGAAGTGTATCAGTGTTGAATAATTGGGCGGGTAATTGTAATGGTGTTGGTGTAGATGATTGTAGGACATTATGCTGATCTGGGGTATCCAACTTAGTCACACTATTTGAAGTTACAGATTCATCATAAAATGCATCTGAAACTTTTGATGAAACATCCTTTCTGGGCTTCCTTGTGATCTTGGTATCATCTCTCTCAGCTCTTGGCTTGTAGTTGTCATAGTATGCCTTTTCAAGTAATTCCGGCGGTGTGAACAACGACTTCCTCAGCGCAGGTGATATCAGATCATATCTCCCACTTCTTATGTGCTTCTTGTAATCACTGTTATCGTTATAGTTCTTCCTTATCTTCTTTTCAAGTTGGAGACGTTTGATCTTTGTAGGATTAGCATTCCTAAGGACCTCATCTCTGAACGCGGTGATCTTCTGCGCCTGGATCAACTCCTCATGAGTCATATTCCACGTACCAGAATCATTAGTGCTTACCTCGACCATCTCCAGTGTACTCACAACAGACACTGTTATTGGTTTGTATCAGCTGATTTATCACCTCAAACTATTAAAGAGCTCTTTCAAAAGGCTTTTAGTTAAAAATCCATTTATCAAACGAGTTCGCGGAAACGGTTTTAGATTCGCGAAGTCGAACTCGCGAACTCGTTTTATTCGCATTCGCCTTAGAACAAAAAATTTGAGGGAGCTCATCTCTCTCTCCACATGAACAAAAACTCTCTAAAAAGACAACCATGGATATCTTAAGAGTGTTAACCAGAGGTGCAAGTGTCACTAAGACCTCTAAGGGTGGTGCAGAATCTGCTGTATCGGCCGAGCAGAGAGCCAAACATCAGAAGAAGAAGAGTATTCAAGTGGAGAAGGAAGTTGATAAGGAGATTGATTTCTTCAAGACGAACAAGTTTAAAAATTTGGCCAAATCCCAACAGCTTGCAGCTGATGAACAGGAAGATGAGAAGATGCATGATGACATTCTCGAAGAGGATGAAGCTGAGAATGCACCACCACCACCAAAGATCACTAACGCTGCAGAGGCTAAGGCTTTAAGAAAATCCTACCAAGCGAACGTCACTGGTGACGATATCCCACTTCCTATCGGATCCTTCGAGGATCTTATTACAAGATTCAAGCTCGATGCAAGAATCCTTGATAATCTTATCGACTCAGGATTCACTGAACCAACACCGATCCAGAGTGAAGCAATTCCAATCACCCTCTTTGACAGGGACGTTGTTGCCTGCGCACCAACCGGTTCCGGTAAGACACTCGCTTTCCTGATCCCACTCATCCAGCAGATTAAAAAGAGTGAAAATAGTGGTCTCAAGGGACTCATAATATCACCAACGAAGGAACTTGCTCAACAAATCTTTGAAGAATGTGAAAAACTAACAAAGAAGACAAACATTAAGATTGCCATCTTATCCAAATCTATTAGCTCAAAGCTTAAAAACAACATCATCAAAAAGGATAAATTTGATCTCATCATCTCTACACCACTCAGACTCATTGACGTTGTGAAGAACGAGGCCCTTGACCTTGGAACAGTGGAACACCTCATCTTTGATGAAGCTGATAAGCTCTTTGACAAGAACTTTGTTGAGCAAACCGATGACATTTTGTCCAAGTGTACAAATCCAAAACTTCGCAGATCGATGTTCTCCGCTACAATCCCATCTAGTGTTGAAGAACTCGCTAACTCTATCATGATCCATCCAGTTAGAGTGATCATTGGTCACAAGGAGGCTGCTAATCAAACGATTGAACAAAAATTAATCTTCACAGGATCTGAAGAAGGCAAACTTGTCGCTATTAGACAACTCATCCAGAACAGTGAGTTTAAGCCACCAGTGTTGATCTTTTTGCAATCCATTACAAGAGCCAAGGCGTTGTTCCATGAGTTACTCTATGATAAGATGAACGTTGATGTGATCCATGCTGAGAGAACCCAGATTCAGAGACAGAAGATCATTGATCGTTTTAGAAAAGGTGAAATTTGGGTATTAATTTGTACGGATGTGTTGGCTAGAGGTATCGATTTCAAAGGTGTCAATTTGGTTATCAACTATGATGTTCCAAATAGTGCTCAGGCTTATGTTCACAGAATTGGTAGAACAGGAAGAGGTGGTCGTGAAGGTCGTGCCTTGACTTTCTACACTAAGGAGGATGCTATTGCAATCAAGCCAATTGTTAATGTGATGAAGCAGAGTGGATCCGAGTATGATAAGTGGATGGATAACATGACCAAGATTACCAAGAATGAAAAGAAGAACATCAAAGGTGGTCAGATTAAGAGAAAGGAAATCAGTACTGTGCCAAAGGTTGTTAAGCAACAGAGAAAGCATAGACAGAATATGATCCAACAATCTAAACAGAAGAAGCAACTAGAGGATAGATTGCAATCACACATGCATGAGGTTGTGGTTGACGATGAAGATAATGACAATTGATGTGGGTTCTATGATATAGGAAAATCCACAAATGTTTATGATATAAGTGTAGTTAGGGATGACTTGACCATCAATTGATGAGACGCATCTACAGCGGGGGTACAAATATTCATATTTTTTTGGGTCATAATTTCTAACGTGAATATCAACGACATGAAAGTCAGCTTCAAGCGTCACTCTTTCATGTCATGGAAATGTTATGCTGCATCATTCAAAGAACCACCTCTACACCGATTATCAACTTCCACGGATTAAAGCCTTGACAAATTCAAAGACATTTAGTGAGAGTGAGACTCGAAGGATGGGTAACCAACGAGTTTACGACGGCCAATGGCCTCACCGAGAGCGAACAAACCAGCAAACTGAATAAGGTAAGCAGTGGAGTTGACAATAACGTTCTTGTCAATAGACTTGAGAATGGAAAGGAATTCAGTTGGTCTCTGGGCGTAGTAGAAACCCTGGGTGTAAAGTGTCTGGTAGACAGACTGGATCTCGTGAAGAGATGGTGGAGAGAGCTTCTCCTTGAGCCAGACCTGCTTGGCAATCTCTGCGGAGACCTTAGTCCAGTACACAGACTTGCTGAACTTGGAAGAGAGACCAGAGACAAAGTCGGAAGCGCGCTCCTGAGCCCTGGCGATAGTGGACTGGTGACGGACGCCGGAGAAGGTCTTTCTGATGGCCTGTCTGAACAACATTGTGTGGATTGGCTAGGGGTTAGGACTAAACTATCTATAACAATACCCGCCCTTTAACTGTTGATCGGTCGCTTTTTTTTTTCCGGTGCAAGAAATCACATACACCCGGACACCTCACCCAATAGGATCTCGCCTAGACTAAAGAGGAAATATTCGCGTATTCACCCACCCCCTCGGCTGCGTGCGGAGGCGTTCTAAAATTTACTGTGGATATACGCTATTGGCGCTTCAACACAGCGTAATTTACAGTCCGGATTTAGTGTGTGTGTGGGGGAAAGACCCATTTATCGGGTTATACTGTATCATTAGGAAGGAATTGATGGGGTAGTTAATATGTGAGGGATGATATTTACCGTCAATTGAGACAATAGCGTCTGAAGACGGTACCATGAAGTCACCTCAGGGGGCGGCGTTACTACCCGATTCGCAAAACGGTTATCAAGACGCTTCGAGCTCGGGTTTCGATATGCTTTGGGAAGTTTAGCGATAAAGCAATCTCGGGGAGGTTCCCGTTTCCTCTTACAAAAAATAGACTTATTTCCCGAGGATTCTTCCCCACTATACTACTTGCCATCATGTATACCTGTTCAGAGAAACATTTCTACAGGTTAAGGCACACAGAGACAATGAGTGAGCCGATCCACTATAACGAGAAGGATCCCAACTTCGATGAGATGACCCTCAGGGGCCAGTCAGTGGAGAAGGCAGCCGCCTCCTGCTCCTCCCGTAAGACCACTTGGGCTAAGGCTGTCCTTGCCATTGGTACCGGTCTTCTTCTATGCAGCCAATTGAGTTCCATGGTTCCATCTACGGTTCCATCTGTTACTGAAGAGCCTGCCCTTGGTGACGTTGAGGCCGTCTCATTTGCCTTCCAGAAAGTGCTCCAAACATCCAACCACATCGGTGACTGGTTGTATAATTACACCCAGATTCCACATTTAGCAGGTTCACCAGGAAGTTTGCAACTTGCTGAATGGACCGCTGAGAAATTCACTGAGTATGGGTTTGATTCCTCCATTGAGGCCCACAACACCTACATCAACTACCCAGGTACGGGTAACACCATCAAGGTTTTGGAGCCAGGGAAACATGACTTCAAGGTTATCTACGAGGCAAGCTTGGTTGAGGACGTTCTCAAGGAAGACCCAACAACTTCTGGTGATGATTTGATCCCAGCATTCCATGGTTACTCTGCAGCTGGTAACGTTACTGGTCCATTGGTCTTCGCCAACTACGGTACCAAGGAGGACTTTGACCTTTTAGAGGCAAAGGGTGTCAATGTTAAGGGAAGCGTTGTCATTGTTCGTTATGGTAAAATCTTTAGAGGTTTGAAAGTTATGTTTGCCGAACAGGCTGGTGCAGTTGGTTGTTTGATCTACTCAGATCCAGCTGATGATTACGTTCCAGAGGGCGTTGCTCCTTACCCAGATGGTCCAGGTAGAAACCCATCTTCCATTCAGCGTGGTTCTGTCCAATTCCTCTCTATGTTGCCAGGTGATCCAGCTCGTTTCACTGATGGTTCTCCAGAGGCAGTTGCTAACTTGACCACTATTCCACACATCCCATCATTGCCAATCTCTTACAAGGAGGCCGAACCAATTCTGAAGCAATTGAATGGATTCGGTCTCGATCTTGGATTTGAAGGTGGATTGCCTTCTTTCGAGTACACCACCGGTCCATCGATCTCTCAGGTCAACGTGTTCAACAATGTCACTTACAACTTTACTGACATTTATAACACTTATGGTCTTATTGAAGGTGAGGACAAGGATCGTGTTCTTGTCATTGGAAACCATAGAGACGCTTGGATTAAAGGTGGTGCTGGTGATCCAAACTCTGGTTCTGCCTTGATGCTTGAGATTGCTAGAGCTTTCAGTGAGTTGTTCAAGTTGGGTTGGAAGCCAAAGTACTCCATCTTGCTTGCCTCTTGGGATGGTGAGGAGTATGGTCTTCTTGGATCTACTGCTTATGCTGAAAAATACGCTGCTGATCTTGGAAAGAAGGCTGTTGCCTACTTGAACTGTGACGTTGCTGCTGTTGGATCGCATCTTAACCTTCAGGCTTCTCCAATGATGAACGACACTTTGCGTTATGTTGCCTCTCAGGTTGCATACCCAGGTAAGGCCAACTACACATTGCTTGATCACTTGGACAATGACACACATGGTATCGGTATTCTTGGTTCTGGTTCTGACTACACTGTTTTCTATGAGCACTTGGGTATCCCATCTGCTGATATGGGTTTCACCGTCGGTAAAGGTGATGCTGTCTACCACTACCACTCCAACTATGATTCATACCACTGGATGGCCACATATGGTGACCCAGGTTTCAAGTATCACAACGCACTGTCTCAATTCTTAGGCCTTCTTGCTATCCAGTTCACCGAGCCAAAGACCTTGCAGGCTTACAATGCTGGTAAGTTTGCCTCTATGTTGAAACTCTACTTTGAGGAGAAGGTTGAGTCCATTCCAAAAGAGTGGTTGCACCTTCCAGTGACACTTGACGAAGACGATTACTCCTTCTGTGAGATGCGTGGTGGTTTGCACCTTCAAGGTAAGAAGGGTAAGGGCAATTTCACTCTGGAGCAGTTAATCAAGACTACCAACCACAAATTGAATGGTTTGGACCGTGTCGCTCACAGACATGATAAGTATCTTGATGAGTTGCAAAAGAAATGGGAAGACGATGTCTCCAAGTCGAAGAACCCATTCAAAAAATGGATCTTCAACAGACGTGTCAATGACGCCAACGAGAAGATTAAAGACTTGGAGAAGGCTTTCATCTATGAGCCTGGTCTCAATGGCAGATCCTGGTTCAAAAACACAGTCTTTGCATCTGGTAGATACACAGGTTATGCCGGTCAAACTCTTCCAGGTTTGCAGGAAGCTATTGAGGACAAGGACTTTGATCAGGTTGCCCGCTGGATCGGCATCCTCAGAACTGAGTCTAAAGATGCTCTTATTTCATTGGTCAAGTGATTGACTGTCTACATAGTATTAGCAGTCTAAAAAAGTGGATACCATCAAGTAAAATACGTCAAGTCTGTAGTTACGTCCTTGGTTCGGGACAGAAGACGCTGTGATGATCACACCATTCCTTCAACAGCTCTGGCGTTATAGTGATATTGTTCTCCTTCAACAGATCATTGATTTCCGCTGATACTATCGGCTCAAATGTATAGATCTTCTCCCAAAGTTTTGGATTCTTCTTAACTGCATTGTTTATAGCAGCAAAGATATCTGTTCTCACAATGTTTTGTGAATTGTTGATGTTTTGAGATTGGGAAAGCTTCAAGACAGAATCCTGACTCAAAAACTGAGAGACTTGCCTTAGTGTTCGAAGAACGCTTTCCCGTCCATTACCGGTAGATTTCAATCCATATTTTACTAACCTGGTTCTGAGTTCACTGTAAGGCAAGTCTGTAAACTCGTCCTGAATCTCATCTTCTTTATCAATAGAGCCATTCAATTTCTTTGACTTCAGCGGACTAGTTAGTCTAGACTTAGTCGGAGAGCTCTTTGTACTTCCAGCTCTAGATCGAGTAGGGGAACTGGAAACGCTTGCACCTTGACTTGATGGAACTTGTAGCACAACTTGCCTTGACTGTTGATCATCATCAAACTTTGGCTTCTTTGATGTTCTAGTGATCTCAATGATGCTGATGCCACTTTCATCACCTTCTTCATCATCAGATGAATCAAGAATTTCTTCAACATCAATGGACCTCTTAACGGGGATAACTCGGGTTTGATATTCTTTAGAAGGAGATGTCTGTTCAACAGTGACACGACCTTTGAACTTCACTGCAGATGTACGGATCTCATAGCGAGGGGAGGTTGTTTCCTGAACATTCTGACGAGCTGTGAGATATATGCTGGGTGATGAGTTGATTGATGCGGGCGAATTTGTGTCAATGGAATGGTGGTGATGGCGGTGAGGGGTTGATGGGAATGGGTCAGTGTCTATGAGGTTTGACTTGGATGGGGACATAAGATGAGGAATGGTAAATGAGTCTTGCTTCACCATAATATTTCGTTTCCTTGGTGTGGTTCTTGTGGATGTAATAACTTGCTTAGGGGATTGCATTCGGAAACTTGTGAGTTGAGCGCTTGGGGCGAGAGAGTTGATAGCCTGTGGAGGCATAGGTTGGGCCTCTTGTGTATGCAGTGGGGAAGATGATGTTACGGGGGCGTATCGCTCCGGTGTACCTGGTGTAGACTGAGCAGACCTCAGTTCAAAGTATTCCTGCTGTGATGAAGATGGAGGATCTTCTTCCCTGATCGGTAGCTGGGATGTCTCCATCTTTTGCCTTTGGGAGTTTAGGAACTCTTGTTGGGACACTTCAAAGATGGCATCGCTGTCGTCAATCTCATCGGGTACTGAGAATCTAGATGTCTCTGCTGAACTGATGTTGATAATCTCAGGTTGTGACTTTACAGACTGCACTCTGAGATCTAATGAGTCGATAGGTCTGTATGAATAGAGATTTGTAGAGTCTGATTGTCTATCTCGTTGTCTATCGGTGGCGGTGGCGATCGTGATAGGGGATCCCTGAGGCGAGGAGGTTGGGACCTCGGAATCAAATGTACCAGGGATGGACATCTTGTGCAAGGGACAAGTCAATATATGACTTTTGAGAAAATAATGAACTAAGGAACCAAGATAATGAGCACAGATAGAGAGACATCTATGTAGCGCGTATTGAGGTTCGCGTTACGCGTCTTACGCGAAAGACCATTTTCTGTATGATTTCGAGCGAAACTGGGGTGAATTAGCTCTAACAAAGAATAAATAACAATACAACTGATATTGTAATCAAACACAAACTTGAATTACCACCATTTCTACTCATTTATGATCAAATTGTCACAGTTTACCACTGGAATACCCCAGACACATCTCGAATAAAACGACTTCGCGAAATGAATTCGCGAACTTTTTTCGTCGAGCGCCGAAGCCGAAAAATTTGTTCAACTTTTCACTTAAAAGAAGGTGGAGAAGTATTGATTTAAAGGTTGTTCGAACGGATATATTCTACTCTTTTGGAAGTTCCCTCACTGGTTATCGACAAACTGTACATACACAGGTTCCCAGTGCATCATACGAACTCTCCAGGTTTCTCCCTCCCTTCACGAGATTTTAAAAACAATTATATCTTTGATCTGCATCGAACCATAGACATAACCTATCACAAAAACAGAAAAGACACATCATGTTCACATTACGAAGCCTCATAACGTCAGCTTCAAACACTACATCACGCTCTTTAATCTCTACCGTTTCACAGAAGCGCACAGTTGGATACCTACACAGAGGTTCCAGAGTTCGTGGTCTTGTTCGTGATGAGGCTGATTATCTTGTGAGTCCTAAAGGTGCCGCTTACGAGCTTAATGATACATCGATCGGTCCTCTTAAGACACTCCTTGGTGCCAAATATGCTCTTCCAGATGAACTTCTTTTGCAAATACAGACACACAAGTCATTTGCACATGGTAGTAAGCCATTCAATGAAAAGATTGCAGTGTACGGACAGCATTTCCTTAAGTACAAGACGACACTACACACAATTGAGACACAGGGAATCGATGCTCTCGGGTCAGAGTCAGCCAAGAAGCTTATCTCTACTGGAGTCCTTGCTGACTTTGTGAGAAGTCATGGACTTGCAGATGCCATTTATTGGAAGAAGAGAAACCCACTTCAGACTGACGTTAAAGTCAGTGGTGAGAACTCCGTTCTCGCTAGAACATGCGAGGCCATCGTCGGTGGAATTCTTCTCCAACGTGGTAAGGAGACTGCTGAGCAGTTTGTTGACGAAGTTATGCTTAAAGGTGAAAAGTCGTTAGTGAGTCTGTCCCAGTGAATTGATTTGACAACTCAAGACAACAAAATGAAGACACATGATCCAGAACCGATCAAAAGTACATCGGGGACGGCCCTGTAAATACACACAGCACTACGGTAATGACTACATATAATCAGCACTAAAGTAGACTAGTTTAAATGAGATATGAGATGATCAATGGGAGGGTGCCATTTAGGTATCACCTTCCTAATCGGGACATTTCCAGAGGGTTTTTTTTCGCGATTATTTCCACTAAGAAAAAGTTCGACACTTCCGTATTTAACAGTCTTTATGTACTCTTAGACTTCATTAAACAACGTGTCATTGCATTCAATCCTTCTTCCAAAATGGTCCAGATTAGTGAGGTAAAGGACTCAAACACAAGAGACTCGCGTACCGCTGCGCACACACACATTAAGGGTCTCGGACTTGATGAACGTGGTGTTGCCAAGGCAGTTGATGCTGGTTTCGTGGGTCAAACTGAAGCTCGTGAAGGTGCTGGTGTTATTGTTGACCTCATCAAGGCTAAGAAGATGAGTGGTAAGGCTATCCTTCTTGCTGGTGGTCCAGCTACTGGTAAGACCGCTATCGCATTGGCTATTTCGCAAGAGCTCGGTCCAAAAGTTCCATTCGTTCCTATCGTGGGTTCCGAGTTATACTCGGTTGAAGTTAAGAAGACAGAGGCATTGATGGAGAATTTTAGAAGATCTATTGGTCTTAGAATCAAGGAAACAAAGGAGGTTTATGAAGGTGAAGTCACAGAACTCACACCGGAGGAGAGTGAGAACCCATTAGGTGGATATGGTAAAACTATTTCTCATGTCATTGTGGGATTGAAATCAGCAAAGGGTACCAAGACACTTAGATTAGACCCAACTATCTACGAGAGCATTCAAAAGGAAAAAGTCACAATCGGTGATGTGATGTACATTGAGGCCAACACAGGATCTGTTAAACGTGTCGGTAGATCTGATGCTTATGCCACAGAATTTGATTTGGAAGCTGAGGAGTACGTTCCATTGCCAAAGGGTGATGTTCATAAGAAGAAGGAGATTGTTCAGGATCTCACACTTCATGATTTGGATGTTGCCAATGCAAGACCTCAAGGTGGCCAGGATGTCTTGTCCATGATGGGTCAATTGCTCAAGCCAAAGAAGACAGAAATTACAGAGAAGCTTCGCCAGGAGGTTAACAAAGTTGTGCAGAAGTACATTGACCAGGGTGTTGCTGAGCTTGTTCCTGGTGTCTTATTCATTGATGAGGTTCACATGCTCGACATTGAGATCTTTACATATTTGAACAGAGCATTGGAAGCTACGATTGCTCCAATTGTCGTTCTTGCTTCTAACAGAGGTATGACCACAGTGAAGGGAACAGAAGATATCAGAGCTCCACACGGTATTCCACCAGATCTTATTGATAGACTTCTCATAATTAGAACGCTACCATACTCTGTTGACGAGATCAGAGTCATTATTGAAAAGAGAGCTAAGGTTGAAGGTCTACCGGTCTCACCAGAGGCTCTCGATAAGCTGGCACAGGAGGGTTCTAAGACATCATTACGTTATGCACTTCAGTTGCTCTCGCCTTCTGGTATCTTGTCCAAGACTATGGGACATGCTTCTATTCAAGTCTCAGATATCGATGAGGCTGAGAGTTTGTTCTTGGATGCTAAGAGAAGTACGAAGGTTCTTGAGAGCACCACTGGCTACCTCTAAATATAAAGAAAAATTAGCAACGTTGTATCATGATTAAAGCTGTTGGATTATTATATCTATCTGGCATTGTACGATAGAAATTTACACTCTCAATCTTAAGGAAACTGCATATGCGTAGATTCAACAAGATACAAAGGAAAAAAAAAAAAGCTACCTTAACCCAACAATGACATTTCATCCAAGAACTTGGATGGTGAATACACCTCATCAGAACCATACATCACTGTCTTCGAGTTTCCTTGAGCGGCACTCTGGGAAGCCCACTCCTGCAAGTTTTGGTATTCTAAATAGTTACCACCACCAACGACAAACACAACCGACTCCAGATATGACTGTCTCTTTGGTTGTCTGGAGTGAGAGCCTCTGATAACCTTTGGGTCAAAGTATAAGTAATCGTCTGTTACCTTCAAGCTCTCTTCTGTAGCTGTGCTTGGGTCCATAAGGGTCTCAACAATTTTTGTGATAGGCATCGACTTCTTTTCGGGTATGAGCCTCTTTACTTGGGATACAATGGAACCAAGACCTTCAGTCAACTTACCATCGGTCAAACTGTTCAACTTTGATGTCAAGTTGGAGAACAATGCACCAGAATTGGCCTGTGGTGTAGCTGTGGATGAGTTAGCGTAAGAGCTCATGACAACTTGGTCTCTCATTCTCAAGCTCTCTTTGACCTTCTTGACATAATTCAATGCGCTGCTGTCAAACGTCTCATGCTTGGCAAATGCCCTCTCAACACGAGAGACAAAGTCTGCTGGCAAGTCAGTGGTCAAATACATCACCATGAATGTTCTCAACTTGTCCTCCAGATTTGTAACGTTTCCATCATCTTCCAACACATTCAAGAATGTAGTTCTAGACTTTGGATCATTCAAGCTCTGTTCAATCTCGAAGAAGGAATCGAGACCTTTAGCCTTCAACTGATTCAAGAGCGCCAACAAGACATTCATGTGCATGTCAATGACTGCCTTTCTTGCAGTCAACTCTGGCAAGGCACTGACAGCCTGCTGCAAAGTGTCATCTTTCTTACCGTCCAGGTCACTAAGATTCTGAACACCGTTACTTCTAGTCAGTTCAGCAGCTCTTTCTTTGTATGCGTTTAATTCGTTATCAGCATTATCGACTGCATCTGGGAAGGGCAATTGTGAGTTCTTCGCCCAGAAGAAGTCCTTTGGATCGAGATCATATTGTTTCTTCACTGGTTTTCCATTCTCTTCTTCTTCAATTGTGATGGTATTTCTTTCGAGCTTGAAAACATCAGCAACAAGACACTGATAGATCCAAGAGTGAGAGAACATAGCTGCAAGGTCAATGTTACGATCAAGCAGAATCAGTACAAACCTCTGCGAATAGTCACCGGAAGATGTGGTCTTGGTGGTGATGACATAGTCTCTTAGTCTCTGATCGAGCTTCTCAGCGACAAGTTGGGCAGGTCCACCAGTTTGGCATCGTATGATTGGAACGTCTCCCATTGTGATGATGGCATCGAATAGGCCATTGGCAACTTCTTCAGCGAGATTGTTGATCTCCTCCTCAGAGGCCCTGGCGGAGTTGAAGCGAGAGTAGACGTGCTGCACGTCAAGAGAGAAAAGACCAGGTTCGGTGACGACATAGTTGAGGTATTGATCGAAAACTTGCATAACCTTGCTCGACTTTCCTGTAATGGCAACGGCCTTTGCAAGTTCTTCGAGTAGATCCCTGCTTAGCGTAGATGTGAAGTTGATGTAGAAGCTGGAGTACTTGTCCGATTTGAGATCTTCTGTGATTCTCGAGATATTTTCAGTTGTTGGCTCAACAAAGTAGATCACTGGAACATCTGGCATGGGGGATCTTTGTGAGTTGATGAGAGTGTGCATGGTGATACCACATCTTAAAAGATCATTGACCCTCAAAACGGATGAGACGATGGAAGTACTCTTGTTGTCGAGAATGAGTACCTTCCAGATGATTTCTTCACCATTTAAACTCTCAGTGAGATCTGCACCTTCTGAATTGATATTGAGGTGGAGCATCTTCTCAAGAGATGCTGGGAGAATAGTGGTTAGTATCAAGTTTTTGATAACAGGTTGAGTATCTGGGCCTCTTTGTTGACGTGAACGCAATTTCCCACCAGCGGCGAAAAGTTACCACCACAAGAGAAAGTAACTTACCAATTTGACGGTCCCTGAAGGACGTCTGTCTATCAACTGACATCTTTTTTGATTGGAGGCAACGTGTTGAACGATCAAAGCAAGTTGTTTATTGTCATGTTAGTTCGACGTGTGCTTTGGCGATTAATCGAGCCTAAGAAGGAAACCTGGACACCACATTCCCCGTGACTAGTCACGTGAATGTAACTCTCATATTAGAGAAACCAACATCAACGTTAACTTCAAAAGGGAGAATGCATATGGGATCAACAAGGAACAATTCGATGCTACCCATTGCACGTACATGTCTTCAACTCGAAACAGAGAGACACATCCATGACAGTTGACATGAAAGTTGTTATTCAAGGGATTACTCAACAGCTACACCTTTGCACATGTGTAAAAGACCACATATTCTCTTGCTTGGACTAAAGAATAAGAGTTTCCTCCTCGGCTCCCTCTTATGCTTTTGCAGACTCTACTGATTATGCCTTAGACCCCGACTGAGACTCGATGTTACTGCACGGATACATCCCGTACTCGCTTGCCCTTCCTTCCGCCCCGGCCCGTTCGGCCATTCTTTCCACAAACGTGCTCTGCACGACTACTTCAATGAACAAAGGACCCGACAGTTGGTAACAAGCCACATTCACTATTGGCAATGATCTTCATTCATCCCTAATTATTCACCATACATTGGTTCCTTGCCGGTTTTGCACCGGGAGCCTCGTCTATTTGGAGGTCTCGCCTTCCACATCCAGATTACTCGCTCTGCACAACTTGAACCACGAACGCTGTGGCTACATTCATGTATAAAGAAGCATCAAGATTCAGATATGATCTACTTTCGTTAGCTTGCTATTTGGCAACATCTTGCTCTTGCTCTTAGCTGCTAAAGTGGAGTTTGTGAGCTATTGGAGGGAGCCCTGTTCTCTGTTTCTGCGATGGGCCGTGGCTAATCGAGGGTGTAAAGTCTGTTTGCTTGGACGGCCTTCTTTTACACCAAATGGAAGCCTTTTACCCGACTGTTGCCGGTTTCCATGCATACTTCTCAGGCAATGCTGGCGCGGCTCCTTGTGAGTTGTGAGCTCCATATGCTGAGCGCTAAAGTCGATGCAGGATGCTGTGGTATAGTGGGACTTTTTTCCTGACATCAGACTCTCGGACGTGTACCTTCGGGCTTGCAGAGAATAAGATAGTGAATGGTCTGACCTCTGATGGTCTGACCGAACTGGTGATGCCTTGTCATCTTCTGTGGGTCAGCAGTGAGAAATTGAGTATGGCACAGCTGTTTTCAATTGATTCTGAACTGGCTGGCACTCGCAATGCTTGAACACACTCAGACGAGTGCCAAACAGGAAACCGGTCAATGTACTGAAGTTTAGCTGTACACAAGTTCGGCGAGATTGAAGGAGACTTGAGCCTAGGATCGTGTGGCATGTTACGCAGCGACAGTATGCAGTATGTGACACCTGGCAACACAGGATGCTGCACTTGTGAGGAAATTTTGATATGGGAGGTGCCATCCTGGACGAGGGAAAGGTCTAGGAGCATTGGTGGATCCTTTGAAGGAATGTTTGTGACACGGTAAAATGTATGCTTGCTCACATAGACTTTTTGGATAATCTGTGATCTTCCCCGGCGGCGTCTACACCTGGTAACGATTGAGATCGAATCAACAGATAGATCCAACTAGCCATTACTGCTTCAAAATTGTGGAAAGATGGTATCAAATTTACACCTCTTTACGTCACTAGTTGTCGTCCACAATCAATGATGGTACATGCACTATTATGAAGGCTAAAACGATACCTCAGGACGTGGGCTCTACTAAAGCTACAAAAGCTTGACTCTATGAACGCACACTCTATTGGTCTAACGACCTATGGAATGGATATGGGCTCATCATGAATATTACTTGTATTGGCTCAGCTGAATTATGCTTTTGAGAGCCAGGCCCAGCCCCTCACTTTTATGCAGAATCACTAGGGAGGTGCACAAGCGGCATAGGGAAATCTCCAGGTCAATTGGGCCCTCCCAGGAAACTAAAAGATGTTGCATGGGCTTGGTTGCATCAAATCGGACGATAATCTTGCAAACTGTCACCAGCGTCCGAAGTACCTTATATAGGTCTTCCTCCGTCCGGGACCGCAGCACATTGTCTATCCCGGCCGCATAACTTTGTGAAGATGCTCACTCAATGCATCTTATTGGAAGCGATCTGGCAGATTTACAGTTTACAAATATCTTATTGGTGCTAACAATAACGGTAAAGTGCAATGTAGTTCATTAATCATAAATTTCGTAAACGAGTGTGGGACCTTCTTTGTCAGAAAAAGTTTTGCAGGACGTGATCATCACTTAAGTTCTCCTCAACAACCCGATAAATCTCCATCAGCAAGTTGGGGAACTTCTTGTTGAAGTATTGGTAGAAACCATCCGGTAGAGGACTCATCCTTGGAACCAACTCAGCTGGCAAGTCATTGAAATGATGGTATTTGTTTCTCAAAGCTCTCAAAAGATCCATCAATCTATGACCGTGGTATTTTCTGTACTTGCCCAAGTTGTCCATGAACATCTTCTCCATCTTGCAACACCAGTCGTCACCAATGACATTGAAGGCGACAGCTTCCAACTTCTGCAAAAGTTCACTTGGTGGGTCTCTTTGTTCAACCTCATACCTGTCACTCACCTTCAACAAGAACTCAAGCTTTTTCGCATTATTCCAGAAAAATGGATGCTTGAGAACCTGATCTGTATTTGGTCTCAGCTTTGGATTTCTGGCAATCATTTTGGAGATCAAGTCTCTGGCCTCCTCAACGTTATCTGGCATGATGTCAAGAGAGTCGAGACAATATTCACCCTTAATGACATTTCCCTCTCTGAGGTATCTGTCTCCAAATGGATGAGAACCATTGGACAAAATGTAGTAAAAGACACATCCCAACGAGAAGATGTCAATGGCTCTTGTCAATCTTCTCTTTGACAGCGTATCGAAGACCAATGGCTCAGCAATAGAGTTTGTAGAAGTGTTGTTACCCAAAGAGTGCTCGCTGCTGATGGACAATGAGTTGTAGGTCGTATTGGACTCATCAACTAGTAGCTCAGGGGCCCTCCAACCAGAAGTACCAGCGGCATGTTGAGTGGTAGCCCTGAAAGAACTCTCATCAGCCTCAAGACGCTTACAGAGACCAAAGTCAGAGATGAGGATACGCACCGGGGAGAAGTCTCCATTTCTTGTCTTAAGCTTTTTTGGTGGAGCGACGAGAATGTTCTGTGGCTTAATATCTCTGTGAACTATCTTTAGAGAGTGCAAATGATGCAAACCCTTAGCAATTTGCTCCAAGACATTAACCGGGCTCATTAATCTCATCAGCTCCGGATACTCCTGACTCTTTTCAATGACATCCTCCAAAGACGCAGAACAGAGCTCGAGAGCAATGTACAAGAATTTGTCGTTCGTCTCGCTGTAAAAGTATCTGATCACGTTTGGATGGTCATCACTCTCGGTCAACAAGTTGATCTCATGGCTTGCAACATCGTAAAAGTCAATTAACATTCTCTTGACGGCGACATCACGGTTCTGGAAAGTACCCTTGAAAACGACAGTACCATATGATCCATAACCCAAGATCGAGTCGGATAATGAGAGACCGTTCAACTTGTTAGGAGCCACTTGGGTGATGGAGTTTGCGGAGCTTGGTGCACTTGGGACGCTTGAAGCAGAAGTAGGTGGTGTTGAAAGCGCAGCAGGAGAATCCTTGTCTGTTTGCTCCTCTTTGATCTCCGCCATGGCGTTCTTTTTCTTCTTACCGCCCCTGGAACCTCTCTTTCTCTTCTTGACAGTGCCATTGTTGTTATTCTCGGTAGACATTTTTTCCTCAGCTGGTGGCTCAATGATCTTAACCTCTTTCTTCACCTTGGCAGGTTCAGTATTCGTATCAGTAGCAAGTTCATCAGATGGACCAGTCGCTTTTTCAATGGACGGTGCTTCTGAGGAAGTCGGTGGTTTCTCAGCATTGTCGTCAACTGCAATCTCAATCTCAACACTCTTCTCATCGTGTTCAATTTTTTTGAGACCAGCCTTCTCATTGACATCAATAAATTCCTCCAACTCATCTTCCTTTGGCACGTACGTGGTGTGCTGGTCATCAAGAGTCTTGAGTTCCAGACCATTGTTTCTCAGCATAGCGTTCAAAGAAGGCAACCATCTCATCTTCATTGCAATGAACACCAATAGACAGAGTATCAATACCATCACAACATTTTCGATGCATCTGTATAGGAACTTACCGAACACTGTTCCAAAGAATCCATCGTTGTCTCTAGGAGCAGGATCGATACCAAGGATAGGATTAGAAGCAGATGGAAGACCAGCCCATTCTGATTTGGAAGGTGGGTTATAAGTGCCAAGCTCGTTAGATCTGTGTGGAGTCTGTGTGTTGTGGTCGTGTGTATTCTGGGGATATTGTTGAGGGAAGTGAGTTGGGTATCCGATGATGAATCCAGTTGGATCAAGTTCATCAGTGGTGGTTGCCGGGAGGTGGACACCAATGATCGCAGTGTTGAAGTGGTGTGGGGAATTCAAGATGTGTGACGCTCTCCATCTCTCACTGAGACAATATCTTGAAGTTGGTGCAGACTCAACAAGAGATGGGTACACATCAGATGACATGGCATACCATGAACCATTCTTGGTCATATCGAGATAGGTACCTTGAGATCGCTGATCGGAGTAGCCTGATGGTGGCTTGAGAGGATGTGGTACGATGATGTAATTTGAAGAGTCAATCTCAGCAAGACGCTCATCATGAAGGATATCAAAGACATTAACAGCGGTAAATGGCAGTTGACTGACCCATTTGGCATTCTTGGAGTCGATGTCAATCGCAAGAAGTGTACTGTCATGGAATGGTGCGATGTAAGTGCCATCGAGGGGGATCTTATTCTGGAAGGCAAGGTCTGAATCGATATTGTTTGGACCCCATGTTGAGTATGTAACGTTCCACTGTACGTTGTCCTTGGTGTGGATAAAAAGCTCGTAGGTTGTCTTACCCAGCATAAAGAGATTGGAACAGTCAGATTGAGTGGAACACATGTCGCTCTGGGACGAACCATAGGTGGATAATATCTCACCAGTGTTAATGTCAATGGTGTACAGTGAAGACTTTCGCACACCCGTGTACACCTTGTCATCACCACTTAATGCAAATGGGCTCTGAAGAACAAGATGAGAGATGGAAACAGGAAGCTTACTCAACCCAGCCTGCTTGTTGAAGTAGTAGAGGTTACCATCTCCATATGGTTCGACGATCCAAACCAGTGAATCATCGCTCTCTGTTTGTTCTGAGATATTTGTCTGGACTTGCACTAGAGGTTCGTCGATTTCAAGTGACCACATCACTTCTCCTGTGTCTCTGTTTAGAGCGTGCAGTCCTCCTTCGATGTCGGATGCAAGGAGCATGGAAGACAGTTGAAAATCGTGGATCGGCCTTACTCCGAGTTGACGGAGGTGATCTGAGCCCTGACGCGGTATCAAACCGTTATGTGTATTCGTATGATCTGGAACCCGAGGGTCATGTGGTGGTTGTTGGTGATTAGCAGGGTGTTGGTGATGTTGGAGAGGAGGGGTGTCAACTTGCTGGGCGTTGAGCGTGGGTACGTCGGCATGGCGGCTAGAAAAGAGCCAGCTAGGCGATAGCAGTGCCAGAACTATCGACAGGGCCGGGATCAAGTAGAGCAGGACCAATACGTTATTTGGCAGACGCATGGTTTGAGCTCAGATTGTATGGGCGAGTATTGTCACTTGCCAGGACAAAGGGGCAGCGCGCGGTTCGGGCGTGGGCGGCGGTTAGGCACTGGAAAAGCTTGTGATATTCGCTGGGTCAGACCCTTTGCACAATGGGCGTATAATCGTGTGCGATAAGGGAAGAAACTGGTGGTAGAAACTCTTGTTAAACCTCTGGCGGCTATGCTCCCTTTGACGATTCACCACTGAAGGCGCCTTTTTTTCTTCACCGCTAAGAGCGGCGACTCAATGCGGTAATTTTCGAGAACCCCAGTAGCGTGCCGCCAGGCGCGACATATAGTGTCTCACCAACCTGTCAAAACTGATCGTCCTCCTTTATTGTTCGTGAGAATCTATTTTGAAATTGGATTTATTGCCCGAGATCTAGAGATGCTATTTAGAGGCTACAGATTAGAAAAAAAATTTTTTCAACAAGTGGCCCGGGGCCTTTGTATCAACTGCTTATAAACAGCCAGCGTAACAGACCACATCGACATTGGGCTCATGCACCTCCACATCTGCTACCGAATCAGCGTCAAGGCAGACAGCACAAGAGCTCAGCGATGAACCAAATTAGCTGTATATGGCTGCAGAGAGCCACCAAAGTAAAAATAAAAGAAAAAAAAATTGTACCGGTAAATTAAATTAAGATGAGGGAGACACCGTGTCAAGCCTTTGATAAAGCCTTTGACCATAGTGAAAAGCTTATGCATGGTCACTATAGCAGCAGCTTCATGCCATGGCATTGATCCCATGCCAGTACACACCGAGAAGAAGAACCAAAATTTAAAAACCAAACAAAATCAGAGAGCACCAACGTCAAGCATCATTAGACTTTAAACCAAAAAGACAACATCAAATAAATCAACAAACAAAGAAAGACAAGACAACAACAGAGTCTTCAGATATCAACTCTGTGTTCAACAATACCCCTAAGGATCTTGATGTTACCATAAACTGGGTCATAGTGCATACCATCACTCTCTCTGACGTGCTTTGGCTTATTTCTGTGTTCAGAACCAGGAGCTGGCCAAGAGCACTTCAATCCTAAACGTGCACATTCATGACATTTTGGCTTTGTCTCACAGCAACGTTTCTTACGATGACGGCATGTGAGACAACCCATACGAGAACGTTTCACCTTACCATCTGCATCCTTCTTCGGTGACACTGGAGTAGAGGAGTGTGATAGGCTATGCTGGTTGACATAGTTCTTTGGGTGATCATAAGAGTAGTGTGGGGAGCTAGACGTTGAAGATGTAGATGACTTATTTCCCCTTGAATACATCGAGTTGTTGTCACCACTAGATGAGACAGAAGAATGTGTATCATCACCTGGGTAGATCTGACCTGGAACCAGTCCTGTCATCTCCAATCCTGTAGTGCCATTAGTCGGGTATGCAGAGCTCAACCAGTTGACTGGGGTAGTAGTGTAGCCATCCATATGATTTGTTTGATTATGAGGTTGTGGTGGAGCAGTAAATGTGCGGTTGTAGCTCTGAATTGGAGAGTTGTAAATTGGCATCTGGTCAACGGGAGAGATTCCTTCTCTAGGAGCCTCCACTGCAGAGTAGAGGTAATCCTGGTGTTGGTGTTGTTGCTGTTGATGTGGAGGAGGGAATTGATTGTTATCCATCATTGTGTAAACGTATGTATGAGTTTTTTCAAGAAGTTGTGCAAGTAACGGGACCAGCCAGTTGAATTAGCCAAAAAAACTCAATAGGCTCACGAAAGAAATCGTTCGGAGCGGATATTTGTGTAGAAAAGTAGTTGTGTAACGCCAGCGAGGGGGTAATAATGTCCAAGCTAGGGCAGATCTCTTAAGAAGGAGGCCCGGTGTGTGCGTGTGTGCTTGTTTGTGTGTGTGTGTGTAATAAATGTATCAGTGGAAGTACTGAGGGTAGGTGACTGACAAGGTAAATTCAGACGCCTAAGAGTGTATCTATTTATGAGTGAAGGGAGTTGCAAGCCTTTTCAAGACGAAAAAAAAAAATGAGAGGCTAGAGTGGGCGAACACATCTATATATATGTCTTGAAGATTCGACAGGAGGATTGAGCGAAGCGAAGCAATAAAGGATTCGTAACACGGGAGAGTGCTGGAACCGGCATATGCCAAAGCTGACCGGGAGACAAGTTGGCTCCATGCGAGCTCGATCCAAACTCTAGGCCAGTAGCTGCGGGCCGCTGCATCATGCACGGCCAGCATGTGTAGCCCGTTGCGACAACGCACCGCGACTTACAGCCCATATACGCGACACCCTTCTTTTCAGGATATTTTTGGCAGGCTTCTGGAATAGGCGGGCGCATCTGCAATAACCCAAATTTGTTTTGACTGCGCTTCCTACAAACCCGGACTTGTGTAACGAAGCACGCTTCTCTATTGGGTACTTTGTGTGCGGGGGCTGAGGCTGAGGCTGAGAGGGGGGCCCTCAGACCCATGAGTCGGCTGGCCGTGCGGTGGAATGGGGAGGGGAGAAGGGGAGGGGATCTTGGAGGACCAGGCACAGGTACACCAAGATGCTCTTCTTGTTAGTCCTCTTCACATTGCTCATCATGCTTTTCTTCGAACTTCGAAACTGGGGGGCTTGAGAGTGGTTAAATGTCGGATGTTGGAATGCCTCTTGCACGACAGCGGCTAAAGGTCATATTATTCTTCTCAAGATCTTAGACTCTTTGTTCCCTGCATTTATCACCTTTGGACGACGTACTCAATCAACCACGGCCCAGGACGTAGAACCCTAGCACCCACTTCCATATTTTCTTTGCCCTTCATCATCATCGCATAGTTATTACAGGGGGCCAACTCCGGTTACATTCTACCGAGTGCCAAAACTTTATTTCTATGGCACACCGACGTAGTACCAACTGAAAGGGGACAGAGATTCAACTACGTAGTAGGCTTTGTAACATACCAAAGGGTTCAGATCGGGCGGAGTTTAGGACGGAGATGAATGATGCAGTAACCCATCGATGAACATTCGATAGTACCTCGTTATATAAGTCGGACGTGTCTTGTTTGCCGCTATTGTCTTATTCCCTTTGTCTCTGCGTGAAATCCAATCGTCATTACCTCTAGTGCACAAGAGTACCGGGTCCCGAAAACTGCCCGAGAAGCGTCTGGCCCTGCTCCATAATAGTGCGCAGCCAGCACACGAGCATCCCATATTTAACAGTTTGTTGCTTTAACAGAGTTGATTAGACGTCCTAATAGTTAAATACCCATGTGTAACTATCCCATGGGGTGTGTATAGCGCAGGGCTGCATCGACGACGTTGTCGATCTACACGTTGCCTCTTTAACGGCCGCCTTAGCGTCCTAAATTCACTCGAAAAGATGCAGAAGTACTATTTTTTAGAATCAACACCCATGGAGTCCGCCATCTTCCGTCCGGGTCCCATACATCACTAGTATACCTCGGCCGTACGATCATAGGCGAGTATTTTATTTGACATGAAGGTGCGCTAGTGTGTATGCGATGCACTGTGTCATCAAGGACAGCAGCTAGATTCAAAAGCTAACCGTGGTTACCTTATAGTTGAGCCCTGTTCTTCGCAGTAGTAAGGTGTTGAGGGACCCTGAAATATCAACACTACCTACCAACTTCCAGTGAGACGATAGAAGTGCACTGGTATTTGGTATTGTCAGACTTGACAGGTCAATCAATATTCATAACGTTTCAGAAGGGTTAAAGATAACATCTTTGTAGTTACTATATCTTTCGGAGAACACAGTCAAACCTCGGGCGAACCCCGAATGTTCACAGAGAACTCCTCGCCAGGTACCTTTCAGGACATAATTGTACATCTGTTTGGTGCCGTCTATGAGTAGAAGTGGACTGATTTTTGAAAGATGAAGGGTTCAACAAGTGAAATGAAACACCAGTGAATAAAAATTTGGAGATTATCGAGTATGATGGGTTTGGGTCTTGTTCCGCCCCCAAGGGGTGAAGTTGTACATTGAAGCGGGCGAGATGTCGGTATTTGCAGACGACTCATACACTGATTTATTTTCCAAGGTTTATGACAAAGGGGGGCCTGCGCACTGCCGGGCAGCTCTGGGAGTCAGTCGATGGCCGAAGCCGTACCGGCTGGAAACAAAAGTGTTGAGCCGGCCGGCGATGGTACATCTCCGAAAGCACCGATCGTCGTCGGATTTGAGAAAGACCCCACACACACTTCATGTTTGTTTAAGAATGTTTTCGATTACTATTGTCAATACCATTGGTATTATAATTGCTATTCCCACTTCCCACACACTCCAATGTTCTTTTCTTCATGACGAATGAAAATACTTCTCCATAGGATATGCTCCGGTTCGACCGAGCCACGTCCGAATTGGAGAGGGGCCACCCTGGCGCTCTGACGCACCGAGTGCCCCTACCGGCGCGTCTCGTCGTGTAGCGGCATGTTCATGCAGGGTGATGCGTAGAAGCTGGTGACAGCATTCGATGGTTTCGAAAGAAGGCCTGGAAGGTCTTGCTGTGGCCAAGAAGCCACGTATGTCCGGAAACTGGAGGGTCCAGCCCGAGGGAGCTTAGTGATTTTTGCCGAGGCAAAGACATTTTGTCAATGAGGCTACCGGCTCTAGGTACTGTCTTTGATCGGAATTGGCACCACATGAGAGCAAACAAGTGCTAGCAAAATAGAGTAGTGACCGGAGGCTAAGAAGAGAAGAAAAGAGGGGAGAACAGCTCTCTCTCTCTCTCTCTCAGAAAGAGACTCACTTGTCGTGCCCATGCTCAGGGGGAATAAAGAGAGTCCCGATTGTATGTTGGTGCACCGAGGCCAAAAAGGCTAAGCCGTGCCGTTAACTGGCAAACTGATCTTGAAGTTTACGCAGCCAAGTTTTGAAGACGAGACTTTTTTCAAATGTTTCTTTGAAGAAGGGTGTTACCAGATTCACAAAGATCTTTTGCTATAATGTATTTGTTCTACAGTGTGGAATGCTAGAACTAAGTATATATAAACGGCTTTCAATTGTAACATCATAATAACAGCCGTTTAAGCCTTTTTAAGGCCGCGCTTTTGCATGGCTATTAATTTGACTCTGAGTTAATCCATCATGTGTAAACTGAACGCTTATAACTACAATCTGATCACCAGCTGATGATGTAAATTAAAAGAACCGTACAATGTCTAGTCCACTAATATCTCAGATCCAAGCATAGCCTCAAGCCTCGTAATATGTTCCCCTGACAATTTTACCCGCTTGTCCCGACTATGAGCAGTCCCGCGGGGCATATCTTGGATTCTCGTAAGTACAAACAATCCCTTCATAAGCCGCCACACACACGTACAGATCAGACCTGTGATTTGCTGTATGTGTAGTGGGTATGCTGCTTGATTGGTTAGTCATGAATGACAGACAGACACATTAAGACATCAGTGTGCCTACCATCTGAGAACAAATCAACTAATGCTATCGTTGGAAGCAGCCATGAGTCTGTGCTTGTAATCTAACACACGATTTTTCATCGAAATAAGCTCTTTTATGTCATTCGCCACACTTACTAGTTAAATGTGGCTATCAAAACCTTATTTCCCTGAGGAATGGCTCAAAAATCTAGTACTGATGTCTCGAGTTAGAGTTGAAGCTGAAGATTTAAGGAATAGTATAGTAAAAAGCCATGGCTCAATTGAAGCTCATGCAACCCATATCAGGGGTATCCATGATGGTAAATGATACCAATTAAGTCCCTCTTATACACCATTAGTGTGTGACGCTTGTTTTTCATTTATTAATACGTGTCATGCTTACCACTTTTGATACCTCTCCCTTACAAGCCAATGACCTAGTTCAACCTTCATATTCAATTGACTAGCTCCAGACCCCCAAATAATGTGGTCCACCTAGGTACAAGAGAAACTGTGGATCAGCTGAGACCAGATTGTTTGCTGCGGGCCACCGCTTGTGTTGTAACGTCAGCTTTTTTCCGGTAGGGTACTTACTTGTTCATGTCTATGAATGGACAAAGAGCAAGCGTATAGGTGCTTGAATATGCTGGCCACCACTTTCAGCTTGAGGATTTGTGTTTTCTATAGCTGTTTCTAGAGCTACTCGATTCACAATACCTATATAACATGACACTTGGGGGGATATGATACAATGCAAGCTGTTGGAGCATTGTGGAAGTTTGAAACCATTGGCGGGTATGTTCTGAATTGAGGGGTGTTTCGTACACTATTTGAATATTGGGAAGTTAAGAGACGAGGAGAAGATAAACGTGCCTGTTGTGCCTGTTGTGCGTGGACCTCTGTGTGTATCTGTGTAGTTGTGCGTGTGAGACTATCGATGATCTTTAAAGAGTGGGCGGGGCACATGATTATACGCACACCGGGCCACGCGATGGCTACAAAGGGCCAAAGCTATCTATTTGAAAGGGAGACTTATTTGGGAGATCCAGGTAGAAAGCAGAGAATAGCGTTGTGTGCTTATGCTTATCATTCATGTCGTGTTCGCCTAGTTGTGGGGTGTTTGACCCCACCTCTTACGCATGATATCCCATGATCAGCGATGACAATTCGCATGTCATTCATGGAACCTGACAAGCAATGCCACAGCAGCATCAGAACTGTGTATACTCATTGGGATCTCATTAGCCCGTCCAAAAAAACTGATCAGCTGGTGGGATCTCTGATAAGCTATAGAATCTAAATAAAAAAAAAAAAATTAAAAAAAAAAAAATGTCAATGCGCTCGGGACAAGAAGCTCATGGTCGGATGATTTGAGTTGCTGGTGTCTGTTATACGATACACTATACATATTTGTGCCAATGGTTACCCGCTTAGTTATCAAAAGAGACATTCGCAATGTCGGACAAAGAGGACATACGTGCCGGTACCATCGTATTCAATGACAAGCCCCCATCTTCTCTCATATTCCGCAGCAAAGGAATAACTTTGGTTGTATACAGTGCGATTACGAACTACAGTACGCGTATCTATGTTTTGTGCTGTGTTGAGGGCTTTGAGAGATTGTTGCCGCTTCAAAAGTGACAGGTTGACAGTTTCTAGGGTCCGATACCGATTGGGCATGTAACAAGTTAAACAGTGTACAGGATCGCCTTCGGTGATGAGATGATGGAACAGGGGTTAGCAGCTGGTGCGCAAGTCAGAAGAGACTTAGATTAGAGGGTTGAAAGGATAAGGGGTAGAATAAAAAGGGGAAGAGAGGTTATTTGGTCATTGATAATTAATCTATATTAGAAAGCATGTGTGTATATATGATTTGTGTCAATTTTTAGTCTATAACCTTCCCCACTTCGGTCCCGGTGCTTAGAAGAAACCGAGGAAGCCGAGGAAGGGGCTTCGAGAAGGTTGTGTTAGGGATCCGGATATGACAGGTGCGTTTCGCACACACGTCATACAGTGACGGGGGCAAGGAAAGAGCAGTTTTACAGTTGGGAAAAAATAGAAGCGAGCGGGGGGCACCCAAAGTATAAGTCCATAGAAAAAAACAGTGTGAGAAATCAAAGGCCGTCGTATTTAGTCAGCTCTCTGATGGTATGCTGCAGCCCCGGGGACGGCTCTGGGGGGAAGGTTTCTAATAGTTGACTGGAGATTTACATTGGCATGGTTGATGGAAGAGGGCAGCAAACAGAAACTAACAGAGTAAGACAGGACATAATAGGACGGATGGACTTAACAGACCAAGACCAGATAAGAGGGAAAATACATTTATTATTGATTTTAACCCATTCTACTCACACTCATTACCTTATCAGGGACTTCCTCCCTTTCCCACACCCCTCATGGGCTAATGAGTCCTTACGACTGCAAGTCTACCGAGTCCGACGCGCCACACAGATAGACGCTAGGTGGATGATGCTGATTTTGACAGCCGTGCGTTAGTGAGGCCTCAACCAGGTGGAGAATAACTTACTTACTTACTTACTTACTTACTTACTTACCTATATCGAGCGCCAATGTGCAGGACGGAAGAGTGCGGACGGCCGGGTAAATGCCCTTTATTAAAAACACTAAGCCAACTCTTCCTTTTAGCTCTAGCCCTTCCTTTTGCCCACATGGCACACGACAGTACGAGCTCGGACGCAGGAGCTTAGCCTTAACACGCAGTAGGTTAAGTTTGGGGGGTAAACCTATTCTCCAGTTTAGCTAGTTTGCTTTCGTAAACCATTACAAGTCATACTGGGATAAAACTATTAACTGAATTCTCTTACAAAGATGTTCGTTCTTCCGGAACCACAGCAAGTTTTAGTGTACTGCGCCGTCTGACGCAATAATGGCCACGACCTGTACGGTGCCGATCCCACCTAAAATTTGAGTCGCCAACAAAGTGTGCCAGTACCGTATCGTACCGTACGGTACCGTACCGTACCGTCTGTTGAAATGGTATTCGGAATCTCGGAGTCTCGGGATCTCGGACGCGGATATCATAGCCAAAAAGTTACTTAGAAGTGAAATAACAAGAGACAAAAAGACAAATGACAGGTGGAAAAAAGAGAGTAGGTTTTACGAGCTAATTTAACCCCTTTAACTGATATCTATCAAATACGCACTTGCTGTGCCCAATTACCAAAACTCAATTTGGTATCGCATTGTGCCCGGACGCCAGCCGTGTTGATTTGATAGACATTGTTACATGTCTCGGGCATCGGCCGAGGATCCTGCAGTATCCCAACAACACCCATCTTCTATTAAGGGGACTCAGAGATCACATACGTCATATTCAAGTTGATTTATATTCTTAACCATTAGCTTATTATGTTTATGTATGAACTTTATTGACTCTGGGCCAGTTGACTTAGTCATTTAGTAATACAAAGCATAGGGCCTCACACCTCTACATCTCTATATAATTTCATAGTATGCATCTCAATGCTGAAATGCCTCAGGAAGTGCCGTTAGATGAGCTGATCAGTCGATTATCGGAATTATTCATCACTATCATTCGTAAAGACTTCCGAGATATGTGATGTGTAAATGCAGCTCTTTTTTCTCTCCTACGAAGTACGAAGGACGTACGATCTTCTGCTAAGCTAGCATAATTTATTAAACGCTCTCGAGAATGATTGGAATTTATTCTCTTTCCTTCAGAGCGTATTATATATACTATATACATAGACTCAAAACATGACTTTGCATTTCTTCAGGACCTATTACCATGAGTATGTTTTTCTGTTGTACTCATATATTGTAGTTCAAAATGTAAAAAAATTTTCGTTAAAAACTCAGTTGTTAATACCTACAATTCACTGAATTAATAGAGTAAACGACATTTCTTTCCTTGCTATCAAGGTATCTGATATAGTCAATGTTCTGTAACCAAGTTGTCTTTTGATGGGCCCTTCTTCTTCAGTTATTCCGGCGCCTTCTGTAGTATCCATAAAACCCTTCTTCCAGTAACGGCAACTATAGATCACCCAATTACATACCGCCTAACACTACAAGCCATAACGACAAGTGACATCACATAGAGGGACAGACTACTCAATACAAGGAACCCCATGCACCCCAGTTCAAGCTGTTAGTGAAAAAAAAAAAAACTCAGACAATCAAACACCCGAACACCACACACTAGCAACGCCAAAAACATCAAATGGGGATAAACCCCACTCCATAGTCTAAATGACACGACTTGATCAGGTTCCATCTCCCACGACTACTTACAATGCTTAAGAGACATTTCACACAGTCTTTTAAGAGTCTTAAGTCATCGGTCACCACTAAGGGCCAACCAGAGACTCTCTCTACTGTTTTGGAACAGGCTCCAAACCGTGCAACTCCATGGTCCTCCTCTCAAGCCGCCCGCAAGGACGTTATCAACCATGCAAAGTTCCTCGATCGTGATTTATCCCTTCAGCCACGTCCATATGCTGCTATTGATCTGATTGCACAACAACCTGTCAGACTCATTGATGATCGTATTGCTGTTTGTCAGGGTAACAAGCAACATGGTCAAGGTCATCCAAAAATTTATATCAATTTGGAACCAAAGAGAGCTCATCCTTGTGGTTACTGTGGATTGAGATATGCTATGGATGAGTACAAGAATGATATTGAGGGATGATAACTTATTCATTTATTTATTTATTAATTTATTTATTCATTGGTTCTATGTTGAGTTTAGACTATGTACGCAGGATACTCATCATACCGTTTATTTATTAAGACTGGATCAACAGCAACTTATTTATATGAATACTACAGGTTTTATAATGACAAAATGAATGTATTAAGGGATTTGACCTCAGAGTGGTATAATCCGCATGCCGTGTAAATGAACAGAAACAAAAGAACAAGGGGGAAGGGGGACCAACTTCAAGATTATCAATGCATGAAAGACAAAACACCAAATACAACAACTATAACACTGATATCAAACAACACCAACTGAAGTAATTCAAAATACTTGAAACCCAACTTGACTCTGTTTTTCCAGATTGGAGACAACATGCCATCTGGGATCATACCCAAATAATCCAGAATCTTGGAGTTATAGTTGTAATGCTGATGTGGTAGCTTGTGCAAGACAGAGGCAAAGTATGATGTGGTCACCACTTCGAATCCGGTGAAGATCTGTGTAAAGAGACTGAGATCGTAACTTCTTGACAATTGGTATGATGTGGAATGATGCCCTCTAGCAAAGAAGAAGTAGAGACACAATCCAAATGTGAACAAGAACTTTATAAGCATAAACCATGCCTTGAACTTATCATTCTTCTGTTTCTCAATTGCAGCAAGCTCATAATCAATGTCATCATTCTGTTTCTTCTCCTTGGTCTCCTGTGAACCTTCCTTCATCATGGCAAGAAGAGGATGATCAGCACCACTTTTAGAAGGATCAACACCCAAAAGCTGGGCAAACATGTCCATCTCATTCATATCATCTCCAAGTGGATCAGTGTGCTGATGCTTCTGAGATCCGAGGATGTTCTCCAATGACTTTTGGAATTCCTCAATGCTCTCAACCGGTGGATCATGATGGTCGTCGTCCTTAGCGTTGATGGCGCTGATGGTGCTCGATGGAGCAGGCGCCTTTTCCGAAGCGAAACCGGACGTCTGGCTGAAGGATTTGGAAGCACTGGATTTTTGTGTGGATGCTACACCAGCTAAGGAAGCCAATGGTGTAGAAGCAGCGGAAGAAGACGATGTGGTAGCGCTAGTAGTAGGGCCCGATGATGACGACGGTGGGGGTGACGATGACGATGTGTCGTTATGGGCGACGGAATCACCAGTGATCTTCTGGAGACGGGCATTGGAGTTCGCCATCTTTGCAGCACGACGCTCACGAAGAGCCTGACGCTTCTCTGCTTCGGTGAGGGCCATAGCTAAGTGACTGTTTTTGCTGAATTATGGTCTGGGGCCTGTGAGGCGATGGAGACCCGAGACAATCCTTTTGTGTTTTGTGTTGCGAAACCGCTATTTAAAAAAAAAAAAACACACGGGGACAAGAAAATGATACTGGTGGCGAATAAGAAATCCCTTCTCTTTTAATGGGACAGAGAAAATTCATCCAGGGCTAATGGCAGATGGGATAAATGAACTCCTGTAAGCTCCTGTAATGGTTATCACTCTATATACACTTGAGACATACCACTACTTACTTCAAGTCTTCACCAACAATCTGCTCCCAAGTCTTACCCTCCTTTTTCAATTCTTCAGTCAACTCATCCTTGATCTTAGCGATCAAACCTGGTCCTTTATAAGCGAAAGCAGTGTAAAGCTCAATGTACTTAGCACCAGCCTTACCAAACTCTAGGGCGTCCTTACCAGAAGAGATACCACCACAACCGACAAGGATGAGGTCAGAACCCTTTGCATACTTAGCAGCAGTCTTCAATGCCTTCAAAGACAATGGCTTAAGTGGTTTACCGGAAAGACCACCAACCTCAGAGGAGACAGAAGGAGAAGAGACAAGAGTATCTGGTCTTTGAATGGTGGTGTTCGAGATGATGATACCGTTGATCTTAGACTCCTTAGCAGATTTGACAATAGATGCAATCTCAGACTCGTCAAGATCTGGGGCAACCTTAACGAGAACTGGTGTAGTCTTGTTGTGGACAGGGACCAGAGCGTCTCTCTTGGAAATGACAGACTTGAGCAAAGTAGTGAGTTTACCTTCACCTTGCAAGTTTCTGAGACCAGGTGTGTTTGGAGAAGAGACGTTGATGACAAGCACATCAGCAAACTCATTGAAGTTCTCAACACCCTTAACGTAGTCTTCAACCTCTTCACCAGTCTTGTTCTTACCCAAGTTGATAGCCAAAACCTTACCGTCGTTCAAGGACAAATTCTTGACAGAATTTTCACCATTCTTTCTGATGTACTTCTCCAATCTCTTTTTGAGTCTGACAACAACCTCCAAGTGACCATCAGAATTGAATCCATAACGGTTAATAACGGCATCGTCCTTTGGCAATCTGAAAAATCTTGGTTTCGGGTTACCAGGTTGTGGCAAGGGAGTGATAGATCCAATCTCGACATAACCGAAACCGGAGCCAAACAGGGCATCAATAGCCTCACCATTCTTATCCAAACCAGCAGCAAGACCAACTGGGTTGTCCAAAGTCTTACCGAAAACGTTAACTTTCAATACATCATCATCGTTAGCAAACCATTCACGAGGAGAGAGACCGTTCTTCATGAGCCAGATACCTAATGTGTGACCATCCTCGGCACTTGTGAGGGAACGGATGATAGGACAAAAGACATACTCATGAATCGAAGAACGAACATCAAAGCAGTAAAGAGTAAACAGTCCACCACCGATAATTGTAGCACCGAGATAGAATGGATTTCCGAGGATTGATGATCTGAGCACAGGACGAGCAGATTGCTTCGACTGTGTTGCGAAGGTGCGCCCAAGTGTACGACTGGAGTTACGCAGGACCTGACGAGCCAGCATTATGAGGGATTGTCGGTATTGGAGACGACGGCAGGACAGTACCAAGTGAGTCAAAAGAGAGATGTATGCTTGTTTTATGCGTGAGTTTATGGGTCATGGAAGCTTGGAAAAAAACCGAGACATCGCTGCGTAACCTTACCGTATTCGGATAAAGAGTCGTCTGTCTTGGCCGGCTCGTGATACTTTTCACGAGTCATGAGACTATACAGGGGTTGTTTAATATATGAATCATGTATTTGATTGTGTAATCAGATGATGAGCTGATTATTTTTGGAGTACTTTGAAGAGAATGCGTCCTTATTATCAATCTCGACGTTAGTGCCCTTCACCACGACCTCTTCCAAGTGTGATAGGCGCATTTTATTAGCACTAAAATCCTTCAATTTGATATGGCCGATGATCTTGAACGTTTTCAAGCTTGGCATATCATTCCCTTGAATGGAACATGATGTAGATACTGATGAAGACAGAAATGAACGAGTCTGTATGTGGTCTGAGTCGACAAGATTCAAGTCAAAGGCCTCAATGTGCTTATTCGTGATTTCAAGCATCTTCAAAGAGCGCAAAAGTGGAGCGTTAATGTCCTTAAGACGAGAGACATTACAGTTTTTCAATGTCAGTGTCTCCAGCCTCGTAAGCTTATAATTCTGGAGGAGCTCAAGTCCATCAAAGTAGAACTCATTTTCATCGAGATCAGAACTGTGATCGTAGTCGTCGTAGTCTTCATCAAATTCCTCAAGACGGACGTAATTGTCACTATTTTTGGAGTATAGATCTTCTCCTTCATTCATATAGTCCTCAAGTTTTAGGTTGACGAGTCTTGGGAATGTGTTCTTATGTTTGTCAAGATTGAGATAGTCAAATACTTCAAAGTAAAATTTGGATGAGCAGTAATACAGATTCATCGTCTCGAGAGCTGGGTACTCCACTTGTGGAGAGATCAGTAGGTGATTTCCATTACTTCTAATATCAGTGACATTGGGGAAAGAGATGTGATGAGGATTGCGAACACCTAGTGGGACTGGTGGCATGGAATGGAACAATGACTTGAACATCTTGAGATAGGTCATGTTAACAGTGCTTGGATGATAGACGATTCGAACATCCTTCTTATGCCTAAGCAGACGCGCTAGGAATCTGTGTGTACCGAGGTATACTCTTTCATCTTCAAATTGTGTAATATGAACATCGAAAAAGTAATAGTTGGCAATGATGCTGTCGAGGGGTAGGTTTCTCTCGAGGATCTCCTGGATGGTGATGACGTTCCCCACAGGTCTTGACTTTTGAGAGTCTGTAACAGTGAGGGTTAAAAGAGGCTTCAATTCTGAGATTTGAGAGAGTGATTGAGATATCGTTACTGGGTCAACATGACTGAGGATCACTGAGATCACCTCATTGGGTAGTGGAAGTTTGCCTGTCATAAGTGTCGTGTGGGGTATAATGTAGTTGATTGCGGGTGGCAGATCCGGCAGTGAGATGGTGTATCTTGGTTTTTGTCAGCTGTTGAAAGAGCTTGTGTAGTAAACACAATGACTATTGACCCTATGAAGTCAAATATCTTGTTGATACCACCCTTATTTATGTGTGTGAGGGGAGAAAAGGTGACAATGAAGTTGGTTTGGAACCCGGACGCCGTCACTCTTGAGGTAATGTGCCAAAGAGGAATAATGCGGGGTAGCTAATCACGTGATACAAAATTTTATATACTAAGAAACTACCCTCGGATATCCCCCCTCCACTATCGCGCGCCGGTCGATCTCACAATCTTATCAATTTTGTTGTTCTCGGAGTTGATACAAGTTCAGCTCTTTAGTTGTTGTTGGAAGATTACATTTGAAGTTGCCCAAAGAGAACTACAAGACCAATTCTGTCGCTAATTACTATGCAGGAAGTTCCAGGAAAGCTCTCGATTGAGGAGTTCATCACTCTTCGCACAAAGGCCATCGGTGCCCTTGACTTGTCCTACTCACCGTATTCCAAATTCAGGTATGTTTAGCTGTCGTGTTGTTTTTCCTTGATCTCTTATTGACACAATCTTTACAGGGTCGGTTGTGCACTCTTATCAGAATCAGGAGACCTCTTTGTCGGTGCTAACGTTGAGAATGCATCTTATGGTAAGTGTCTCTCATTTGTGATCTCTCCTCCTCCTCCTCCTCATTCTCCCTAATTAATAGATTGACTAACATGTATTTCAATAGGTGCAGCAATTTGTGCTGAACGATCCACAATCGTTACTGCTGTGCTTCAGGGCCATCGTAAGTTCAAGGCTATTGGCATCTCAAGTGATATGGTAGACGAGTTCATTTCTCCTTGTGGAATTTGTCGTCAGTCGATAAGAGAGTTTGGAAAAGAGATCGAAGTTTATATGTTTAAGAAAGATGGTAGTTGTGTTATGAAGACATTGGAAGAGCTTCTTCCTATGAGTTTTGGCCCAGAGCAGTTGAATTGATCACATCCATTATAGGGAGCCTACTATAGCTGGCCCCGACCACACCAGAGCTCACAAAAACGATTGCAGTATTATAAAAGTTAATAAAAATTCTACTCCCGGGTGGGTTTATTCTGTTAGATTAGACTGTCCTTCTATGCTCAGTTAGAGGAAGAGAGTTCGGCTAAGCGATGATGTCGTGCTCTTACCGAAAAATATAACCTGGGGAAGGTTAGCGAAGCATAAGCTACCGCACCTGACATCAAAATAAACTCTCGACCAAATCTCTTATTACAAATATAGAGTGATAAAGTGTCCCAAATGGTAGTGTTTCCATGATCCCGCTACAATAGACGTGGCTCAGAATCAATCGTCCCCTGATCATTTTAATACTCATCCCATACGGTTCTGAAAAAAAAAGACAAAAAACTTCCGGAGAGAACTCCATCTTGAACCAACGCCACTGGTATCACCGCAAAACAACCCATCCACTCTGTATAAAATGACTGCTACCGTTCACTGCAGCTCACCAAACTGTGGTAAGGTGACCACTTCTACTCTCAAGTGTCCGATGTGTCTTAAGCAGGGCATCACATCAGTCTTCTGCGACCAGGCTTGCTTCAAGAAGGCTTGGCCCATCCACAAGGCCATCCACACCAAGCCAGGTGTCGAATCATATGATCCATTCCCACAGTTCCCATACGCTGGATCTCTTAGACCAGCTTACCCACTTTCTCCACGCCGTACTATTCCAGATAACGTTCCAACAACAGATTACCACGAGGATGGTGCTCCAACATCCGAAATTCTTAACGATAGAACAAGCAAGATTCCAATCTATAACGAAGAGGAGCTCAAGATGATTAGAAAAGCTGCTGATATTGGTCGTGAGGTTCTCGATATCGCTGCCGCTGCCGCCAAGGTTGGTGTCACTACCGATGCCATCGATGAGATTGTTCATCGTGAAACGATAGCTCGTGGTGGATACCCATCCCCACTCAACTACTACAACTTCCCAAAATCTGTTTGTACATCCGTTAACGAAGTTATTTGTCATGGTATTCCAGATAAGCGTCCTTTGAAAGATGGTGATATCCTTAACATTGATATCTCTGTGTATTATCAGGGTTATCACGCTGATTTGAACGAGACTTATTACATCGGTACCCCATCCAAGGAGGCCATAAACGTTGTTGAGACAGCTCGTGAGTGTCTCGATCTCGCCATTGCTACTTGTAAGCCAGGTGTCACTTTCAGATCTCTCGGTGACGTTATTGAGAAGCACGCTAAGGCTAATGGTTGTTCCGTTGTTCGTTCCTTCTGTGGTCATGGTACAGGAAAATACTTCCACTGTGCCCCATCAGTTGCCCATTACGCTAGAAACAAGTCACCTGGTATCATGAAACCTGGTATGGTGTTCACCATTGAACCAATGATCAACGTTGGTACATACAAGGACATTTGCTGGCCAGATGACTGGACCGTTACAACGTCTGATGGTAAGCTCAGTGCCCAGTTTGAACACGAACTACTGGTCACAGAGACCGGTGTTGAGGTTCTTAGTGCCAGAAAGGAAAACTCTCCAGGAGGTGCACTCACAAGAAAGTAATACTACACTCTTAATCAATGAATTGCCATAGAATAAGCCATAGAAAAGAGAGATAAATCAATTCAGATGTAGTATAAACCTCATCGTGTATGTTGCCCGTACCGCCCCCATTTTCGCGAAAAAGAGACGCGATGGAAAAAACGTCCACATTTGATCTTTTGGGCATACGCGTCGCCACTGTCTCTGTGTCATCTCAAGGCTTTTCCCACGTTTACATATAAGCAAATGTCGTCTTTGCAGTTGCTGAACCCGAAGGCTGAGTCCCTGAGACGTCAGGCCGCTCTCCAGGTTAACATTGCCGCAGCACAGGGCCTCCAACAAGTCCTCGAGACTAACTTGGGCCCAAAGGGTACCCTCAAGATGCTCGTTGATGGTGCAGGCAACATCAAACTCACTAAGGATGGTAAAGTCCTCCTCAGTGAGATGCAGATCCAGAATCCAACTGCAGTTATGATTGCCCGTGCTGCTGCTGCTCAGGACGAAATCACAGGTGACGGTACCACAAGTGTTGTTCTCCTCGTTGGTGAGCTCTTGAAGCAGGCTGAACGTTTCGTTTCCGAAGGTGTCCACCCAAGAATTATCACAGATGGATTTGAAATCGCTAGACGAGAGACATTGAAATACTTGGAGTCTTGCAAGATCAATAAGAAGGATATCGAACGTGAAATGCTTCTCCAAGTTGCAAGATCATCCCTTGCCACTAAGGTTACACAAGAGGTGTCCGAGACACTCGTCCCAATCGTCACAGATGCCGTCTTGAACGTCAAGACCGAGAAGGGATTGGATCTTCATATGATTGAGATCATGCAAATGCAACATGGTTCTGCTCGTGAGTGTGAACTTGTCAAGGGTCTCGTTCTTGATCACGGTGCCCGTCACCCAGATATGCCACGCGTTGTTAACAATGCTTATGTGTTGATCCTCAACGTTTCCTTGGAGTATGAAAAGACTGAAGTCAACTCCGGATTCTTCTATTCAAGTGCTGAACAACGAGACCGTCTCGTCCAGAGTGAACGTAAGTTTGTCGATGACAAGCTTAAGAAGATTGTTGACTTGAAGAATGAAGTTTGTGGATTGGATGGTGATAAAGGTTTCGTTGTCATTAACCAGAAAGGTATTGACCCAATGTCTTTGGACGTTTTGGCTAAGCACGGAATTCTCGCTCTCAGACGTGCCAAGAGACGTAACATGGAGCGTCTTCAGCTCGTCACTGGTGGTGAGGCTCAGAACTCCGTTGATGATTTGACACCAGCTGTACTTGGTTACTCTGGTTCTGTGTATGAAGAGACGCTCGGTGAGGATAAGTTCACATTTGTCACAGAGAACAAAGATCCAAAGTCGTGCACAGTGCTGATTAAAGGTCCATCCATGCACATTCTTAACCAAACAAAGGACGCTGTCAGAGATGGTTTAAGAGCAGTGTCTAACGTTATTAAGGATGAAGGTGTTGTTCCAGGTGCTGGCTCTTTCTTCCTTGCTGCATCTGATCATTTGACAAAGAACATTTCTACCCTTTCTAAAGGTAGAACGAAAACAGGTATCCAGGCCTTCTCCGAGGCATTGCTAGTTATCCCAAAGACACTCGTCAAGAACTCTGGATTTGATGCATTGGACGTTGTCTCGACATGTCAGGATGAACTTGAAGATGGTCGTGTTATCGGTGTCGATTTGAACTCTGGTGACTCTTGTGATCCAACCATTGAAGGTATCTGGGATTCTTTCAGAGTGTTGAGAAATGCAATCACCGCTGCTGTGAGCATCTCAAGTAACTTGTTGTTGTGTGATGAGTTGTTGAAGGCTGGTCGTTCGTCGTTGAAGGAGGGTCCACCGGGTGGTCCACAGTAAATGCATACCATAGTACGTTTACATCGCACAAAAGAGAGTTGGACACCAGCTGTAGTTTTAAAAACGCTAAATTTAAGGGTTATTAATTAACATTGATTACCTATACAAATAACAATTACATAAAACCAAAAGAAAAGCGAAAGTTTGTTATGAGGGATTAAGACCCACTAGGGACAAAACCTGAATGCAAATGCTGGATGAGAGACGAGGGGGTATTGATGCGTGCTCACAGAACGACACATCATTGGAATGACTTTTTGCCAGGTCTAACAGCTAAACTCTTTCTGTCAGCCTTGGTAAATGCTCTCTTGTTGACCATACCAATATCATCCTCCAAAGCGATAATAACCTTCTTGTCAGAACCAAACTTGAAGTTATCAGCGACAACATTGGATGTGTATCTCTTAATTTTGTATGGATCAACATCACCACGGAGAATGGCCTTCATAGACCAAGTGATAGCATATGGTCCAGAAGCGGAGACAATTGTTTGTTCTTTGACGTTCAAACCAGTGTTGAAGTAGGCCTTGGTGAAGTCAAGTGGCTTACCAGAAGATTCCTGCATGGCCTGAACGTGCTCTGGGGAGATTCTTAACGTTCTCATCTTTGGCAAACCGTCCTTACCGAACGATTTCTGGAAACCAAGAGAGCCAGCATTCGGACCATTCTTGATCGTCATATCGATTAACAACAAGTAAGTCTTACAGGTACAGAGCAACCATTTACCATCGGCCGAAGCTTCAACGTGCTTGATAGAGTCACCAAGAGCAGGAAGAAGAGACTTAGCACGGATTCCAAGTTTGTCATAGAGTCTGACATCACCCTTATTGGAAGCAACAGCAATGTACCCATTCTCGGTAGTACCAAAGGAACTGAAGTCATTCTTTGTCACATAAGACTTGTAATCACTGTCAACGAGCTTGTCACCGTTCAATCTTGGATCGACTCTGAACAAACCCTTATCGGAGATACCCAAGAATGTTTGCTCACCAGTCATTTGGGTAAACTTGGCAGAAGGACCGAATCCAACGACAGGAAGCTCTTCTTTGACTTTCCACTCATCAACAATCTTGCCCCTCTCCAAATCCATACGGTATAAAGTATCCTTCTTAGCACCTTGCATAACAAGTGCACGATCCTCAGTGTGCAACATCATCTTTGTTGGTGTGAACTTCTTTCCATCCACAGTCAAGTTTTGAATAGTGGTGTTAAACTTGAGCTCATCATCAGCATCTGTAGAGAACACACCGATACGGTTACCATTTGTCACATAGGAACGGTCGTTCTTGAAAGAGACCATCAAGTTCTCATTACGACCCTTGAAGCTCTCAGATGGTAAAGTTTCATCTTCATCTTCAGAGTCTGAGAAGGCTTCCTTGTGCAAACCAGTGCGAATGTTGGTATCGACAGTATCTTTCTCTTCATCATCATCTTCTTCATTGTCATCTTCGTCATCATTGTAGTAGTCAGCCATTTCAACGTCTTCAGCTGGAAGTTCAAATGTGTTAAGAGCGTACTCCTTATCTTGTGGCTCCATCTTGACCCACTTGGACTGGTTGTTATGCTCATAGTAAGATTGTGTGAATCCTTCCTTAAATGACTCCAATTCTTCAAGTGAGTCAAACTTGAGCAAGAATGTGAAAGCACCTTGCTCAACCCAGTAGTTGAAGATGAAGGAGTTGACGGATGTCTCAAATCTGGAGTTAAGCTCATCAGTAACTTGTGTACCTAGCTCAAGACCTTCAGTGGTCTTGACGGAGAGCCAGTAGTCCCACTTACCAAGATCTAGGATGCTCACAACGGCATCACCCTGGACACGGAAGACACCATCAGCAGCATCATAGATGTGAAGCTTGGCGTTGGAAGTGATGAGTGGTGTTCCAGCTGGAGCCTTGACACCTGTAAGTTCTGGCTTGTTCTGTATTGGATTGACAATGTCATCACCTGTATCTTCTGCATCTTCGTATACTGAGGAATCATCATATTCATCATCATCCTCAGCGTATTTGGTAGAATCACCAGGTGATGTAGCATCAGCAGCAGAGAAAGACAAGCTCTTAACACCATTGACAAGATCATCATCATCCGCCTTATCAGTACCAGCTTCCTGGTCAAAGATAAACTCTTCCAATTGGGGTTTGGAAACACCAGCAGATGATCTTTGATACTTTCTCTCAAAGCAACATGCGTAAATGGTATTCATGAACTGATCGACATCAGGGGTGCTCACAGATTCATCAACAACAAACTCAAATTGTTCGCCTTCGTCACCATCTATGTTAGACCATGAAACAGACCAAGCGCCGCTCTTGTTGGTTCTGTACAGCTTCAAAGCGGCATCGATGAGGAACACTCTCTCATCTTTACTCTCGTCAAAATCGTCGTCATCCTCATCTTCATCTCCCTTAAGCTGTTCCTCACCTTCAGCATAGACTCGCTGGACCACGAGGAGGTAGTTATGTGGGGCGGATGTCTCACGGATAGAGGCGGCGGCATCAGCGTAAAGACATTCCGTGGCGGATTTTGGTGATCCTGGGGAACGCTTGAGATAGAGTTGACCAGAGGGGATCATGGATAGTTCCCCCTTTGGCGAAGAGCCTAAAAACTTCTTCAGGAAGTTCATTGTGCTATGTGTCGAAGCTTCGTTTCAACAAAGTGGAAGGGCGGGTGGCAATTGATGGCGTTGTTATGAAGTAGAGTATGCGGTGGAACGATGCGCAACCAAAAAAAACACACTGGAGGGATTGTACACTGCCTGAGTAATACGGTGGAAGCACTGACGGAGTCACTAGTAATCTCTAGCAGATGCAAAAGCAAATACAGAGCCACACGGATGAATCTGAGCTCACTGAATGACAAATCGGTGGCGATAAAACATGGAGAAAGAGAGTATTTCCCCTGTGATCAAAACCCCAACAAACAAAAACATCGCGACCGAATGAGGTAATATTCGCGGGTATGGTTAGGGGACACAATGTGGGAGCTCATCTCTGATTTTTTTCAGAGGGGCGTCACTATAGGATATAAGATCTCAAGCGATAGCTGCATCGTTGGTTATCGTTGTTTTGGTATATTTAGATGCTCAGGTTATCTCCCGTGGTGGCATACACTCGGAATGCTGTCCAAGTATGGCCAGCCAGCAGGCGTTGGTTCACAAGATCATCAATTGTTAAGCAGCACAACTTCACATCTTCAAACATTAGCATAGTTGAAGACAGCACAAGTAAACCGAAGAAGAAACGCCACAGCCCACGTACACTGGAGTCACTCGCATCAGAAGCTACACCTTCTGAATACTCGGAGCCACCATCATCATCACCCAGTACACAGGACAAAACGAAACGCACAGATCCGATCAGTGCAGTGAACACAGGTACATATGTTCCACCAAATTGGCGAAAGCAGAATCTTCCCGAATGGAAACGTCAAAAATTTGCCCTTGCTGAGAAGTTTAAAGGACAGAAATGGGATCCTAATAAGAAACTCTCGCGTGAATCGATGCAGAGTGTGCGTATTCTTAAGGCAAAACTTCCAGAGTTGACTGCATCAGAATTGGCACAACATTTCCAAGTTGCACCAGAGGCTATTAGAAGAATCTTGAAATCTAAATGGCAACCGAATACTGAGGAAGAGGAGGATAAAGTTATGGAAAGATGGAAGAGAAGAAAAGAAAGGGTTAAGGCTGTGATGAAGGATAAAATAAAGAAGGAGAAAAATGGGCCTGTTGTCGTATTGAACTCTGGTAAGGACTATACAGAGGTTAAACCCGAGTGGGAGTTGAAGAAGAAACAGATCAAGATTGATGGTAAAAGGAATAGAATGTTCAAAGCCGAGAAGAATAATCTTAGAAAGATGGAGTTTTGAAGGCGTGTACATACCCAGGATACAATGGAGGTATCCAACTATTTCAGTTTAATGACGCTTATGACAGACTACGAGCATGAAGGTTTTACAGTGATGGTGATGTTTTTTGCATTCCTGTATATATTAAAGACAACATATCAACATGATAGACCAATTAAAGACGTAAAAGAACAGCTCATACTTGACCAGTCAAGTACCAGCCTTTTATGGTTCTAATCTCCTTTCTTATATCTTCACCTGCAGACTTCCCTGCAATGGCATTACGATCCGATCCTCTAAAGAGCTGAACATGAGAGTAGGCATCGATTCTCCCCTGTAGCTTCTTCATCTGGAAATTAAATGGATATAACTCATTATAATCACAACAATTTTGATTATAATGATCAACAGCGTCGCGTAACTGAGTCAGTTTATTATTAACCAAGTTCTTCTCAGTTTTTTCTTCAACTTCGTCCTTCTGATCTTGGAAGTAGACGGATCCATTTCCAAAATGTGAATGCGGGTCCACATCTTTCTGATCTTCATCTTCATCGGATATCGTTTGACACTGTGCATCGGAATAGAGCTTGTTACCCCTCTTCACCGCCACAGTGGGTAATCTCTTGTGTTGCTTACCGAGAAAGACAAGCAATGAGCGACACTTTTTAAGAGTGTGTTTGAGATAATCACCTCGTCTTTCGTACTGTACCTCGAGTAGAGGTTGAATGACAAGGATAAGTAGAATATAGACTAGTGATAAGCCTGTACCGGACTTGTAGAGAAGCGATGTGATGAACTTCAACGCTGGAGGCGTTTGTACCCGTGGCGTAACCGGTGGTAGCTCATCTGGGAAACGTATGAACTCTTCTGGATCCCTAGTGGCCATTTTAGAGCTGTGTTATGGTCTCCAATAGGGTAAAGATAAGTGGTGATGACTACAAATCTCCTCGGTCACTTTGGAAATAAAATGCGGAGAGATCACAAAAAATTCGCGAAATATATAAACCCGAACACCACACTCCCTTTTATAAATCTCTTGTATTAAGCTCAGTTAGGAAAGACACGTTGCAGGTGAAAGGTTTAAAGCTTAGAGACCAGCGCCTGACTCTTGGATCTTGTACGTCATTGACCCGCTGAAAATGATCACTGACGACCAGCTGAATACTATTGCTATCGGCTTCGGCCTGCTCACGATGACGCTCATTGTTATCTACCACACATTGACGTCCACCACCAAGAATCTCAAGGCAGAGTGAGAGATACCAATGTTCGTATAGAGGGAAGTTAAATACGAGAAGATAAACATATGGCACCATACCCGGTGCTATCTAACGAATAAAAGGGCAACCATGTCCAACACAGGCCATCATCGCCTACGAACAACTACAATTACAACTACAACCACCATTGATCCATCGCATGTCCCGGGGGAGAAGTCGCGTCTGGCCCGCGTTCCATCACCACTTTGCACGTTTTATGTTTACGCTTATTTGATTTGTCACGTTGTCTGTAGAAGCGAGTTTCATGTGGAGACACAGATAGAGGACTTATATAATGTCCCAAAGGGTAGTTTATGCGCCAGGAGATAACTATAAAGAGCGCGCGCACTAATGATGTTTTTCCGAGGTCCCGGAGCTTTGTTTGGCACTTGACTCACCCAAACGACGCACAACTCGTTAAAGCGCACCTTCAAACGATCTAATTACCCTGATTTCATCTTTCCTTTCCTTTCATCCATCGGTGATATAATTCCCCAAATCACACATAAGATACTGCCCTCTCTTGGCTACTCTTGCTTCCTCTAGCCCTGCCAGTTTGACACATTTGTCTAATGAGCTCATCGCCGTCACAAGCCGCAGAGCTTCACGTGCCCTCGCTGGGTGCTTCAGAGAATCCACAGCTCTCACAAGGGCCATCTTCACCGTCTCTCCTCAATTCAAGGTTCTCATCCTCCAATAACTTCCGCAGAGATGATAGTAACCTCTTAAGGAAATCTTTCAAAATCACCTCATCTGACTCGCTCAGGCCCAACCCACGTACCTCCATGTCACAGCTGAAACTCAGTGAGCTTGCACATGCAGAACCACATGACAAACTCAACAGATTCAATAAAGAAGAACTCAGAGATGGGTTCTTTGATCCTATATACACCAAACATACAAATATTGGAGACTCAACGTCTCCAATCACCACTAGTGCAAAGCCGACAGAATCCTCTAAAGTCCGTCTTCCACTACCCACAGCTCAATGCATCAAAACCGTATCATCAAATTATCTCAAGCACTGGAGAATCATCACGAAGTTCACACTTGCATATCTCATCTCCATGGTTCTATGTCTCACATCGAAACCGGGATCTTGGTTTGGCACCCATCGCGTTTGGCTTCCAATCTCAGTTCTCATAAATCATCCTGTCCATTCTTTTGGTACACAACTGGAAATGACACTACAATCGATAATCGGCATTGGCATTGGACTGGGATGGTCATCGTTGGCTCTCTACATCTCAACAGCTACACAACCAACGAGGAATCACCAAGGTGGAATCCTTGCTGGGTCAATGTTCTTAGGATTGTTCTTCATGGGTTGGTTCAGAGCTTATTACAACAGAGTCTATTACATGATGTTATCTTCTGGATTAGCTCTCATTTTCATGTCTGCCAACCTTAAGCTGGATACCGCTGAGGTACACTGGAAATATGCTTGGGATTTTGGAATACCTTACCTCTTTGGCCTCTTAGTGTCATTATTTGTCACTGTGGTCTACTTTCCCTTCCAAGGTAGGGAAAAGATAACCAACTCAATATTGGAAGCTACGGCCAGTATTAGAAGACTGTTAGAGGCACTTCCAACTGTCGATAAGACTACTGATGTCGAGACTGTGTCAAAATTGCAGAAGGAAATGATCAATAGTGTCTTGAAGTTGGCTGAAGATTTCAGAGAGTTCCTTAGTGGTGCTAAATTCTCTTTGTACAATGATGAAGACTTGAAACACATCAGAAACCACTTGAACTTGATGGCTTCTCCCCTCCGTGTCCTTCCAACACCAGTAAATATCTACTTCAACAAGGAACGTGGTCTTAATGAGAGCAACATTTGTTCTCCTAACACCGGACTCTCTGATTCTGCATCGACACCGGTATCATCTGGTGTAATGACGCCTCTGCCTAAGGCCCACCTTCCTCACTCTCTCAAATCTCATCATCACAATGGTATTCACACTGAGATGATCTACATGTCCGTCATGAATGATGCCTTCCATACACCACTTTTCAAGCTTACATCACAGATGGTTACCATCCTCACTCAAATCGAAACAACCATTCAGACGGTCTCCCGTATGCCTTCATCCTCTCACTCTGCATCTAAGGTCTCTAAAGAACAGCTTATCGCCAACCTCACAGAATCACGCCAACTTCTCAAAAAACGTGTTGTTGATATGGATGTTGCCTACCGCAAATTCACTAAGACAGATTATTTCTGCCGTGACCTTCTCAACGAAGAAGCAGTCATAAACATCTTCCTCACCCTGCGTTATACTCGCCAGTCTGCTGTCAAGCTTGTCGCCTTCACCGACACAGTTATCACAGCTTCGCAGAGAGTCACTTGTTGGAAATTCTTCATGCCTCACTATCCGTTCAGACGTGCTCTTCGTCGTCTTCCAGAACAATGTCTTAGAGACCAGGGTGCAAATTCAGTCTTCAAGTACTTTGAGGCAAAACTTGACGTTGATGATGCCTTTGAGAGGATCTACAATTTAAACACTTCTAGATATAAGGAAATGAGCAAGGAACACCATCATGAACATGAAAATTCCAAGATTGTGAGAGCCATTGATCATCATGACTTCAACTTCCATTCCACGAAGAATCCATTAAGGTTCAAACTATGGGAATTGTTGAGAGCACTGAATGATAGTGAGACAAAGTATGCTTTCAAAGTGTCTTTTGTTGTTCTGTTTCTCTCACTACCTGCATGGTTAAAAGAGTCATGGAACTGGTATTGGACTTACAACTGCTACTGGTGTCCAATTTTGGTGTACTACTTCCTCTCACCGAGAAACGCCGGTAACTGGACAAACTTGCTCACCAGAACAATATGTTGGGTTATTGGCTGCTTCTGGGGTTGGGCTGCTAACGCTTCAAGGCATTATCAGCACAGGGTAGTAGTTGGTGTGTTTGCTGGACTTATTTGTATGCTGTTCTCCTATGGATTCCTTGTGCTGAGTCACCCACGCTCTTCATTCATTGGGATTCTTGGTTTCACTATTGTTTCTATGACGGTGGTGGTCAATGCTGAGAGTAACGGTACTGATGTGTGGAAACATTCATGGATCGTTAGTCTCGCCATTTTGGTCAGCATTTTCACTTCTTTCCTCACTAATAGAATCATTTGGCCATTCATTGCTAAGACTGAGCTTTACAAGGCTTGCTCTTCCCTTCTTCAGCACATTGGTCAGTCATACCAGAGTGTGAGTGAGAGATATCTATACCGTGACGAGAATGATGATCCAACATACTTGACTCTTGAGCTTGCGAGTATTCGTGAAGTGAGAATGTCGCAGAGTGTCATGGCTGTGCGCTTGCTCATTGAAAAGGCTTGCACAGAACACCACTTGACTAGACCGTTCAAACCAGATCTATTTAACCGTCTCCTGGAATCATGTGATACTATGCTAGAGAAGATCATCGAGGCCAGAATGTCAGGTGTCTACTTCAAGGTTTGGGAACAGGATGGAGATGTTAAGACCACACGAACCCTTCTATCTTACCGTCGTGATAGCGTTGCAACTGTCATCTTCTTGCTTTACACACTCTCTAACGCATTCAAGACTCATGCACAGCTCCCACGCTATCTACCATCAGCAATTGACATCAGAAAGAGAATGTATGACATTATTGCCCAATTGGAGGTTCAGCGTGAGGCCCAAGCTGACCCGATAATGGATGGGTTGACTGCGAGATTGACCAGCCTGAGTTCAAATCAATCTGGAAACCATGAAAAGGAAAAGTCTTATGAGAAGAGCCATTGGACAGAAGTGCATGGAATGGCTTTTGCAAGAGCATTCACTGCTATCACAGAGGAGTTGGAGAATCTCGTGAGACTGTCAAAGGAGATTCTAGGTGAAGAGGGTCTCTTTGATACGTGAACTGGTTAGTGTGAACGTGGTTTGCACTGCTAAGACGACCCTTAACATAACCATGTAAAATACTATCAGCATTAATAACTAATCAACAATAGAGTTAATCATTTCTTTTTTCATCCATGCATCATATGTAAGAGATCCTTATGTCTTGTATCTGCAGCCACAGCAACCAGCTCGCTGGCACCCATCTGATATCAATTACCAGAGCAAGTGTGACTTACTGCAGGATTATGGATCTTCGAATACCAGAGCTTTTAACCCATCATGAACATAATTGCTTTAGTCGGGACACTTTTTCAAAAGTGGTTTGCCTAAGGCGACGCATTGTAGCGCCAGTTATGTGGGGTAGAGGACCCGCTCACCCCATCGCTTCCCCAAATAATCACAACACCAAAACCTCCCTAATCTTTTCACCTCTCATCATCAACCACAGAAAGTCAAACGAGACTACTTACAAAGAAGATCAGAATGGATCTGTCGCTGTTTTCGAGATCATCAAACTGCGTTGACATCTTCAGAGACAATCCACTCAGTGATATCATCACCCAGCGGCTTCAGGAGGGCATCGCTTCACACATCACAACCGCCACACCACGCTACAAGGTCAATGAAAGAGAGCTGCCATTCAACTTGCTGTTTTCAGATGTCCGTGTTATAACATCCATCAAAAGTCTGAGTGATTGGCTCTCAATTTATGGTCCAAACGTCTTCATTGACATTGCCGCCGACGATACAAGTGGATTTCACCCTGGCGGCATTCACATATACTTGACGCGTATCGGTCAGCTGACAGGAGACATCCATGTACAGCTTTGCGGTGAGAAGGATGCAGTTTGTAAAGTGAGTCTAACCATATAACCCATGTGGATCTGAGCAACCATACTAACATGCTCTTTGGGCCCTAGGGTTGTTCTTGTTAAAGACCTCCAAGATGCCGCTGTACGAAGCCACACTTCTTGTTGACAGATATACTGCTATATCTCATCCACCAACCTTGGTGAAATCAACTTTTAAACACTCTTCATATCCGTATGGCTTGCTTCCAGGCTACACCTTGACTGTCTCATCACCTGATTTGACTGAGACAGCTTTCTTCTGCATTGAGATCGCAGAGCTTGCCACACTTCCACCGGCTGAGATGTCTATTCTTCAGCAATGTAATCAAAGAAGAAGCATCCCACTCGAACCGATTGGAATTGCATGCCGGCCCTTATCTCAATCTTCTAGTTACTCCAAACTCTTGGCGGGGCCCAGTTCATCCCAAAGGTACATGACAGAGATGACGGTGAAGCACCTTAACCTTACCCGTGGCGAGGTATCCTTTCTTATTGGTGCTCAGGGAAAAAGAATCGCAGAGATGAGAAGACTTACGAATGCCAACATTAAAGTGGTACCCTTGCAAACGTCTCTCAATGGCATTACGAACATCCCTAAACCTCGTAACGATAAGCTTCCCCAGTTCATTCGTATCTCTGGCACGAAGCAACAGGTCAATGAGACCACCAAGATCATCCACCGTGAGCTAGAGCAGTTCAACTTTTAAAATGATCAGTTAGCTAGTTGAAAGACCCCTCATCGCTTACAGAATATGCGCTGCCCTGGATACCAGCACTCAAGAGAAAGACTGTGGCAGCGATGAGGAGGTGCATTGATACGTGAGAGGTGTTGGATCGGACTAAAAGTTACGCTACGATTGCTCATCTCCCCCGCTTAAAAGGCGGATATTTCAGCACGGCCGGGTGGCCCCACTAACTACTGTATCCGTCCCGATTTGGTGCCCTTAATCAGTCTCCGCGAACCCGCCTCTGCCCATGCACCAAAAATTTTTCAGCTGTGCGCGGATGGTGAAAATTTTGATGCAAAGTTTTCCTCACTTCTTCAACCAAGTAGACCGTTTGTTGTCTATCATCAACTACATCTTTCACAATGGCTGACGGTGTTTTCCCAGGTGCTATCGGTATCGATCTCGGTACTACCTACTCTTGTGTCGCTACCTACGACTCTGCTGTCGAGATTATCGCCAACGAGCAAGGTAACCGTGTTACTCCATCTTTCGTCGCTTTCACTGCTGAGGAGAGATTGATCGGTGATGCTGCTAAGAACCAGGCTGCTCTTAACCCAAAGAACACTGTCTTCGATGCTAAGCGTTTGATCGGTCGTCGTTTCGACGAGGAGTCCGTCCAGAAGGACATCAAGACCTGGCCATTTAAGGTTATCGAGAAGGATGAGTCTCCACTCATTGAGGTTGAGTACCTTGAGGAGACCAAGACTTTCTCCCCACAGGAGATCTCTTCTATGGTTTTGACCAAGATGAAGGAGATTGCTGAGGCTAAGATTGGTCAGAAGGTTGAGAAGGCTGTTATCACCGTCCCAGCTTACTTCAACGATGCTCAGCGTCAGGCTACTAAGGATGCTGGTGCCATTGCCGGTTTGAACGTTCTTAGAATTATCAACGAGCCAACTGCCGCTGCTATTGCTTACGGTCTTGGTGCTGGTAAGTCTGACAAGGAGAGACACGTCCTCATCTTCGATTTGGGTGGTGGTACTTTCGATGTCTCCCTCCTTCACTTGGCTGGTGGTGTCTTCACTGTTAAGGCTACTGCTGGTGACACTCACTTGGGTGGTCAGGATTTCGACACCAACTTGCTTGAGTTCTTCAAGACTGACTTCCAGAAGAAGACCGGTAAGGACATCTCCTCCGACTCCAGAGCTCTCAGAAGATTGAGAACCGCTGCTGAGAGAGCTAAGAGAACTTTGTCCTCTGTCGCTACCACTACCGTTGAGGTCGACTCCTTGTTCGACGGTGAGGACTTCTCCGCTAACCTCACCAGAGCCAGATTCGAGGCTATCAACGACGCTCTCTTCAAGTCTACTCTTGAGCCAGTTGAGCAGGTCCTTAAGGACTCCAAGATCGCTAAGTCCCAGATCGACGAGGTTGTCTTGGTTGGTGGTTCCACCAGAATTCCAAAGGTCCAGAAGTTGCTTTCTGACTTCTTCGACGGTAAGCAGCTTGAGAAGTCTATCAACCCAGATGAGGCTGTTGCTTACGGTGCTGCCGTTCAGGGTGCTATCTTGACTGGTCAGTCCACTTCCGATGACACCAAGGACCTCCTCTTGTTGGATGTTTCCCCACTTTCCCTCGGTGTTGCCATGCAGGGTAACGTCTTCGCCCCAGTTGTTCCAAGAAACACCACTGTCCCAACCATCAAGAGAAGAACTTTCACCACTGTTGCCGACCACCAGACCACCGTTCAGTTCCCAGTCTACCAGGGTGAGCGTGTTAACTGTGCTGAGAACACCTTGTTGGGTGAGTTCGACTTGAAGAACATCCCACCAATGCCAGCTGGTGAGCCAGTCCTTGAGGCTATCTTCGAGGTTGACGCCAACGGTATCTTGAAGGTTACCGCTGTTGAGAAGTCTACCGGTAAGTCCGCCAACATTACCATCTCCAACGCTGTCGGTAGATTGTCTACCGCCGACATTGAGAAGGCTATTGAGGATGCTGAGAAGTTCAAGTCTTCTGACGAGGCCTTCTCCAAGAGACACGAGGCCAAGCAGAGATTGGAGTCTTACGTTGCTTCCATCGAGTCCACTGTCACTGACCCAGTTCTCTCCTCTAAGCTCAAGAGAGGTTCCAAGGACAAGATCGAGGCTGCTCTCTCTGATGCCCTCGCTGCCCTTGAGATTGAGGACGCTTCTGCTGACGACTACAGAAAGGCCGAGGTTGGTCTTAAGAGAGTTGTCACCAAGGCCATGGCTACTCGTTAAAAGCTTTGCATGACTTGCTGATATCGGTTAGTTTTCTTGTTTGTACAAAATTGGTGTTAAATCAAAATGGTTAATTAAAAAAAAGGAACTTGTAGTTTTATAAATGTAAGGTGAATCCGTTATAAGAATGCTCTTCCCAATGAAGAAATTTTCGCGGACGCCCATTGCCCTTCAATAAAATGTCTTCATGACGTCGGACAACGCTCTTCGCCTCCACCATCGAGTTGCTCTTGTTCGCCACAGACTATCCAACTATATTAAATCATGTACGGCGGAGGTCAACCATTGTCCGAGGACGAGAAGAAGGCTCACCAGGCTGTTACCAACCAGACCCTCATCACTGCCGGTTACATCGCCGCTGCTCTCTGGGTCACCCCAATCATCGTGCACTTCGTCCACAAGCAGTTCAAGTGAACACATAAAAGTTTGACAAAAGGAGTCTGCCGATTCAGGATACACAAATATTTCTTCGCTCATGTACATAACGTTGTGACACGACTGGCTCTAATGATGATGTAACTTGTGTCTTATTGAAGTGTTTTTTTGAATACATCTCAAAGAGTATGATCCTGTTCATTGACACATTTTCCGAATCTGTGGGTCCAATCTGAAGTTTGTGACCGTTATTAGATCGGATTCGTGGAAAATATGTCGTTTGAATGTGGTTTGCTTGATGTGATGATGTAGTTTGATGAATTCTGCCATTTGCTCGTTGTACTCGGATTCGATCTCGGGATGGGTCCAGAGCTTGGTGAGTGGATCGTAGGTGAAGCCTTTAAACTCTTTCAGATAGAGACTCTTGCGTTTGTACTCTCTCAGAAGGAGGTTTGCAATGTTGTTTGGAACGTAAAGAATCTCGCCTTCAAAGATTGTGGGGATGAGCGGTGAAAGTTCCCCCACAATGTAGAAATGATGATCCTTGCATGAGATTAGTGAGTTCGTGGCAATAGACTCGTTCATGGATTTGAAAGTCTCGTGTTCATGCTCCTCCGTTTCAGTAACAATATCATCGTGGTATGGATCAAAGACCTTGTACAGCTCCGTCATCCTCAGCTCACCTATCTCTTCGATAATGTCAAGTGGATTCAGCTCCGAGGTCAAGGTTGTAATATCAATGTACAAGCCCGTATTAACATCAATGAACCTGGCATCAAGCTTGTTGTCTGAGTTTTTCCCTCTGTTGACAAAGAAAGGATTGACATCAATAAGGTAAGTTCCAATAGCTTCTGGATCATTGTAGTCAATCACTAACGTCTGGTTCAACTTCACCAACTCCCAGAAAGAGTCAGCAGTGACCTGGACATCAAGATCATCGTCCCAGGGCATAATGAGACCATTAAAGTAGTAACCTAACAGACTACCATGTGCAATCCATGTCTTTATCCCGGACTTGTTGGTAAATCTGGCCCATGCCCTAACAATGCGGTGAAGTGTGCCGATTCGGTCTATAGGGAGAATGGGGCCATCGAAGAAACGTAGCTCGTAGTGTGCTAGGCCAGACTGATTCAACAGCGAACCTTCCTTGTAGTAACGATAATGCGAGATGTTATCAGTGAGGAAGTGCTGTTGCTTTTCTGGAAGAAGGGGGATGTTGGTGTCCTTATCGAGATCGAAGTTGGACGGTGAGAGTTGAATGGACTTATATGTAAGCTTGTGTTCAGAGGTGCCAAAATAGGATGATATAGTGTCGGCAATTGAATCTCCATTGTATCTGGGTAGTGCCTCAGAGGAGTGAAAATCAACATCATACGTCCTAAGTGTGTTTTTCATCAAGATAAGACGCTCTACATCGTAACTCTTAAGAAACATCTGTCCCAGCTCCGTTTTGGTACTGACGTTCACCAACGCGCTCCACCCAGATATTGGAATAGAGTGTACATCAGAATGGCCATGGAGGTACTCTAGAATAGCCAATGGGAACTGGTAAGACGTGTGCTGATCGGGATTGAGAAGGCATCTTTCGATCTCTGTGCGATTTTCAGAGGAATGCAAAGGCTGAGTTATAACTTGTGCTGGTGTGGTCTCGTGGACGCGTCGTAGCTGCCAGACATAGAAAATGACTGATAGTGCCACTGCGATGATGGCTCCTTGTTTCATGAGCGATGGCTGGGTAGACACTGATCGTTTACATGTCGTAGTCACCGAGACGTATGTCTTCTTGTTGTAAACAAAGGTTTCGCGGGGGAGGCATGGGCCTGTCTCAGTTCTTACACGGTTAGACCAGCTTTTAGGCTCTTAGAGTGCCATAGATCCCTGATTTAAGTGTAAGTTACTACAAGTGCTCACTAATCAGAGATGCTGTGTGCATTTTCAAGAGTCCTCCGATAAGACGTAGTTGACACGCTCCATAGCACCTTTACCGAAGAAGTCAGTGATGACTCTGAATCTGTTATCAGCATCCTCCAGGGCAGCTTCGAATAGATCATTTCTTCCACCAATAGCCTTCTGATTCTCTCTAATGTTATGAATGGTTTCACGTGCAGGCGTACATCTAGGACAGCGATCTTCCTCAGATATGCAAGACTTGTGGTACGAGTGACCACATGCAAAGTGGACAGTCTCACCATCCAACTTGTTTGAACATGAACAACACTTTGTAGGGTGTGTGATAGTTGGATCAGTGGCAAGCTTGTGGATCTGCTCTTGTTTTCTCTCCACTTCTGCCCTGTATGATGCAATGAGCTTCTCGTTGATTTCAATCTCCTTGCGCTCAGACTCAACAAGATCAATGATGTAATCCTTGATCAGGTCCACTGTAGCAACATTGTTAACACTCAAAGCCTGAATAAACTCCAAGGGTGTCATGATACGATCCTTCTTGATCTTATCCAAGACATGTTTGAACCTTTCCTCACCAACCATTGAGAACACTTCATCAGAAGAAGTGTAAAACATCAATGCCAACGGATAAAGCTCTGGCTCATCTGATCCGTATTTCTCCAGAATAGCAACACAATCATCGACATCACCAGCAGCAACTGCTGATCTGAAAAGATCAATCTCGAATCCTGGACCCTCACGTGCTAGTATCTCGCCATCATTGAAGTCAAACACATTGGATATCAGGAGCAAAGAGTTCGAGTCAAGAGCAGTTTCACCCTGAGCCAGATCCAAAGCCTTCTTCTGCCATGATTTTTTAACTTCTGGGTCCTCAGTGTTATCACCAAGTGTCAAGTAAAGCTCAAATAATGTAGTCAAAATGTCAACCTTGTCCTTCTCATTCCCCTCGAAGAAGTCATAACTCTCAGCACATGCTTCGAGGAAAATCACAAATTCATTTGGTCTGTTGACAAATGACGGGAAGATGATACGAGGACGTGGTGGTTGGTATGTAGGACGGGAATGGCCATTGACCTTACCGTTTCCATTAGCAATATGATCCTCTTCATTGCTAGATGCAGTGATGGTGCTAGCAGCACTCGACATATAGTCCACAAATGCCTTATAGCTCTGGAGGATGACTGGAGTCTCTTCACGTACTGGATGAGGGCCAGAGGTGTCTTTCTTCTCTGGTTTGTACTTTCCTGTAAAGACATCAATGAGGAGCGCAGTTGTTACATTTGGACATTCATCAAGGAGACGCCTAGCATACTCGACAAGAATTCTTAGCGTGTCGTCGACTGGAAGTGTCTTGATGTACTTGAGTGCAGCATGTGGGTCGTTGTGTTCCCTGAGGAGGATGTCAACTGCCAATGATGAGTATCCGAGGTTTTGGGCAAGCTTGGATGCGTGGTCAAGGAAGTTGATGTCACGACACAGCTCAATGACAACATCGAGATCAAACTCAACTTTCATAAGCTCATTGGTTTCCTGGTCGTATCTGTTGATGAAGTCGTCAAGTTTGTCCACAGCCTTCAACTTACAATAGGTACAGAGAAGCAACGTGACGTGCTCCTTAGTAGCCAAACCTTGCTTCAGCATCTCTTCTAGGTATCTTGACAAATTACCAACTTCCTTGCTGTCCTTGTACATCTTGATGATCTCACTTGCCTTTCCCAGTGATAATGTGGCGATGTACTGATCCATAGCTTCTGTAGTTTCATCCTTGGCATACAGATAGTCACCGTACTGTTTCTTAATCTTGAGTAAAGCATTGTGGTCAACGTTATTCTCAGCAATTTGAATAGCGATTGGGTATAGATCTCTTTTCATAATAATTTCAATCTGTGTTTCAATGCTCTTCTCGTGAATTTTGTACAACATTCCATCGGAACTGAGAACGTATATGTCACCCCATAACATGAGTGCATCTTGCACTGTTGATGCAATCGTGTGGCTCATAGAGATAAGCTTGTGCTCGGTATCAGCCATGACTATCTTTGTTGGTTCGGCATATCCGTTCAAGATGAGACTCGAGCTTTCTATCGTATTGGAACTCACGATTAAGAGATACTTGCCGAACTTGAACACCTTCTTCTTAGGCATCTCCAGAGCCATACTATATGTAGCAGCTGATGACGTATGGTACACAACGCCTTCTGTTCTCCCAACAAACAACTTATCACCATCAATACCCGTTGTCCCCAGATCTGCGCCCTTTCCTGACTCGAGTACTGTTTCGTTACCTGGCTTGTATCCCTGCGTCGTGGGCACAAACAGCACTTTGGATGTTGTCGTAACGTACAATATCGGATCGTTGTTGTTGTCTTCTTCCAACTCCAACCCTGTAACAGGGTCTGGTGACTTGTATGCAATGGTTTGACTCGATCCTCGGTCTCTCATTAAGTCACCTCTAATGAGAACAACAACACCATTGGCAAAGCCGACGCCAATGATGTTGAAGTGGGAAGAAGAAGTCCATGCAGTGATTGGGTACGAGTTATTCCCGTTTTTCACATGGACAAGCGTCTGATATGTCGTTTCGTTCAATTTATCGTCCTTCCGTGATAGGATCTTGGACATACTCCACAACTTCAACCTCGCAGGCTGGCCCTGGCGCTCCGCAATGGTGGCAAACTGATCCGTGTTCGGGATGCTGCGCATAAAAGTAATGGTCCATCCCTTCTCATAAGCTGTGAAGCTCCTGAAAGGTGTCAAATCCTGAGAAACGAACTGAATGCGAGAGTTGTGTGTGGCGAGTACAAGATAGTCTGTCACTGCGCAGACTGCGGTCAGCGACGGGTCAGAGTAAAGCGGGTGCTCACTACCGAAACTCGGGTCCCTGATCGGGAGAGTCTCAAAGAATTGAAACTGTCGCCAGGACATTGCAACGTCAGTGCCTGATGATGTCTGTTTAGTCACTGAAGTATTGTTGTAATTCGGTGTGTTGTGTGTTTCTTTATGGGATTTCTCCGCGCCTCGGAGATGCCTACGGGGACTTGGATGGCGCCCTTATCGGACATCTCAATCTTCGCTACATCATTAAGCCCAGTTGATGGCTTGAAAACAGCTAATCATTCAATTTACCTAAATGTAATGTATGTGTCCTTACTCGTATCACGCCAGCTCTCCCCGTTTCACGCCGAGATTCTGTTGGTTCCCGCTCTCGATGCTCCTCTAGAGTAGGTACCGGAGCTACTCATCCCTCTCAGTGTATGCAAGTTTGTACCTGAGTATTTACCAGCTGGATTTGAGTGTGACCTATTAGGATCTTCAGAGTCTACAGGCGATGAAGCTGCCGAGGCAAAGTCAATATCCTCGATTGGAGAGGCATACTCGTTGTAGTGGTACGTTGGGTCTCTCAGGAAGCGCCAAAACAACTTCTTTGGATCGCCTGCTGCCAATCTTCTCGGTGGGAGAGCTTGGCCTGAGTTCAGTTCATCAGTCAAGGACGAAAGGTAGATTCGATAAACCAGATATGCCGAGAAAATACCAATAATTGCACCAGCAATCAAGTCACTGATGAAATGACGGTTGTCTGAAAACCTTGATGCAGTAAGAAACATGGCAATTTTGAAAGGAAGAATGGAAATGATGATCTTCAAAGTGAGTGGCCTCTCGTCAAAGACCTTATACTTGGTTGCGAAGAGGAAGAAACAGAACAGTGCAGATGTACTTGCAGTAGCAGCATGACCAGATGGGAAGCTCTTGAAACCATCACGGATCAATTGAAGGTTAGTCAGGCCACAGATACCAACGTTATTCAAAGTGCCAAGTGTTGGCAAGGACCAGTCTCTTGGCTGACATCTTTGAATCATATCTGGTCTTGGGACACCAAGCTGGATCTTAAGAATCGTCACTACAATAGATTGATATGCATGCATACCAGTAAAAGCTAAAAGACCGACAAAGATATTCCAAACTTTACGAGTGATGCTATCAAGCGGATCGAAGCCAAACACAACAAATGTGAAGACCACTGGTGCCACTAATGAGAGTATGAATAACATGACGTCGTTGAACATCACAGCGATATCGTTGTAGTAAGTGTGGGAGATGGAGTTGTCATCCAAGCTAAATTCATGATACCTGGGATTACCTCTTCTCCACAACATGGCACCTATTATAAGAACGATGTATATCACCCAATCACCAAGATATGAGAGAGCTGTCAAAGTGGAGAACTGTGTGTTCTTGATCTGGAACAACGAGTCCTTGAACGCCTTGGAGAACATGTTGACGTACCTCAACGTATAACTGTAGTAGCATCACTGCAAGGGAAACATTGTAGATTGGTACAACAAGTAGTACATCTTATACTTAAACTTTGATCACCCGTCTCATGAGGACTTTTTGTGTCGAAGTAGAGAGTCCATAGAGCGTGTCACACTCACGTGACCACTCACGTGACATTCCCCGCAGCAGCTCTCGCGATCGTCTGAGAAGAAATCAGTGGGGAGAGAGAGCACTCCTCTTTATCCATAGAAGGGCTTTAAAGAGTCTACAGATCGTCCACTAAGGCCGAAAACGTCCCTAACACCAAATATATCTCAATGCCTGCTGCCTCAACACTTGGATATGCTGGCTGGGCCTTCTTTGGTAGGTCAACTTCTCGATTATTTGTCGTGTCCAGACTACTAACAAAAATGACATTAGGCGTGATCGTCAGAGGCTTCCAACTTGGTGTCCTTAACAGACCATTCAGTTCAGGAAAGATGGGCTATGTATACTCTGCTGGTTTCTGGACCGGGTTTGGATACCTGTTTTATCAGATGGTTGACAAGAATGACGAAATTATCGAAGGTAGAGTCAAACAGTTGAAGGAGTCAAGAGCCGCAAGGGCAGCAGCAACAGCTAATAGCGCTGAATGAACCATACGGACGACTGATTTCTGCTCATCAGAAGCATATTTATTAACCATATTTATTAACCATATTTATTATTATTTATTCAGATGTATTTACCTTCTATGGCGTAGTTAATTACTCGCTAAATCCTCATAACACCATTAGTCTGCCATAAGATAACGGGCAACCAGAGGAGACAAAGGACCTCGAAGGACTTTCGAACATCCAACATTAACATCAAGAAACAACTTTTAACCACAGTTCCCGCTGTGAAGTCTTGAAGTCTATCCAAAATATCACCTTAATGACGCCAAATAGTATAGAGGAGCTCCTCTACAGACGAGTATGTGTTTGTCGCTTGTCCCATACAATCTAGTCCCTAACAATCCATCATTCAGCTTATGCAAAGTCCAGCATTCCACAGATTCGTACGAAGTGTTTACAACAAGGTTAACGGTATTGATCCTCATGCTGGTAATGGACCAAAGCTTAGAGAAACAAGCGGATCTTTCAAGCCAACCGCTTTTCACAAATTCAAAGCTTGGAGACTTTTGTTTTACGATGAAATGAGAAGTTCTTTTGGAATGACAAAGAAGCACAACATTTGATGATCGATATTATGAATGCAACGATATAATGATATATTGATCCTTTCTTCTTCAATAGAATCAGTCCAAGAACTCATCCTGGATATCATGAAGCAACGAGCCACTCAAGTCACTTGACGTTGAAACGTATTTGAGGACAGCCATCAAGTTTGTAAATCTTTTGTTCTTTTCAGTAATAGCATCTTGAGCACGCGCCTGCTTTGATGTACCTTCAAGCTTCTTAGAAATGTCATTAGCTCGACTGATGATGTCTTGGGAGAAGAAATTCCGTGCCATCTTGATACCATATCTCTTCGCCTCGGTTACGCCATTTGTTAAACGGTAGTCCATGGTGATGGTCCCGTCATTGTTCGAGATATTTGTCTTCATATGGCTCTGAAGCACACCTTGACGCGTCTCCAAGATGGTGGAGAGCTCATGGAAGTGTGTTGCAACGAAAACAGTGGCACCCGTTTCAAGTAAATGCTCAAAAATTGATAATGTGATAGCGAAGGCATCATTAATACTTGATCCTCTTCCTAGCTCATCAATAATGATGAGACTTTTCTCGTTTGCATCTTCAATGATACATGCTGCTTCACTCATCTCGGTAGCAAAAGTTGATGCGTTAGAACCATTAGTGTCAACTGAGATTCTGGCACGGAGGCATTCGAAGATCTTGAAAGAGGCAAAGTCTGCAGGGACAAAGGACCCCATCTGAGCCATTATAGAAAGGATGGCAACTTGTCGAAGGTAGACTGATTTACCACTCATGTTGGTTCCAGTAATAATCTGGAAACGTGAAACATCTTGGATGCAGCATACATCGTTAGTAATGAAGTTCGGCACAAGGGTCTCCACGATAGGATGTCTGCTTGCCTTAAGGGTGATGGAATCTGAAAACTCAGGGCACACGTAGTTGTGCTTCGCTGCATTGAATGCAAAACATTGAAGAAGATCGAGCATTCCAATCGCTTCTGCTAGCATAAAAAGATGAGGTAAAAACTCAGTTATCTCCAGGATGAGAGACTCAATCACTTCGTTGCTGATTGTAAGAATCTCATTAACTGTGTCGTCTAACCTGGCATTGCACTTCATGATATCAAGGGTAGTGCATTCGAGGAACCTTTTCTTCTCAGATCGATTGACAAATACATCAGGAACAGTATCACCGCTTTTATGATCAAGCACCTTGACGTAGAAACCTCTGCGAGTGTTGTAGGCTTCCTCCAAACTCAAACTGTGTTCCTCGGCCAAGCTATTGATATTATTGAGCACTTCGTCTACAACAACTTTATAGACCTGACGAGAAACATCAAGAAGACCATTTCGTCCTGCTTTCACAGCATAGCACTGCTGGTTTTTGAGATCCAAGGCCCTGGATTCCCAAGTGCAGTCTTCGTTGATGCTCTCATCTATGAGTTCCTTAACTTGAGAAATGCTTTCATGGTTACAAATAGCATGGATTTGCTTGAGCAAAGCTGAGTCGCAACCTTCCAATATTGAACTGATTCTATGAGCCATCTTAACTGCTTGCTTTACGAAGATGATGTCATTGACCTTCTGCGTGGATGAAATAACAGCTGCCTGGTTTCTTGAAAGTAGAAGCAATGCGAAAAGCTTGTCGAGGTCTTGAGAGCCCTTCATCTCATCTCTCAAAGCAGCCATCGTCTGAAACTTCCCGTGAAGCTCATTAACTGCTTTAAGTCTTTCTTCGATGCTACCTCTGTCAGTGAGAGGCTGAAGAATATTAGTCTTGAGCGCTCTTTCCCCCATCTTAGTAAGTGTAGAGTTGAGAAACTTGAATACCGAGAGGCCGTTCTTCTCCAAGGAATTGGATGTGAGGTCCAAAGAGCGCAAAGTATGTGTATCAATGTTCACAAAGCTGTCCAATCTCTCGTGTTTAAGTCTCCAGTGGTCATATTGTACGTTTGAGCTCGTTGTGATGTGATGGAACACACCAGAAAGGGCGGCAAGGGCATTTGAGTGGTCTGCGAGTTCACTGACAAGGTAGTTGAGTTGCTTTTCAAAAGCTATTCTCTTAAGTGTCTCCATACCGGCTTCTGAGGTGAACCTTTTCCGCTCTAAGCTAGTGATCTTGACGACTGGCTCGACGTTAGCCCTCAAGATGGCGTGTAACTTGGACTCCTTGGCGGGAAGCACTATTTCCGTAGGTTCATGGACAGCAATCTTATGGAAGGTTCTAACATAAGTCTGAGAGTCCCATACGGTACACAATGACACCTGACCAGTGGCAAAATGCACGAAACATACTCCAATTGGGTCATCAACCCTACCCGTGTCGAAGAGTCCACAGATAACACGACCTGGGAGACGCTGTGCCGCCGTAATGGGGGCGGCTGTCTGTGGCGCTGTTGTGCCAGAGCGGATCCTGGTGAAAGACTGCGATAAATTGATGGCTGAGCTACCAACTACTCCAGCGGTACTTTGCATTGGGGAGTAGCACAGTGTTGTTGATATATGAAGTGGAAAGAGAAGCTGTTATGGCGCCAATCTTCCGCGTTCCTTGTTATGTTCCGCTTTAAACCGAAGCCTAGAAATCTAACTTGCTAGTTTGACCACGTTCAAGGATTAGATGAAATAGTGTATTAAATAGTGTGTCAGACCGACAATGAAGGGTCCGCCATTTTAATTGAGCCAACGCTGTTTTCTCTCTCAGATGCAGCGTCAACAATATGTAGCACCTCCTCAATGCTAGAGAACAACTTTCCATCACCAAGGGCAAGGATTCCCGAGTCTCTTAATCTTTCTCTAATTCCAAACTTTGTAGGGACACCAACAAAGTAGAAGGCGATACCTCTCTTGCGGTAACCATCCAAGATCTCATAGAAGATCTGAGAGGCTGACGAGTCAAAGAAAGTTAACCCCTTCAAATCAAAGATCACATTCCTGTTCATGAATTCCTGTCTCATTCTTGGAGTAGCTGGATGTGTTTCAGCAGATCCGTAGCGTTCAAGACGGAGTAGTCTGAGCTTCAAATCCGATGTATTTGAGAATGTTAATGGCTCAGTGATCTTGACGATCAAACAACCTTCAATCTCCTCAAGAACCTGGACTTGATGTGGCTCACCATCATCGTCAAACAGTGGTTCATCTGCGTTGACAAAGGTGTTGGTTCCAGGTATACGACCAAGAATCTGGATACGAGAACGACTCGAGTTCTTGATGACTATAATCACAGAATAAGCACAGCCAACAGCAACACCGGCCTCGACAGAGTAAAACAACGTGGCCAAGACGGTGATGCAGAAGACAAGCAGTTCTGAGTATCCACCAGCTCTCCAATGGAATAGCAAATCACTTGGTGTCTCCTCAAGCAATCTGATAGCCACCATGGTGGTTACAACGGAAAGAACACACTTCGGGAGGTAGCGAAGGTATCTCAGTAGACCGAATATTGTGATTAAGGTCAAAAGGCCCATGATAAGGCCAGACATTGTGGTCTTGGCACCAGACATGGCATTTATCTTGGAACGTCCATAACCACCAAATGCTGGAAGCGCACCTATCAGCCCTCCAAAAATGTTGCAGAATCCAAGAGCTACAAGCTCACGGTTAGATGAGATTGGCAAGTCATATTGAGATCCGAGTGATTTTGATGCAGTAGTGGACTCAAAGAATCCAAGTGTAGCAGCAAGAATGGACGAGGTCATGAGGTTTGGATAAAGTGCACGCATTTCCTTAGAAAATGGCCAGTTGTATGTCATATTGCTTGTCTTGATCTTACCAACAACTTCAACTTTTGAGTGCTTCCAGCCGTAATGTGCAGATAGAATCGTAGAAGCAACAACAACAATCAAGATCTCTGGGATGAAGATCATCTTTGTGTGACCCTTAGCAACGAGTGCATTCTTGAGAATGCTCGTGGTGATCAAAACTACCAACGCCACAAGACTGATGAGTGCAGTTGGGGTATGGATATCATGTATGCTATTCTTCAGAGCCCACATCTTCTCTATCGGTGAGTGGAAGTGAGTTGGGATGTCTGGGTTGACAATTCTAACACCGAGTTCATCGTATAACGAGTTGATGATCATAACAATACCAACACCAGAGATGAATCCACGAAGCAAGGCTCTGCTCAACACATTATCGAGGAATCCAAAGCGACTTAGACCGGCTCCTAGAAGGAAAAACCCACCAATGCATGCCATGATACTCACGAGGTCAACGGGATCATGTCCCTCATGAACAACAAGAGGTTCAACCGCCTGTCCGACAACTAGAGAGATTGCGACTTCTGGACCTACAATCATCTGTGGAACAGAGCCAAAGACGGCATAGATGATCGGTGGGATCGCAAGGGCATAAAGACCACATAAAGCTGGGACATGGGCAACTGATGTGGCGTATGAAAGGGCAAGTGGTATTTGAAAGGACGCTAGTGAAAGGCCCGCGATTGTATCCCCAATAAGGTCTGATGTTGTGTAAGTAGGGAGCCATGAGAAGCAAGGTAGGTAATATGGTAGTCGTTGCTTCCATGTAATGCTTTGATCGAGTGAAGGCTCCTGTGAGATTATTGATGAGTCGGTAGTTGAACTTGGAGGACGGCCCGGCTCATAAGAGACCTCATTCCGAAGAGATGAAACGACTTTTCTCGGTCTTTGAGGCCTTGACGGAGAACCCATCACGGAGTCATATGATGTAGTACCAGGTAGAGATCGTTGACGGCTAAGCAGAGGCTTTGTAGCCGGATCTGGTGAGTTTCTTTCAGAGCTCATCTTTCGTTAATTGTATTGAGATAGATTCCGACAATGTCATACAATATCAATAATGACGATCTGCAGCAGCTCTTTAAGTGAAGATCAGATCCGGTTCTCCCTCGGAAAGATGTTTTGAGTAGTAAAGCCTCGCTGTGGAGCAAAATGACGACTGTGGAGCTCAAAGATGAGCACAAAACGTGGCTTTATTTAGAGACAAATCTACTGAATATACTGACAGCTTTCTCCGCGCTTTCGCCGAATGCAGTAGCTTCCAAATTCGGAATCTTCCCCGGAGTGTTGCCGAATGCGGACTTTCCCTAGGCCAATCACCGCAGGGGAGAATGTCAGATAATCTCTAAGCTCTACAAGCAACTCATTTTTAATCATTCATCATCTCATCAATTCATAACGCGACCTTATCTAACTCTTCTACGTGATAGACAGTGCTTTTTCAAAGCAGAGCCTCGATGGCCCTTCTCAACTCTTCCGCCTTCTTGGATTTGTCCTTGTCATTCTCTGCAAGTTGTGCGTACTCCTCGATATGTCTTTTCACATCTAAGACGAGTCCACGACCAGAAGTTGTGTCAAGTTCACCCGATGACCATTTAAGAATGACCTCATCGATCTCTTTTTGAATCGACTGTGTCTTCTCCTTCCTTGGCACATCAAGTTTCCCAGCGCGTTCATCAATCCAGTTCCAAATGAGGATCTCTTCAGCGTCAAACACAACAGAGTTATAGTCAATGTTATCCCCAAGGATATTGGATCCAGTACTAGATCGAAAGTTTGCAGTACTAGCAGTCAAATCTGTAACCTGTTGAATACCCTGAAGAATTGAGAGTTGGACATAAAGAATGAGAGACAAAAACACCAAGATAAGAGCATTGAAAGGACTAATCGCAGTGATCCAAGTGATCGATAACGTCTCGGATGGAACCGATTTAGCTGGAGTGATAACCGGCGCTTGGGTAACCTTTTCAACAGTCTCTGGTGTATCGTCCTTCAAGACCTCAACGGACTCAATCTTCTCTTCGATGTTGTCATCGATGGTCTTTTTGACCATTTCAATCAATGTCTTGATAGCGGCTTCCTGGCCAGATTTAGTACTCTTTTCAATCACACCTTTGACCCAACTTGATCCCATCCAATGGATCCAATACGATACGACTAGATCAGTGGTGTTATTAGCACCCCAGGTCATAATATATCTCGTCTTGACACAAAAGGCACCACCCGAAGGTACGTCCGGAGTTTGAGTTGTATTCACAACATTGATGTACTTGTCAAAATCCAAGTGGTCAATTGTTTCCTTAACAAGACACTTAGTTTGCTTTGGACCCATGGAAAAGTTGAGACCCTTGATGTACTCATAATGACGTTCCTTGTTTCCATCATCATTTTGGGCGTACGCTGAGAAGTCTGAGATGTCTCGAGAGTCTTGAGTATTCAAGAAATTAGTAAGCATGTCCGTTGTACTACCAAAGAGGAGTTCATACACCACCCCTGGTGGACACTTGAGATTCTCTCTAGCGAGAACTGTCTCATTGTTTGCCTCTGGATCGTATGGGCATGTAGTGCGGGCATGTGCAAGGACACCATCGTAGTGATATTTGGAGTCAGACTTGAGATGGAAGACACTTTGATTTGTAGTCTTGGCTTCTGTCCATCCATCTACACTATCACTGGATTCGTCTTCCTCATCCATCTCATCGTCTGATGAGAATGACGTAGTCGATTCAGAGTTTTTGCGTTTGGTAGGGCTATCACCATCGATAGACAGCTGTGCAGCAACAAAGGCAGGGTCTTCTTCGTCGATATTCATCTCCTTGGTTAAGATAAGAGGACCATTCAAAGACATCAGTTCGTTCTTCTTGAAGGTGGTAGTGTCCTTACTTTGGTCACCGGAAGCTTGCCACACGGCATAGAAGAAATCGAGAACATTGTCTCTCGACATAAAGCTTGCAAATGACTTGACTGTGTCCTTGCACTTCACTGCGATACCGTTGGGGAATAGACCAGCAGTGACTGTCTTCTCAAATCCAACAATCTCATTGAATGGAATGACAAGGTGTGTGACCCATCCGAGTAGATTGGAGTTGAAGCACAAGTTATGCTCACTAACATAGATTCTCCCCTGGAGTAAGATTTCTCTGCTGAGAGCACATGAGAAATCATCAATGAGCCTTTCTTCTGCTGGCACTGACTTGAAAAGATTGTGGAATGTCTCGTTTCTACCAGGTGTGGCGTAACGATACGAGGTGCCTTTATACTTCTCATCAACGTAGTTAGTGGTATCAAAAGCGTCTTCTGGAACATATGGTTTCTCCACTTCGACCAATGGCGAATCAGAAGGTATTTCAACTGATCCCAAAGAGGTGTTTCGTCTGGCACGCGATTTACCCTTGCGTCTGTAGCTCAACATGTTGGGGGACGCTGATATCTTCTCTCCGCCACTGGCATCGGAGGCAGCCGATAGCGGTGTTGCTGTCAGGTCACCCTCAGATACTGAATAGTCACCAGAAGCACGCGTTCTGTTGAATGTCAAGGAAGTGGCCGCTGCACTGAACATGTTGTTGAAGAAACCGGGCGCTTGTGTCGGCGTGCTTGGTGTGTGTTGCTCGGGCAAAGCAGAGTCACTATTTGACGCCTTCGTATGGTCGATCAAGTCAGTGACTGTGTCATTCACACTTGAACTTGCCGAACTGGAAAGCATCTGACTCTCTACGTCCTGTTTGGTTGTGTGTGGGTCCGCTGGGGCGGCCTTGGCCATAGATGGAAGAGAAGCCATTCTAACGTTGGCCTGAGGGATCAGGATGGGCGCGGACGAGCCCAGTGACTTTGTTGGAGATGTTGAAGAGACATCTCCCGAGGAATGTATCAAGCCAGTGGTGAATGAAGGGGTCGAGGGTGTGGAACCCTCGAGATGTACTTTGGGCGGCGAGCGCAGCGAGGTATCAAGCGTGAGACCGTGGAAAGACGGTTGTGAAGCGAGTGGCGGCGAGTCTGACGCCTCGGACAGGTTCCAAGCGTCGTCGGAAATGTCCATTGTGATGATTATCTCTGTGCGTGCAATATGGGCCGGCTGTGAGAGTTCACAGCGGTTGCTGAACTTAGGTATTAAGCTTAGACCGTAGTCTCTCTCTCTCCACAATCCGGCCTCACGATAAACTCGCGCACCCCACATCCGGACACCCTACGCTTCTTCACCTACATCATCATTGCCACTTCTACTCGCAGATTCCTCGGTTGTTAGTGACAAAGAGTGACTAGAAATTGGTCGTTGACATGTGATGTAGCTTACTAAAGCAGGAAGACCTATTCATGTACATTGATTAATTACTCAGCGACCCTTTCTTCCCTGAACTGCAAGTTTGGCAAGTCTTTCAGTCGCAATACTCTTAGCTATTCTCTCCCTTTCTGTCAGACGTCTGCTTACGAAGTCCTTTTGATCCTTGGCCAAAAGCACCCTGAGCAACACATCCTCAGTGACAATCTGGAACAATGATGTCTCACTGTCTGTGTGATTCAAGGTCTTGAGAGTTTCGGCTCGTCTCTGTCTGGTACCATATGCAGCAATAGTCTTACTTCTTGCAACTGTATTTGATCTCTTCATGGCCTCTTCATCATCGCCTAAAAAGTTCTTCGCTTTGATTGCCTTCAAAACTAGTGGAGTCAGCCTCTCAACTTCTCTTTCCAACTCAGCGACGTTTTCATCGTAGTGGCGTGGAATCAACAAGAGCCGTTGATAATGGTCCTCCTTCAACAGCTCCATCGGTGGACCAGCACCATCATTATGAAAGAATTCACACAGAGCATTTAACCCAATAAAGACACATTCCATCTCAGCATGAGTCAATGCACGACCAAACCCTGGTATGTTCACCGAGTTAGTAACGTTAGCCATAGCATTCGTCAGCGAGTTCTTCCAAGTTGCATTATTTGACAAGCTTTTCAACACCTTAACACTGGCCAATGCCGGGAGGAGTAGGTCATCAGCACTGTTTAACACACCTTTCCAGGCCTGCAGCATCACATTTATCAAAAGATCGGTATCAAGAGTACCAGCAAGAACCTTGAGGTTTGAGTTCAAGTAGTCAAACAATGGAATAATGGCATCATTGGCCTCGTGAGCATTTGGTTTCCGGAGACCGTTAGCACCACATACGAGCTTAAGAGTCTGTCTTGAGAAAGAGTGGTTGATGAAAACCGAAAACTTTTCAACAATCATAGAGTAGATCCTTTCCATTGTTCGTGCGATGGACCTGTGGGCTTTACCAACACTGAAAATGGCATCGTCCTTTTCACTCTCTAGTGATACTTGGAACACTAGCGAGCCTTGAAGGTCAAGATCACGACAAATCTCCTCTGGAATTCCATCATTTCTGAACTTTTTAGGATCAAGTTGAAGAAGAGCACGGCCACATAGATCATGCGAGCTCATTCGGGAACTGTTGTCCCACACAGTGGCAGTGATGGATAGTGGACTATCAGACTTTGACTCAATCTCAAATTCCTGCTCATACACTGGGTTGAGTGTCTTTGGAACGGTTTTCGTCTTCCCAATTTCCTTTCTGCGTGACGGGTCAATGAGAACGACATAAGAGTTGGTAAAGCCATCACTACCACATGGCTTGATGTTCTCCGCACGAACAACACGGATTGTAAACACATTGTTGATCTGTTTCTTGTAAGTATCAACACCACTGACTAAGTCCTTGATCTTCTCTGGGTCGATTTGAGCTTCTAGATCATTCAACAATTTAGACATCTGAGACAAGTTGTTGAGTATGACGCACATTCTCATTTTGAAAGAAAATGGAGGTGGTGCTGTAAGTTTAGAGTCTGAGATGGCGTTTCTCATCTCGTTGAATAACCATGTGGAGTTCTTCTTAGCTTGTTCTTTTGAGACCGAGACATCTTCATCCTTTAAGTCTTCCATAGCATACCTCATGCATCTGGAAGAGTAGTACACCAATGAGTTTGACATGGATTTCAAGAGCTTGGTGTAAATGTAAGCAATTTGGATGTCATTGCCCCACTCATACTGTCTGAATAATGAAAAGGTCTCATTGATCATTTTAAAGATATCCAAGACAGAAGAGCTAAACCCACGACCATTGTGGAGATCCAACGGCTCAAATGAATCTCCTTCCAGGGACTGTTTAACGACGGGCAAGAATCTCGTACAAGTGTAATCAGCCAATTCATCCAAGTACTTGAAGAACATCTTCTCGAGGAGTAATGGTGGAGCTTTTGATGTCGAGACCTGTTCATAGATATCTCTGAGATCACGTAGCTCGCAGTATGTGTCCAAGGCATCAACATAACTTATGGCCTCACCTGACTTAGCAGCATAATGCTCAACGTGACCCAGCATGTTTTTCACATCCTCTGAGAAGAGCTTAATAAACAAGAATGCCGCCTCGTTAGCAATATAGATGACATCAAGGAGTGGCTTTGGGAATTTCTTTTGCAACATCTGAATGTGCTTGTAGATCTGTTGAGCAGTGTCCTTGATATGCAGCATGTCTAACGTACTGTCTCTTGGAATTCCACCAAGAATCTCGATGTACTTCCCCTCGGTTGTACTCAAGATGCAGTTCTTGAGACGCTTTAGCCATCTCGTTTGTAATCCATTTCTTAACAGGATGTCATAGAACGGATCAGTCTCCACAAACTCAAACAGAATTCGGAGCAAGGGTGTAAACTTTGGTGACTTGGTGGCGTATATCGCTGAGAGGGCATTCCTGAGAGAGGACATCACTTGGATGTATGTGTTTGAGATATTGGTGATCCATACCTTCTTATCGGGTTTGGACCATTTCTCATGGTCAACATCAGTTCCTAAACGTTTATACATGAGTCCAAAGAGCTGCTCGGTCTCATCCGGGTCAAGTTCATTCTGTGGATCCTTGAGAATGGAGAGATGGGCAGCCTGATAGAGTAAGCATGCCATGGATGTATTGTTGATACGCCAGTATCTGCAGCATGTATCGATGATGTTCTGGACGTTGTTTGGAATCAGTGAATTGGAATTTTGAGACTGGACAAAAGTCAAGATGCGTGAGAGGAGTTCGACAAGAGTAGAGCGTGTATCAGGCGGAATGAACCTCGGTGTTGATGATGGCGGTTCTTGTGGACATCCAAGTTTGTGAAGAAGATCTTCAATACCATTCAACTCTTGCTTTTTCCAGAAGAAGTAAGTGTCAGTAGTGTCAAAGTCATCAGGGTTGAAGACGGTTTCATTCTTCTCCAGCTTTTTCTTCAATGCGACAAGATCAGCTGCAAGGACCTGTTCTTGTGCTATATCTTTGAGCTTAATAGCATCCTGCTGTAGTGTAAGTTCATCAACACCGAATAGGTCAGCGATGAGCTTTGCAGATGAGATCTCATTGATGCGGTATGTCGGACGCACCTGTGATTGTTGTTGTGCATCTGACGATCCTCTTGGGACATGAAGTGATCCGTTCTTCTGATTGCTGTGGCCCACAGGTACCTGGGTTGGTGGTGTCATGGACTTTTGATATTCCAAAAGCTTCTTGATGGAGTCATCACTGTGTTTACATGACTTGAGGACACCTAGAAACACAGAGATGAAAGTGTTCGCCTGTTGATACACATCTGTCTTGGCATAAGAATCACCACAGAGCTGGATCTCTTTCGAGGCATTACCAATGAACCTCACAACCAACTCATCACCCTTGGTGATAGTTGATGTAGGTTTAAGAATGTCGTTGTAAAGACGCATCAACGATCGCTTTGTTAGTGGATCCTTGATGGACTTGTTGCTCCCCATGGCAATATCTTGAAGCACCTTCTTCAGCTTCGGAAGCGCATCCTTGGGCAGTTCTGATCCTGATGTGAGCGAATGGCCAAACCAGGAGTGTCTCTTAGATGCCTTTTCTGAGGTTACAAGTGCAGGGCTGCGTGATCCAAGCGATGAGGCGGGGGAGGCTGATCTGGCTGATGGTTGTGGAGACGGCGAACGATAGATGGTCTTGAAGCGAGGCTCATTCTTGTACTCAAGTAGCACAACTTTAAGCACCGCTTCATAGGCGTCCCGATTGCCATTGGAGCCTGCTGCACTGGACGGCCGTGTCGTTACGGGCGAGTCGGTGGAGATGGTGGTACCAATGGAGACTGTGGAGTTAGTACTCGCCACTCGCGACGCTGGTGACCCTCTTAGTGCCTCCTGTGGAGCAACCATTGGCTATGTTTCTCAGGTAATGGACTAGCTAAAACTTGTAGTTTGCAGTCCGTGTCTTATTGAGCGACCAATTAGATCCCCAGAGAAGATTGTTGTCCTCTGCCTTTACTTTGTTTTGGACTGAGCGGAACCATCGAAATTCCGCGATGAGGCGATGACGTGCGCAGGTACTGCACAGCACCCCTTTTTTTTAGTTACTACTTCTACAGTCTCTTTGTTTGAACGATGCAGTGTTGACTAATACTTAGTTCTTTCTACTTATTTTCTATGTGATCTCGTTCAGACGGATCCTCAAACTTGCACCCAGAGTTTCCATCTCACTATATAGAAACGCGACGTGAGCCACGAGAGAAGTCCAACGAGAGACATCATCGAGCAGTACAACACAAAGTGGTTGAATTTAGAGATCACTTCACCGTTTCCAATGATGGCACCAGCAATAGGAACCGACACCAGGTTACCGAATGCAACAACAAAGTACATCGTTGAGAATCTTGTGCCGAACTGAGCTGTCTTGCAAATCTGGGATAGACACACAGGTGTTAGTGAAAAGATGGAAGATGTGAAGAAGCTAAAAGTCATGGCAAAAGCGTAGAGTGCTTTGTGGTCACCACCAAATGGTAACCAGATGGTGAGACAAAGGACAGTGGCGATTATGCTGGTGGAGATCATCACGTTGAAACGACCGTACTTATCAGCGAGTAGGTTAGGGATGAATCTTCCAAAGGCACCAACCACATTCATTAGCGTCACTAGCAAATAGGAGTTGTCTTCACTGACACCTCTTGCTAGTGCATAGTCTGGAAGGTAAGTGAGAGCCGTTGTAAGCGACATCTCTGAAAAGACAATAGCAATGACACAGAACAAGAATCTTGAATCCTTGAATGCCCTGAAATCAATTGAGCTTGTAAAATAGGTTAGAAGCTGCTGTCTCAAGCTTAGTCTCTTGTAAGCTTCGTCTTTTGGCAGCCTCTCCTTGGTCAAAACCATTGACATCAACAAGCACGCAGTGCATATAAATGCTAGTACTCTCATCGCCCACTTGTATCCAATACTTATAAACAGCTTACGCAGCATGATAGGAATGAATACACCACCAACACTTCCACCAATGGTTGCCAAACCTGTGGCAATGGCCCTCTTCTTGAAGAAAAAGTGTGATATCACACCTATAAGTGGTGTCATGTTTAAGGCAGTGCCAAGTCCAACACAGACACCGAATGATAGGATGAATTGGTACACTTCGGTGCATTCCGCAATGGTGAAGAGACCAATGGAATATAGAATCGTTCCAGCTGACATTGGAGCAAGTCTACCCATTCTGTCAAATAGTGTTCCACCGAGAACGGACCCAGCGGTAGCGATGGCGAGATAGATCGAAAAGATCCAACCAGTGATAGAACTTTCAACACCTTTGAGCTGGTTCGTGGAAATGTAAGTCTGGATAGAACCGATTGAGTTTAGGAGTCCAAATACTGGGATCAGTCCAAGGAAAGACCCAAGAACAACAGTCCATGCTTCAAATCCACCATCTGGGAAATCACTTGCATCGTCTTCAGAGTCGTCTAATTCGATCTCGAAATCTTTCCTATTCGAAAGAACACCCTTTTTCCGCAGATCATCCTCTTGGTCATTATGCTTAGAAAATCCTGAAGAGGCTGTCACTGTAGTCGTCGAGCTCAGTGGATCTGGATTTGAGCGTAGCTGTTCTAGTCTGTTGTGTCGAGCGGTAGACATGACTGTGGCTCGGTCTTAAAGTCTCGGACAAAGTAGTATGAAGGTGAGATGTGCAAGGCAGCTCCAGAACACGATTTGTAAGGACTGAACGAAAATTTTTAGAACCTAGTGGAAGTCCAAGAACACATTTATATACTCCATAGAGAAACTTATAACCAGTAAACGTGACAGGTGGAAAATTAGTGTGGTAGGGCCACAACTCGCTTCGAGCCTCTTGTTAATTGTGCCGAGAGTACCGCCGGTAGCCGTGAATAAGCGGGAGTGTGGCATCGGGTTCTAGGGTCTCTAAGGTATGAACTACGTTTAAACATGTCTCACAGCTCGAATTATCAGGAAAGAGCTGCATTTATCCATTTTGTAGCTGAACACTTAATCTCTGCTTGTTTCTAGGAAATCATCATCTGCGAATGATCTAATTAAAAGCAGGATGTAGACCGACTACTGACAACAATTGCTGCGTTTATAGGGATACATTATTCCTCACATAACGCCACAAACTACGACTTTGCACATTCCACGTCTATAGTTATTGAGAGAAGCTATCCCCATGGCCCTGTGACTGTTCATCTAATACACACACTTCATTATATGACTATTAGGGCCTTGGAAATGTATTGCAGTTTGGCACATGATTAGTTATCACGATAGGGGTACTTATACTCAGCTGACTGGGAAGAATTGACCACAGATGGGGCACTGCCTTTTCTTGATAATTTAGCTGACTTGCTGGGAAGCTGTGCGTCCATGAGCCCTGAGCTCAGCCAATCATAAAATGCAGCACCACCAGTGTCAGATACGTTTGCTTAGCAACATATCGAAAGAAGTCGGGGTCCCGGATCATAGGGGCGATTGGATAGAAGACATGTCGCTGTCCTTCGATCTATGGTGAATTGTGTCTCACCAGCTTACACCGACAGATAAAGAGCCAGAAACACGTCACCATCCCTCTGAGCAACCCGAACATATAGCGCCAGCCTGCAGATATTCGTAACCATCATTCATCATCCTTGTACAGGTGCTCACTAAGAGCCTTGTTCATGGTGAACATGTTGGTCTTCTTACCGAAAATCGGTTCAAGTTTCTCATCACAGATAATCTCTCTCTTATCGTTCGGATTTTGCAAGTCGTTAGCCTTGATGTACTCCCACACTTGTTTGACAACTTGAGTTCTAGGAAGTCTGGCAGCACCGAGCAGCTCTTGAAGCTTCGGACTAAGATTGAGCTCCATTGAAGAGATAGCATTACTACCTGGTGCACTTGGTGCCCTTTTCTTTCGTGGTTTCTGAGCAGTCACTGATGTGGCTCTCCGGCTTCTTGACCCCTCACCAGCAAGTTGTTGAGCATAACGAGCATCTTCTTCCTCCATCTTCCTCTTCTTTCTCTCTTCCTGTTTCTCCTTCTCATCCATGAGTTTATGATAACGTTCAAGAATTAATTCATTTATCTGTTGCTTGTTGTCTTCAAAGTCCACTACAAACAGCTCTTGAAGTGCTCGTCTTATTCTCTTCACGGAGACCTGCTCAAGGTCAGCGACGCTAAGAATAGCCTATATCATGGGTTAGTAAAAGCCTCTCTGAGTTAATATTGAGGGCCATCAACTGTCTCTGGAAATTGCAGAGCTGTCAATGGCCATGGGGAAGAGCACGAATGAAACTAGTGAGCCAGCCCACACAATGGCTAGGTCCCAAGTGCCCGTACCACGCCGCTTCAATGGCCTACTTACATCGATCGTTGGTTTGTATGTGTCTTCATCGAAATCGCTCATGACTAACTCTTCTGTAAAAATTGCTCAATGACCGTCCGTCGTCCCACTAAAACAACTCCCCCCAATGAACCATGAACGGCTCTGGAACCTGTCACTTTTTCGAAGTGTCGGGCGTGCCCCCTGCCATTTTCGCGAATCGCTTCTCCGCCTTAAAAAAAATTTTGAGTAGCTCATCTCTCTTTATAGTGTCTCTTGATTATACAACTATCTTCATCCTATTATACCACAAAGATGTCGACCGAAAAAGAGTACAAACCAGTTACAGTGGAGAAACCGATCCCAGTCTCATACGACCTCGGCAACCTTGCTGTTTTTGACACAAACGCTCTCGAGACACAGCAACTCTCTGCCAACTATGCTGATCGTGAGGAGTATCTCAAATCTATCGCCAGAGACAACACACAGCTTCTTATCAACCAGATTTTGTCTCTTCCAATAAAGACAACTACTGAAAGTGCAGGATCTAATGGTCAGTCATCTAGTATAACTCTTGTTCAGCTCCCAGATCCTACAACGGAACTCCCAAGAGAGAAGCCCCTTCCTAAGGCTAAGGAACCAACCAAGTGGGAGTTGTTCGCTGCCAAGAAGGGTATCAAGTCCAAGGAGAAATCAGGAAAGATGGTGTACGACGAGGCTACTGGCGAATGGGTTCCAAAGTGGGGTTACAAGGGAAAGAACAAGGAGTTGGATAACCAGTGGCTTGTTGAGGTTGACGATAAGGTCAAGGGTACTGAAGATGAGTTGATCGATCCTAGAACGCTGAACAGAGCCGAGAGAAAAAAGCTTGTCAAGAAGAACGAGTTGCAGCAGAAGCGTAACTTGAAGAACGGTGGTAACTAAGGTGCCATCATGACGAACCACTTGCATTTTTTCACGAAGCTACACAAGGAATGATCACACACGTTGAAACATGGGGGATAAAAGGTGTTCTCTACATGTCTGTACCATAGGATGGGTTTTATCGTTTAAATATTAATGTTACAAAACTTGCATAACCGCTGGTCACTGTAGTTCATATACCAAATAAGCGTCTAACAACTTTGCTTCTATGAATCCTGAGAAGTGTACTGTTTACCTCGCTGTATGGGGACTCACGAGAACACATATCTTTCAAGGCAAGTCTTGTACTGTGTTTGGAGGTGGAATAGATTTCAATGATGTCAAAATTATCACCCATCTCCAGATCACCCTGTCTCAGTGCATCTTGATACACCTCCAACTGGTTACCACCAGCCATCATCTTGAACCACTCCTGAAGAATTGAAGAATACATCAGTGACGTATAGTGGAAAAACTGGGACATCTTTTCAAGTAGAGGTGGTAGATCCTCTTTAATCTGGTTTTCAATGGCAATGTACTCCTGCGCTTCGAATCCCTGTGTCTCACTCATGTGCCCCTGATGCTTCAGATACCTCACGTAAGCACCTCGGCTGTTGTTATGCTTCTTGATCCGATATTTGACAGCAGCACAGTTCTCTAAGGCAAGTTCAAGGGCCTTGCCTAATTTCTCCTCAATCTTCATTGATACAATCTTTGTCTTGGCTTCTTGATCGGACACCTTCTCGGAATAACTTGAATAGATGGACTTGATGTAGTAGTTGTCAAGGTCGTTATCCTCGTACTCCATGAACGCTCGCCACTTTTCAACAAGAGACTTTTGATATTCCACAAACTTGAACAAGGACTGCGAACATGTTTTTAATTCTTTCTTGAAATGCTTAAGATTAGTATACACCGTCTTGAATTGGTTCACCAGGTCGACGTACTCCTGTCTCGATTCCCTGATGTTAATCATGGCCTTCTCAAGCTGAGCTCTTTTGTTTTGTCGATCCTGTAGTACCATTAACGGCTCCAGATCTTGGGAGTCAGGTGGTACAGGTATCTTAGATGGCCCATCACCACGCAGCTTGCCGAGGTAGGTCTTAGCCTCTCTCACGAGCTCAATGGATGGCTTATTCATAGAGAGACCCTCGTTAGTGGTAGAATCATCAGCTGCAAGTATCACTGTCCGTGAGTTCAACTCGTCAAGGAGCTTTTCCAAGTATGTCTTAGCATCATAAAGGTGCTCGATGTATTCGTATGACATTTCATCAGAGGACTCCAACAAAGAGTCAATCATCAACAGATAACTTGGAAGTCGTTGAATTGGCTGGATCAGAAGTGCCTCCAAACTCCAACAATCAGACTTGGCTTTGGCCAAATATTCACACTCATTTAACCATTTGGAAACATTTGGTCCACCATACTTGGTGCACTGCTCCAACTCCTCCATCTGTTTCCTGTGGCTCTCGAAATATGATGTGTATGCAATACTCAACCTTATGAAGTAACTCTTCAAGAAATCACCAATATCAACACTGGAAACATCGACAAGACCAAAATGCTTATTGATATCAAAATCAAAGTATCCATTGCACGACCTGCTCATCACCTTAGTGACATCACGGATGAACAACCCACTCAAGTCACAAATGGTCTCTAAGTTGCTGAAAATGACAGCCTCTTGCTTGCTGCTCAGGATATGCTTGTACTTCTTGTTACTATGCAAGATCGAGCGATACACCGTCTTTGTTAGCGTAAGGTCTTCGTGATACTTTATCTCAGTTGTTATAAGCTCTTTCAAAGCATGTCCGTACTTTTTCTCAGTGGCATTACGGTGTTCAGTATCTGGAGTCTTGAGACCTTTGTACTTCGGAGATGGGCAGTCAACATTGTCAAATCCGTTAAAAAAGGCTTCATTACTGATTGGAGAGTCAATCTTCTTACTGGAAAGAGAGTCAAGTCTAGCAGGTGGCTTCACAGCTTCCTCAAGTTTTCGTTTGGCAACTCTCTGCTTGATGTCGTTGATAGTCTCGTTCCCAACTTCACCACGAGTGTTATACCAGAGTGAATTAGCATATGGATTTGTAATTTGATAGTTGATAGATGGATCAGGTTTGAGCACTGAGACGCTATTATCAAGTGTTGGCTTAGAGTTAGTACTTGCAGCGTGCAGAGAGAGGACTTCAGAGTAGATGGAAGACGCGTCTGAGCATCCCTTTATATGAATCGACCTCAATGTTCGAGACATATTGAGGTTGTGGTAGGCATATCTTAGTGGTTATCTCTTTGACAGTTGATGGAAGAGGTAATACTGGCATCTTATATGCGTAGTAATGGTTGGCGGCTAGTGGCTAACGAGCGCCTCGCCTTTGTCAGAGCATTGTTTCATAGTTGGCGTGCCGGCTTGTGTCACGAGATGGGCGAGCTGGCAAACTAATAATCTAATCTCTACATCTCTCATGGTCTACTCTGTAATCCTAGTGGCTAAGGGTGCCATTGTAGATCTATGAGGCTGATTTTGGTTTACACTTTGTCGTGGTAGCCTGTAGTTGGCATGAGGCCCCTGCGACCGCGTGGGCGATGAGAGAGACCAGCTACACACTTAGGCTATTCAGTAAGTTCTGTTTCTTGATAAGGATCGTTTCTCGTGTCGTTGTTCTCAACACCACGGAACAAACTTCGAAAAATCAAGCGCCATAGAGACATGTTAGCACTACTATAGAGTCGAACAAGGCTACCCAAATAGGATACCTTCCTAATTGGGAAGTCTAGATACAGGACGGCCCTGGAAACGCTGTTTCGTATACATTGTTTTACGGTAAAGCGCGACAAAAAAGCTGCGGGAGAAGATGGTGCGGGGGGAAAGAAAGGCGAATGTGGCTTCATGGTTCTCTGCAAGAGACTTGGAGATGTGACAGAGCAACTAGTTGTACCCAGGTTCTGATACCGGGAGATGAGTGCTTTCCTCTGATTGGCTGGTTACTGTGTGGCGGGAATTTGAGGACCTTCGCAACTGACCATATCACGAACTCTTTCTTCGCAGTTTGCGGGATTTTCTCGCACGCGTTTACGAAAGTGGCGGGAAATTGGCAGGAAAGTGGCGACGCGGTGGCTGGCTTTGGGAGTAGTCAAGAGCGCAATAGCTGTGTGAAGGACACCTTTTAGATACATTTCATATATCCAAGTGACTTTCAAGACCTGACACTCACTGATATTACTTTTCAAATATCGAATTTGACTCAAGTTAGCGTTTTTCGACCCAAAAGGGAAATTTTTATTCGCCAAAACAGTTGTGTTACCCGGGCGACCAGCACCCGGTTTAGGATTTCGCGATTCGCAAAAAAGTGAAAATCCATAATAACCTAACAACGCGAACCCACTGCGACCATACACCACAACAACCGCACACCACAACGAACCTCATCAAAAAGAGCATCTTCTAGGCATCAACTAAAGCCATTGAGTACCAGATTACACACAGAACCTCGTATCCCATCGAATCACATTTCAACGACCTCCTTATCTGCTGGTGACCCACCATCAAGAAGCGCCCTTTCCCGCATTATCAACACACTGGTAACGCGTGGCACCCGCATCCATCAGCACAACAACTCGGTCATCACAAGAAGAGTGGGTTCCAAAAGCGTTCCTAGTTGGCCCTCAAAGTCCTTTTCAAACATTTACAGCTGTCTCGCCGCGTTTGACACGCTCTTTCAGCTGTTGATATCGCCTTCGTTGAAACGCCTCCATCGCCCTCGATATCTCTCACAAGTCAAAGCATTGACATTAGTCAACTCGCCCATAACCTACGATTGTTAGTCTTTCGGTACACACAGAGCTCGAGTAAAGCCGTACCTTTGCATCGGGGCCATTTCAAGCATATTTCGAGTGCCAGCCGCCTCATTTCGCAAAAGGACTCTTTGACCAACTGGCCGCCATTAATTTCCATCGGCATCAATTCATGGATTCATACAATAACACAATGACTACACAGTCCTCCATTCAACCTCATCAGGGCTCTACACAGTCTCTGAGTCTGAACACAAGCACACCTTCCAGTAACACATCACCTGAGACATCTCAGGGGAACATTGTGATACCCAGCGATGGGAGAAGCTCTTCGCATCAGGGCTCTCCTGTGAATCTGGCCTCCAGCATCAATGGCCTCTCCTTGGAATCACAGGGACAGATGCATTCTCCACCAGACCAGCCAACATACACGATAAAGGTAAAGAATGTTCCAAATGACATCTCTCCAAGAGAAGCACATGCTCTTTTTGCCTTTGCCAAGGACTTTGTTGGTGCTGAGGTGATACCTGACTCGAGCAATATGCCGGTCATTTATGCCAGATTCAAGTCATTATCCTCTGCATCCTCACACTCTCAGGCTCTTGAGTCTACTCATGTCTTTGGACCATCACATCCATACTTCTTGAAGGCTGAGATTCAGGACCCATCATTCCATGCTCCTCTAAGTCTAGGTTCAGCCTCTAAGAGACCAAGCATCGGTAACCAGAGATCCAGATTCCTATTCAGTGATCCATTTAGCAATGAGCCAATCTCTGAGAATTCTGAGCAGCAAACTTCTGCTGGTCCTCCGAACACAGGTAGCTCTAATGGTGTTGGCAAGTCTCTGTTGTTGATGGAATCACAGCAAGATGCCAGAGAGTATGAACAACTTGTTAGGGATCCATGGTCACAACCGCAGGTCCCAAGATCTCAACCACCATCTTCATCGTCTGCATCTTTCAGTGGACCCAGTGCGCCATCTTCTGCGCCATATGGTAACTCTCAGCCTCAAACACCGGGAGTTGAATGGGATAGAAGAAGACAAAGTTCAGCATTCTTCAACAAGCAGTCACCACTTCTTGCTCCAGGTCAGATTCCACCATCACAGTTGCCACCTCAGATGTCATTGAACCAGCCATCTCAGCAGATAATCCCTCCATCGCAGCAACTCGGCGCTCCTACTGGTCCACAGTCAGTAAATGGTCCACCACTGAACCAGGGTTTATCTATTCCCCCACAAGCTGCTCAGGTCTCTCAGCCTTTGGCTCCACAGCCCTCTCAAATTTCCCAGCCTCTGGCGCCACAGTCTTCTCAGACCTCCCTTGGTGTTGTACCACAGGCACCATCTGCCCAGAGTACAATTGTATCATCTAACCAATCTTCTCAAGTTGATCTCTCCATTTTAGCCAGAGTGCCTCCACCTGCTAATCCAGCTGACCAGAACCCACCATGTAACACACTTTATGTTGGTAACTTGCCACCAGATGCTACTGAGGCTGAGCTTCGCCAGTTGTTCTCTCCACAGCGTGGTTTCAGAAGACTTTCGTTCAGAACAAAGCAGGCCAATGGTGCAACACCGGGTCAATCACCTCATTCTCATGGACCTATGTGCTTTGTTGAGTTTGAGGATGTGGCTCATGCTACCAGGGCACTTGCAGAGTTGTATGGAAGAACTCTTCCACGACCAGGTGGTGTTCCAGGTAAAGGTGGTATCAGACTTTCGTTCTCTAAGAACCCATTGGGTGTGAGAGGTCCTGGACAAAGAAGGGCATCTGGCTTCCAGTACCAGGGCGGTTTCAAGAACTAATATGATTAATTTTGAGTGCTTTTTGCTTTTGGTGTTTCACGTCTTGCGCTTTTTCATTCACGCACTCTTTCCCTCTTGTTTTACCCCCCCAATAGTGGTATCTTTCATTTTGCCTTTTACAAACACTCTTTTTTATGATTTTGCTTGAGATTCGTGCTACGACTTTGGAGTTCTTTTTCTTTCTCTTATGCTGCTTTTATCATGACTGCGTTGTACGCTTGTCCATTTTACATCATTTTTTGCTGAGCAACTATGCATTTTTCATCTGTTTCTTTTCCTATTCTATTAACTCTTTCTATTGTGTGTTCTTTTCCTGCTTGCTGATTGGTAGTGTCCCAAGGGGATACTTTCTTTCGCTACTTTATATAACGATGCATCTTTAAATACCTATGAACTATGTGCTATACCTTTATACGCTATCGGGATCGATGTTGATGTAGCCGATCCACGCATCACGGATATACCTGGATTCATACTAGTACTGAGTACGTCAACTAGTAGAAGTAGTACTAGTAGTGATAATTCATGGTGCTGATAGATCAGCGGTGTCATAAAATACCGTGTTTTAGTTTTGTAATGTGACACATTTTGGGCTGTGCTGCTGCATAAAAAGTGTGGAGGTGGAGGCGCAACTTATCGCAGTGGCGATAATCAGATTCCCACTTTCCCCCTACTAAGTCGGAGCATCCAGACCGTTCAGAAGCACTTAAGACTCTACCCTCTAACTCTTCCACTCTCTAAAGAATGCCAGGTCCTATTGTTGCCGGTCCAACTATCTTTGCACTCGCCGCAGGTGCTATCATTGGTGCTGGGGTTGCCGCTATCATCTACGAGACTGACATCGTTCAGGATATCAAGGATATCACCGAGGAATTCAAGGTTGGTTATCGAACTATTGTTGAGAAGAGAAAGCAGAGAGCTAAACAAGCCACAGGTGCAACAAGAGCCCTGTCGAACCCATTTGACGATGACCTCTCCGACTTGTACCATACCCCCTCCGCCTCTGAGCGTCTCAACTTGAGTTTCGGTTCTTCCTCCACCAGTGACAGTGATGATGATGATAAAAGTGTCACAGCGAACCAACTTAGAAACAGAAGAGCACACTCTTCAAATGACAGTTTCGGTACGGCAATCAAGCCAAAGCGTTACAGAGGAAACCACGATGAGAGCATCCTGATCTTCCCAGGCGCCTCCTCCGACTCTAGTACTAACTCTGAGAACGCTTCCGCCTTCACTTCCGACTCCGACGATATAGACATCACTACTCCAAGTGTTACTGACTCCGAGGCTGCGGTCGTCTCGGATGCTGACTCTGAATTCAGTGATGGAGTTATGGTTGACTTGACCTCCGAAAACGAGGAGTTGGCCTCGTCATCTTCTACTCTGACCAGAGCTCGTTTAACTAATTAGTTTGGATCCTCAAGTGGAGGTCTTTTAAACAGGTGTTCATTTCTCAGTGGTCTCGTAAGGCATTCGGTAACAGGTTTATCTTCAATTCGGTGTGGTATCTATTATTTATAACAAAACAATCTTGATCATAGGGCATATACTTTTACTCAACTACGACTAGTGTTCTACTCCTTGCGCACGAGGCCTTAGTACTGAACTAATCAAAACATCATCAATTGTCATTAAAGCTTCGAATTCGAAGTGGTCTCACGAGAATGTGGCCAGCACAATGATTAACGTGAACACAACAAGGAAAATGAGAAGCACACAGCTCCATTTGCGCTTGTTCTTCTGGTACTCATCAGCCTTTCTGAGTTCCTGTGTAGCATTCTGAGCATTATTAGCCAAATTGGTCATGTTATTCTCCACTGTGTCAACTTGGTGACCCTGTTGTTGAACCAGAAATCCGAGTTGTTTGTAGATAGAATTGATCTCTTCAACGCCTCCATGAATCTTTTTGATCTCGCTAGCACGTTCCTCGGCAAGGACAGCATGAAGATCCAGATCTTGCTGGGCCAATGTGTACTGCTGTTGCTGTTGCTGTTGTTGTTGTTGCTGTAATAATGGCGTCTGTTCATTGCCTGCAGTTGGTGATCCACTTACAGATTCATCGCTTAGGGCTGCCTTATTGGAAAGACGATCTTTGAGGATAATGGAGCTCTTGCGGTCAGAATAACGTCGTTTCAACTGATTGAAATTATTCTTAACACTATCGAACTCCTTGCGGAGCTTCTCCTCACTGAACTTGTCTTCAGAACTAGCATTTACATTGTTAGCGATAAGGTGGGAAATGTCGTTAATGAGATGTTCCAACTGGGTCTTGTAATCATTAAGATCAACAATGCGAATGTCCTCAATAGTCTTTCGAAGTTGCCTGCTATCTCTTTTAGACCCAAGAAGTTGTATCAGGCGCTCAAGACCATTTACACCGTTGGCAAAGTCTGTCAGAAGATTGGATGCCTTTGTTATGATGAGCCCAATCTTAGTCTCTCCAGAATCATCCGTGGTCGGTTGAGCATCTCTCTGCGCCTCCAGATCAACAGCAAAAGACATAGTAAAGCGAACGGATATGAGTATAGCGAGTCTGTGCTGAGGTGTCTATTGTGGACTGTGGTTGGATTAGTTGTAGGGTGCTTACACAATTGTCCTCTTACCTCAACCAGCCGTCTTTTTGCACCGCCACAGTCACATCCGTACACCAGTGCGCCACACTAAACCAAACGCGGGTATATCTGTGGCGGTGCAAATTTGGGAGCGACGCGTCGCGTCTTCTATTAGAAAGGAGTGAGACGCGTCTTGGAAAAGTGCACGTACCACACGGAGTTCTGACACAGTACGCGAGCTTTTTGCATTTACACAGACGACAAACCTTTAGAAGTCTCCAATTCTACTGCTAGACAGCTACACAACTCTACAGTTCCTACTCACTCCTCACATCTGTTCTGCCTGCCTCCATCAATCACACGCTATGGGTAGAGCAGACAAGCTAGCGGCCCTACGAGCTGCCAGAGCTGCGGGAACCAGCAGACACGTTTATGAAGAAGAGGAAACTGAAGACATCTACGATCTTGTTGATGAGGACCAGTACAGAGAGAAAAGACGTGACGATCTCTTGAAGGACGATTTTGTCATTGACGACAACGGTGAAGGCTACGTTGATACCGGTGTTGACGAATGGGATGGCAAAAGACACTCCTACTCTAGTGATGAGGAGGAGTTCAATACGAACAAGACATCAAAAAAGAGTAAGAAGCAAATCCCTGTTAAGAAATCTGCCCCAATCAACAGCTTCTTCAAGACTAGCGCAGCTACAATGGCTGCTCCGAAGAAGAAGACTGTCAGCACTGACTTTGACGATATCCTCGGTGACTTTGCTTCCCCAGCTCAGAAGAAGAAGCCAATGAGCATGTTCACCACCAACACCACAAAGACACCTCTCTTCAACTCCACTAACAAGGTTAACAACTCGCTTTTCTTCAGCAAATCGTCGGAGAAGAAGCAAAGCTTGAACTTGAAGAAGTCAGTCAAACCTTCCGACTTTGACGACTTCGATTTAGATTCCGGAAACGTCTCGTTTGAGAAGTTGGACTCATCACCAACCAGAGCCAAGAGAAGAATCGGATCTCAGGGTAAAGCATCCACACCAGAACCAACACCGGAGACTGTTAAGGAAGAGGTCACTACTATGGATGTTGATGAAGAGGAATCTGACGAGGATGATATTGTTGTTGTGAAGAGACCAAGAGTTTCCACAACTGCCGTGAACAGATCTGTCAATTTGACTGCTGCTAAGGCAAACGAACCAAAAGAAGAGCGCCAGATCAGCTCACCACCACCATCATCTCCAATGTCAGCTGCCAATATGTCAACTACTGACAAGGTGGACAAAGATCTTGTTGCAGGTGATGACGATGCCGACTCGTTCAAGATGTACTGGCTAGATTATGTTGAGCATGATAACACCCTCTTGCTGTTCGGTAAGACATTGACAAAAGACAACCAATACGTCTCAACCATGGTCCAGATCACCAACTTCAACAGAGAACTTTTCTTCTTGCCAAGAGACTTCAGAAGAGTTGACGGCGAGGATACCGATGAAGCCGTCAGTGCTATGGATGTCCACGAGGAAATCGCACCATTGATCATGGGTAAGTTTGGCCTGGATTCCCTCAAAGCAAAGCCTGAGGTCAAAAAATATGCATTTGAGAAGCCAGGTATTCCAAAGGAGAAGGAGTACTTGAAGATGTTGCTTCCGTTCAACCCACCAAAGAATGCCAGAACACTCCTCCCAGCTGACTTGGAAGGTGAGACATTCTCTCACGTCTTTGGTACGAACTCCAGTGTTTTCGAGACCTTTGTGCTACAGAGAAACATCATGGGACCATGCTGGTTGGAGATCAAGAACGGTGATTTCACCGCCCTAAAGAACTCATCTCACTGTAAAGTTGAAGTTCAGGTGACCAATCCAAACTTTATTACACCAATCGAGCGTTCTACTTCAGAATTCAAGGTCATTCCACCACCGCTCACATGCTGCTCGATTACTGTCAAGACCATGATGAACCAAAAGGAGAATAAACAGGAGGTTGTTGCTGTTACCCTCTCCACATACAAAGACCTCCCACAGGATGCGCCAGTCTCGGAGGATCTTCTTCCAACAGAGCAGATAACTCTCACCAGACCAATTGGTGTCTCCCTCCCACCGGGCTTGAAGATGCTTGCTGATCAGAGTAGGCTCCCACTGAGAGTATTCAACAGTGAGAAGACTATGCTTAACTGTCTTGCTGCCCTTGTTAAGGTTGCCGATCCAGATGTCTTCATTGGTCATCGTCTTGAGAACATTGCGTTCGATATTCTGATGCACCGTATGCATGACTTGAAGGTGATGACTTTCTCCAACTTTGGCCGTCGTTCTCGTAAGGAATGGCCGGACAGATTTGGTAAGACTAACTACAACTCTAACTTCATCTTGAGAGAAATCTTTGCGGGAAGATTGTTGTGTGACATTGCCAACGAGATGGGTCAGTCTTTGACTACCAAATGTCAGTCTTGGGAACTTCCAGAGATGTATGAGGTTGTATGCAAGAAGAAGCTGTTATCTCCAGAGTACAACTTGAACAATCCAGTGTTCCAGGAAGATGCGAAGCAGATGTTGTTAGTCTTGAAGGATAACGCTCAGAACTCCACGATTACGGCTGAGATTGCTTTCAGAATCCAGATCCTGTCATTGTCTAAGCAACTGACTAACTTGGCTGGTAATGCTTGGAGTCACACACTCGGTGGTACCAGAGCAGGTCGTAACGAGTACATTTTATTGCACGAGTTCACCAGAAACAACTACATTGTTCCTGATAAGGAGTCTAGAAAGACCAAGCAGCAACAACAGGAGGCATTGAGGCAACAGCAGAACGAGGATGCTGGTGATGAGCAACAGATTTCCAACACTACCAAGAAGGGGGCCAAGTATCAGGGTGGTTTAGTGTTTGAGCCAGAGAAGGGATTGCACAAGAACTATGTTCTGGTCATGGATTTCAACTCGTTGTATCCTTCCATCATCCAGGAGTTCAATATCTGTTTCACCACTGTCGAAAGGGACGCATCTGACATTGATGCTCTTCCAGAAGTCCCAGCCACTTCTGTTTCTCAAGGTGTTCTTCCAAGATTGTTGAACACATTGGTTACTCGTCGTCGTGAGGTGAAGAAGTTGCTCAAGGATCCAAGCTCAACGCCTATTGAGAGGGCCCAGTATGATATCAAGCAGCAGGCCCTAAAGCTTACGGCAAACTCGATGTATGGTTGTTTGGGTTATGTCAACTCCAGATTTTATGCTCAGCCATTGGCCATGCTTGTGACCAACAAGGGTCGTGAGATTTTAATGGATACTAGACAGCTTGCCGAGTCCCTTGGTCTCAGAGTTGTCTATGGTGATACTGACTCTGTTATGATTGACACTGGTTGTGATACACTCAAAGATGCCATTAAGATTGGTGAGGACTTTAAGATCAAGGTCAATGAGAGATACAGACTCTTGGAGATTGATATCGATAACGTGTTCAGAAGATTGTTGTTGCATGCTAAGAAGAAGTACGCTGCTATGAACGTCACTTTCGACAAGGCTGGTAATGAGACACAGACCTTGGAGGTTAAGGGTTTGGATATGAGACGTCGTGAGTACTGCCCTCTTTCCAAGGAGGTGTCTGAGTATGTTTTGAACAAGGTCTTAAGTGATGAAGAACCAGAGGATGCATTGAACGAGGTTTACGCTTATTTGACAGAACTCACCAAGAAGGTTAAGGAAAACCAAATCCCAGCACCAAAGTTCAAGATCAACACAAAGCTTTCTAAGGATCCGAAGGCCTACCCTGGTGGTAAGAACATGCCTGCCGTTCAAGTTGCTTTGAGACTGAGAGAACAGGGTAAGGTTATCAATGCTGGCACTGTTATCACCTTTGTCATCACTGATTCTGAGGGGTCAACGCCCGCTGAGAGAGCAAGAGCCTTGGCTGAAGTGCTTGCAAAGAACTCCAACATGAAGCCAGACCCAAAGTACTACTTGGAGAAGCAAATCTTAGCTCCAGTAGAGAGACTCTTGGATCGTATTGACGGTATTGATCTTGCCAGATTGTCTGAATCTCTTGGTATTGAATATAGAAGAACTTACCAGCATCGTGCTGGTGATTCATCTGACATTCTTCAGCCATTAGAATCCACCATTTCTGATGCTGAAAGATTCAAGTCTTCTGTTCCATTGAAGATCAACTGCCATTGTGGTGCCTCCTTCAAGTTCGGTGGTATTGTTGCATCCCACGATTATATGATGACTTTTAATGGTGTTCAGTGCAAGAAGTGTTCTAAGACCTTGAGCTGTTTGCAGTTGTCGAGTCAATTGGAGCGTACGATAAGAGGTTTCATCTCTCAGTACTACCAGGGCGTTGTGGCCTGTGATGATTCTACTTGCGGTATGACGACAAAACAAATCTCAGTGTATGGTAAAAGATGTTTGAACCATGGTTGTAAGGGTGTGATGAGATACAAGTACAGTGATAAGGACTTGTACAACCAACTTCTTTACTTTGATTCGTTGTTTGATGTTGAGAAGAACAAATCGCAAAAGATTAAGCCACTCTATGATCCTGAGGACAAGACAAAACCAGAACCACTGATCAAGGGACAGATTGATGCTTTGAGTGAACAAAACCGTGACTTGTTTGAGGTTCAGAAGGGTGTGGTACAGAAGTATTTGAGTGACTGTGGTCGTCGTTATGTCAACATGGCCAGCATTTTTGATTTCATGAAGTGAAGGCGGGGCTTTCTTTATTATGTACTATATTTAATATGTTAATGTAATGATCTAGACTAAGCACTGTAGTTATATAATCTGGTAACTGAGGTGTCAATTGGTGTGATTTGTATAATACGCCGCTATATGTGAAAGAGTGAGATGTCCGGATGTTGACTAGAAACCCTTACTTAAATCTTTGCTTTAAACTATTATCTGTGGCCCTCAGGAGCCAGTTGGTAGTGATATACACATCTTTCAGATTAATGGTATGTCAATATCGAGCTGTTCTCTGTATTTGAGTGATTTTGAAAATTAAATTTTGGAGTTTTTTTCAAAGGATGACTACAGTTTCTTTATATTGAGTTGCTCAGTTATTTTAGATTTCCTTCAAAACATTCTTTTCAAGCACCCAGAACCATCCTTAAAACTAGATCAGAAACACATATATAAACAGTTGTACAACTTTCTCAGTAAACAACAGCTTATCCTTTGCAAGCAGTGCTTGTAAACACACTGTACACAACACGGGCTTGAGGGGGCCTTGTGCTATAACGTACTACAGATGTTAGTATAACTTGTTACGATAGGTTGCGCAGTACTCAAGTCGACATTCATCTTAGTAATCTAAAGGCTGCTGAGATTATGGTGCATGGAATCGAAAACTTGTTGTCAGGAGATGGAAGGCTATAATGAGGAAGTGAACGCTCGTTATATTGGTTTAGTTGGCTATGACACATGCGCGAGGATGCCAGGATCAAGTACTATAATCTTCTCTATGTAACGTTCGGAAGATATGAATCAGTAAGTATATCGTGTATAGTCCTGTTTGAAGTGATACTACTCAATTTATTCAAGGTTACACTTCTAGCATAGTGAGATTCAAAGCTTTAAATTCCGATGCCGAGACACTCATGTAGCATGACGCCAGTACTTTCTCTTATTGAGCTGTTCATTCTTTTGATAAAGTGTTAAAAAGCCACGTGAGTCAAGAGCCAAGACATACAAACCCGGAGATATAAATAGTGTGATGCCACACTATACTCTGGTTCGAAAGAGTTTTTCGTTGTCACACGATCCGCAAGTGATGGATGATCGAAGTGAAAATCCGGGGTAAACCGATATGCGAACTAGGATGTGTTAAAACTGACAGAGAGAACTCTGGACATGCGATAAAAAGCTATTAAGTATAGAAGGTGGCTGTAATGAAGGATGCTACCTCCATAAATAAAAAGCACTGTAGTGGACATGCTAGGCATTGAGATATGTAAAGAATTTCTTGCTGTTACAGCGCCATCACCATTTGGTCTATGCAAGGCAACTGGAGCGCCACACTCATACTGATAAGAGAAGGAGTCCGAGAGGAAACAACTAGTCCCCTGAGTCTCATAACATTTCCATGCTCCCTCCTGTGATACTGCTATGTGCTTGCTGTGATTTAGGAGCCAGATGACTCTGTTCTCGGCCTGACGGTTGTCCGTTGAGTGACAACTCGGACGAACGCGGATGAAGGGGATGATGGGATGGGTATTGTCGGAGTGCGACGCAGTCTTGACTCTAATGGCATGTCCCCCAGATAGTTATGATGGAGTGCAAACAGATCATGGGATAAGCTAACAGAGAAACCGTTGTTTTGGCACAAAGCGAGAGCGTGGGGAGAGCGTGGAAACAATAGGCGTTATGACCTGATAACGTTAAGGCTCGGCGATACCCGCGCCGTTGTTTAGAGTTGAATGCCGACGAAGGCCGATGCCGCCCGCGATCTCAACAAAGAGTTTAAGGGAGCATTTGTGTGTGCGTGTGCGTGAGTGTACGAGAGATAGGGGGGAAAAGAGACAGAAACAGAGAGCTGTTAGGCATAGGGCTGCTTAGTGCTTGTTGCCGGGTCCGGGAAGCGATGGGGTCATTGGTGACTCGAGAAAACACGTTCGGGCCACGGGGCCAATGACAGGTCGCACAAGTGTCATGTCATCGATGTGTCCTGGCCGTTTCTCAAAGTAGTACGCATGAAGTTGGTCCCAGAGAATCTACGGGGGACCTGGGTAGTAGAATAGCAAATATGTAGCAGAGCAGGGTAACGTGAGTAGTCAATTTGAAAGAGAAGCCGACTTAGGAGTCAAGCTCTAGACTGAGGATGGGCTTCGCCCAACAAAGAATCGCCAACAAAACTGGGGAGGGGACTACGATCCCTCGCGCGCGTTTAAAAAGGAAGACTTACTTAAATGGCCAACAAAGCCCAGTGTATTTTAGTAGTCTCCTAATGTTTTGTCGAGATTCCCAAGTGAAGATTGATAATTGCAGTAACCAACTCATAATGGAGCTCGTTTATTCTTGGTAAGATCTGACCCACCCGGAGTCACACATATATACGCTTCCTCCCTCTGCCCCGGAACGAGTCCCACGAGTCCCTAAAGACCCCCCGACCAGTCCTCCTTTCCCGCGACGCGTTCTCACGTCCATCTTTTTTTCAGCGACGTATATCAACGCCCACTCTCCCGCCCGCAGCGGCAGAGCCTCCCTCAGTCTTCAATTACAACCCAGCTGTTCCCACTTCCGTCGTTTACACACATACCCACCTCACCACACGTCGACATAGACAAGAGCTCATTGACACGCATCGCCGCCCGCCAATTGAGCCTTCTCTTTCCCGCTGTCAACCCCCCACATATCACATCGTCTGCTCGCCTGATCGCTTCACAGCACCCCCTTGATCGCTAAACGAGTACCGTCGAACGACACCGCAACTTCATCGCATCGCCAGCTGCTATCCACGCTCACATAACATAATGCCAGAACACAAGGTTGTCCACGAGGCCCATAACGTTAAGGCCTCCGAGGCCCCTAAGGAGTTCTACGCTTCCCAACCACGTCCAGGTCACATCAAGGACCTTGCCGAGTACCAGAAGCTCCACAAGCAGTCCATCGAAGACCCAGAGGGATTCTTCGGCCCATTGGCCCGTGAAACACTCGACTGGCACAGAGACTTTGACAAGGTCTCAGCCGGATCTCTCGAGAATGGTGACGTCGCATGGTTCCTTAACGGTGAGCTCAATGCTGCCTACAACTGTGTTGACCGTCACGCTTTTGCTAACCCAGGAAAGACTGCCATTATTTACGAAGCTGATGACGAGAAGGACAACGAGATCATCACTTTTGGTGAACTTCTCCGTCAGGTTTGTGAAGTTGCTGATATCCTCAAGCGTTGGGGTGTTAAGAAAGGTGATACCGTTGCCGTTTATCTTCCAATGATCCCAGCCGCAGTTGTCGCTATGCTTGCCGTGGCGAGAATTGGTGCCATCCACTCTGTTGTCTTTGCCGGTTTCTCTGCTGGTTCTCTTAGAGACCGTGCTGTTGATGCCGGTTGTAAGGTTGTTATCACCTGTGACGAGGGTCGTCGTGGTGGTAAGACCGTCCACACAAAGAAGATTGTCGATGAGGCTCTTGCCGATGCCGATGTTGTCGAGAAGGTTCTTGTCTTCCAGAGAACAGGTTCAGAAGGTATCCCAATGAAGAATGGCCGTGATTACTGGTGGCACACTGAGGCTGCCAACTCTCGTGGCTATATTCCTCCAACCCCAGTTAACTCTGAGGACCCACTTTTCTTGCTTTACACCTCAGGTTCCACGGGATCTCCAAAGGGTGTTGTCCACACAACTGCTGGTTACTTGCTTGGTGCTGCCCTTACAACCAAGTATGTCTTTGACATCCACCCAGAAGATGTTCTCTTCACCGCTGGTGATGTCGGTTGGATCACTGGTCACACCTACGCTCTCTACGGTCCATTGGCTCTCGGTACTGCCACTATCATCTTTGAGTCCACACCAGCATACCCAGACTATGGTCGTTACTGGCGTATTATTGAGCGCCACAGAGCTACACACTTTTATGTTGCCCCAACTGCTCTCAGACTCATTAAGCGTGTTGGTGAAGAGGAGATTGCCAAATATGACATTTCATCCCTCAGAACACTCGGTTCCGTTGGTGAGCCAATCGCTCCAGATCTTTGGGAGTGGTACAATGAAAAGATTGGTCAAGGCCGTTGTGTCATTTGTGACACCATGTGGCAAACCGAGTCTGGTTCTCATTTGATTGCCCCATTGGCTGGTGCCGTCCCAACAAAACCAGGTTCCGCTACTGTTCCATTCTTTGGTATTAACGCTTGTATCATTGACCCAGTCTCTGGTGAGGAGCTCCAGGGTAATGATGTCGAAGGTGTTCTTGCCGTTAAGAACTCCTGGCCATCCATGGCCCGTTCCGTCTGGAACAACCACAGCAGATACATTGAGACCTACTTGAAGCCATACCCAGGTTACTACTTTACCGGTGATGGTGCTGGTAGAGACCACGATGGTTACTACTGGATCCGTGGTCGTGTCGATGATGTTGTCAACGTTTCTGGTCACAGATTATCCACCGCTGAGATTGAGGCTGCCCTCGCTGAGCACGTTGGTGTTTCCGAGTCTGCCGTTGTTGGTATCGCTGATGAGCTTACCGGTCAAGCTGTCATCGCCTTTGTCTCCTTGAAGGAGGGTTACCTCGTGCAGGCTAACGAGAAGGCATCCGACTCCAATGAGCACATCACTCCAGATAAGCTCCGTCGTGAGTTGATCTTGCAGGTTCGTGGTGAGATTGGTCCATTTGCCGGTCCAAAGACTGTTATCATTGTTGAGGACTTGCCAAAGACCAGATCTGGTAAGATTATGAGACGTGTCTTGAGAAAGATCACTTCTAACGAGGCTGAACAGCTTGGTGACTTGTCCACTTTGGCTAATCCAGAGATTGTCAAGCACATTATTGCTGCTGTTGACGAGCAGTACTTGAAGAAGTAATCTGATGCTACTTGCTATAGATAAGGGTTAAAAATTATATTCTATAGATAATGTTTGTTTATCATAATAATGCTTTTAGTCGTTTGCTTGTACGAAAGTGCATCCTCATTAAGGGTAACATAAACTGTATTCATAAGATCATGATTTAAAAACACAGGACATTGTCTATTATGCTGATTTGGTAGACAATATCTATCATTGAGTAGCAGCCTTCAACTGAATTCCCGAACCGGCACTAGCACCTGTACTAGATATCAAATTAACACTCGAAGAAGAGTCCTCAAAGACGTCATTGTTCTGCAGCTCCTCAATCTCCTTCTGCAATCTCTTGACCTCTTTCTCCATTCTCTTGCCATAGTAGTCAATATAGTATGTAGCACCATTATATGATGCAACCATAAAGATAAAAGTCATGAAGGCTACCGAAGCGTACTTGTAAGAGAACCACACGGGGCAAATACTCATTGTGATCAACTGGTATCCATATTGAATCAACGTGAAGGCGACAACTGGGAAAGGATCCGGCAACGAGTTGACAAATCTTCCAATCCAAGCCTTCGAAAATGACTTTCTGAGCCATTCGAAAGAAGTGGCACGGCCAGCTTTGATCTTTGCAGCACGCTTGAGGGTGATGAAGTAATGGTATGCGGACTGCCAGATGAGATAGTACAACGAAGTCCATAACACACCGGAGAAGAAGTTCCAATTCGTCACTTTTGCTGCTCCTGGGAATCTGTTGGCCTTGAATTCAGATGATAGCTGATGTGTGATGACGAACATCACCGAAGGTGGCATTATGTGGATGAAAGAGGAAGTGTACTTGTCGATGGAGTGTAATACGAGAGAGTTACGCCATGTCACAACTGCCCAGGAAAGAGTTCCATGTGTGAAGGCATAACACACCATATATAGGTGGTCAGATTTTGGGAACACCCAAATGAAAAGAAGGACGAGGAAGTTGACAAAGTAGCAAAGATCTGCAAGGAAGTACTGGAAGCCACGCTTCCAATATGTGTAGAATCTGATTGGCATAAGAACGACGGTGAGTCCAGAATACAGCAAATGGAATTGCTCCGGATAGTGACCCATCACATATCCAGCAACAAAGATAGACGACACGGACAGAGCGTAAAAGATCTTCTCAGTGGATGAGGCGTAAAAAAGCGTGTTTAAACGCTTATCAAACTTGTCAACACGTTCATGAAGCTTCTTCTTAAGCACAACTGTGGAATTGTCATCTCTAAATTTCTGGATTCGACTCTTAGACTTCTCCTTTACCTGTTTATACTTCTTGGACAACGTCGATGTCGTGTTCTGAATGGAAGACATGGGATCTAAGAGGTCAAGGAAGCTGACCTTTTCCAATGGCAAGAAGTCCACGGTACTCGACGAGTAACCGGAGGCATAAAACAGTGGTGATCCAGTTGGTGTCTGACTTGCAGTGGAGGATGAGGAATACGAACGTATCACTTTACTGGAACCCAGCTGCTCTGGAGATCCCACCTCCTTGAGAGCGCCCTCGGAGGGCTCCGAATTACTGTTGTTCATCGTGGTTTCTGTGTGGGGTGGCAACTGCGGGATAGAGAGCTTCTTATAATCGAACAGGTCAATGTCGGGTATCTCAACACTTAATTCCAGAAGAATGGACAGTCCCTTAGCACTGCTATATGTGGATCTGAGGATATCAACGAGTTGTAGTGGAACAACAAGTTGCAGAGATGCAATTTCAGATTCTATCACATGCGTTTTCTCAGCCCACGGGCAACTGAACCACAGATGCGTATCGCGGCAATTCACGTTGTCAACACCGAGCTCAAAGTAACAATGAAGATCACTAACTCGTCTACACTAAGCTACAATGTTTCAATGTCTCGTTGTCAAAAAATTACAGATTATGCTTGAAACTCCTCAAATCCTCTCTACTCAAAGCAAAGCGTTGTCACCTCTCTTAGACTCCTTCAACTCAGTCAACTGAGCAATAACAGTGTCCAAAGACACCATCTCGTTCTTGTTCTGCAACTCAGCAATGTCTCTGTTTCTGATGTTGACACCGTTGGCAACCTCCTCTTGTTCACCGACAATGAAAATGAAGTTGTACTTCTGCAACTGACCGGTTCTAACCTTCTTCTGCAAGGTGTTACCAGTGACATCGACATCAGCGTAGAAACCAGCAGCATTGAGCTTCTTAGAAACCTCAGTGGCGTAGTTATAGTACTTGACACCAACTGGGACAACAAGGACTTGTCTTGGAGACAACCAGAATGGCCACTTACCGGCGTAGTGTTCGGTCAAAATGGCAGTCATTCTCTCGACGGAACCGAGAATGGCTCTGTGAATCATGACTGGTCTAGCAGAGTCCTTGACATCCTCGGATGCAACGTCCTTAGTTCTGTACTCAAGATCGAATCTGTTTGGCAACTGGAAATCAAGCTGGATGGTAGCACACTGGTGCCATCTTCTCAAAGCATCAGAGATCATGATATCAATCTTTGGACCGTAGAAGGCACCATCACCTGGGTTGACCTCCCAATCACCACCCCATCTGTTCAAAGCAGACTCGAGCTTCTTCTCAGCATTGTTCCAGGTCTCAATCTCACCGACATACTTCTCTGGTCTGGTGGACAATTCCATCTTGAACTCGAAACCGAAGACACCGTAAACGAACTTCAAGAACTCAAAGATGTTGTGGATCTCTTCCTCAATCTGGTCTTGGGTACAGAAGATATGGGCATCATCCTGCTGGAATCTTCTAACACGGGTCAAACCTGAAAGGGCACCGGAGAACTCATTTCTGTGAATAACACCGAAATCAGCAACTCTCCATGGCAACTCTCTGTAAGAACGTTCACGAGACTTGAACATCAAACAGTGACCTGGACAGTTCATTGGCTTGAGACCAAACCTCTCCTTTTCAACATCGAATGTGAACATATTCTCCTGGTAGTTAGCCCAGTGACCAGAAGTCTCCCAAAGCTTAGAATTGAACATGTTTGGAGTGATCACCTCATCGTAACCACGCTTACGGTATTCGGATCTCAGAAGGTCAACAAGAGTGTTGTAAATTCTGGTACCATGTGGCAACCAGAAACAGGAACCTGGAGACATCTCGTTGAAGTAGAACAACTCCTGCTCCTTTCCGATTTTTCTGTGATCTCTCTCTGTAGCCTCCTTGAGGAACTTCAAGTGCTCGTCCATGAGCTTCTTGTCTGGGAAGGAAACACCATAGATTCTCTGCAAGGAGTCGTTCTTGGCATCGCCGAGGAAGTAACAAGAGGAGTTCTTCAAGAGCTTGAAAGCCTTGATTCTACCTGTGTGTGGAATGTGAGGACCAACACACAAATCAATGAGTGGACCACATCTGTAAACAGTGGTGGAACCTCCATCTGGAACCTTGGTGGAAACAAGGTAGGTCTTGTACTTGGAGTAGTGGAACATCTTGAGCAAGTCCTCCTTCTTCATCACAAGTCTCTCGAATTTCTGCTTCTGCTTGATGGCCTGCTTAGCAACACCCTCCAAGTTAGGGAAATCAGCCTGGGAAACGGCAGTCTCACCACCGTTCACGGCAAACTCGTAGAAGAAACCTTCATCAGTTGGTGGACCAAGACAGATATGAGCACCCATGTTGCACTCACAAGCTTCACCCAAGACGTGGGCGGAAGAGTGCCAGAAGACACGACGACCTTCCTCGGTCTCAAAGTCGAAGAACTCAAGGACAGCATCCTTCTCCAATGGTCTCTCCAAATCCCAAAGTTCACCGTCAACCTTGGAAATACACTGTCTTTCAACAAAAGACTTACCAATCTCCTTGGCGATGTCCATTGGTGAGGTCTCCCAAGCGGTACCCTCTTTGATGGTACCATCCTTCAAAGTGATCTTGATGGCAACACGTGGCTGGGCAGCGACGTGGTCATCGTACTCCTTCTTGAGCTTTTCAAAGAGTTGGATACGCTCGTCAATGAACTCGGGCTGTGGCTCAATGTAGAGCTTGTCGAAAGTGGCACCAGTGGCCTTGTCCTTCTTCTTCTTTTCTTTCTTAGGAGCAGCGCCCTTCTTCTCAGCAGCTGGCGCTTTCTCAGCAGCAGCGGAAGCAGCAGCAGCAGGGGCCTCCTCAGAGATGTTGAGCTTCTCAACCTTGGCAGCAACTTCTTCAGCCATTGTTTGTGGAGTTGATCGTTAGCGGTAGAAGTCCAAAGTAACGTACTCTTGGTGATGCCTGTGACGTGGTTCGTCGAAAAAACACGGCCAATAGTCCGTGCAAAAACATCCGTACACCACATGAAAAAAAATTCCAGGCTCATCGCGGGGGGTCAATAAAAACGTTAGGAAGACACTTGTGTACAGCTTGTTGAAACGTTTTAGAATCTCTTTACTTACTACCTACCCTAGCCATTATCAGGGTAAACTGACCATAGACCTCAATCATCATGAAACTTGACACATCGCATATGCGCTACCTTACACTGGACGATTTCCGTGTCCTCACAGCAGTGGAAATGGGTTCTCGTAACCACGAAGTCGTTCCAACAACACTCATCCATCAAATCGGAGGTCTTCGTTCACAATCCGGTACTAACCGCTGCATTTCGGACTTAGCCAAGCTGAAGCTTATATCTAGACTCAGAAATGCCAAGTATGATGGTTACAGGCTCACCCACACAGGTTTCGACTATCTTGCTATCAAGTCCATGCTCAACAGAAAATCTGTCTATTCGATTGGTACTACGATTGGTGTTGGTAAGGAATCTGATATTTACTCCGTTTCAGATAACACAGGTATCAAGAAAGTACTCAAGATCCACCGTCTTGGTCGTACGTCTTTCAGAACTGTTAAGAACAACAGAGATTATCTCCGTAACAGATCCTCGGGATCATGGATGTATCTCTCCCGTCTTGCAGCCAACAAAGAATTCCAATTCATGGATACACTTTACACCAATGGCTTCTCCGTCCCACAACCATTCGACTACAGTCGTCACTGCGTTCTCATGCAACATATTGATGGATTCCCAATGAAAGCACTGAGAAAGCATGCTAACAAGAAGAAGTTGTACTCCGATCTCATGAAGTTCATTGTGAATTTGGCTAATCATGGATTAATCCACTGTGATTTCAATGAGTTCAACATTATTATTGTGAATGATGAGGCCAAGGGTAACTACAGAGATGATTTCATTGTTATTGATTTCCCACAGTGTATTTCCACACAGCACGTTGATGCCGAATTTTACTTCAACAGAGATGTGGAATGTATCAGAAGATTCTTCAGAAAGAAATTGGGATACAACCCTGTTCCTGAGAGCGGTATGCTCGACACTGACGGATATGGTGAAGGTTACAAGTACATGTTCCCAGATTTTCACAGAGATGTTGAGAGGATCGCTGACTTGGATGTTCAGGTTGAGGCTTCTGGTTATAGTAAGAAGAAGAAGGGAGACAGAGATCTTGAGGATGCCGTTGCTTCCATGAGGGCTGGTGATGAAACTGAATATGAGGAGGAAAATGGAAATGCCAGTGATGATGAGGGCGAGGAGAACGATGAGGATGAGGACGAGGACGAATACGACTATGACAGTTATCAAAGTGACGAAGAGTCAAGCGGAGACGAGGACAGCGAGGAAGAAGATGAAGAGAATGAGAGAATCATCAAGGCATTGCAAGATGGCGTTAAGGAGTTGAAGATGGATAAGTTGGGTAACTACATCATTGATGATGAGGAGTGAATGTCTTCAAGGTGTTATTCAATTAGCTATAGGAGACATCTACTGAATCAAGCAAGCAGTCTTAGTATCCAATGGATCATCCTTGAGATACAGAAGACTTAATGACACACAATGGTATATCAGATAACGCTACAAGGTTAACGCCAATGTACAAAACCAATTCATAAACTTTCATTTATCATTGATCCAGTCAATCCTGGAAAAAAACAGAGATAATCAGTTATTAACCATCAGTTGATTACCATCTGCCGCCCTGCTGACCACCGTAGCCACCGAACTCACCACGGCCCTGGCCCTGGTTCTGGTAGTTCTGCTGCTGGTGCTGCTTGTGTTCCTTGTAATCGTCGTATTTGTCTTCAAGCTTGTCAGCGGCAACAGCTCCGGCAATGGCACCACCGATACCACCAAGAGTGGAGTGGCTACCGGAGAGCTTGGAACCGGCGACACCACCGGCAACAGCACCGGCGAGTTCGGTGAAGATACCTCTCTCACCGTTGGCGGATTGCTCGCCGCCTTGGGACTCTGGGGCCTTGTAGGTCTCACCATTGTCGTTAGAAGAGTAGTATTCGTTAGCAGACATTGTTGTTTGTTTGTTGACTGATGTGGATCGCCAATTGACCAAATGATTAAACATAACAGGCGCCACACACGGTATTTATACTTCAGAGACCCAAACGTGGCCACATCGAGATTTGTCCCCCGCGATTCTAAGATGAAACTGGATCAGCCTAACAACACAGGAGGCTTAGATTAGCTATTTAGTGCTTATTACCAGGGTAACTGTGGGTTAACGCGTGCGCATAGCCCCAAGCCGTGTATTGCAGGAGCAGGATTTAGTGCCTCTGCTGAAAGAGTTCATTACGAGGCCCGTTCGATTGGTGACGAGGGCAGGCCGTTATGAAGGACGCCACTGTTCTAGTCACTGTTGAGCAGGGCGAAGCGCGCCTAAGAAAGCGGGCTGTGTGTACCCCGGTTCGGTGGCGAATAGCGCACAGTGACGCGTTTCACTTTCTTTTTTTTACGGGTGGGCTATGGAAAGGGCGAAGTGATGGCATTGTGGAAATTGAAAGGCTGTGTGGCGCATGATACATTTGGTACTCTGATTAATTAAAATCATTAATAAAAGTAGCTTCTATTTTTGAATGAGCCTTTGCTTCTCTCGCATGTCGGCATCTGAAACTGTCCCTGGCATCAAATGCCGGTGGATCACCGAAGCGGCCTTGGCGAGACACATGGCAAACACCGCCGGGTCATGCCATGATGTCGATTAGCCGTCAAGATCATTCATGTATAGGAGCGCATTGCGCCATATCTGAATTTATGGAATATACACGAGTAGTAACAATGATGTAGTAGTTACATGTTAAGTCATGTCGAAATACACTACACAGCTGAGCCTGTATTCATGAATTTGACGACATCAATCACTTTCTTCAGCCTCATCAACATCTTCCTCTTCTGCTTCCAAGCTATCGCTCCCCGTGATGTCCTCATCGTTTGCATCATCATCTTCATTTTCTTGTACTTCTTCATTGCCATCATCGTCACTCTCTGAACCACTGATATCAGATGTATCATCAACTTCTTTCTCGACGCGGTAGTCACCATCATCCTCATCACTGTCATCCTCATTTACCACCATTTGATGATCCATCTGGACACCGTCTACTTCTAAGCTCTGGGTAGCTTCTTCCAAGATACCTTCGGCCTGTTGGGTTTTAGCACCGGTAGGTTTGGCCTTATACTGCTCACTCATGGACATATCATTAACAGCTCTATTCTTAACATAATCATCAATCTTGGCAAACTCCTCCTGATCAATCATACTAAATTCGAAAGTTTCACCAGATTTGAGGGCAATTGTGGCACAGAAAGTAATTCTTGTGATGGATGAATATGAAATGGATTCCACATCTTCAGATGGGAACAGGAGGATTGGTTTCTTGAAACCAAAGAGAATATGGTGCGGAAGGAAATAAAGAAGGCCCTCCTTAATACCACGATGTGCTTGCACATAGAATGAGTTGTGATGTGGTAGCGTGAAAGTTTCTGTGATCTTGAGTCCAGAGATTGCGGTCTGTCTAACGATGAATGTGATGAGATCATCGGATTCCTTGATAACTTTGTCTGCTATGAGTTGTTTGGCGGCAGCATCCTTATTCATCATGAGGACAATTGGATCGTTTCCTGTGATGTTGTTCGATTGTGAAAGAGCATTGTAGTAGATAACGAGGTACAAGAAGTTCTTCTTTTCATGTGAAGGTAGGAACGTGGCAAATCTGATGTTCTTGGAAGAAAGGTCGGAAATAACGAGCTCTGGTACGTCATCATTGGATTTACTCAAGGAAAGCACTGGCTTTTGCGTAGTTAGGGAAATTGATATGGTCAAATTGAGTTTCTTACGAAGTGGTGATTGGATGGAGAGGTCACGAAGCTGGAATATGATTGATGATGGGACGATCTTGGTCATTGGCGACCCAGACACTGCTGCAGGACTCTGAGAAGGAGCTATTTTGCGTCTCTTGTGGTCTTCTGTGAGGAAGTTATAAAGATCTTGAAAGACCTTGTATGCACCTTCACTCTCCTCTGTGTGATATTGTTAGTCAATGGTCGCCATAGAGGTATTGTGGAAAAGCTTAGTGGGCGCGCGAGAAGCAGACATACGGCAGATTTTGATCACATCCTGCTGCAGTTGGGGCGGTAGATTCTCGACAAAGTTGCTCATGGTGAAATGTGTAGAGGACAACTTGCGGATTACACCAAGAAGGCTTTGTATAGGGATGTTTGTGCCTGTCTTTGGGTAGATAATTATCAGATTTATTCCCCCCCAGAGCCATTACTGAGACTCGATGGTTTTCGCGTCGCGACGCGTGTTTCGCGTTTTCCGCGAAGACGTTTGGTATCGAGAACAAGGGCAGTGCTGGGGGTGGGGTTATCGGCTTATCAAAGTCGTTATCTAATCTCTAGTTCACGTATGTTTACAAACGTTACTGTATCTATTATCACATTTGTGTACTTACCGAGTAAGAAGTGTAGGTAGTGTTCTCTCGGCTTGAGGCATGTGCGGGGCTTGGTCGCGGAGTCTTTGAGCTCCGAGTGACGTCTGACGTCAGGGTCCGGGTCCCTTAGGGAGGTCCCTGATAGACTTTGATTCGGTCCCTGTGGGTCGGGCGTGGTAACCATTAAATAGCAACAAGAAACTACAGAAAGAAACCAGAAAATCCATACACCAGCTACACTAATACACAAACCACCCTGGAATTTGAGTACTCATTGAGAAAAAAGATCTTTATCCGCGCCGAGGACGACGCCGAGAATGGCGGAGAGGAAGATTAATATAAAAAAAAAAATACGCACACCAGCGTACAGTTGGAGGAAAACTGACTCTTACGACCCCAGACCCACCTTCAAATCGCCACCCCCACAGGCACTAGCCACTGCTCAACAGACACGAAGAACACACAGAGCCGCACACAAGAATGCCGCTCTCCAAGTACTTCACCATGTTCCAGCGGCACGAGACCCGCCCGACGCCGCCGCAGATCTACAACGCTCGCATCTACTGGTCAGCCATCGTGGCTTCATGGGTCGCTGTTATCATTGGTTACGATGCCGGTTTCATTGGTGGTGCTGTTGCCTTGAGCTCTTTCAAGGCTGAGTTTGGCTTCAATGATATGTCTGCTTCTAAGCAGTCCACCACTAGTGAACAGATCATCTCCTTGTTCCACGTCGGAGCTTTCTTCGGAGCTCTCTTCACATACCCTCTCGCTCACTACACCGGTAGAAAAATGTCCCTTCTCGTTGCTACGTTGCTTCTCATCGTTGGTTCTGCAATTCAGCTTGCTTCTAGTACCAGTATTGGCTTGGGTCCAATGTACGCGGGCCGTGTCTTGACAGGTGTTGGTATTGGTGCCGTTTCAAATGTCGCTCCAATGTATGCTGCTGAAATTGCCCCGCCAAGTATCAGAGGTCAGCTTATTGGATTCTACGAGATTGCATGGCAAGTTGGTGGTGTGTTTGGTTTCTGGATTAACTATGGTACATCTGTCAATATCGCAGATACAGAAGCCAAACAATGGCAAATCCCTGTGGCTATCCAGTTGGTTCCACCAGGTATCTTAGCGATGACACTCTGGTCGCTCCCAGAGTCTCCTCGTTGGTTATTGGGCGTTGGAAGAAGGGAAAAAGCCATCAAGAACTTGTGCTACCTTAGAAAACTTGATCCTGATCACGAATATATTGCTTACGAGATGAACATCTTTGAACAGGAGATTATTGAAAAGTCTGAGACTGTCGGTACGGGACTCTTTGATCCATTCAAAACCATCATCACCTCGAAGGCACTCACAAAGAGACTCGCATTATCTTCTGCCTCCTTCATTATTCAAAACACAGTGGCTGTCAATGCAGTGAACTACTATTCGCCAAAGATTTTCCAGACAATGGGTATCGACTCTGTCGAGTCATCGTTGCTTTCTACCGGTGTCTTTGGTATTATTAAGGGTGTTTGCTGTCTTATCTGGTCCATGTGTATCGTTGACCGTTATGGTCGTCGTACTAGTAGTATCTTTGGTCTTGTTATGTGCTCACTCTGTTTCTGGTACATTGGTGCCTATATTAAGATCTCTGATCCAGCTTCTCGTATTGCTTCAGGCGACGCACAGATTGATGCTGGTGGTAAGGCAGCTCTCGCATTGTTCTATATCTGGACCATTTGTTATGCATTCTCATGGAGTGGAACCCCATGGGTTTGGAACTCGGAAGCTTTCTCCACTACAATTAGATCAGCTACCTCTTCCGTTAATGCGGCTTCTAACTGGTTCTGGGCTTTCATCATGGCACGTTTTACTGCTCAAATGATCACCACGATGAAGTACGGAATCTTCTTCTTCTTTGGTGCCTGTATGACTGTGGCCTTGCCATTATACATGTACTTTTATCCAGAGACGAAGAACGTCCCACCAGAATACATTGATGAGTTGTTTAACCATCCAGCTTGGAAGGCCCACGGTATTGTTATGGAGAAGATTGCCATGGATCAGAGCAGAGCCAACAGCGTCAATCTTCCACTTCAGGACAGTGATACGAATGGCAAGGAGAGCTTTGCGTTGGATGAGTTGCTTGTTGATGACAAGAAGAAACCATCGCAATCCGTTTAATGATATTCTGCCCTTGTACTGCATTTTAAATTGGTTTCACTTCTGCTTGTTCATACTTTAACCTTTTGATTTCTTTATCGTTTCTTGGACATGTCAATTACTTAACGACTTTGTATGTTTATCTGTCACAAGAATGAATTGTACGATTATAATTGTGCCTTTTGTAGAGACTTAGTTGACTCGCCGGAGTTTGGCGGTCGCGATCAATTGAGCTTGAACAAACTGACAAGATTTTGACCTCTTCTCCTGAAACTTATAGAAAGGATCAAGGGGGTATCAAAGATTGCTCCATGTATCGATGATACGAAGTTTGCAATTAAGGACCCACTATTCACGAATGATGGTAAGCCAGTATCCTTTCAAGCTCCAAACATAGAGTACTACTAACTGATACTGTCAGAGCACCTCATCATGGTCAACCTCCACAATCCTCACAGACAAGAAGTCCAAATTTCAAGGACGTGCCATAGCAATCACGTCACCCGATGAAGTTGAGCCACTAATATCCAGTATATCACATCTCGATAAATCTCTCGCCAAGGCATCGCACCCAACAATGTATGCCTGGAGAACAGGACCTGCACCAAAGACACCGACAAACCAAGGAATGTCAGATTGTGGTGAGGCTGGTGCAGCTGTACGATTGATGGGACTATTAGAGAGAACAGGATTGGTCAATGTCCTCGTCGTAGTGACAAGATGGTATGGTGGAACGCCTCTTGGGGGCGCAAGATTTCGACATATCAGCACAGTAGCCGTTGAGGCGCTAAAGGAAGGTGGGTTCTTGGATGAGCCAGATAGTTCCAAGGGTAAGAAGAAAAAGAAAAAATGACCTACAATCACTTATAAATATAATGACGTTAATGATGTATCTAAGAATATCTAGAGCGAACCCATTTGCTGTGATTAGATGTACTTGTATGGGTTCAAGATGGCGTTAGGATCGTACAACTCCTTAAGCTGCTTCATCAAGTCAATCTCGATCTGGGACTTGGAGTAGCCAATGTAGTTCTTCTTCTGGAAACCCAATCCGTGCTCAGCTGAGATGGAACCCTTCTTTGAAGAGACCCACTCATAGACGAATGGCTCTAACACCTTCTCAACAGCCTTCTCATAACGTCTCACGGCAACATTCAAGTGCACATTACCATCACCAACGTGTCCGTAACCAACAGCATCGATGACTGGGAATTCTTCAGTCTCACCAATCAAGCCATGCTCGTTGAGTCTGTCTCTGACGGCATCAATGAGGCCATACAAGTGATCCAATGGGAGAGAGACATCGTACTTGTAGACACCACCACCAACCTGGGAGGCTTCTGGGATCTGTTCTCTCCAGTTCCACAAGTTCTTCAACTGTGTCTCATCCTGAGCAATGACACCATCAGCAATGACCTCATTCTCGAAAGCCTTCTCCAGGAAAGTCTCGAGTTTCTCAGAATCGTGGGCACCATTGGAACCAGATGTCTCAATGAGGACGTAGAATGGGTGCTCATCTTCCAATGGGTGTGTAGTCTTCAAGTGCTTCTTAGCTAGCACCTGAGAGTTGTTGTCCATAAGCTCGAAAGCAGACAAAATCTCACCAAGCTCAGCCTTGGCCTGGACAAAAGTCTTCTTAACGGCATCATAGTCAGAGACACCAAGGAAGGCAACGTTAAAGTTTTTTGGTCTTGGAGGACACAAGATGGACATACCAGTGATCACACCGAGGGTACCCTCACCACCAATGAACAGCTGTTTCAAATCATAACCGGTGTTGTCCTTTCTCAAGGCATCAATCGACGAGACGACACGTCCATCTGGCAAGACAACCTCGAGACCGAGAACGGTACCGTGCAAGGAACCATAACGCAACAATCTCAAACCACCAGCGTTGGTAGCGACGGTACCACCAATGTGACAGGAACCCTTGGCACCCAAATCCAGAGGGAAGATGTATCCATGTTCAGCGAGGAACTGATCAGCAACCTCAAGGACAACACCGGTGTCAGCCTTCAAGATACCTGATGTCTGATCGAAAGAACGGATCTGGTTCATGTTGGAGAGACACAAGACAACCTCGTCAAAGACTGGCACAGAACCACCAACGAGACCAGTGTTACCACCTTGAGGCACGACAGCAAGCTTCTTCTCATTGGCATACTTCAAGATCTGCGACACTTGTTCAGTGGTCTTTGGCTTCAATGTGAGCTTGGACTGACCACGATACTTACGCATCCAGTCCTCGTTGTAGAAGAGAAGGTCATCGGCATCGGTGACGATCTGGGTATCTGGGAGCACCGACCTGAAAAACTCAAGGTCCGAAGAGTCAAGAGTCTTGTAACGAGAGTCACGGGTGATGTTTGGGTAGGACTCGGAGGTGAGCTTGACCTCTTTGGTAGCAGAGAAGCGGGACGCAGAAGTGTGGAGGGAGGCAGCTGTGATGATGCGCTGGGATCTCAGGGATCTGATGGCGGTCTGGCCTGCACGCTGGGTAAGCCTAGAAGCGGCTCTAGTAGCTGTATGTCTGAGCATCATTGGATAGCAAGGAAAGCCTTGTGAAGCTTAGGAAAGGTGAAGAGATGTGACAAAAAGGTCCCCGAGTCAACGCGATCGATGACGGTATTTTTTTTCGGGAGAGTGGCTCTACCATGTCTCTTTTTGGCAGTCATGATTTATGACACAACTACGTGGGTCTAAATGCTCTGAAGAACGTGTAAAAGAGTCATTAGTACACATTAAAACTTTCTCTTCTTACTAAACCGAGAACCAAATGAACCTGATCCACTTTTCTTACCACCGTAGCCACCATTTCCACTGTTGTTACCTGAGCCGCGACTCGGCTGGATGTATCCGGATCGGTTATAACTGTCATTATTGTTGTAGCCACCACGATTATAGTTATCGTTGTAGCCTCCGTTGTTATAGTTAGACTGTGGAGAGTAGGAATCGCCATAGCTCTGGCCACCACGTGGATAGTTGTACACGGATGGCGCTCTCTGGCTCTGACCTCGTGGTGGTAATGTGCCCGAGTTGTTCAACTGCGGCATACTCTGAGTAGGACGCAACTCACGCTTCTTGTTCTTCTTCGACTTGAATGTATCTTTGATCTTACCCAGGAACCCACTCTTCTTTGGCTTAGGGTCATCTCGTCTATAATCTTCATCGTAATCGAGATCATCATCAGAGTCATCGTGTCTGCGTTTCTTGTGCATGTTGAAATATCTTTCTCTCATTTGTCTAGGCAAGTTGTGACCGGAAAACGCAGAACCATCGATGTTTGGGTATCTTGATGATCTCTCTGCTGTACATTCGTCACCATAGTGGCCCTTCTCCGCACAGTTGTAACAATAGATGTTGTTCGGAAGGCCAGTGCGTCGATCATCCTCTTTCGTTAAGTATGATCTCCATATCCCTGGACATCTATCAGTGGTGTGCCGTGTTGACGTACACGACTGACAATAGATTCTTCTTATTCTCTCCTTACACTGGTTCTTGAAATGTCCCCTTTCGCCACAGTTAGCGCAAACCATAGACTTTGGACATTGTTGTTCGTAATGGTCACCCACCACACCACATGAATGACAAACCACAGTCTTACACTGTGCTCTGCGATGTCCTCTCTGATGACAGTTCGAGCATATTTGACCAGTTGGGCCATCCGATGCTCCAAAATAACGACCTTCTCCACGAAGTTCTATGAGCTCATCGGGGTTGTCATTGACCTCGTCGATAGTGAGAGCGACGGTCTTGGAGCTCTCACGGAAGGCAGAATCATTTGATTCGACACTAAAATATGGCATTAGTTTCTGTTGATGCCTTTGTAAGGGGTAAATGTGTACTTACATGTCCATCCTTGTACTATGGCTTTTAAAGATCTGGAGATGAGTTAGAGAGAGCATCTCAGAGTTGTGCCTTGTGCAAAATCTCTGAAAATGAGGAGAGGAATCTTCCGAAATAGGTAATTGTCGCGCATATCCCGCGAACCCATTCGATTTGCTCATATGAGCTTCGGGTTTTGAGTCTAAAGTGAACCTCCCCTCTTGTCAAGATCGGGCTCTCAGTTATCTTTTTACTTCTTACAAACGGATATACGTTGCCAAATATACCTAATTGCCACGGTACAATGTCAGAGGGTCCACAGACTTTAACACAAAGGAGAGCACAGGAGCCGTTTGACGTTGACAACCTCGATCCGGCAGCTAAGCGTGCCTTCCAGTACGCCATTGACTTTTATGAGAAGGACCATTTACTCACTCCTAATCAACGTTCATTGCTAGCAAACTCATATTCAACTATCTCTACAGTGACTCTTTGTTGTGGATGGGCAACGTTCTTTGCCGTCACTGCCATCCCATTTCAAAGACAAAAGCTTCGGACTGGTTCCACTAAGGGTACAAATGTGGGGCTTGCCATGCTATTTGGTATGGGTGGTATGATGTTTTCTTCACCATTTGCTGCTCAAAAGGCATACAATTGGCAATTGGAGAAGTTGAGAAACAGTGATGAAAAATGCTACGAGGTGGCAAATCTTCTTAAGCCGTCTGAATCTACAAAGTGGTGGATGTATTATAAGTTGACAAAGGATCATCCAGAACACATCATGAAGGATCCAAGATCCAAGGAGGCCGAGGAGCAAAGAAAGAAGACTATATATTCTGGAAGAGATCCAATGGGTCTGTATAGTGGTCCAAGAGCTGAGATGAATAAGCGTCAGGCAGGGATCCCAGATGCTGATAAAGTTGGTGGCGGTGTTACTGGTATTGCTAGTGGTTCTTCGATTCCAGAATTCGATGGCTCTGACAATGTTAATGATGATGATGATGATGATCCATTTATTGAGAGAGATGTCAAGGAGCCATCATACTCTTCTGCCTGGGACAGAGTGAGACACTCTAATGGAGTTGATGATAACCCTCAATCAGGTAGCTCTTGGGGAAGATTGAGATCTTCAGCCTCACAGCAGCCACAAGCACCACAGAACCCATTCACAACTAATGTTTACCGACCACCAGCAAAGGAGACTCAATCAGATGAGACCAGTGACTTTGAGAAGTTGTTGGAAAAGGAGAGACATTTTGGAGAAGAAGAGGATAAGAAGTGGTGAGTTCGTATTGCCACTTGTACATAGCAGATTTTATGACGAATATGACAAACGCAGAAAGACTACATTATGAAACACATCAAGGTTGTAGCAAATTGAGTAATCATAAAATCATTAGAATATCAAAAATCATTAACACGTAAACAGCGGGGGAACCCTGCTGGAAATACCATAACATAACTATCATTATCGCCCGTAACAACTCACTTCTGGGCCAGCTTCTTCATTAGCTCATACTCTGCTCTTCTTTTACTACCTGCCTTATCATATGAGTTACCAACACGTTTCATCATTACACTGTTCTTTGCATCGAGCACAATCTCCTGGTCTGTGCGAAACAGACTCTGGATGAGCATATGGTCCTGGTTCTCAAGCGTGTTAAGAATGCGCTGATGTTGAGCCTGCGTGTGGTAGTTTTGAGTGAATGACGTTTTAAGGTGATCCATCTTGCGCTGTTTAGAGTCAAGTAGATAGTAAAAGGTTAAGGTAGAGTTGAGCTCCTAATTTTGATGGTAAACCAAAGTGAGGGGACAAGGGCGCGCAACCATTTGGCTCAAGGTCCAATACCCAAGGGGGAAGGAGCCAGGAAGTAGGACACTCCGAGCTGTGTACGTGGTTGCTTTCTGTGTGTGATCTTTTTACCAGCGTACTCTTTGCTCTTGTGATCGCCGAGACGGGAGGTACCGATTGTGCTGGTGTATTGGTAGTCGGCAGCGTCAGGCTCTGGGGTTGTCTCCTTGTAACCGTATCGGGCATACTTGGCGTAGTGCTCTGGCCCATCTTCGTCAGCTGGTTGGGACGAGCAGCAATAGAGAAAGAGGGCTTTAAAAGGGTTGTGGGTTTTCCTTTTGGGCTGGGTGGTGTGAACGGGCTTCTTTTCGTTGTCTGTTATGATGGTTGTGGTGGTGGAGCTCATTGTTATTGTTTGATGAGGGTCTATTCAGAGTTTCAAGAGCTGGTCTGAAGAGATGATATTGTTGTTCCTTTATAGAGATTCAAGATAGCTAATTGAGAGGGGGCTGTGTAGACCCGATGCTAATGTTTTGAGTGTATGTTGAACTATGGTTGACAGTCGCAACAGTTAGAGAGGCAGTGCATGTGGGGGGAAATGACGTATCTTTACTTGATTGTGCTTACATCCGATTTCAGATTGAGGTCCCTATGGAAATGGGACTTGTAATGGGATATCTCGTAGGCTAATTCCCAAATGGGGAAGTCAGGAACAGCCTCTATTTCGGAGATATGTCTTGTTTGACTTCCATATGAGGAAACGGTTGGGTTAACAATAGGGCTTAGATCTAGTCCTTGGCGTGAGAACCTGACACATCCCCACACACCCGCTTTCTTTCTACTTGGCATAAATCGAGACTATTTGAAAAATACCCGCTTGTTCGGTAGTCATTACTTACGCATAATGCTGCTGATCAATTGATGTTAGATCTATTACTATTCGGGCAACGCTATACATTGCGGAGCGAGGAAAGGAAACCAGTACCATATGTCGCTCGATGAGACAGTACAGTTAAGACTGTAATCTACCACTTATGTCCACAACCTCATACCCTCAATGGTACGTTATAAGTAGTTAGATAACGTAGGTGCTATACTAGGTCTTCCTAACCCTAGAGTTTTCAGCCGTATGTAATCAAGGTGTTACCATTTCAGTTGAACACACCACTGACAGTGCGCACCTGCCTATCTCCAACTCAGGTTCTAAGAGCCAGAGAAGGCAGTGGCTAAGATCAAAGATGCATAGATCTACACTCTATGTGTTCGAGTTTCATGATTCTCCTTATCTCGAGTTTCGAGCTCATTGTCCTTATCTCGGGTCCGATTTATTACGGATACTTTAAGTACCGTTCCCCAACAGCGTGGGGGTTGGGTGACGCGAATATCCCGATAATATAAATACCCCCCCCAACCATCTCATGAAGGAACATGACTCACTACATGATACTTGAATACCCATAAACCAATTCTCATTCCAACAATGTCCACTGAAGAAGCTCTCAAATACGCCAACCTTAAGCCAGCTTTCTTTGTTCAGCTTGACCTTGCTGATCCAAAGCCAGTCTTGTCCAACAAGTCCCTCTCTGAGGTCATTGTGATGGTTGAAGGTGGTTATTCCAAGACATTGTCTCCAGAGTATCCATTTGATCTCACTATCGACTTTGGTTGGGATACTCTCACCACACAGACAGCATCTCCAGAGACAACTGCCTTGGACTGTCACTTGTACGCCAAGACTAAGGATGGTAAGAACGTGCATATCACATACACTGGTGTCGTTGTTGCCTCTGAGAAACAGGTTGATGTGATCACAAACAAGTCTAAGGGTCACGCTTTCGAGGAGTCTTATGTCACAATGCACCCAACTGTCAGAGTTGATGAAGGTGTTGAGGCTGAAAGTTGGATCACCAAGAAGAACCTTTTGGGTAGAGGTAGATTCACCAGAAACAGTGAGGGTAAGCTCGGTATTGATTACTATGTCTATGTCTTGGAGTGATCAATAAATCATCTTGTTTAAGCAATTATACCTGGTGTATAAATCTACGTCTGATAGTACTAGTATTTAGAAAGCAAAACCATACTATTATATCTTCAGCACAGCTGTGTAGACATTCAATTGACAACCTGATCTTTGTACTTCTCCACTACACTATCAAACAACTCATTCTTTTGTTTGAAATCCACCAAAGTTGGATGCTCTGGAGCCAATTCTTCCAACTGTTCAAGCTTCGTCTTGGCCACTGAGTGATCACCTGTGATGTTAGCGTAAGCATACTCATTAGCAACAAGGTCAGCAGATGTTCCCTGTAACTCTCCTAATTTTCTTAAAACTTCATCGGCTTCTGGCCATTGATGCAATTGCAAGTTCAAAACCAATTCACCAATAAGAGTCTTGAATGTAGGATGTCCATGACTAAGCTCTTCAAAGAAGTACAAACTTCCCCTCAAATTTTCACCATTCTTCGCACTGTTAACATATGCCTCTGCAAGGTTGTAGATAATGCTATCGTGAGAGTAGGCAGATGCCTGAGACACCTCCTTTTCAGCAGCGTCTAGCTTACCTTGGGACAAGTAGAGTTGCACAAGCAAGAGCACAGCCTCGAGGGATTCTTCATGACGTGAGAGGAGTTTGATGGCCTCTTCAGTACGACCAGCCTTGATCAAATAGAAAGAGCCAAGGATTTGGACGATAGAAGCGTCTTTGGAGTCTGTGATGAGCTGTTCGAATGTGGAAGAGGCATCGGAACCTTGAGCGAGGGCAATGTACGCTTCAAAGGCAGATTTGAATGTGTCATCTGGGGATGAAGAAGAGAGGAGAGAAGTAGCAGTAGAGTAGTCGCCAGTTATGATGAGTGCTCGAAGCTTGTATTCGAGAGCAGTAACAGCTGCAGCACCGGTGTAATCCTCCGGAGAGATGTCAATCACGTTGGAGTATTCGCCCGTGAAGAAGTGTTGGCGAAGTGTGAAAAGATCTGTTGGGGTTAGTAGCCAAATCAATCAATACAATGGGAATCTATCACATACCGTCGGAGTCAGACATCGTGAATACGTCAACTATATCTCGGTGGATGAGTTGGATCTCTTGAATTAAGCACTGTATTAGATGGTGTTTATTCTGTTTTGATCCAACTTTGGTTTCGTGTCCTGTCGAGATCGCGACAGAGAGAGAGAGGTGTCCGGGTGTTTATGGCAACCGGAAAATTCCGGTGAGTTGGGCCATAGCCCATGTGTATGTGGGGAACTCACAACATTAATTGAGTGTGTTCACAGTTGTTACATCTGCTTCCATATGTCTTGCCTTGACATTATTTAGGCCATCTTTAATGAGATGCATATGCTTAATGATTTTACCCCAGGAACTGCCGGGACGCATCTCGCGATCCTGTCAAGCCGAGCTCATCTTTATCATGACGACTCTGCGTGCCTTCAAGCTGGCAACATGTCTCTCTTATTGGGTTAATATCGGCTTAAACCGATATTCATGCATAATAAACACACCAAGCGAACCTATAAACAATAAACGATGATGGTTCGGCTCTTTCCGGCGATGTCTGAGGCTGCTTCTGTTGCGAGCCGTCGGCTCATCCGCTCGGTGCGGGCGCCGGCAAAAAAAAAAAAAAAAAAAAAAAAGTGTCACGAACTGAGCAGCATACATAAGCGTACTAGTACTTAAGTGGCGCTCTTTCCGTTAATCCCCATACTTTGGGCCATCTACATTAGTACTTAAGAACAAACCAACAGACAAAAATGTCCTGCTGCTGTTGCTGCGACTGCATACTTGTGCTCATAGCACTTGTTTTCCCACCTTTCCCAGTGTGGGTTAAGTGTGGACTCTGTTCTGCTGAGTCTCTCATCAACATTGCCCTTTGTTTCCTTGGATACCTCCCAGGTGTCATTCACTCATTCTACATCATCGCCAAGTACCCAGTTCAATACGTTGTGCTTGATGTTGAGTCCCAGGAGTACCGTCGTGTTACACATAGCCCATCCCCACGCAACCATAACGGCAACGTTGCCATCAGGGAACGCACACAGACCCCAACCATTGAGCAGCTCGTTGCTGCTCAGCAGCCAATGTCGTACGGCTCTACACATCATAACCCACCTCCATACACTGAGTTCCCAGACTCTACGGTAAGTCATACTCAGAATCAGACGAGTCGTAGTGGTAAGTGAAAAGGTGGGGTGTATCATCTCTTTAAGGTGTCTGCATTGATACGAACGAATGACGGACTTGAACGACATAACGACTACTACATTTATTATAGAACCAGGAAGGATTCTAATCACTAATCTTGGGCGGCGTTCACATAATTACATCAATATCTGCGCATGACTGTTTTTTTCTCTCTATTTCTTGAATGACGTGTAGACCTTGAGATGTACCTAGGTATTGTTCACACCGTACCCTATCATTGATCAACGTTGCCTACATCAATAGTGGAAATAAAGAGCCTTATAGTGCATGCTATATGTGAGAGCGCTTTGCAGAGTCGCCTCTAAACCACTCTTCCAATACTCGAGGCAGTGGTTCTGTCTCCAATAGTACCATCTCACTTATTGTACTCCCCATAGGCTCTGTGCAGTCCAGACATGTAGAGACACCATCTTCAAACAAGTACAACCTCAATCTCTTATCCAGCGAACAGCCAGTGAATACCATGAATTTATCCGTCCTGCTCTTATCTGACCCTAGTGGGAAAGTCACTATTGTTGACAATGGCCCAAGCGGCATCTTCAATCTGTTTACAACGGCATGTGTATCCTGATCGAGAATCGTAACACCATTAAACACATCAGCAATAAGTATATGCTTCCCAAGGGCATGAAGATGCCTTATTGGATTTTCAGAGATTTGAATCACATCGATTGGAAAACGAGAAATGCCAGTGTCATATACTTGAAGCTTTCCGAAACGTGTCACTGCAAGTATACTGCATTCTTCTTGGCCCCCAGTCGCTGATGGATCTGTCGGCATGATGGCAACATCCTGGATCCATACTGGTTCACGATTAATGACGGTATCGAGTGCCTTGTCAACTTTCCTTAGAGACTTGGACTTCCAAACATTAGTATGTGTATCGATTTCAATAACGGCCAATTCTCGATCTTTCCCACCAACAACGACACGTTTCTTTGACTCAGATGCTTGAGCTTCTGATCGTGATGGAATAAATTTGAAGAATGATACAGATCCATGAAGACCAAAGCTCATGGAAAAGTCGTTGTAGCCTGATAGCAAAAGCGTCTCGAGACTTAAGAAATAGCAATATCCAAGACCAGAGCATGCTCTAAACTCACCATTTGGAAACACTTCCATGCTAACAAAGTAATCACAATCCACTTGTGTAGTCATTAAATGCTTACTCTTAATACATTTGTAGTCCGTGGAGTTATAGACATCTAATGTGAGCCCTTTGCGACCTGCAAGAATGTATGAGTTACCACGCCATGTGAAAGAGCATAGTTTCTGAATATACCATTGCCTCCCCTTTTCTCCAAAAGAGTGACACTTTTTAAGTCTCAAGTCCTCAGTGACCTCCCAAACTATGGTATATGTGTTAGTCTCAATTACCCCAGATCGAACATAAGCCAATGACATCATGATAGTTATGGCTTAAATCCTTTGAGAGAACCATCCTTAAGATATTCACTAGCTTACCTGAGCAGCCACCAGTGGCAATATCACTTGTTAAGAGCTTCATAACGGGCCTAGAGACCGTCTTAGGTTGGTAAATCAGTAATTGGATATACTTCTGGGTGTCAATTTGAGATGTAAACAATGCAGTTTCGCGACACTTTTTACCCGTACAGAAATGGCAGATGGGTTTAGTCTCATCTACTGTTCTACGTATTGTAACGTCAAAGTTTGGTATTCATCACAGATTAGGTCCATAAGTAATTACAGAGGGCATGTAAATCTCAGATACTATCTCCATACACCGCACGGTGGAACTCCTCCGTCAAGTCCGTGCACTGGTCATTAACAAACATCTCATGGTCACTTGTCTCCTCATCAGCACTGTCACTCTCATCACTCATTAGTGGGATAGTTTCAACGTATGGTGGTGGCTGATCTGGCATAACTGTTGTACGAGTGTCACCTTCCTCACTTGAAGAATCGACACGAATATCACCAGTCACTGAGATTTCCTCCTCGGGATGTTGAGGGATACTTGTGGTACGACGGAATGATGTAAGCATCTCTGCCCTGACTGATGTCGACCGGCGACGTTGGGATGTCAAGGAGAATTCAGATGTGTCTGTCAGTAACGTATCAATGTTGTCAAAATTGGTGTCGAATGCCGTTGTGTTAAGCGTTGATGTTCTCGAAAGGCGATCAAGAGTCTCTTCGTGCGTTGGCATTAGCGTTGGTGAAGTCAATGGTGACATTTGAACTTCTTCAAATGTTGGTAGATGATCAGCCGTAGGTGAGAAATACCGTGGTGCTGTGTCATCAGTATATGCTGGAAGTTCAACGCTTTCTGGAACACAACAACCATTGAGAATGTAAATAGGGGTATCAATTATCACTTCGTAGTGATGAACCTTGTTGTCATCTGGGTTGTTGCGTGAGATACGAACACAGACTTGCAGCTTATGTTCGATTTTAACATAACGGTTGTTCAGGGAATCTGGAATAAGACCTTCTTCTGGATGGTTAATCTTGGTGATGGTATTAACGTTGTAGTTTTGATTGAAAATACGCGTAGGAAGAGATTTTGAAGCTTGTGGTTTTGATCTCTCGGTGTTAACAACTGTTGGAAGGAACTGTTTCGTTGTGTGTGGGTACACCTTGGCACTCTTGGATGGTTTGATGAACGGAAGATATGTGTTAATGGATAATGGACCAACAACTTCTGCTTCGGTATTATCACCCTTTGTATTCTCAGAGTTGTAACAACATGATAAGAGATTGTCGTAGACAGCAGCGTCTTCCACCACTTCTTCTCTTGCAGCTTTGGAGTTTCTTGCTCTCGTGCGAACTTCCAACAGGGGAACTATCTTCTCATTACCATTACTTTGCACGGCAGAGTCATCCTTGTCATCATATCCTTCATCATACTCAAACTCTAAGTTTTTTGATACATAAGTCACCTTCTCAACAACATTGACTTTGATTCTCTTGATTGTGACTTTCTTCTCTAAAGGCACAAACTTGAGTTTGAAAGGCAATTCACTTCCAAGTGTGACATACTTCTTCGGGAACGAGATCTCATAACTCAAAGTATCGTTCCAAATCTTACTCACAAAGATCGGCTTGTCCGCTGTAGTGACACCTGAGACCGGTGGAGCACGGATCACTGGTACGTAGTGCTCTCCATAGTTGTAGGACTTGGACTTCTGAGCAACGATGGTACGCAGATTGTATGATACGTGTGACTTCGTCGTCAGAACCGTCTCCGGAAGACTTGGTTCAAAGAGTGTCGGTAAGAGGAAGACATAATGTCCTGGTGGATAGTTGACAGAGTTGGAGTTCCCATTGACGGCTCCAAAGACGAATGGGTCATGTTCACGCTTTTGATGGGAATATCCACCCCTGGTGACTTGGTCAAGGGATCTTAGCTCAACTTTCCTCGTCGGAATCTTTTGTTCTGTGGCAAACCTCGATGTATCTATATCTGAATCGCTGTTGTCATAGTCCCAGTCTTCATCATCATCAACAACCGCATCGTATGATATGGGAATGAAGAAGTTATAGTTGACGAGGTTGAGTTCCCAGTTGGCCTGACCTAGTTCAAAGTTTTCTTGTTTAATATTACGGTCCGATGGAAGTCCCTTTGGCCAGTCAATCGAGCAGGTGGCTTGTAGTTGAGATTTGATAGTGGTGATGGCCACGGGCTTTTGTAGTGTGATGATAACAGCGAAGGTATGAGACACCGGATCCACACTATCATCCATGTGTGTTTGCGTCTGTACCGGTTGAGTTTCATGTGTGAGGAGCTCAGAGGTGTTTTCGGATGTCGAAGAATCGGTTGGCTGTGCGTCTGACGATGTTGGTCTGTTTGTATCGTGTACAGGGTTTGGCGAGTTGAGTTCAAGGTTCTGCTGCTCTTCTTCAGAAATGGAGATAAGAGAGGGCAAGAAGACATTCTCACCAGCTCCTGAAACAGATATTCTCACTGAGCTTGACTCTTGAACGATTTCCGGAGCGGAAAGACCTTGATACTTTAGGTACTGGAGAACTTCCTTGGGGAATCTGTCTCTGTTGAGTGACTTGAAGCGAGTGAGCTCCTGAGTATTGAACTCAGACTGTGATGACACAACTGAGTTGAGGTCATCGGAGGAGTTATTGGAGAAGAATGAAAGACGTTTAGAGAGCGTATTTGAGAGCTGTCTCGATAGAGCTTTCCCCCCAAAGGACTGTGACCGGGCACGGCCACTTCCTGTGCTTTGGCCAGATGATATGCGATCAAGTGGTAGAACTGGATCCTGGACTGAAAACCTTCTTGACTGACTGTGGTGGTCTGTTTCGGACTTGCGTCTGAGCTTGAACGGGAGAGAGAACATGGTGGGTGTCGAAAGAGTTCCGAGTTGTTGAAGAGTTGGGTGGTCCGATGTGTAGCTTCGCAAGTGTGTTTTAAAGCTGAGTAGCCAAGTGGGGTTGATGGGAGCGCGGAGGAGCAGTGGCAAGAGGATAGGATGATGGAACCAGGTGGGGACCAACTGACAAGACTTGTGGTCAGGTTGTCCAAAAAGGCCAAGAACAAGTCTAGTGTGCCCTGGAGAAAAGCACACCAGCAGCACGGCCTTTCCCCATATCGTAAACAACAAAGCTTTGCAGGTGGCAGGCTAATAGCTGAGTGGCGCGCCTTGACGTCAGGACCTGGGGGTTATTACTAAAGACGATGCTCTATAGTCGTAAGATCAGTACACCATCGCCACTTTGGCTTCACCTATAAAGGGTCTGAGTACTACACCTATAACCCCATATTCTTGGCTTGATACCACTTGAGTCTGGGCCATAGAGTCTCTTACAATATTATATATATTTGATTATAGAGGAAAATCCACCCACGTGACAAATGACCTCGGATATTACCTGATCTGGTGTTCGCGCGTTTCGGTAGACCCACCGGATGCTCGGTTCCCAAATTTCAAGGCGCAAGTGATGGGATTTGTCCACTTCATCACCGCCTGGATCATTTCTTTCTCTTGGATACAATTCAATTTCACAATGTCTGACTTTGCCTCCCAGATTCAGAGCCACCTTAAGGGTATTGATGCCGTAAGTACCTTATTGATTCGGGGGTTGCTCCCCGGAAGTGTTAGTGTCTCGTGCTCGTTAAGGGGCAGCTCATCATTCTTCTTGATTCCATCATGTGGCACCACACTCACAACTCTAACTAGACGCCTTAAACGTTCATTACTAACACCAATTCTTACAGAAGTTCGCTGGTAACCACATTCTCACCCAGTTCGAGCAGGCTTCCGGTCTTCCAAGATCCTACGCCATTGTCGGTGCTGGTGTCTTGTACTTCTTTTTGATCTTCATCAACGTTGGTGGTATTGGTCAATTGCTTTCTAACATTGCCGGTTTCGTCATCCCAGGTTACTTGTCCCTCAAGGCCCTCAACACCGAATCCACTAAGGATGACACCGAACTCTTGACATACTGGGTTGTCTTTGCCTTCTTGAACGTTATTGAGTTCTGGTCTAAGGCCATCCTTTACTGGATCCCATTCTACTGGTTCATGAAGACCATCTTCTTGCTCTACCTCTCCCTTCCACAGTTTGGTGGTGCCCAGGTTGTTTACGGTGCCCTCATCAAGCCATTGGCTGACAAGTGGATTGGTGCTACTCCAGCTAAGAAGGTTGCTGACAGAGTTGACCAGGCTGCTGAGGGTCTCTCTACCGGTGTTGGTTACTAAGCGCATTCCAACGATGAGTGTTGAATCAAGCACAATCGGAATCCGTATATACGGCACCTTTTTTTCTTTGATCATACATATATTTTTCTAAACCCCTCATATGTAGACCTCGTTATCAGAGTGTATCCTTAAGTCCTCCAAAATCAAACTGTTCAGTGTGTCTTCCACTCTGATCATCATACTCAAACTTGACTCTCAACTTGATCTTTGCTCCAGCAGTACCGACGATCTTCAAATCTTGTGTCACGAAGGAATTTGGTTGAATTGAATGTGCTGAGATTGATGACATTGTTAGCTTCTGCGTCTTTGGAACAGCGATGAGCAGCTGAAGATTAGAAAGAGGTGAGAAAGTCTTGTTCTCAAGGATGGTCTCTATCACAGCCTGACCGTTACCCATTGACTTTGGACGGAATGAGATCTTGACATTGGAGTTCGAGAGCGCTTGGATTCCCTGTGGTGTCGAGGTAGCTGTCGTTGGGGTATTGGAGGCTGGTGAGTCGAACAGACCAAGGATGTCAGTATTAGCAGATGATTTCTGTGGCTTTGAAGAGGAGCTTCCAAAGATGTCACCAAGAAGGTCAGCTGAGTTTGCAGATGTACCATTGTTTCCTGGTGTAGCATCATTGTCATCCATAAGATCCAATAAAAGATCCTCGGTGTTGTTTTTGGATCTCGTAGTTGTTCCAGATGCTGATGTTGACTGGGCAAGCACCTTGGACTTCTTGGTAGTAAGTGCAACGTTATCTTTTTCCTTGATAACAGGAGCTGGCATCCTTCCCAGGACACCTCTCTTGATGTGATCCGGTTCATTGAACAAAACGGAGTAGGTAACAGCCTTAATCTGCAAATTCAAATCACTCGATGTGGTCTTAGACTCAATGTACTTCTTGAGCTTTGTCTTGGCAGTTGAGTCCTTCGTCTTGATCGAGAGTTTAATACATGCAGTCAAGATGTATGAGACAATAACAACATCTTCGTCTTTCAAACGGGAAAGGTCGATCAAATAATCAGTCAGTACACCTTCTGTAATCTTCTTATCATCGCCGAGGGAGGTTCCAATTAACAAATCACCATATTCACCAACCAAGTAAACACACATCAAGTTTAACCCATCAGTATTTGAGTCCTCATATGCGGCCTTGAAGATCTTATTAGCAGTGTAACTCTTCAACTCATCACCATCTGGGATATTCATAACCAAAGCCAACAACTGCGATGCAATCTTAGTGTTGAGAGCCTCATCACTGAGTTCAACGAGCTTGACAAGGGTATCAAATCTCCACTTCTCGTTAGGTATTAATTCACGACGATCTAAGATGTTTGCAACGTTTGTGACGATGTAACTCTTGAGCTCCTTATCATTATTGACTGGCTTCTCCAGGAATGTCAAGATCTCTCTAATGAGAATACGGATGTTGGAAGCATCAAGGATGGCGAAGGAAAGTTCAAGTGCTCTTCTCTTGATGGAGATGTCTTGATCGGAGAGACATGCTACAATAGTTTGACGATGTCTCTGGACTGCCAATGGCTCAATGTTAACCACGGTAAGAAGGGTGTTGAGGGCAACGTAACGGTTGTTGTTGTCCTTGGTACTGAGAAGCTGGCCCAGGGTATTGATACCGAGGACCTTGAGAGCTGGATCAAGGTTCGGAATGCCAAAGATGGTTTTGACCACTTCATGAAGAACCGATGCACCAGCATTCTTGGTGTATGATGTAGTTGAAGCAAGGTTGGTGAGTACGTCGTTGAGCTGTTCGGTGTACTTGGATGAGTTGGAGATCTGGTTTTCATCAGTGAAGATGACACCAAGGGTACGAACAATGTGATTGACAAGGAATGGATCATGAAGCGATGGTGTATCGTACTCTGGGTTAAAGTTGCTGAGAAGGTGCTTTGTGATGTTTATGATAGTTGGCACTTTTGAAATGAGGAATGGTCTTGACTCTGGGGAAACTTCATAGATGGATCTGATGAGCTTGAAAGTACCAAGTAAGACACCGTGATTTTGCGAACGAAGGAGATCATCGAGCTTCTCCTGGAAGATCTCGGAAAGATCCGGATCCTTCTCTACGATCTTCGATGCGACAAGGGCAGCTTTCTTCTTGAGGTAGTTGTTGTTGCCAGTGAGAATATGTTCAACATCGGTGTATATGTCTCTAGCAAGCTCTGGAGAGCAGATGTTTCCTGTGGTGGCAAGAGCAAGGGACACAATGAACTGGTTAGGATGGTTGAGATCGTTGTTGAGCGAGTTGGTGAGAAGGGTTAAGACTTCCTGGTTTTCATCAAGAATGAGCATGGTGGCTAGGTAGCCAAGACGCTTGTCGAGAAAATTTGGTGATGCCAACAACTTGATACATTCGATCTGACCAAAATGTGTCTTCTCGCCAAGAATGTATAAGAATAAGAGCTTTTGAATGTTCACACGGCGCGTGTTGTGTGACACGGTGGTGTCTTTGAATGCCGTTCTGATGAGGGCCGACTCACGTCTGATGATGGAGCGCTCATCGGCGATGGTCTTGGAGGACCTGACAGACTTGATGAATGATTTGAGTGAGGTCGTCATGGCCGTGTGCACTACAATTGGGCTGTAGTGTAGTCGTAGTTGGCGTGTAAAGGGCACTGAATCTGATGTTTTCGAATATAGGAGCGCGTGGGTGTCCGGGTGTGTCGTTGAACCACCTCAGCCCTCTCTTTGATAGTTGGGTACTAATCAGTATTCATTTTGGACATATATGGAATTCGACTTCTTAAAACTGCACAGCATAAAGAGATGGATGTCTAGTTAGTGGGCTGGGGCCAGCTGTACACCCTGAAAGGTTTCGATCATAGATCACTGGATCCGGAAGGTTGACCTCGGTGGAAAACTACTGCCTCTATGACCGAATGGTACCCGACATCATTGATGCACAGAGCTCTGATCTGATTTCCTCGATAAGTCTTTAACACACTCGAAGAGATGTCAGTCTTGATATAGTACTGCGAAGATTTCATCGGTAGGGTTCAAGCCGTTGGTGTTTGACTGCCTTTCCAGCAGGGTTATCATTCGACAGAGGTGTGAGTCTTGCTGATCATGTGAATATCGCATATAGGACCCCCTTGTAGCTCTCATCTCAGATGAACCAGTTGAAGCATTGATAAGGCTGCTTGAAATGTCGAATTTATTATGTCAAAAGCTGCTCAACATTGCATATCTATTTAACGGTTGTGTCATGGTTGAAGATCATAAGAAGGTCGTACACAAGGCATTTGAGGGTAAGTTCATAAAGGCTAAGGAGTTGATTCTGGACGCTGAAGAGTTAGAGAACTCAGGCAAGTATGTTTCGTCTATTGCTCGTGAGATCTTTAAGAGTACTGAGTTGGAGGATGTGAGTGTCCTATGTCACGTGCAGAGAAACTGAGAGACTAGATAGTTCAACTCTGGACTAATGAACTATATCTGCATTCACATCCTTGTAGATCAGAACTATATGTTCAGGTTAATGCGTGCGGGGTATAGAGCATGATGTTTCTTTACTGTCGGCATTACAGTCGGCTGAAGGGGCGATGTGTCGTTGAGCCGAATGAAATATGTGCTGGCCCAACGGCCAGAGACCTTTTCCGATTCGGCTCTGCACCTATATGAAACTTCTACTACCTTAATACTGAGCAACAATGAGTAATATGTCATTATTTCCCACCTTTTAAGTGTCTCCGAGAGGGGAAAACTTCCCCAATCCGCGATTTCACTCTCGCTTCCGACACGGACAACTGCGGGTCAGCCTAAGCTTTTATAAGCACTACATTTCCTAAAACCATTACCTATACTAGATCTATAGAAGACAAACAGGTACACAAGATATGTCGCTTTCACGCTTTCCTTACCCAACGGCAAAGGAGGCACTTTCCCAGCATGCGGCTCTTGTGGCGTCGATTCAAGAATGGTTCCTTACCCCGCGTTTCAAGGGCCTCGTGCGTCCATACACTGCAGAGACAGTGGCACAGTATCGTGGTACATTACACACGTCTTACCCTTCAAACACTCAGTCGCAACGTCTCTGGAATTTGTTAAATGCGAGATATGAGCAGAAAAAACCCGTGTATGCCCTTGGATCAATCGATCCAGTGCAAATGTCGCAAAATGTGCAGTTCCAAGAGGTTGTGTACGTTAGTGGATGGGCAGCTTCGAGTGTTTTGACCACGACCAATGAGGTTGGTCCTGACTTTGGTGATTATCCATACGACACTGTGCCTAATCAAGTTGAAAGACTCTTCAAAGCACAGTTATTACATGATAAGAAGTCGTACTTTACCTGGCTTCAAGATCCAAGCAAGGAGAGGGTTGATTATGCAAAGCCGATAATCGCAGATGCTGATACTGGACATGGTGGTGTTGGTTCTGTAATGAAGATATCCAAATTGTTTGCTGAGCGTGGTGCTGCCGGTATCCACATTGAAGATCAGTTGCATGGTGGTAAGAAGTGTGGTCATTTGGCTGGTAAGGTTTTGGTTCCTACTAGTGAACAGATTAGAAGATTGGTGGCTGCAAGATTGCAATGGGATATCATGGGTACAGAACAAGTTTTGATTGCTAGATCTGATGCCGAAACTGGTAACTTGTTGAGTTCAAGTGTTGATCAGAGAGATCATGAGTTCATTCTTGGTATCACAGAACCAGCTAAGCCATTGAGTGATGTCATTGGTGCTGCGCAGGCCGAAGGTCTTGCCGGCTCACAATTGGATGCTATTGAGGCTAAATGGAGAGATGAGCACCCAGTGTTTACATTCAATGAGGCTGCAGAGAAGAAGCTTGTGGAGCTAGGTAAATCTGACTTGATTGAATCATACAAGTCACAAAGTGTCAATAAGTCCAACTTTGAGTGCCGTCAGTTGTTCAAGGATCTGACTGGTGAGGACATCTTCTTTGATTGGGATGCACCACGTACTTTGGAAGGTTTCTTCATTGTCAAGTCATCCATGGACGTTGCTGTAAAACGTGCTTTAAACTATGCTCCACATGCTGATGTTCTCTGGTTGGAGACTAAGAAGCCAGACTTGTCCGTTGCCCAAGAGTTTGCTAAGCGTATTCATGATGTATACCCAGAGAAGAAGCTTGTTTATAATCTCTCGCCATCATTCAACTGGCTCGCACATGGTTTCACTAAACAGGACCTTGCTGAATACGTTGGTGAATTGGCCAAGAGTGGATTTGTCCTTCAGATTGTATCACTTGCAGGTTTACACTCTAATGCCTTGTCTTCATTCGAATTGGCCAAGGGTTTCAGTACTGATGGTATGAAGGCTTACGTTGAACTTATCCAATCAAGAGAAAGGGAGCTAGGGTGTGATGTGTTAACTCACCAAAAGTGGTCCGGAGCCGACTACATGGACTCTATTGTTCAGGTTGTTAATGGTGGCTCTACCATGACAAGTGCCACTGGTGGTGCCTCCACTGAAAACCAGTTTTGAGAAAATGACTGAGTTACAAATGAACTGATATAAATGATGATGCATAGTCATCGAATCAACGGTAGTCATCTGCCGACCTTGTGTCTAGTTGTAGATGTGGGCAATGATCACGGTTCCATCATGGGGGCCTTAGCCGATCTATCGGTGATCTACTGATGTGTTATCCGATTGCTGAGAAAGAATACAAAAGTGAGAGGGGTTTTAATCGCCGACGCAATGACCCACGTCGGAAATGTAACACTGTGCTCAAATCTTAGAGAGAGGGTCCTGTCTATGAGTGTTTTATATCACTGTACTTATGAGTTAAAGCCCTACAATGAGGGAAATAACCGCATCGGCATTGCCTTTACTACTGTGCCGATTAGTCGTGCCCCTTTACAAAAGGATTTTTCAGCCGCGTGTAACCCGGCACACGGCCACCCAGTTGCCGAGTCTCAATAGTAGATCTATCAGTCCAAGATCGAAGAGAGATTGAAGAAGGAAGGGGTCTTATAACTATCAGTATTACTTCTTTGGGAAGTCCAGGGGTTCAATATTTGTTAGAGTGCGCGGTAATCTTGGTTCTTAGGCTCTTCCTTCACATTGATGAATCGAAGCTGTGGTACTGTGTGGGGAAAGAGTAAGATACTCTTCAGCCACATAAAGATCATATCCCCGGACATTATAGAAAACATCGTAGCATAAACCAATTTTTTTTCTTAATGCAAATGTGAGTGACTTGCATGATATGTGCGGTCCGTGCTCGAATGTACCTCATAATCGTTTTCCTCTGTGTATCTTTCAGCTATGAGGTCTAAACCTAATGAAAACTATCTATAACACCACATTGCAAAGCAAGGGGGACGCACACAAAGCAACTTATGATGGGTCCTTCAACCTTTCATTACCTTCCTAAACCATATAAGATGTCTAATGGTATGAGACACTAGACATATCTAATCCAACCGGATATGCGCGCTCGCCTCAGAGAAATATCCCTCACTATGCACCAAACACGGCCTCAGACACTCTTCTCTACCGACACCAATGTTAATAGCTCAAGTATAAAGTCTTACAGTGATCCGCCACCCAACTGATATCAACAAGAATGACAGCTAAAGACCATTACAACCCACTGACATGTCAGAACCGGAACCTTACGTGCCTTCTCGTGGCTCTATGAGCGACAACGAGGAGAATATCATCTCGCGAGTCCACTCTACAGTTTCCAAGCTGACGCACCACACCCATGATTCCTTGGAGAAGATCATCTCTAATAACCCAGGTGTTAACGACTTAGTTCATGAACTCACACAAGACGCCGGTGCTCTTGGCCCCCTTGAGGATGGTATCGATATCAAACGCGTACACACTATCCCAGCTCAGGACACAAGTTTCAACTCTGCTGATCTTGATCCATGGCAATATCCAACGGATGCCTCCACTGGTGTTCGTATCGTCCAGTTCGTTGACGGGGACAAGGAAGATCCAAGAAACTTGCCTAAATGGAGAAAATGGTGCATCACTTTCTTCCTTGGTTTCATTTGTCTTAACGTTGCCCTTGCGAGTGCCATTGTCACTGGTGGTATGACCGGTCCAATGAAGACATTTGGTGTCTCTATGGAAGTTGTCATCTTGTCTGTATCACTTATGGTTATTGGTTTCGGTATTGGTCCTTTGATTTTTGCTCCACTTTCAGAGGAAGTTGGAAGAAGACCAGTTTATGTCTTTACTTTGTTCCTTGCTGTGATCTTCATCATTCCATGTGCCGTGGCTAAGAACATTGGTACTTTGCTCGTTTGTCGTTTCCTTGATGGATTGTTCTTCTCTGCTCCAATGTGTTTGATTGGTGGTAACTTGGCTGAGATGTGGAAAACTGACGAGAGAGGTGTTGCTATGTCTATCTTCTCTGCTGCTCCTTTCCTTGGTCCTATCATTGGTCCATTAATTGGTGGTTTCATCTTTGATAATGCCGGATGGAGATGGCTTTACTGGGTTTTGCTGATCATTTCTGGTTGCGTCTATGTCCCAGTTCTTGTTCTTCTTCCAGAGACACATCATCAGACTCTTCTCAAGAAACGTGCTAAGAAATTGAGAAAGGCTACCGGTGATGACACTTACAGAGCCATTTCTGAGTTGCAGACCCGTTCCATGAAGGAAATTGTCAACTCTACACTCTTGAGACCACTTGTGCTTCTTATGGAGCCAATTGTCTTCCTCATCACCGTGTACATGTCCGTTGTGTATGGTCTTCTTTACATGTTCTTCTTTGCCTACCCAGTTGTCTATGAAGAAGGTAAGGGCTGGAACGATTCTATGACGGGTCTCATGTTTATCCCAATTGCCATTGGAGTCGTGTCCGCCACTGTCGTTGCCCCATATTTCAACAACGATTACAACCGTCGTGCTCAAAAATACATTGACCGTGGTGAAATCCCACCAGCAGAGCTTAGACTCATTCCAATGATGATTGGATGTTGGTTTGTCCCTATTGGTTTGTTCTGCTTTGCATGGACATCTTATCCACACGTTCACTGGGCTGGTCCTTGTATCTCTGGTTTTGCATGTGGCTTTGGTTTCAACCAGTTGTACAACCCAGCTAACAACTACATTGTCGATTCGTATCAACATTATGCCGCTAGTGGATTGGCTGCAAAGACCTTCTTGAGATCAATGTGGGGTGCCGCTTGTCCATTGTTTACCATTCAGATGTATCACAGATTGGGTTATCAGTGGGCCTCTTCCCTTTTGGCTTTCATTGCTTTGGCTTGTTGTGCTATTCCATATGGTTTCTACTTCTTTGGTGCTAGAATCAGAGCTAAGTCCAAATATGCATACTCTCCAGAGAAGGAAGCTGGTGCTGTTGGTAAGGATGAGGAAGCTGGTGCTTCTGCCTCATCCAGTGACTAATTGACTGAAGGATGATCTCTTGAGCTAGTTTTTGTCGGGTAATTACTTGTTGTTACTAATTGGATGGTTCGGTTTTGACCCTTGCTGTATAATATGGGATACCAAATAGATAGCTTTTACGCCAGACGAATACTGTAGAGCCGTCAACTATCCACTGGGGGATGATGGTAGTGGTTCAACATCGATTTGGTAGTATATAGATGATATCAGATGTACATAAATAGGTATCGGCCTGGTCTACAACTCAAGCCATTTCAATCATAGCTAATTGGATGTCGTATCGCTTACATGTGCTATGACTCTAATAAATAGGGCATATATGCTCGACAACGGATCGTTCAACAGCTGTCAGCGGATGTCATCTGTGAACAATCCATTGTGAATAAATAATAAATAAGTGAATAAATATGTCAAAGAAGTAGGCAGTTGATATCACAACTTTCCCTCCTTCTTAGCCAACTCATAAGCATGGTATGATGGACGGTCTTCAACGTTTGGCTTATAAATTGGCTTCTCTTTCAAATGAATTGGATCCTTGGTTCCTGGGATCTTCTTTTCAAGCTTCAAGTTATCAAAAACACACTTGTTCAACAACTTCTCCGCTTTGCGACACTTGTACAAATCGTGGTTGTTGTTGTCCAGGCATTCCCAATGCAACTTGAATGAATCAGCACAGAACTTGTTCATATCAGCAATGACAGAAGAGGCGCATCTGGTGACTCTACGGCCCTCTTTCAGACAGTCAACTTCACCAGATTTGGACTGGTCCTTGCACATCATAAAGTCATCGTTGTATGGCGAACAGCGTGCGCCGATGAAGAAGGCAGCGGAGAGGAGCGGGGCCGACGTGGCTCCCACCTCTGGCACATCTGGGATGTTGGCCGGCATTGGCGTGGGGTCGACGGACCAGCTGTGATCCAGAGATGGCTCTCTTTGTATTCCCATTGTGTCTTGCTGTTGATGATAAATATCAAGAAGAGGTGTTTGTCTAGAGATAATTAGTGCCAGTTCAACTTGGCCCCTCTCAGTTTATTCGTTTTGGTGTGGGGCAATTTCGCGTATTCTTATATGTTTGGTAATTATACTCTGATATCCTAATGCGGAAGTCTAGGAATTCGTAAACAAATTTCGATCTGTTCGATTTTAAGGAACAACAACAAACGCATCACTATATTACCTATTCAGGCGCAATTGCTCAGTGGTTTCTCCCTAAAGAGTCCATTTCCCCGAATGTTTGGATCTACTAACACTGGAGGCTCGCTTTTCGGTCAAAACAAGCCAGCTACTACTGGCTTTGGCGCAGCTCCAGCTGCCTCATCGGGCACCGGATTCAGCTTCGGTAACACTTCCAACAACACATCAACCGCTCCTGCAACAGGAGGTGGTCTCTTCGGTGCCAAACCTGCTGCTCCAGCTACTGGAGGTCTTTTCGGAAATAACGCTGGATCCACATCAAACAACACAACACAGGGCTCGGGATTCAGCTTTGGTTCCAACAATAACAATGCCAACAACACCAACGCTAATACATCATCTGGTGGTCTTTTTGGCAATAACAACAACAACGCCAATGCTAATACATCGTCTGGTGGTCTTTTCGGCAATAACAGCAGCAACAATAATAACAATAACACTACCACTTCGACTACTGGTGGCTTGTTTGGAGCAAAGCCTGCTGCCCCAGCTACAGGCGGTCTCTTTGGAGCTTCCAACACTTCCAATACACAACAACCATCAACGGGTGGTCTCTTTGGTAACAACAGCACTACTACCACACAGCCATCCACTGGTGGACTCTTTGGACAGAACAACGCCGCTACACAGCCATCGTCTGGATCAAGTCTCTTTGGTGGTGCCAACAATCAGGCTAATACACAGCAACAAGCGCCTTCTACTACATCAGCACAACCAGCATTTGCCTGGTCTCAGCAAAACTCTGCACAATCACAGCCACAACAGCAGCAACCTCTGTCGTTCCTGTCCGCGTCCGAGGATCAAAACAACGCCAACAGGGCTGCCAATACCAATAACAATTACTCCATCACAATCCAGGAACAACTTACAAAAGTTAAGAACTCTTGGGACCCAAACTCTCAACAGACAGTCTTGAAAACATACTTCTACAACACTGTACCAGAGAACCAATCTGCTCTCTACACGAAGCCAGCCAACGAGAACGAAGAGTGGGACAAGGCTTACGAAAACAGACCTTCCACCAATTCTATTCCAGTGCGTGCTATTGGATTCGAGGACCTTCAAAAGAGAGCTCAGACCCAAGTGAACCACGTTGCCCAATCCAGAAATATTCTTCAGCAAATCAGTGAGAAGTATAAAGTGTTGAGTGATAAGCACGAGCTCGATACCGCCTCTAGAATCGTTGCTGCCAAGGCCAAACACACTAGAATATCTAGAAGAATCTTGAGACTCGTATCCACACTCGCTGTCCTCAAGTCTAAGGGTTACCAACTGTCTCCAAGCGAAGAGAAGCTCATCGAGACATTCCAGGAATTACTTGAAAAGTCACAGGATCCTTCCGGTCTCGGTAAGACTAATGAGCTTTGGGCAAGACTCGCTATCCTGAAGGAAAAAGCCAAGAGTTTGAGTGAGCAGCTGGACTCTCAGCTCGGTATCAAGACCGAGAATGCTGATGATATGCAGGATGATGAACAGACTCAGGAACAAGTGTTGAAGATCGCTACGGTGTTGCAAGAACAGCAGTCTGGTATCAAATACTTGAATGAGGTGTTGGAGGGTGATAAGAAAACACTTGAAAAACTTTCCAAGTGATAGACTAGCTCGTTTTTCTTTCTAATCATGAGATGACTTCTGTACATTTATTCACTTTCAAACAAATTGTAGTATAACTAAACTGATAGCCCCGCTTTGCCTGATGTTAACTCTTGAGTACGAACCACCATTGGAATACAATCAGCCCAATCCAATCGCGTCTTCTTTGCAATATCGTGATTCTCAACCCTGAAGAAAGGATCATTTGCTGTAGCAACGACCTCACCCTCATCAGAATCTTTCCGCATTGCCTTGATCTGTTCTTTAATCCCACCCTCGAGATCATTAAGATCCTCTGGGGTGACAACACCAACGATACTACCCAATTCATCACTAAGTGAGCCCCATGCAGCACTGATAGTAGTCTGATCGTTAGGAAAGACCTCATACACAGCCATGGACCTTCCCATATGATGCTTAAATCCTGCCTTAGAAAGATGGTCTCGCCATACAATGAGCCTAGCGTTCTGGATTGATGCGAATTGCTTTTGAATATGTCGTAGATCTGTGACGTTGTGGATGGCATGAGGAAAGTTTACGTGTGCCACAAGATACTTAACCTGAGAAGGCCGTGACATTTGATCTGTAAGGGTGTGGGTTGATAATAAGATGTCGTGGTGTCGTGATGGCTCGTTGTTGACGTCGTTGTGTGGAGCTATTGTTTCGCCCCGCACTTTTTTTGGCTATGCGCGATGGAGGTGAACTATGTTCCTCCAATATCTTTAAAATGGTACTCATACAGCGTTTTTACAATGATTTAATGCATTAAGTTTTGTTCACTTTCAAGACTGTGTCTGTGATGCGAGCTCTTGCTCCATTCTTTGGTCTCTCAGCGAGTTGATACGGTTGACCAGGGCGACAAGACCGACACGGTCGGCAACCTTAACGGCAGCAACGAGTGCCTTGTCCTGCTGAAGATTTTGAGCCAACTTCCAAGCCTTTGCAGATTTGTCATCAGAACAAGCCTGTACGAAGAGTTTTAGTACAGCTCTGTCGTGTGAGATAGCGTAGCCGTTCAATCTCTCCTCATCATCCTCGAAGGTCTCACCCTCATTACTTAGGGTCTCACCAAGAAGCTCACCCATAGTCTTTGCCCTCACAAGTTCCTCTTCTGGATCCTCTGCACCTTCCTCAACTTCACCACCCAATGGGATTCTAACCTCGAGTTCTGATGGAAGTGGCAGCGGATAAACTGGGTATTTGGCACCTCTCAGGATGATACAGTTCAAGTTATCCCCGTGTAATCCCAATGGCCAGACCTTCAAATCACCCTTACCACCAATTTCCTTAATTCTCGAGTCCGAATCGAGCAATGGAACCCATCTCGCTTGTAGTGGAGAGCGCCATCTTGACAATACAAGGACAACACCATCATCTCCAACAACAATTGGATCACCGTACGTACTGAAGAAGATTCCTCTGAACAAGTCAATTCCAGAACTGAGTTCAAGGGGTAACATCAAATCTCTCTGGAGGAAACGACCATCAAGGTCTTGGAGATTGTAAACCAGCTGTCTGTTCGATGCTGAGACTGTGAAGATGTAATTGCTATTTGTAGCACATGCAATGACTGGAGATGACTTCTGAATCCCCGTTGGAATGCCAAAGAGTGAGAAGTTGCGGATGTATCCTAACGATGTACAAGCAATCGCAACGGTATCACTTAAAGAAATTGAAGACAATATCTCTTTACCTCTTGTTGGGATAGTCCTCTGCCATGATTCGTTATTGTTCTGATGTGGTCTGAAGTAGATGCGAGCGGACTGAGAACCCTTTCCTGAACAACCGAGTAGGATTCCTGTCGATGTCAAAGCAGCAAGGTCAAACCCATAGACATCATCGAAGTGGTACTCTCGATGGATCGATTGATCAAAGAATGAAACTGTGATGGAGTAGTGCGCAGTTTGTCTCACAGAGGAGACGTATCCAATAGAGTTTATAGTGAGGTATCTTCTATCAGAAATGTATGGTGTGCAACCCGGGGAGTAAGGTTTGATATCGTAACCTGTATCAGGATGTGTTGTCTGCAACGGTCTGGAGTGCTTGCGGTCCCGTAGGTCTCTAGAGTCATCTTCAGTTTCAGGCGCCGTTCTCCTTTTTTGTGGGATAGTATAGCCATCCCCGAGTCCGTCTTCATCATCGTCGACAAAGTCTCTGAGATCATCACCCGCATCGTCATCATTGGACACGTCACTCATAGCATTTATGTCATCAGCATCACCTTCCTCGTCTTCTGCATCCTTGAGTCCAATATCATCGTTATCTCTGAGTCCTAGGTCATCTTCAACATTGTCATCTATATCACCATCATCAGCCATCAAGTCTGTAACCGGTGCTGCTGACCCATTACTCTGGGACTTTGACTCAGCAATACCCTTGAAGATGATCATATCACCATTTTCTGAGCCACAGGCCAAGTTATATTTCCCATCCTTACCAGGTGCCCAGGATAAGTTGAACACCTTGGTCGGAAGCTTCTCATCAACAATAGCTTCTCTTGAAGCTCTATCGAAAACTATTAGTCTGTTAGAGATATCAACTGCCACAATGTACTCACCCTTTGGAGACCACTTCAGATCAGCAATAGCGGAATCGAATCTTCTTGAAAGAGTGGAGACTGCACTGAAGTCTTCGGAGACGGAGAAGATCTTGATTGCCTTGTTCTGGCATGGGACAGCGAACAGATCGCCTTCTGGATGCCACTCTACTCTGGCGGAAGCAAGGTTATCTTCAGCTTCCTCATCATAATCTTGGTAAATCAATGCAAGAGTTTCATCTTTGATTGATGTAACAATCTGAGGCTCTTCGGATGAAATGGAGTAGATCTTGATCTCACCATTGGACAAAGACAGCGCAGCAAAGTCCTTCTTGTTGTTATAAGAGATATCATGTACTTGATCGCCAGCTTTGAACTTGATTATGTGTTCCGTGTCTGCAATTTCTGTTATCTGGACCTCATCGTCGTCACCAGCGGCTGCCACCATTGTGTCTCCATGCGTGAAGGTGACTCCTCTGATCGGTAGAGCACTTCTGATCACCTTACCATGTGGCTTAAAACTGGTCGCAGAGTATAGTTCAACTTCTCCAGACTTAGATGAGACAGCAAAAATACTGCCAGACGTGTTGATGGCCAAATCAGATGCCTCTTCGAGGATATCAATAGTTTCAGGCTCCTTCTCATCTTGTCCCACAGTATAGATTCTGGCAACACCATTGGCACCAGCGACAATCAATTTGTCTCCATTCGACGTATATGAGGCCAGTGTTGGTCCTCCCATGGAGAACACATTCTTCACTTCTGGCTCAGCCATAATTTGATGAAGTCACAGCGGTTCAAAAGCCTTTAATCTAAAGAGAAAAGTCACTACGATTAGTTTGGACGCGTCTGTTTTACGCGTCGCGAGATGCGAAATGCTTTTTGCCGGGGCAACAACGACCTCGGAAGTCGGTTGTGTTCGTAGGCAGATCCGACTTGAACACGACTTTGGAGAGCATAAGGGACTCTTAGCTAATCTGGTATTTAACGGTGTGAAAGACAGCAAACGGTTAACATGGCAGCACTTGATGACTTTGATCTGGATGAAGAAGAGGAGCAGTTCCCATATCTAAGAAGAATCACGCGTGAGGCGTTTCTGAAAGATTTGAAAATCGATCCAGAGAATCCGTATCAATCCATCATCAATATTAAGGAAGTTTCCTTCAATGTGGACCACTTCCTCTTCCAACATTACCGTTATACGCTTCTAGAGGATCTCCAAACCGAGTTGAATGACTTACTGAGGGAGCTGGACCAAGAACTCTTTGATCTTGTGAATAATGACTACTTTGATTTCATCAATCTGGGGAAAGCACTTGAAGGTGGTGAAGGGCTCGTTGATAAACTCAGAATTGACGCAACAAAGTATAAAAGGAAACTTACTGACGAGAATAAGAGGCTTGCAGAATCACAAGAGCATGTTAAGCAGTCATTGAGTACTATCTCCAAATTACAAGAACTAAAAGTATGATATCCATTACTTCTCGCTTAAAAGCCCTGAGATCAATCTACTAACATATGGCCCGCAGCGTCACGCACAGCAGATGATTCTGCTCGACAGCTTCATCTCCAAATTCGAGCTTCTACTCAACCAAAACAAAAGCAGCATACAAATTGAGGTCATCAAACAGTTGACATCGCTTTACCTCACCATCCATCAACTAGTCACAACATTACCAGTGTACCAGTTCATCAACAATCATCTCGATCAGATCAACATTCTGAGGATTGAATTCCAGGCAGTGATTGATGAGTACTTGCGTGGAATACAGATAGAGGATACTCCTTACAAAGATGTGGTGGATATCCTGGGAATCTACTCAATCATTGGTGATGAAGCGAGAGCCGTGGAAATACTAAAAGAGAAGAGTGCTAAGAACCCGGAAAATTGATGCATATTAACGTTTAATGACAACTAACTACCTATTCAATGAACTTGTAGCTAAGATTCCTGTGTTTTTTGCCTCTCGGGAGCCCAAGATCTGGCACTATGATCACTGGCTCTCATACCAAAATCTTTATTGTGTGCGTGCCCATACCATTTCCACTGCTCATCGCGGGAAAAAATTTCAACACAAGGCATAATAAAGAGAGACCTTAGAGACCTAAGTTTGTCAAATACATAGCTCACAGATCCATCCCTTTCATTTATACAGATATGGCCGGTGATCCATTCCTCTCGGATCCTTCCAAGCGCAAAAACAAGAACAAAAGAAGGGCGCAGTCTGCCCCACAGAGCAACAAGAGGGCTAGACAGGATAAGTCTACGACAGTATCAGATGAAGAAATATCTGGCATTAGTGATTCCGAGGATGAACAAGGAAATGTCTCTTATGATGATGAGAGCATAGACACTGCTGAAGAAATTGATTCTGAAGAGGAGTTTGCCAATGAGAACGCTGCCGATAAACGTCGTCGTCTCGCCAAGCAGTACTTGGAGAACTTGAAGCAGGAAGTTGGTGAATATGACTTTGATGCTAAGGATCTCGATGAAGAGATCATTTCCAAAAGACTCAAGGAGGATGTGGCTGAAACAAAAGGACATGTGTATCGCTTCATTGCCGATAACTTGCTTCTCTCAGAGGCCAAGACACAAGTCACCCGTGTGGGCTCCAAGTCATTGACAGGACTCTCTGTCAGATACCCATTTGCATACACCGTCTCTAAGGACATGGAACTTGTTAAATACGACATCAAAGATTTTGAGAAAAAGCCACTCAGACTCAAACATACCAAGGGTGGAAAGCGTTTTGCTGAGATTGACAATGACCCAACACGCAATGGTCACAGTGATGAGATTCTCGCAGTATCGGCCTCACCGAATGGTAAGTGGGTCGTGACAGGAGGAAGAGACAAGAAGATGGTTGTGTGGAGTACAGAATCGCTAGCATGTCAGCGTGTTATAGAGACACGCCAGCGTGATGGTGTTGTACTGGGGTTAGTGTTCCGTCGTAACTCTGATGATCTTTATGCTGCATGTGCAGACCTCAAAGTGAGAACTTACAGTGTTGGTAACCAGGCCACAAAGGAGACACTCTACGGTCATCAAGATGCTGTTGTCGATGTTTCAGCCCTTGGACAGGAGCGTTGTGTTACTGTTGGTGCTAGAGATCGATGTGCCATGCTTTGGAAGATCCCAGAGGAGTCTAGACTTACTTTCAGAGGTGGTGAGTCGGAGAAAAAGAAGAGCAAAAAGAATAAAAAGAAGACAGAAGACGATGAGATGGATGTTGATGACGATGACGATGAACCATTCTTTGCTGAAGGTTCGATCGACTGTGTCTCCATGATTGATGATTCACACTTCGTCACAGGCTCAGATAACGGAAGCATATCACTGTGGTCTCTCGCCAAGAAGAAACCACTTTTCATTCAACACACAGCACATGGCCTTCTTCCACAATTTACACCAGAACAAGCATCTGCCGAGGCTGACCCAGCCGTCAGAGCACAACAAGTGCCTGCCCAACAACCATACTGGATCACAGCTGTGCACGCTATCCCATACTCCAACGTGTTCCTTTCTGGCTCATGGAACGGAGAGATCAAATTGTGGAAGCTTGATGAAAACTTGAGAGGATTCACATTACTGGGATCCCTCCCAAACGCCAAGGGTATTGTTACAAGGATCGAGACCGCTGAGAGTGGTGCTCATGGTAAGGAGAGCATCCGTGTCATAGCTGCTCTTTCCAAGGAACACAGACTGGGACGTTGGATCGACACTCGTATCCAAGGTGCTCGTAACAGCTTATATTCTGCTGTGATTGATCAACAGGTGTTGAAGCAGTGAGATTAGCATTATCTGTACTCATGATTCAATACATAGCACGATATATTTCACCAAATAGTCATGAATATATCGTGCGACCTCTTTGCATATTTGATATTACTTGAATATTTGTAATCCTAGTACATGCATACTTACAAAGCTTCTTGTTTTACGTTACGGTGGTTTATTAAAATCAATATAAAACAGTCCTTTGGAACAGCAGTAAAGTCAAGTACAAAAAAAAGCACGCCCATAGACAAAAAGCAGACTGGTGGGGGTATTAGCAAAAAGAGCAAAAATAGTAGCAAATGAATACTGAGTGATCCTTCAAACAACAGCTTAGATGTTGTTGGTATTCAAGACACCAGTGGTAGAAACAATGCGATCGGTGTTGAAGAAGTGGCGGGAAAAGAAAGCAACTGGTATAAATAAAGCTTCGGGCCGTGGGCAACAAGAAGTAGAGATAGGACAAAAAGAATAATAAATCAAGGACCACAATAGCAATCATTATCATCGTTAGACAAAAAGCAAAGAAAAAAAGGGATGAGCAAAGCGACAAAACCAACACTAACAGATTAAATTGAGACCCCAACCATAAACAGTGAGGAATAGAGCATGATGGGAATGGATAAAGGTTAAGATACACAACGAAGTAGTGTGCTTCATTGTATGAGCAAGTGGAAAATGTAGGAGACAGTTTGTCAATGATGGATTCTCAATGAAATCAGAGCAAGGCACCGAGGATCAAACCCAAAACACCAAATGTCATGGCGACTGGGACACCCTGAGCATGGGCGAAGTCAGAGGAGGAAGATGTAGAGGCATCCGAACTTGTAAGAGAGGTCAAGGTAGCCTTAACAACATCTGTTGAAGAGGACTGTGAGTGAGAGTGGGATGTGAGGGTAGTGGAGTTGTGGTGGGATGTAGTGCTGGTTGAGTTGGAAGCATCAGAAGCAATAGCGAGAAGACCGTTAGCCTTGGACAAGGCAAGAGAGGAAGACTTAGCAGCAGCCGACACACTAGAAACTGAAGCGGCAGAGGCCTCGGAGGCAGAGATGAAAGCTTCGTAAGAGGACTCAGAAGCAACTGAGGCAACTGAAGCGGCAGAGGCCTCGGAAGCCTCAGAAGCAGCAGCAGCAGCGGAAGCAGAAGAGGCAGATGCAGCAGACTCAGCAGAAGCAACAGAAGCAGCAGACTCGACAGAAGCAGCGGAAGCAGCAGATGCTTCAGATGCTTCAGATGCTTCAGAGGCAGCAGACTTAGCAGAAGCGACAGAGGCAACTGAAGCAGCAGACTCAGCAGACTCAACAGAGGCAGCAGAAGCAGCAGAAGCCTCAGAAGCAGCACTGTTGGCAGAGGCAACGGACGCCTCAGAAGCTTCAGAAGCAGCAGAAGCCTCAGAGGCAGCGGAGGCAGCGGAGGCCTCGGCAGCGGCAGAAAGGGAAGAGGACTCTTCTGGGGTCAACAAGGTGTAGGTGGTCAAAATGGTAGAGGTGTAAGTGGTGGTGGCCTCTTGGGCAGCAGCACTGGCAGCGAGAGCGAGTGGGATAACGGCGTTCTTGACAAGCATCTTAAAAGAGAGTTGATGATGTTGATGATGATGTTGTTGTTGTTGTTGTTGTTGTTGCTGTTGTTGTTATTGCCTTGATACCTTATTTGGCGATTTGTTGGAAGCTGTGTGTGGGAGTTTCGAGTGAAGTTGTGTAAACAGACGGGTATGGCACTCGGAATAGGTAAAGGAATGACTGGAGTGCTTTCAAACGAGTTTGTTTGGTGATATGGAGACAAGACCCTGTTGATGGTACAACGTGGAACAACTCAAATTTTTCTTGTGATTCCCCCGACGGTGGGCAAATGGCAACATTCTTGTTGTTGTTGTTGTTGAAACGTCGACGCCCTAGCTGCACTCGTGCGCTAAAGTGCATATGCTCTTCCCGATTCGGACAGGTAAACACTCGGCATCACTATAGCAACACATAGTTAAGCCATAGCATTCCGGCGCGAAAGGGGGAATCCCGGCACATTTCCACGGAAGTTCTGCAGAGAGTCGCTCCAAACGGACCAGTTTTTTACCAAATTGGATTGAAAAACAACAAACATCGCAGCAAATCGCGTCTGCGGACGCAACTCACCCCACTTGACCATCCCAGAGCCACAGGACCCGCTGTTTATCTCCTCTATGCCACAAGAGATCAACACACAAGAATCTCTTCGGCTAAGTGTTGTTTATTGTTCTTGCTATGTCTTACTCTAAGTCAGCTGGTCTTTAGGGCTGCTCTAGCGAGCTGTCTATAGCGTCCCATCCGCAGCAGCGCCGTTGTTTGTTTACATTTTCGCACCTTTTCGGAGCCTCATTTTCGATCAACTGCACAACCAGAACACCTGAGCACCTAACCCCACCCTTGACCTCAAGAGGTTGTCTTTCATTGGTCACCGTTCAACCCACTCATGCTAGGAACACCAACCAGCGCCAAGCAAGAGTCAGCAGGGATGGCAGTAGTCGTACCGTGACATCAGAGGACTCATTATAGTAGGGTTGGCGACTAGGCCCGGCGGAAGAGTGCTCAGTTCTTGGAGAAGAAGGAAACATAGGCAAATGCGCTGGATTCTTCAGACGATAAAGACTTTCTTGCGTACTTGAGTCTAGCGTACAGGCTGTTTACACAAGCTCCATAACAGGTCTAACCAAGACCAACAACAGAATTTACTGTATCCGTCGCGTCGATGTTTCCGGTGAAGACTACCGGCGACTACACGGTGGTCGCGTTTGTGGGGTAAACGCAGGTGGTAAGACCCTATTGAACAACCCATAACAGGGGAAAGCTCCCAGCACCTCACACTTGATACTTGCAAAACAGCACTGTGGTGTTAAGTTCTAGACTTACATAGATCTTTGAAGAGAAGTCTTTACCGAGGCTGCCTATCTGCAGGGCCCGTCGTAAACTCGGATGGGGAATACGCGATTCTTTGTTTGCTCTTCCCTACTGCGCTCCATACATCTTGTGTCAAATCTGTCCCGTGTCCATAAGCTACACATATAGCACCAAAACATAAAAACTGTACAATGTCCTTAGCAATCATAATGTTGTGGAAGGACCAAGTTGTCCTTTTTCCTTAATCTACAGTACGGTTTCCTATTGTCAAACCTTCGTAGACGTTAAAGTTGGAATATGCGTCCCCGAAGTGACAATGCATATCTCTTGATTGTTCCCCAAATACACAGTGCAACACACATATCTAGGTAGCTATATAGTGTAAACTTTAAACAATGTATACACTGGTTTTAATAAGTCCAAAAAAGCGTTGAATGGGAGTATTTATCCTTCTTTATGAGCCCACCATCTAGTAGCAGTAGTAGCAGCAACCGCTTAGTTCGTTACTTTGAGATTGCTCTATTTGTCTCGTGGCAAGGACAAACCTTTGTTCTCCACCATAGAGCAAAGAGGGTTTACTTTATTTACACATACACATATAAGCGCGGATGCTCGTCATTACTTAATAAAGCGAGATGAGGGGAAGAGTTCAGTGGTGTCTTGTCTAGTCATGGGTGGCATATGGTGGTTCCGTGCTCTCCTGCCTTACAGTATGTCAAGCCGTTAATTTTACGAGTCAGACCAATGTTTCAACGGTACAACCTATAATGAACACTTGAGTAATGAACATGATAAGAGAAACATACACAACCCTGCTTTTTTTTTCAGTCTGGGAGATATCCTGAATCCTGTCGCCGATAGCGCTCATCTCTTTTGGGTAGCAACCTTCTACTCTTTGATGTTTATTTCCTTCACACATTCCATTATTAACCTTAGCATCTACAAAGAGCAACTTTGGATTCTTTCCTTGCTATCGAAATGACACCCACGTATCGCTCTCTCCAACCCCATTCTTTGACCCTACCAGTATCTCAGTTCTTAAACGATGACGCCATGGAAACTTACCCATGCATTGTCCGTGATGTAACGCACAACCCACTTAACGGGTCCCTTCAGTTGCGTATTTGCCAAGTGGTGTGTCACGGACTAGATGTGTGTTTATTTGACAGCAACGTTGTTTTATCGGCTTTATCAGATTGCGTATTAAATAGGGCAATTCCTGATAAAAAATACCCTAAAGGCCATTTGTTGTCTCTACATTTCAAAGTTAGAGCTGTTGCAGTGTCCCATACGCACGGAATGTTTACGTTAACGATGATCTCAAATAACTTTGGGGAAAGAACTAGAGGGCCTATGTGTAGAGATAAAGGATGTTTTTGAGCCGCTAAGGTTTGGCCGAGTGTGTTTATCAACACTCTCTTGCTGACTGGACAACAACACAGGCGTTCGTTTGACAGATGAGAGACAAAAACAGTGTACAAAGACTTCTTCATGAAATGCCTCAGTATCTTGACAAAGATTCATGAAACACACTAATGTGTAGAACAAAGAAGGGCATCAGAGCAAGAAAGTTCATATTATAGCAAACGGTAGCTCCGGAAGCTCATGTATCTCTAGTTTTATCGCACACTCTCTTTAACGCAGTCTCTCCGTCCCATCAACAATTGAGACAAAATCAAGGTTTGCTCTTACTCGGAACTTGGTGTTAATACGACGAGACGACTACACGTTCGATGGCACGGACCTTGCCTCGAGAAAACGTAGAAGTTAGCACTCATTCACAACTAGGTAGTTTTAACGCGGTAGACACGGACTCCGTACTATCAAAATAGAGTTAGTGATGAACTGATGACCATCATGAGCTCTATTCCGATGTATCCTCGGTGTCTATTGTCTCCAGTGAGGCAATGCCGTCGAAGTTAGAAGAAGAAGCAAAGAAGATGAAGACATTCCACCGAGACACAAGAGACATGACACATACGCCTAAGCGATGTCGACTCAGAAGCAAAAAGCAAACACACTATCCAATCCATATGACACATTTCCCTGACAACGAGGGAACACAGCATCCTCAAGTGTCCCTCTCTGTCCTGCACGACATGGCATTGGCCGTGATACATGCATGGGACAGAGGCTTCTCTTCCATGAAAATTAAGTTTGACCGTTGGAACTTTAAAACCTTAATCCCAGGCACACGCCAATACGCCGGAATAGTGTAGCATATACTCAATATGTGTCGATAGGGGCAACCATCGAACGAATTTGTATTACGGAGCTCAGCCGTGTCGTGTCATTTGCACACAGGAAGCCCACGCTTAAGACGTACAGGTGAGGCTGTGTCCTGATTGGCTTGCTAAAGTCGAGCGCGCATGAGCTCTACATGTCAACTATTCATCATTGCAAGCGAGTCTGTTGGTTTGATATTGAGAGCAAAATGACGTAGAATCCTCAATCATACAGCATACGATCACATGGCGTATATGGGTAGCTGTAATGTTCTCGTTCTCGCCACCGGGAGGGTCCTTATTTGCGCTCGCAATCAAAGATACACACAGAAACACGCACACTATCACTGTCCAGCTCACTTCATTGCTGCATGTTTCATATGTTCTAGACTCCCTTGGTGTTTGCTCTAGTACCTGTCTGGTGTATTTTGCCTATTAGTGTAGTTAGCAGAGAAGATTGTGGAAAACTGTCTCTCAAGGGGCCAATGATGGAGTCCCTAAAGTTTCGGGTTTATGACTAGTGCGAGCTTTACGTCGGACTTACAACCAAATTAGCAGAATTGATCACAAAGACACCATAGAAGAGAGAAACGTCTCTCGAAATTCGGTACACATGGGCTCAAGGGTCCTATGGTCTCACCCACGGTATCAACAAATCCATGGAGCACACTCGTCCAGCGTGGGGTGGAAAAGGCTTTGGTGAGTCAAGCGGACAATATCGAGCAGCTGAGACAGCTGCACTGTGGCGCAGGCGGTTACGCATCAGCTTCGGCTTCGGCTGCAGCCGTAATCGATAGATTTGGCGCCTGGCGTAGGCGGAGATAGGATAACACCTGAACACCATGCTCACACACAGTTTAGAAGTCGTTCTGATAAAGATTTTGGAATGAATACGTGTGATAGTTGTAAATATAGGGGGATTATCCATATGGATACATTTAATTGGGGATAAGCTCTTAAATGATATAATTCTTATGACTAGTTGAGGTCTTGAAAGCGCAGTTTTTAATTTGATTATTTCTCTTTAGCTCAATATGAAATTTCAAATCAGTAGATATCTTCCGCATCTGTTGGGCTCACTTTACAAACTTTTAACGAAAAATTACCCATTTTGAACAAATAAAGTAATCAGTGTATTAAATAGCCTTCAATACATTATTAAATTTAGTTTTCACATGTCATTTGACTTTGTATTTTCCGAATCGAAGCACATTTCCCATGTAAGTGTGGATGCACATCCGTACACCAGGTGTTTTTGCTCAGCCGCACTTACTACACTAATTGTAAGGGCACGGTGACGAGGCAGCGTACTTTCGATTGGGCTTGTTGATGCTTCAGCCTGCGTGGCTAGCGTAGTAATGAGTTTGACATGTTAAATGAACCATTCCAGTTGTGTTGGTGGGGGATCATCTTCTATGCCGATCACTCGTGATATGGGTTGTGGTGCTGCTGGCACACCTGTGATATGCACCAGCTACAATATTGACGTGCATGTGATATAGCAGGGTGAGACTATACTACAAGTTAACAACTTCTACCATTACGATCGGGGATAAGGGCATTTCGTATGTAATAATATTTGTAGAGATTTTGAGTTTGGTGTTCTCGTGGTTTCCAACAACATGGAAAGTTGAGGAAGGTTCATACATGATGATGGTGGCCACATGCACTTATATTCATGGTGAAGTATAGTGTACGCACAGGTTAATGCAGTGAGCTTTACTTTTCCACCTCGGGTCCCTCAGCTATGCCCATTTGGTGCTGACGAGTACAGATGCATCAGGAGTCCATGAGACGACAAAGATGGTCAAGAATGAGATGAGCTACTTAGGTGCACTGCATTGCAGTTGTGTAGAGAGAATGTGGCGGTGATCATAGACGATGTTAGAACGATAGAGCTCAACACTCATCACCTTTATCATTCTTCAAAAGTGGTGACCCAAGATAAAAACCCTGCTAAAACGGGGTTTGAAGTTCACTAAATGTACGTCAGTTTACAGTCGCACTCAGCCCCTTAACGGTCCAGAACCTTATTCCGATCAGCTCAAAGCCCGGCTGCTCTGATGACATCGCTTCATACAAACAGAGTTTCTCTCGCGTAGCAGAGAACCTATTCACTAGAGGTGACATGCCTAGAACTCAGGGCCAAGTGCAGTGAGCTTTAGTATCATCAGGCAGGTATCTGTTGGATCCGGTGGCTGTGCGAAGGGTAATTATAGCACGCTCGTGGTGATCTTGTGAGGAAGACTAAAGCTTGATTGGATGAGATACCCGGATGATGGATGCAAAATGCCAAAGAACATCTCTTATCGGGTGGCTCACACAGAACAGACCTGGTGGCCTACTGGGATGGCCCCCTTTCCAATGTGCATGCGTGGTGTTGGGCTTTGTCTCGACTCTCTCTCTGCATGGGACAGCTGCGCGGTCTGCTGCACCTGTGTAGTGGATCAATTTCAAATGACCCCAGAGAAATTTCATCAGAATGATAGGGGAGACTAAAGAGGCATGCATTCTGAATCGAGAGGACTCTTGTAGACTGTGTGAATGCCAAGTCAATTTTGAAGCAGTGGGGGAAATGCTGTGATCGGGGCTCGGGGAAAACAGTTGATGATTCTACATCGATCCCGATTAACTCTCAACTGGATCCATCTCAGGGATATCAGCTGCCTGTGTCCTGCGTGCACGGGCTGAACTGGGCTACAGGACACGTGCAGACTTGGGAGATGGTTACAAGCGAGCGAAGTGAGCCCTGGTTGTGGACAGGTTGTGCCAATGGAGAAAGATCTGCCCTAGACACCAATTGCTTTTAGGGCCCAGATCTTGGACCGAAAGAGGATAACTTGAGGAGACACACGCATAAGCTACAGGTTACAGCCATCTCCATATTCGGTTAAAGAGGTAAGGTGTCAGAAGTTGGAAGTTGGAAGTTGTAACAAAGAACTGTATGGCTGAAGAACAAAGGACTGTACGTCTGTAAACTTTGCAGCCGAGGCTCAGGATGCATCCGGTCCCAGTAACTGACGTTCTCACCACTTTAAAAACGCAGCTCAGAATGCACAGATGACACAGATTGTTTCATAGGAACAAAGAGGCTGGAGACCCATTTCGTAATTTGTTGTGATTATGCGGTAGAAGATAACAGAGTGGTGATCTTTAAAGAAATACTTCGGCGATAAGTTAAACGAAAGGTTTCTCGCGACAATACCTGAACATATAGACTCGTCTGACAAATTTCAATTGGAACAGCTTTTGACATTTAACAACGATACAGTTGGCACCATATCACGCAATTTGGGGTTGGATGTTGTGTAGACATATGCTTGAAAGATGTCTCCCCAACATCTTTTCTATTCTATGGATTGTGTGCTGGATGGAGTCACAGAGAGTGAGTAACTCGTGACCAAAAGGAAGAGGACCACATCTCAATCATCCAGACAGAGTTGCATGGAGTACAATATTACATCGGTCATACGTTGAAGTTGCGAGATGTCCCACCTAAGTAACTTCGTAGTAGATTAGGTCCCCCAGGTCCCAACCTCCCCCCACAGGCGAGATTCGAGGAATTCTGATCGCCGCCTTGAGTACAAATCACAATCCTCCTACAGCCATGGCCGAAAGATAGAGGCGGGCAGTGGCTGTGGTAAGAAACACAGAAAAAGTAACGTGACTGCCAGCACGATGAGATGTTGATGTAATTTTATGATGACGATAACAGCATTAGCTTGATGCACTAACTGATATGACACATGCTGGTGATGACAAGTCAAACAGTGAAACTGAGGGGGGAATTCTGGACAGGGTGTCTTGTGTCATTTGTCCCACAGGTAAATGTTGTCCCGGTCATGTGCTGTGCAATTGCACGCGCAAAAAAGAAACTTCGAAAAAGAAGGGGCCCTTTGTGGGCCCCGCCAATCTTGCAGTAGAGTGCAGGGCCACGTCCTCGTCCCAGGAAGTTGTGCTGCATGGGCAACGACGTTTGGGCGAAGGGGGTGTGTGGACGGTGTAGAGAACATGGGAGCGCGGGACAGACGCATCGCGGCAGGCAGACACACAGACGGGGAATTTGTTTTATTGCTCGCGCTGAAGGTTATCGAGGTTTTGACAAATTTGAAGCTTTAATTTTATGATAATTGCAATGAGAGTCTTTGCTAAATAATACACATTGTATTGAAACTGAGTATTGCTGGTGGCTGTGGTTGCTGTCTTCAGGTCCCCTAATAGGGCTTGCTCTTGCTCCAAACTCCTCGCAGTTTCGATGCGCATGAAGCAGCATGAATGCACCAGGATCTACGCACAGGCTCTGCATTGTACTGTCAGCTGTGCGATTGTCAATTTCCACTTGCGCTTGCCGGTCAGGACTTTTTGTCTGAGGCACACTTTGCATCATCGCGATCTGGATAATAGCGCCTATGGACATTCCGCGCCGCCCCCGGTTGGTATTTATACCTAGAGATCCCCAGCAGCCTCACTATTACACGCAACACCGCGTACCGGTTGGAACTCATAACCATCCTAACCGATTCTTCATCTGTGGCTTCCAAATCGGCTAAGTGTTTGCCGTTAGCATCTTTGACGTCCCGTTTTTCCCCAAAGAACATCTTCCCACTTTTTTTCTCCCCTAGACACTGCGTCGTACCCGTCCTGGCATCCCGCCTTGGCCCCCTCTCTATCAGCACACAGGTTCAACCAAGTTCATACCCAATTGAAGTATGTTTCAAGTCCAGCAACCAGTTATGCACGAAAATAAACATACCCTTCCGCCGCTATCTCACATCATCACTGCCGCTGCTTTACCCTTTGGTCAGTCAAGTCACTCTTCAACACAACAGCAGGCCCCAACGCCTCCAGCACCATTGCAAACAACACAGCTGCATCATCAGCGTCAACATCCCCATCCTCAGATGTCTATTTCAAGTGCCAGTGAGCCTAGGGACATGCACCATCAGCGACAGTTGATTACACCACCATCCTCCACTAGCTCACCTGTGGATAAGAAGGATCCCCCATCTCCAAAATATTCATCTAAGCAACCAACTGATCGTTGTACCTGCAAACACGATGGTAACCACATCCCAAGACCAAGAAACGCTTTCATCTTATTCCGTCAACAACATCATCAGTCCGTTCTCGATGAGGGCAATGTGATCAAGACAAACCCAGATGTGTCGAGAGAGCTCGGCAAGAGATGGAGAGATTTGTCAGCTCAAGAGAAGGATTATTGGAACAAGTTGGCTGAAGAGGAGAAGAAGAGACATGCTGAAAAGTACCCTGGTTACAGATACATTCCAAGAAGATTTGGTAATAAGAAGGGAAGTTGTCCATATTGCAGAGCTAAGGCTTCAATTAAGGCTCAAACACAGGCTTTACAACAGCAAAAATCACTCTTGTATCCAGATGATGCTGATAATGGTCAAGTTCGTACTTTTTCCCCTTCAATGACCGAGGAACATGCCATTGCTCAAAGTTTCCTATCTTTGAGAAATCAACCTCAGTTTATTAGTCCTTACCACCAGCAACAACCACAGCCACAACCACAACCACAACAGACAATCTACTATCAACAATATCCAGCCTATCCACCACCACAGGGAGTGATGCCACCACACCAGGCACCATCAGCTACCTCACACATGCAACAGTTGCCTGCTACGTACATGCAACATCAAGGTCCTCCACCACCACAACACCCTCACACACACATTCAACAGCAACAGCCACCACCACCACCACCACCACCACAGGCATTCCAGCCAAATGTTGGATATGTTACAACTGCGGATCCAACACCAAAGAGTAGTGTCCCTAAGTTGGAAGTTTCAACAAGTAAATCATCTGTTGGGTCTACGAATGGTAATGGTGCATCTATATTATCACCTACGGACTCCGTATCAAGTGTTGATAAGAAGGTTGGTTCGATTGCTTCATTGATGAACTGAAATGTTGATTTATTGATTAGGGTTGTTGTTTTCGTTCTGGGTAACGTTTTGGATAAGGTATACTTGGGTGGTCTTCATGATGATTTTGCATAACTTTTTTTTCTTGGTCCTACTTCTATCTCCTCTTTTCCATTAGTTGAGTTCAATTCTATTAAAAGAGACAACCATGTTTCCTTTTTCAAGAGTAATGATGATTATGATATCTTTTTTTCTCTCTCTCTTTATACACCGCATTGTTTATTAGTTTCTCCACCTCTCTACTTCTACTGTTGTTAACTTTATTTGTGTTATATCACGTTGGATTTCCATGCATTTAATATACTGAGTGAATGTAGTTTATAGACACTACTCAAAATCCCAACGGAATTTAGTAAAATACTGCCGATGAACCTGTGGATATTGATGTTATGATAGTGTAATTGATGTTGAGGGTCGGTTGTTGGGCCGGCTTTTGCCGGCGGTAATTTATGTGGGTATAAGCTATTGTTCGGCGAACGTAAGTGGAGTAGTATACTTAGACATGGTCAACGTACGACGCAGAAATTGGGTTATGGTGGAGAAGGAGCTGCTTTTACTAAGCCGCTGGATGATTAAAATTAATGAAGTGTCCGTTCTCATTTAAACCCGCCTAGAGACACGGCTGAAAGGGGGAAAAAAGAGATGTGTTTATTGTCTAGGTTTTGTTTGCGATGGGCACTCATACTTGTTTATTGTTTCTATTATGTGTCTGGACCCCGGTCTTTTACAGTGACCAGAGCTGTTCACAAGATACGGGGAGACCGGGAATGTGAGGAAGCAACGGTTCTCTCTCTCCATCAGGGACGGATCCTTGGCATTTCAACCTTAGGTAATAGACAAGAGTGCAATATTGCCGGTGCCGGGATTCGTCTCTTTCGCGTGCAGCCGTTACGGAGAGCACTGCGGGGGAGTAATACAATACAATAGGCCTCCGAACGCGTAAGGAACGCGGAGGACGAGAGAGGAGAGGGGGAGAAAACTGCCAAGTTATTAGTAATAGTGATACGGGTTTGTTTGTCCTGAAGGGATTTTGGCCACATGGAGAGACGGCCTGTTGAGATTGCTTGCGGGTTGGCTGTAGTGGGTTTTTTGTTCTTTTGTTGTTGCTTGCTCTCTCACTGGTGCATCCCCCCACCCCCACACACAGGACCGCCTGCTGCTTATCCAACAATAGAATGAGATCGCGGGAGATTTAAAGAGAGACATGAAAAAAAGCTTGTAATGTGCAGTTCTGTAGTGTGATGTGTTGCGTGATGTGTGTTCTGTACACTGTGTCTGATGGGGGCTTATTGTGGCCCCAGACAAGAGGGGCCCTGGGGCCAGGGTTTTCTGCAGTTTCAGCTCAGATCAGAGAGAGAGAAAGGGAGGAAGCAGCACAGTAAGCAGCACAATGAGCAGCACACCAGTAGGAAAAAAAAATAGTCTGTGCTCAACTAGCAACAAAGATATGGATGGTCACTTGAGGGGAGAGCGCGTGATCAAGGAGTTTGGTGTGGTATAAAGCTATAGGACAATTGAGTCAAAGAGGAGGCTGTGCTTGAGATTACGGACAGGCCATGGGCCGAAAGAGATCTCTGGCATCATGATCCACGACAATAGGACGAAGTGGACACTGGTGGACAGGGGACCCGGGGAGGACGGAATAACGGGGTAGGACAAAGCCCCACAAGAAAGTTATTAAAGGGGAGACAGCCAGACAACGAGACAATAAGACAACAAGACAACAAGACAATAAAGACAAAGCACTCAAAACGGAGGCAAGTGAATAAATTATAGGAGATTTGAGTTGCAAAAAGTTGCAGAAATTTGCCTAAAAAGTTGATCCTTTTCCTTTCCCAACTTCCGCCTCGGTGCGGCTGTCCCCTGGAAGTTACGCACGCGCACTGCACGGGTGCATGAATCCTCTATCACGAGCTCACAAACGACCAAGGCAAAGGCCCGCAGGCTCGGGCGACATCACCGGTGGAGTAGAACAGGGTAGGAAGAGGATTCTCTTCTTTGCTAGCTTTAGGAAGCAATGGTGGTTGCAACGGGACACTCTGAGGGCTTCAGATTATCATTGAGCTGTAACTTCCAATGATCAAACTCCCAGGGTAATTGGGCTGCAAGTGAGCGTGTGACAAATCTGATCGAGATCCATATTTGCTTGCGGAGGACGCTTGTGGATGCACTGATGTTTTGTTGTTGCTGAGGCAAGAGTCTAGACAATCAATCCATACTTTGTAAAACGGGACACATCAGCACTTTATCGAACAGCTGGCAGAAATGCCTGTTAAGGCCATCACACTGCAGCCATTTACAATATCAGCCTGTTCAATGACGCACCGTTCCACATGCATGAAAGCAATAACATTGAGGCACAAAGACACAGACAAGGATCAACAATACATGAAATCAATACACAACAAACTCAAGCAGACATGTCCCCCTTAGTACGATGCATGTGTCAAACAAACTCCGTTGAGAAGGAAGAAAAAAATATTTCATGCATTGCATTTCATGCTGTTGGGGATACCAGGGATCAGCTACACCTCTAGCCAGTTGTCTACAAAGACTCAATATTAGTACAATGTTCCTAAATTTCATAAACCCTCTCTCATCAGTAGTATTCCAGCTCTTTCTCAGTCATCTCATATTTTGCCCAAGTAGCCTGACAATTCTGATCATCTAAACTGGTCCACTGTGAAAACTTTCCAGCTTTACATCTGCCATGACATTTTGAACTGACTGGACAATTATAATATGGGAAATGTTCATACCCAATATCCCTAAACCAATGTATTTGACTCTTATCAGCAAACAACCCTAATCCAATAGAATGCACAGGTGCATCACCCCATCTCTCATAATAAAATCCACCAGCTTCATTAAGGAAATCCATCCATGTAGAATATGCTTCACCTCTAAAGAAATCCATATCACCAATTTCAAAATTTGACCAAAAATGACATGTTGAATAACCATGAGCACCTTTAAAATTGTCTGGATTTTGTAAATTCTCCCTTAGCCAAGTAGTTGCGGCATTCTTATGCAAATATTGTGGATTCTTTGACAAGAACTCCATTGTCACTGGCCAAAGTGATTGAACAGAATCAGGAGAATCATAAAGATTCAAGACAAATCCATAAATCTTGTTGTTATCATTCATGAATTTGAAAACGTCATAATCAATATCACAAAAATAATTTGTCTTTGGCTCAACTCGCCAATAGTATCGATATTGTTGCAATCTTGGATGATTGTAAAACTTACCAGAGTAATATCGACACATATTATGATAAGATAACTTCCTTGCGTATCCAACACCTTTCTCTTCAAGATATTTCACTCCTTCCTCCTCACGTTTGGGATCAATGTTTGAAGGACGATCCCAATCCTCTGCGGGTACTTGTTCGAAGAAGCACTTTGATTCTGTAGCTTCCTGAATCGCCTGTTTAAACTTTTTCGTGAAAGGTTGATCATTGAGAAAGACATATGGATAGTGATACTTACTGTTGAAAGTGTCTTCAATCTGCTTAATGGTCCCCACAATGCCCTTAAGTTCAGAATTACGAACCAATGAGACAAAAGTGGCATTCTCACGAACATACCCTTCAGTTGATTCAAGTTCACCAATCTTTACCAATTTCAAATTCTTGGGTTCATCAATCTTCTTCTTCACAATACTACTAAAGAATCCAACATTTTCTCTCAATGCATCCTTTGGCTTTATCGAACCTTCTTCAAAAGCTGGACTCAGTAATGCACGCATATCACTTGGATTCTGTAATATTCCATCAGTGTTCTTCAAAGCATCAATGTTTCGTGTTAAATCTTCATAGAAGGAAGACGTGTAGTTTGCCATCAAATTCTGATAATACTCAAAGTTGTCTCGAAGATCACCAAGTCCCATCTCTTGTGATTTGATCTTGTCATGAACGTTCTGAACATACTCCGGATTCGTATGAAACAACAGAACAAACGTAGTGATGGTACCCACTGCTGTGGCAATGATAACTGCCTTCCTAAGCCGTTTCGTCAGCATTGTGTATATATATATGTGTGTGTTTCTGTGAGTATATTGGTATAATGAGACTATTGACTACTCCGCCATGTCTTCTTGACGTGGTGTTTGACAACTGTACGATTTCTGGACGAAGCCTTCTTGAGAAGGTTGCGCGATGACGACTTGGCCATGCACACAGCTAGTCATCAGTTCGATTCTTACTAAACTACAAAATATTGAAATAATTTGTTTATGAAAGCATTCTTTTTATATTCTTGATATTGTAAAAAGCTCTATTGTATGATAACAGAAGTCTTGTATCAAACAAATGTAGATGCTAGTTCCAAATCATCAGCGTTCAAAAAGTCAGAACCAGAGGCAATGATCTGTCTCCAAAGGGCATCTCTTCTAGCAACTGGCCACCAATCCACATCCCAAATACGAGTCAAACAACCTTGAGAATGAGCAGTCTGTATCGTTGAGTTCAACTTGACATACTGTTCCTCGTTCAAACCATCAATGCCAATTTCGTTCTTGTCCTTGATACCAACAACATTAGACAAAGAAGCAGATGCAATTGGATTCAACGTAGCTGGATAAGAGTCATTCAAAGTTGCTAATGGACCATCATAGAAGTAATCACGAGTAGTTTGGGAGGAAACGTACTCGTATGGTGTGTTACCAGTACCAATAACTGTGACTGGACCTGTGACGATATCTGTACCGTTAAACTCAGTTAACCAACCTTTTTCTCTCAATGGTTCCAATGCCTTCTCAACAATTGGCCATGTGGTGTTACCATCGGTCTTCAAGTCAACGAAAAGGTATAGTGTGTCACTCGATGAAGTATCAAAGACACCATATGGAGATTTCTGACCCGAGGTGAATTCATTCACAGGGTTTGCCTGTGTGAGAATCTCCACTAATGGATTGATGTAAAGTGAGGCAAACGTTCTGGCTGGTCCCAATGCAGCATCGTGATGACCAACATACAAAGTTTCATCACCATTACCAAAGTACCATACATCGGCTTCAACAGACTGAACACCATAAGATAGGGCATCGTAAAGTGGAACATCTCTCCAGTAGTCGTTATGCGAATGGATCTTCTTTACAAAGATATCCCTAGTAAAATCAGAGGAGTAGCGGGTTGCAGGTGTATCCTTCAAACTCTGGATTGTCTGTTGTATTGGTGCACATGTTGCAAGGGCAACAAGAGCAGAGAGTGAGATGATGAAGTGCATGGCTGTGTGGAGTAGTCCAATACACTGCAGGTCAAGATTGAGGGGCCAACGGAATGTGACGGAGTGTAGACAATGTGGGTGATTGTGGGTTTATATATGTCCACAGAGGTGAAAGAGGGAAAAGGAAATTATCCGTGCACACCGAGGTGTACCGAGCACATGTTCTCGAGAAGATCGGCAATCTATCGGGAAAGTGTCTTCTCGGCCCACGTTGTGGGGGAACCCTTTGTGTCATTGCTCGCGAAGGTTGCGAGGACGGCTCAGGGGTACCCTTATTACCCCTAGACTATCTTTCCATCAGATCTTATGCTTTTGCTTCTATACTCTGAACTCTAGATCTGAAATGTTGGCTCCTAGGGATATATGATATACAGAGAACGTGTGTTCTGCTTTAAGAGATTGTGACTGGTCCTGCAGATGGCGCAACGCTCTACACCAGCTCAGGCGCAAATTAGGAGAAGTAAGCTGTAGCCAGTATATGCGACATATCCAATTTAGCTAAATTAGACACATGGTTATAAATCCAATCTAGGAAAATCTGTGCTACAGAAGACTCTGCTATAGTGCTTGGGCTGATCCGCCGATCCACGTCCACGCAGAGCTATGCATCAATGTATGATAAGAAGTAATCGTTTAATGCAAGTCCCTATAACAAAAAAAAGTCATAAAGTTGTAGCTCAAGTCCCTTTCCAATATAATCCCATGGGTATTCCTAGCTCTCATGTGATGCTCAAAGATTTAAATAAAGTATTGATCCGCCCATCTCTTCAACAACAGCTTCTCACTCTCGGCTTTTCTAGGACCGTGTACCTGCTTATCGTCCACGTTTCCCTTCTTCACTATTGCAGTACTGGAGTACACCTTCTGTTGTTGTTTCAGCTCCTTCCCTTCTTTCTCAGACTTTGATTCTGGTGGTGATGCTGGTGTGGTGGTTGTGTGCTTCTCTAGGAGGGTTGTGAACTTGTGATGGACAGAAGTAATGGTGGATTCGTCAAGTTCTTGTAGGAGAAGGTTGATATGTTCAAGCTTAACCATCTGAACATCATCGTTGCATGGAATAGATCTGATTGTGTCTTGGAAGGCGGAGGTGATGGCTTCCTTGGTTATGTTTGGCTTCACTGAGACCCTGCGCTTGGAAACTGGAAGTCGTGTTGGTGAGGATGATGAAGAAGATGATGATGATACTCGATGTTTGAATGAGTTTGAGGGTGGTGAAGCCATGTTAAGAATTGAATTGTTCTGAGACAAGACAGACGTATCACGGCCACTATACTTCAGTGGAGACTTCTTAGTAATGATAACCTCTGAAGCATTGCCAATCTTGTCTGAACTGTCGTCAAAGTCAAAAGTAATACTACTATCTTCATGTTGACCACGGTCTTCCATAACGGTGGGAACATAAAGGCGTTGGTGTTTCTTGATATCATCGGCATGATTAAGCTCCCACTTCTCTCTTCTCTGTATCAATTCAATGAGAGATGACTTCCTTCCAGCCCATGTAATGAAGCGATGTTTGAGTAAACGTTTGGCACTTGGACGACTATTTGGATTCATTTGAAGACAATGTGCAACAAAATCTTTGAACTCTTCTGAGAATTTCTCACCTTCAAGTCGTGGTGGGCTGTTCTCTGGGATCTTGAATAGAACTTTCATTGGTGGAATGTGTGATAATGGTGGTTTACCCGTAGCAAGTTCAATGGCAGTAATACCAAGAGACCATATGTCTGCCTTAAAATTATACTCTTCCTCCATTATTACTTCTGGTGACATCCAGTAAGGTGAACCGACAAATGTGTTTCTTCTTGACAAGTTATTAGAGAGCTGTGTAGAGACACCGAAGTCTGCAATCTTGACATCACCATTCTTGTTCAACAAGATGTTGGCGGCCTTGATATCTCTGTGGATGCGGCTATTCTCATGAAGATAGCATAAAGCGTGTAACAATTCTCTAAGCAATATGGCGATGTGTTTCTCCTTGATCGGACCTGGTGCAAGTAAGTCCATACAGGACCCGGCATCCAAATATTCCATGATGATCCATAGCTTATGACCTTTGAGGAAACACCCATGGTACCTTGTGATTTGATCGAGACGACATAGTGATAGTATCTTGATCTCTCGCTGGAGGTCTTCGATACTATCTGTCTTCTCAAGGTCAATCTGTTTGATGGCCACGGGCTGCTTGGTGACTTTGTCAATTCCTCTGTAGACGACTCCGAAACCACCTTTGCCAATTTGTTCAAAGACATCGAATTGGTTGGCACTAAGGTATCTCATTGTGTGATGTGTATAGGTGGATATATCTTGACTGAGTGAAGGGGGAATGAATGTGACGGAGTGAAACAAGAGGTGAGAGTTGTCGTGTTGTGATTTGAGGAGGTGGAAGGTTACGGTCGTGTGTATATATGTGTATGTGTGTGATGTCCAATGTGACAGACAAATGTGTGGTCCCTTACACGCTTAAGAGCTTTTCACCTGTTACTCTAATGGTGTCGTGTGGTAGGGTGATCAGCGAGAGAACCGGTGAGTATTTGTGCTTTGGCTCCAAGGAAATATGTGTTGTTTCGTGAACTGTTGATAAGGAGGATTGTGGATCCTTTTGAGTTCTGGACAAGGATTGGATTTACACGTACAATGTTTGCTAAATCCGGCACTAGATAGATGGAATACTGCGCCTGTGGCCTGTTCCATAGCCGTCAAATCCGTCGTGAACAAGACTTCCTATTTGGGAAGAAGGTAAACATAGTCATCGCGGGGAAGCTGCCCAAAACGTTCTCTAAAATGTGTCAGGGCTGCTTCGAACTGCACTTCGAGAAGACAGATGCGCTGATCTGACAGGCTAGAGTTGTACGTTTGTGCATCATCTTTCATTATCGCTGATGGAAACTGATCTCTTTTGGAGATGAGCTTCGGTGCATCGGAGCCACACGTTTTCAAGCAGCTACGCACTACAAATCGCGTAGGTGGTACACTTGCTCCTTCGTCTTCATCAAGTCGTTATACCGAGCCTGATCCTTGTTGCAAGGAGAAGCAGTCACTGGATCTGTTGTGTTTCTTTGTTTTGATTTGTCACATAGCAACCTTCATCCCTGTCAAGTACTCTGATAAGCTTGTGATCCATGCAGCTGCATCTGCCTTATCAAAACGCTCGTACCCCCTTCACACTCACTACACCTTGAGTGACGTCAACAGGTTTTGCTTGGTTATCACTTCTGTATCTAAGTAAGTGGTCTGATAACTCTTTGAGACCAAAATGATGATCAAAAACACAGATCGAAAAGAATTCAGATACAGTCCTCTGCTTTCCATCGCACTCCATCAACACACCCAGACACCACTACTGATTTCGCGGATTTTGATGGAGGAGTCGAGGTGATGTTCAACGTCGACCCATTAAAGACAATTAAATCTTGAGCGGTTCGTCCAAAGCAGGCTTGTTACACCCATAATTTACTAATAATGACTCTTCTGAGTAATACAGAGGTTTGTATTGCGAAACTCCCCCAAAATTTCACCAGATAAAGACCCCGGTTGACTAACATCTCGATAGTTCCTTCAGGCAGCTGCAGACCTCTTCAGCAAGTCACAGGAGACCAGATCTTCTGTTTACATCACTCAAAAACGCTACATTGAACACAATGAAGTTGAAGGTACTGATAAGACCGAACTCTCACAATTTTCTACAGATGAGCCTGTGCTAAAGAAATCCAAGCTCTCTAAATCCAACAAAACATACCCAATTCTTATAAGGCTCACAGATGGTAACAGCGATAAGTCAAAGAAGCAAAAGATCTCCACTGTTGTCCAACCCGATGCCTTGTCGAAATTCTGGAAGGAATACTCTTCTGTTATCAAATCAGGCGTTGTTGGTCTCAAGAAGACCAAGAAGTCTAAGAAGAAGAAAGCTGCCAAGTGAATGATCATGTCACATATTGAAAGTAAACGGTTAACGACTCTACACACATGTCCATATCATCGTAGCATACATGTCGAAGCATTAATCGTCATCTAAAACCTCCACGAACAAGTTTCCAGAAGGCCACACCACAGGCTCATCTTTGATCATGGTATCTGATGCTGGATCCAACTCAGCCCTTGGCATAGGTGACACCAATCTGAATCCAAACGGATATACAAAGTCTTCTGGGCCTTCAGCATCGCTAACATCTTTTCCTAGGAACCCCTTTTGATACAACTCCACAAATGCGTAAATCTCCTCAATACTAGCATCCTTGGCAAAGCGTCTCGATACCCTTTCACCATCTGTCATTCTAATAGCGACTCTTGCAAACTCTCCTTTATTTTCAGCAGGAACCTCATCCTTCAATGTGGTAGCTCTCCAGTTGAGCCACTGTTCTTTCTTTGCAACTAGTTCTCGTTCTAATCTTCTCTGCTCAGCGGCAGCACGGTCTCTTGCCAGTGATGTCTGATAAGCTTGATCCTGTTGTTCTCTGACGACTCTCGCTAGTGCTTGCTGTTGTCTCTCAGCCCTTAAGGTGACCAAGGTAGGTTCAAGCCTTTCAATTTGTGAGGAGAACTTATCAATCAACTTCTCTGGAGAGATCACACCTTGCACCCTAGAGACAACACTCATTGTTGGTGTTCCTTGAGTTGGACCATCTGGTGTCTCCTGAGTGTTCGACTTTAAGCAGAGCAGGGCTAAGAACGGATACTTTGTGCAAGAGAGCACATTGGATACCTGATATGCCTCCGAATCAATTACATTACCACCCCATACCAGGATATTGTGCTCTTGAAAGAACTTCACCACAGAGTCATCTAGTAACGTATCTCTCACAAACGAATCTGTATCATCATGATGATCACTGTGTAGATAAACAACCATGAATCTTGCATCCCTCTTACTCACAAATAAAGCAGACGTGTATCCACCTTCGTAAAAATCGATGCTGTTATCATTGCGATAGGTCATGTTGAATTCATTGATGAAGCTGCGAGCTATCTGTGCAGGATCAACAGCTTTTGGTTCGGAGCGTGCACTGTTTCTGTTTTGGAAGTATCGACCAGTAAGTCGTTTGACTATAGGGAAAAGCTTCACTAGCACCATAAATGCTACTAGAGTGATCTTGTGCATGATGTAAACGGGGATGTAGAGGAGCAGTTGAAGGACATAAACGAGTTTGTTCTTGGTACTTAATTCCATAAACGTTCGCGTCGAGGCAAAACTATCATTGCTGATAGGAACGTAGCCATCAGTAGAAGAACGACCTAGTTGAGAGATCTTAGCCTTGATAGACTCGAAGAATTCAGTGATGGCATTGCCACCCCGTCCTGCGGATGGTGGTCTTTGATTTTGTGGGATAACTTCGGACTCATCGCCTGGAAAGCCACCAGGAAAGCTGACACGTCTAGCACTTGAATTCAGCTGTTCGTTTGCTTCGGGAGAACTCTCGAAGTACATGATTATAGCACGCTCAAGGTTCCAATCACTAGCTTGCAGATATGGTATAGCAGTGTGTGGGGGTCCCGGGTAGTTTGTAATAGAAACAAACTCTGTTACCAGACCCTGTTCTGATGATGTCAGTGTGTCCATTGTTCAGGATCTTTTTGAGTGGGTATGTGGAAATGAGGATATCAATCACTTGTCACCTTTGTCCAAGTAAATGAGCTCCTTGTTCTACACCTTTCGTGTGTATTAAAATGGAGATCACCCAAGAAGTCGTGGCCGCAATCAAAATCCTCCGCGAAATAAATCTATATAGAGTCTGTTGCCATAGCAATCTCGGTTAGGAGGCATACACCTTTAATCTATGACTGTGAAACAATTACGATGAATTGTGGCTATGATAAAGCACAGGCCCTTGTTGGCAGTTGTCGGCCATGATAGTATACTCTGAATGGAATAGACTTCCAGAGAATTTTTCCGCTGAGCAATACACACTATGTTCCTATGATGTGCTGAGGTGTTGAAGCATGACATTTACTCATTAACTATCTTAATGGACATTTGGTGGTTAGATACTATGAGGGCAAACCACCCTGACAATTGTGATCTTAAATTACTCATTTCTGAGACATGAAAAAGAGTTTCATCTTCTCCGCAGCACCAGCAGGCAAGGCGAACACTGGGTCAAGAGGCACAAGTACATCTTCCTCACTGACGACAACCGATGTGATATTTGCAGGACGACTCTGGATAGAGTATGCTGCTATATCTGATTTATTAGCCAAGTTTTGGTTTTCCACCATTGTAAAGCGGTTCTGAGCCACGGACAGACCGAGCAAGACGTAGTTGGTGTGGTAGAAGTCAGCATTCATAGGTGGTTTGTCTCTGAGTCCTCCATACTGATCATTCTGACAGCATGTCAGGATGTAGTTCTGAAGAGAAGCACGAGACATTATTTCCGATCCAGTCAAAACCTCAAGGATAGGTACGGCTCCCCCGACCCAGTAACTATAACAGCCGTCCACAAGTTTGTTTGAGCGTCCAGAAAAGCCACCTTCAAGCTTCATCTGTCTCGCTGTAACCCATTCAATCAATGGTTCCAACTTGATTACACGGTGAAGAACATCTTTACCGAGAATCATTAGGGCTGCAGTACCACAGAATGTGTATCCTCCATGCGCCTCGTCATATGGCACTCCTCCAAAGCCACCTTCAAATGTCTGGCACCTGCCAAGCCATTCAGCGGTTCCTTCAACCAATTCCGGGGTTATGATATCAAGCAATGAGGCTATGACTAAAGCACAGTAAGCTGATCTTGTATCATGCTCTCCACCCAAGTGCATCACGAAGGCACCATCGCTTCTCTTCAAAGACATCAACCACTTGTACATCTTTGCTCTATCAATCTTTGCCCATGCTTCTTCGTCACCTAACAGTGCAAACGAAAGTACAGCAGCATAGCTTGGGGCTAAGTGAGCTAGCTGTCCCATTCCACCGCAAAATCCACCATCTTCATGTTGCATACTCAATAATCGCTTAATAATCAACTCTCTCTTCTCAGATTCAACATTCTCTCCTAAGATCGCCAATGCATTACACACCCAGTAAACCAACCATGGTTGCGATGCATCCAGCGACTTGAACATGTGTGGGAGTGGTCCGAGTGCCATGTTGAGATACTTGGTGTGCTTCTTCTTGTACAGATGTGGTGTCTCTCCAGATTCGAGGTACTGGTCGAAAATCTGTTTCACAACTTCCTCTGTCTCTCTCTGGGATTCAATTGTCTCGGTGAATAATTCATCTTCAACATTGGTCATCTGTGTGGTCTGTGTCGCCATTGTGTCAAATTGTAAGAATGTGGGGTCCTCGATGTCCTCGTCAGTTGTGCAATCTCGTACTGTCGTTGGTCGTTGACGTCCAAGTAGGCCCAATACGTAGTTTACTGTGTCTTTGGTGGGTTTCTGTGGTATCGGGCTAGGAGTATCTGGCATGCTGAGGGGTTTTATACTCAAAGAAACACACAACTAACTGATTTTGAGGCACTCCGCAAAATGTCAGGGTTTGGGAAGCCATTGTTGGCGAGCGATTAGGAAATTGCGATGAGTATGCGACTGGGTGTCCGGGTGTCTTAGAGCTTGATCTTTTGCGTACTTCTCATTTAGCTTTTCAGTTTTATCTGACTTCTTTCTACGGAGTATTGACTTAGGAGAAATTAGTTTATGAATTAGTTATGTTCAAAGACACATTCGACAGCGGCTCCACCAAAGTCCGCTGCATGCACATGAAGAAGAAAAGTTTGTATGCATTACCAGGCTCTCCGACAATCATCACTTATCACAAGTCCACTCAGCAAAGACACAAAGACTTGTTCCATTATCAATCGACACCAGGCCCCTCCAGACACCAACCTCATGACACTTGATAGGGAGTTCCCAGGCACCAAAAGGTGTACTCTGATCCTTTTTGACGAACTTGATGATCTTACCTGATGGGCTCTGTAATGCGATCTTGGATCTGGAACCGGATATGTTATTCAGACCATTCGATGGGTGTTGAGAGACCATGAAAACATATTCAGCATTGTAGGCCAGATTTCTGTTTTGTGGTTGCTTGATGTAAAGATCGTTTGCCTGTGCTGGGACGGTAGGATACCTGATGACAAAATCGAGTGGTCTAAAGTCACCTTCATGCGTGATTGGAATCACCATGGAGAGTGGATGAATGTTTTGAAGGGACTTCTGGGACCCCTTCATACCTGAATAGATCTTAACAAACCCTGTAGACTGATTGTCGGGGAGATGACCTTTGATCTTATAGAACCTCTCATTGTGTTTCCAGTACACCTGAGCTAGAGTATTGGAGACAGATGTCTTACACATCACTACAGCATTGATCTCAATATCCTTAGGCACCTTCAAGTCAATCTCAAATATCTCATAGTCCTTGAGCTTGGTGAGAGCATTGCTGAACTTGTGGATCTTGATACCGTTCTTGAAGAAAGATGGGAAGCATGGTGGGATGGCAAGGGCAACCATTGGATCAATTGGTGGTACAATATGCTGGTGCTCGAACTTATCAGGAATGTGTGTGTAAATGAGCTCAAGAGGCTCGGCCAAGAAGTAGAACGATTCGCTTGCTCCATCTGGTTTGTTCGCTAAGATTTCGTAAAGTGGATTGGACAGATTACCCATTGAGACATCAATAAGTCTCCATTCACCGTTGATAAGAACCGCATTCCAAAAGTGTCTGACGATAGATTGTGGTGTCTTAAGAGATCCATGGATGAGTTCCGACTTCAATCCCATGAGATCGGAGAGGTACTTGAACAAGTAAGCCATGTCATAAGGCTTACCTCTCTTAGATTGGAATAATTCTTCAACGTTTGGCTTTGTCACAGGTTCACTGCTGCGAGATTCAACAATGGTGAAATGTTCTGCACACAGGATGAATAGAGCCCTAAGATACTCCAGTTTACTGGAATACTTCATACCAAGTTCATTTGTGATGAATGCTTCCGGGGACATGACAGAAGCCTGTGGTGTGAGTCTTCTGACAAAGTTATCAACATGCTTCAATGAAATTCCGTTTAAGTCCATCTTATGCTCTGTTTGGTAAGCCTCGTTACTGTTGACTGTAGATAGTTGCTTATGTGGCTCCAAGATGACATAACCCTCGGTTTCTCTGATTCTTTTCTCTCTAAGCTGACGCTCCTTCGAGCTCAATGAGTTGGCTCTGTTTAAGTCAATCTTAAACTCAATCCAAGAGTTCATTTGCTTATCCTCGACAGCAAGCTGATCCATGTTCTTGGCCAATGCGCCGACAGGTGGTAAAGGTGGAGCATCCTTTGCGGAGAAAATCTTTCTGAAGATGCCTGTTGGATTCTTGACTCTCTTCTCCTCGACCAAGAGGTTGTTACCAGAGGCACTTGACTTCAAGTTGCTCATCGAAGATCTTTGTTGCTCATCATATTTGTGTCTAGCATAAGATCCTGCACTAGTGGCGCTGAAGTCACTCATAGCAAAAGCACTCTCGTTTGAACTTTGGGAGCTGGTGAAGTATGACCCATTAGAATAACTGAACACGTTGGACGATTGTGAAGCGGACGATTTTGACTGATTCAACGTCTCTGGGTCATATGGAAGAACAAAGTCACTCTGATATGAGTCCCGCAAGTTATTTTGACGAGCTTGTTTGAGCAGGGCGGATTGGCCACTAGATCTGCCAACTTGGTCTCTTGAGTATGGTGACTCTGGCGCATACATGTTGTTGTCATGTGATCTGAGATTATAAGATGATTGAGACTTAACTGGCATGACTGAGTGGGATGGTGGTGGAGGGGCATTGTAGGTGGCCCTTGATTGCTGCATGTGTCTTTGGTAGTCATCAGAAGGGGTAGACTCTCTAGTGCGGAGTGGACTGCCCTGGTAGCAGTGTTGTTGTTGTTCAAGTCTTACAGGGACCGATCGAGAATGAGGCAGATGCATATGTTGAGCTTCTTCCTGTGGAATCGGAGGGAGTACATCCTTAGGATATGGCGACTGTGGTGAGGATTCCCTGTATGACTGAAGAGGTTCACGGTAGTGGTTTTTAGAAGACTGGAAACTGAATTGCATGTCATCAGAACCTATGTAGTCTTGAGGCTGATGTCTATGCTGTGGTGACTGAGTTCTAGAATAAGGCGACTGTGGAGCGGTGTTGATGGAGGATCTTAGTTGGACAGATTTGTCTGCTCGATATTCTGGAGTGTTGCTTCCAGAGGATGCCAGCAGATCTGAAGATGAACTCTGTTGGAGACTCTTCCTAAAATCGGACATGATCAATTCGACGTAATTGGATGGGAAATTACCGGTCATCTTGTTTCTCTTGAGACGACCGTGCCACCAATTGCCGTCACCAAGGTCATCGACTTCGATGATGTCTCCCTCGATGAAGCCTAGATCGTCTTCCTCAGCACCACTCCAGGAGTAGATCGTTCTGACCCTGAATGGAGGCTGGGGCACTGTCATGGATGAAGAGAAGCCAGTGGTTGGGGAAAGAGGTATGATGGTGGATGGATGAGTTATGGGAAAGATAACTGGCAGCCCGTGTGTTGTGGGGATGAGATCGTCTTTGAAGGTGGGCCTAGGAGGTAGAGAGCTTTGTAGAGACAAGAAGTGTTGTTCCTGGTTGATGATCTGTCTGCAATCTCATCTCGCGCTCTTTGATCCGCTTTGGGAAATTTGTAAACAAGACAGCGATAACTAAGACAACGTCAAATTAACACCAGATAAAGTCACCTACGATATCTGTTAATAAAGAGAGCTATGTATATATGACACTTGTCAGCAACTCTTTTGCTTAGAAAGATTTAGAATTACCTTTTGAGCTTCGTTATTTGCTAAAAGAGGACCCTGACAACAGTGGGTCAATCGTTGAACGCGTTTCAGCTCAGTATACGCGCAAGCGCCTTTTTACCATCAGAAAGAATCACAGGTTCGATTCTCGCATGTCGCTTAATTAATCAAGGTATCAGCTGATAGTATAAGACACGACAGTCACAGTCCCCCATTGATAGACTTGTCTGGGTCATTACGAGAGACACGATCAAAAAATGGTAAAAGAATATCATAACATTGAAAACATATTAATCATCCTGAGGGAATTGGGCCTTAGCCTCTTCCCACAACTCCAAATTATGCCGAGCCCAATCCACAATCGTAGTCGCATAAGCTGCAAGCATCTTCTTCAACTCTTCGTCCTTAGATTCTTGGAATCTTTGTAATTCACCGCTGACAGATTGTGTGACACGCTTGAGATCACGTTCCGCAGCGATATATGTGTGTTTCAGTTGATTAATCTCTTCTTTCACTTTCTGCTTGCTACCATCTCGGAGGGTATCCGGGTCCTTTTCACCAGTGATCATGGTACTGATCTTCGACATACCTGGGATCTTGAACATACTCGTCTTCTTGGGTTGCAATGGAGCAAGTTGTTCAGAAGAGCTTGAGACTTCAGCTTGTACTCTAGCCTGTTCTTGTTCTTGTGCAACTTTTCTGTCAAAGTTAATTTGTCCTGTCTTAGCCTCTCCAGCTTCCAAAGCTTCCTGAATTCTCTTGGACTCTTGCTCAGCCTTCTCAATGAGCTTTAACTGATTCAATCTGTGTTTCAAAGATCGAGCCACGATATCCAATTGCATCGACTTCGTCTGTCTGAACTTGATCACTTCCTTCACAACGGAGGCAAATTGAACACTCTCACCTAATGGTTCTGTAAAATGAAAGTTCAAACTGTCAACTGCAGTCTCCGTTGAGAGATATGAATTATCATGGACTTGCCCAAACTTCTCCAGAGGGGCAGCCAAAACTGCTGTCTCCTGTAATGAAAACCCGTTAAAGACAGCACCAGCTCCTGAAAACTCAGTACCCAGTTCAGCAAAATGTCTCACTAGTCTCTTATTGGTCTTCTCAACGCCACCAGAAATCACACTTTCGTACTCACGGGCGTTACTGGCAACTGCATTAAATTTCTTGTCGTCCTCAGTCTCCTTAACATACATGTTGGAATTGGACGGAATTGGAAGATAAGAATGTGCTGGAAGTGAGTTTGATGGGTCAATTGGGTCGGCTTTGAGGATCTCCTTTGGGATATTCGAAAGTGGCGGTAAGGAAAGCACTTCGGACCAGTTTGAGTTTGGATCCAAAAAGTTTTGGAACACAGATGACTCACGGACGCTGTCAATGTCAACACATCTGTTAAGGAATACACTTAGCATTCTCCGTCTATGATCAATAATGGCTGTATCCTCCTTTGCTGTTGTTGGTGCTGATGCATACTTGGTGATCTTGTGCTTCTCTGGAATGGGAGGGATGATAAGCGTAGGGAAGAGTCTCTTGAGACCATTTCTCAACGTCTCAAATTCGCTGTAACGTCTTCTCACAATTTGATCGTTGCATTTGATTGTGTACACGATGTATCCTCTGGTGTTTCCTTCACGAGACTTGCCAGCATCGATTATTTCGATCGTCACTGCTGTCTTGTCCTTAAATAAGTGTTGCGAGGTGGATGTGTAAATTTCCGGGTTATAAGCCTGAGTTCCTGTGGCAATTCCAGTCGGTGATTCCTTCTGAGAATCTTCACTTGTTGTAGGGACAGCCTCTGGAGCAGTTTCGTTGGTTGTATCGTCGGTGTGATCACCCCATCCCGGTGAGGTGTCCTGCTGCTCTTGCTGCGTGTTGGCCTCCTCTTCCTCCTGAGAAAGCGGCAGGTCGGTGAACTCGTCTTCAGCAATAGGGGTGAATGGGTTGTTATCCTCGTCTTCAATCATTATATAGCACTTACAAGCTTCCAACTTGTGCTGGTGTGTGTGTAGAAACAGTCTCTCTTACACTGTCTTAAGGAGTTCGGGACACATTCATCTCCACGTCCAGCCTCCGGACTTCTCGCTCATTCGCCAAATCCGGAAAGGATATGTGCCCTGGCATTTGTCCCGGTCGCGACAAAAACTTTGGAGCTCATCGCATGAGTTAGCTACCATTGGTGAGCCTTTTGGGTCTAATTAGACACCGTTTATGCTAATCAGGATGTCTTCTTCTGGAAGCAGTCTCATTGTTGGATGCCTTAGTCATAGTCAGCAAAGAGAGCTTGCGGATTCTTTCTCTAAGGATCTCACAAATCCCGAGAATATTGGAGGACTCTCCAGTGTCCTCGACTCTCTATCAGACAATGATGAGGTTCTTGAAACAGTATCCAACAGACTCACGGACTCTTTCACATCTGCACTCACCACACAAACTGAGCTGTCATCTCTGGAGGATCGTATTAAACTTCTGATAAAGTTGCCCCGTGCGACCTCCCATACATTGGACTGGGTCTACAACACAATTGTGTCCGAGATCCATCTCAGAAAAGCACACATTCTTACTCCAACGGCCTCAACATTGTTCGATGAGACCTTCACAAGTTCGGAAAATCCTGGTTCCAACAGCGATATCTCTTTTCAGTACTTGCTTTCGTTCTTGGAGAAGTTATTCTCTTCTGAATCAATCATTGTTTCCGAGTCTCTCGATAAGTTGATCTTACTTCTTCTCTCATGTACTGATGATAAGATCATCAGCGCTGCAACCAAGGTCCTGCGATGGAGAGATGTGTCAGCCGAGGCTCTTCATGCTTTCACATGGAATATGATATTCCTTCTATCCAGATCAGAAGAAACTGCACATGTCACAGCTGGCTTCATCCTCTGGCTTCGTTTCCTCATCGGTACATCCAAAAAGAACATAACATGTAAAGAGTTCACATCAGCAGCTCAAGACGAAGAATACTGGACATTTATTCAGAACGGACTCACAAGCAGTACTCACGAACATCGCAAGTATTGTCTTTCCATTTTAAAGCTCACACTCCAGCAACTCACTGTTGACGTGGATAATTCTCTCATCACATTCACCCTGTCACAGAAGTCCACACAGATTGAAGAATGGAAGAGATTCGCCACACTTTACGAGATCATTGGCGTTGATACAGCTCTCAATCAGGCTATTGCGGCTCACAACGACCTTGTTCAGCTGTTATCACCAAGCTCCTTCATCAAGCCATCTTGGGGTATGGCTCTTCTTTGCACCGGTTTCAAGGGTAATATGGAGGCTGTTAGAAAATATTCTCTTGAACTTATGTTCTCTGTTCCAAAGGAAAATTTGTCGAACTTTGCCCATCCCTTCTTGACTGATATCTTCTTGAAATATGCTCTTGAAGGTTCCCATTTCCAAGTCAAGAAACAGGGCGATGATTACTCTTGTGTATATGGTGAAAGATTGGAGTTGTTTGTCTCAAGCTTGATCAAGTCCCTGGCTAAGAACGAGCCAAAGTTTGAATCTACAGTGACCAGTTTGATTGATCTCCTTGTTGAAATCACACCATGGTATGCTCCATCCAGAATCTACCTCACGTCTGGTCTCTTGAAAGGTCTGAAGGGTAAACAAATCCTCACCAAGAAGCATGTATTGCAGGTCTATAGATTATTCGAGTCCACCGCTGAGGATGATGTCTTTGCTATAACTCTTCAAACCTTACATATCAGACTATTGAGACACATCAAGCAAGACGTCCCACTACTCGTTGAAGCTTTGACAAGATTTGTCCAATTTAATGGATATGAGATCTTCCAGAACAATGTCGAGACCTTCTTGGATTATATCTCTGCATACCACGATGGATCTGAGATCTCGTATCAGGGAAGAGAACCAGAGTTCCAGGTTGTGTGCTATGCTCTCTTTGACAAGTATACCACATCAAATGAGTTCTTGACTGAACTGGCATTCAGTGGTCTGGATGTTGATGCAAAGATTTCTATGGATTACAGCTCTCTTCTTGCCATCCTATTGAAAGGAGAGTACGAATCATATGAGAAGTGCAAGTATTTGACTGAACTTAGTGTCTTCAAAAACAGCTGGAGAGCTGTCAACTTGCAAACACTCTACGAGTCAGTCATTCAGGTGATGGACCTCGACAAACTTGAATTCTTCTCTTCATGCTTTTCCAAGGTTTCTGATGTCTCTGATATTGCATTCTTCCAGTTTGAAGAGCTCACACTACTCCACAGCACCATCAATGCTCACATAATTTCCTCAAACTTCAAGATTAAGGACTCCTACTGCGGAGCCTTCCTCACCGTCCTCCACTCTTTCCTCAGGATGACACCATTGACCCCATCTCAACTCACAGAAGTACTCACAATTCTTCAACTCGAACTCAAGAATGGTAATTACCATGGATTCACCCACTCTTCTCTCATCATCCAGTATCTCCTTCGCAACTATGAAGACATTGACCTCATCACCATTGTTGAGATCCTTGAGAGTATATGGGATCACATAACGGGAGACAGACTCATTCTGTCACAACGTGAGATGCATATGATTGTTATCGAGACCATCTTCGATGAGAGGCTTCTAAGAGATACTATCAACAATGAGTACAACGGGAAAACATTGCTCAAGATCGGCTTGGAGGTGGTTGAGCTGGCACAGACTAGAAGATGTCTCTTGCCTTGTCTTTCGAGAAAGTTGTTACAATATCAAAGGGCATATGGCGTGGAGTTTGAACAGACTACATGGCTCGTTGATGTGTTGATTGCCATCATCACATTGATCCAGGAAGATTCCAACATGTTCACAATCAAAAATGTCATTGCAGAGAAATTTGACACTGAGCTAAGCTTCGATGGTGAGATCTACCAAAAAGTATATGGTTCCAGTGAGGTATCTGCTAAGGTCAATGCCATTGCAATCTTGACAGGTTGTTCAGTTGATTTCAGTGAGGAGTACTTCAGGGCCGTTATGTCTAGCAAGTACACTTTTGTTGCTCCAAAGAAGAAGAATGACGGTGTAGAGGAGCTTCAAAGAGTATTTGCATTTGCTTCGCTATTGTTGATCTGCAAGAAGATCTCTTCTGAAATGCTCTCAGGTGTCGCTTTGCAGTTTAGCAAACTCTTGGAGAAGGAGTCAAGTCCATGGGTAAGGGCATACATGGAATGGATTGTCTCCATCGATCTCATCAGAAATAAGGAGAGTAGACCAGGTGTCTTTGCGCTCTTTAAAGATCAGGGTAAACCAGTTCTTGTGACCTCTGCTGAGCGTATTTCCTACCTCGTTGCCCAAAAGTTGGAAGGTGATGAGGCTCTCGAGTTCTTTGACTCTTTTACAAAACATCTCATTCCAAACTGTGCTTCAAACAAGCCCTTGGTGAGACATTTTTCGAACTCATTGATTCTTTCACTGTACCCATTGCTTCAGAGTAAGAAGATCGACTTGCCGGTGGATGGTATCTTGAAGATGCTCTATGATGAAGCTGAGAAGTCTGCTGTGACTGGAAAGTACAGAACAGGTGATGCCGTGTTATGGGATGTTGAGGAGGACTTCAATCTCGTTGCCATCTTTGGTGGTGTCTTGTCCCGAATCTCACCTCGTCAGTTTGAAGTTATCACTGAGAAGGAGTTTAGAGACTGCATTGGTGATGAAATGATGCCTATTTCAATTGGCTCGACAAAGCTTGCTTCTTGGGCTGGTGCTACATCTGATACTGTAGGTGAGGCAAACACCAACGATGCTGATACTGAGAGCTCACCACTGCAAACTAAAAGTGGTGCCTGGGAGTCTGTGCTTGACATTGATGAGAATGTTAGAAATGTCAAGCGAACCGAACTGATTGTGGTGAGTTCACTTGTGGATAAGCCACCTAACCTTGGTGGTATCTGTCGTTTGTGTGATGTTCTTGGCGCTGGTCTTATGACTGTTGATGATCTTCGTGTAAAGAAGCACCCACAGTTCAAGAATGTTGCAGTGACTGCTGATTACTGGATGCCTATGGAGGAGGTTAACATTGCAAACATTGCTGACTTTATGAGATCCAAGAAGAAGGAGGGCTACACTTTGATTGGACTCGAACAGACTGACAAATCCATTGTGCTTGGAAAGGATACCACATTCCCATCTAAATCCTTATTTTTGCTTGGTAAAGAGGCTGAAGGTATTCCTGGTGAGCTCTTGTCTGAGCTTGATTACTGTGTTGAGATTCGTCAACTAGGTGTCATCAGATCCATGAACATCCAAACAGCCACTGCGGTGCTTGTTCATGCGTACTCGTCACAGGCGGAAGTCTGATTAACACTTCAATTCATGTAAGTGAAGAATTGTATACGACAGTTGACATGCGTAGCCGTAATATGTACTACCGGACTGCTTAATGACCTGGCCGGTGGACGCAAAATGCCATTCTTCTTTTACATACGTCTATGAACCCAGTTGTTTAACATAACTAGCATATTTTCATCATCATAGATTCTCCTAATGCACATCCAATCACATACCAACAATGAAATAAACACCAACTCTTAATCCATCCTGACGAGTGTCCGGCCCTGCGCCGGCCGGAGATTCATCCCAGCGGGGAAGCGTCCGAGCTGATAAGCGGAAACTCGATTTGACGTAAACAAACTGCTGGCAACACGAGCCACACCAACCATTTACCTCTTAAACGAAGCCCCATCAGAGCCGCCAGGGTCACTTATATCTTACGAAGGAAACAATGGCCCCCTATGACGCTCCACCACCGTTAGGTCCTCGAGTCCGTGCACTTGTTGCCTCCGTCTTCGTTGCTGTCGCCTCAGGTACACCGTACGTGTACTCTGTGTATGCGCCGCAGCTCATCAAGCGGGCCCATTTCACTGGAGCTGAAGCTGCTAAGCTCTCCTTGGCTCTCAGTCTGGGTGGATCCCTTGGTGGTCTCCCTGCTGGGCTCATCATCGATGGGCTTGGACCACAGTTGGCCACTGCGTTGGGCGGTGTCCTTTCTCTGATTGCATTCACTACTCTCCATCATACATATTCTGCCAGCATCCACAGTTTACCTCTCATCATGATAGCACTCACACTATCCGGGTTTGCCTCCGTTCTCAGTTTCTACTCAACAGTCAAGTGCTCCACGACTAATTTCCCACATCACCGGGGAAGTGCCGGTGCCCTTCCAGTTAGTGCCTACGCCCTTGCGTCTCTCATATACTCATTCATCTCTGTACACTTCTTCCCCAACGAAACAGCAGGGTTCCTCAAATCCTTTATGATCTTCCCACCTGCCACATGTCTTCTCTGTGCCTATTTCTTACAGATTGCTGAGAAGCCAAAACCAAAGAGAAGAACCAGCTCGATGCACAATGAAAGACAGGGACTTCTGCAACCATTGTCACTTAACTCGGCCAGTACGGTATCTGTCAGATCGCTGGTTCAGCAGCCACCAAATAGAAAGGGAAGTTTCCACAAGATGTTCTCCTTGTGGGGTATTGGAAGAACGCCAAGTACTCTCTCCATAGATGCTCAAAGACCACTGTTTACACAACCAGAACTTGCTGAGGTTCAATCTTCATCATCAGGAAACACATCTGCAATCTATGTCCCCGTTGAAGATGTTCCTGTCTTTGTCAAAGAAGGCTCTCCAATTTGGGATAACCATATCTTCAAATCAATCAGCACGCGCGTCTTTGTCAAGTTCTACATCATTCTCGCTTGTCTTATGGGTATTGGTCAAATGTACATCTATAGTGTTGGATATGTTGTCGTTGCCCTCGTTCAATCCAACCCAGACAATCATCACGTTGTCGGTGATGCACAGGCTGTTCAAGTCTCCACAATCGCTCTATTCAGTTTCCTTGGAAGATTAACATCGGGTCCAATCTCTGATATTGTCAGACGTAAATTCAAAGCACAGAGAATCTGGTGTATTGTGTTTGCCTCTGTACTGATGGGTATTGGCCAGCATTTAGTCACCATCACGGGGAAAGTCGACGGTCTCATTGTCCCATCTATTGTCATTGGATTCGCATTTGGCTTCTGCTTTGGTACCTTCCCGGCAATCATCGCTGATACATTCGGTACCGATGGGTTCACCACACTTTGGGGAATCATGTCAACCAGTGGTGTCATCGTGCTCATGACGCTATGTAACTATCTTGCTAGTGTACTCAAGAACCACAGTGATGATGAAGGTGTCTGTGTATTGGGTGCAGATTGTTATAAAGACACTTTTATCTTAACGGAATGGATGTGTGTTGGTGTCAGTGTTATGACCATCTTCACCATTTGGTACAACCACCGTGTCGCACTTCAGGCTGCTTCACATTGAGACTTAACTTTTTAATTAGATTACTATCACTTAGAGAAAAGGACCTCGGGTCCACTTAATTAATTCACATTCATTGAAAAGTTCCAAGTTATACTAGTAGATCTGGTACACACCACATAACTTCCTCATTCGGACATTTTAATCATTTTTCTTTTTTTTGGTAATTCGCGAATAATCTCGATGTTGGATTTTTTGTTTACCTTTGAGAACAGCACTTGTATAAAGGTGCTTCATTGATCTATCGTCTCGTCAATCGAGTTGCCTTTCATCTAATCCCAATGGACAACACACTACTGGATCAAACAGAGGGAGCCTCTCTGTGGGATACTGATGTTCTGACCGAGTTTGGTGCTGCTCTGAAACGTTATAAGCAGAAAGGAAACTCAGAATCCTTCGATGACTTCTCCATTGTACAAGATTTCAGATCGATTGCTGCTAAAAAGGCACGTGATTCTCTAGATGTCGGTGCTGATGAGTCTACATTCGAAGACTGGGACCTTGAAGTGAAGCTTTGGGATCTTGTCGAGAAGCTTCTTAGATACAGATATTCAGAGAAGCAAACTGAGATTTCAGCCAAACCATTCAACTCCGACATTGTCTTTGAGCAACAGATGTTCTTGAGTGATTCAACACTCTACGAGCTCTGGATCCTTATTGATTGGCTGCAGTCCAATGGGCCAGGTGTGGACAGACCGTCCAACATCAGCACAACTAAGTGGCTCAACACACAACTTGCCAACTCTATCGAAAACTTTGACAGTGATGCTCCTATCCGTCTTGGAAAATCCATCGAACCACAGGATCAAGAACAAGATAATGTTTTTTACAAGTACATATTTGACCTCCTTGTTGCTGGCAAATTCACCGATGCCGCCGCTGAGTGTGAGAGTACAAACAACTGGACACTCAGGATGATCCTTGCTGGTGTCAACAACTATCTCGATCCGGTCATTGACAAGGAAGTTAGTGATAGAATGGATGAAACCACACAAGGTATCAAAAAGAAAGCTTTGTGGAGACGTACAGTGTATCTTTTGTCCAAGAATGATCAGGTTCCAAAGTACGAACGTGCCATCTATGGTTACCTCGCTGGTGATCTCTCGCCACTAGAGGTTTCAACAAGCTACGAATCTGACCTCCTCATTTACTTCAACCACATAATGCTTAACGAGATGGAGGAAAAACTCATCTCTTCAGGGAGAGTACCAAAATCCGATCTTCTCACAACATTCCCAAAAACCAATCTCACAGTACAGAAAGTCATGAACACTCTCGAGGCGACCCGTCCTGAGGAAAGTGAACACGAACTCCGCATTCTCATGGGTTCAGTGATAAACCAACGTCTACCAACAATTCTTAATGCAGCAGTCCAGAAAATCGATGCCATCATGACACAGGAAACATCAAGCAATGCTATAATGGACGAGTCATACCTCCTGAGAGCCGTCGTGCATCTCTCCATCTTCATCTCCATCATTGATCCACAACTAATCCCAGTTTCAACAAGATCCAACCTCATCACAACATATGTTCTCATTCTCAGACTCTATGGCACATATGACTTGATCCCATTATATGCATCCTTCCTCCCAGAAGACCAGATTAGAGAAGTGTACTCAATGTTCCTTGTTGACTTATTTGAAAGTGATGCTAGACCAAAGCAATTGGAGCTCAGCAGGGCTTACAACTTACCATTGGAGAACATTCTTAAGAAGACTGTCGAACTTGCTTTCAACACAACTGAGCCATTTTACAGAATCAAAAGCGGTGTTTCACTTTTGGATAAGATTCAGGATGAGGATATGAAGTTAATCAGAAGCGTGGAGTGGTTTATTGAGGCAAAGATGTACTCGGATGCTATTCATTCCTCGATTGCCCTGTTCAGAAGATTCCTGCTCACTGGAAGAGCAAAGGCAGCTCAGGAATTTGCTACAAGAAATTCTATCTCTAGTCTGTTAAAGAACTATGATGTGGAAAGTATGGGTGTTATGGTGGATCAGGAAGTTAGTGAACATGAGAGAGAAGAACTGATGCAATACAGCTCACTTGTCACCGCATTCAATGCCATTGACCAGTGGCAGAAGAAGGCAGAAAGTGCATCCACTTACGCCTTCATGACGACAATCACTTCCGTCACTACGACTCTTAAAGACACAATTGCGACTTTGTTCTTGGAGCTTTCGGAGACTGAGTACGAAAAGGCACTTATTCATGATCTTCGCTCGCTTTATATTCCATTCTTGATCATTCAACTACACAACATATATGTCAGTGGTGGCTCAAAGAGCAACGCCTTCTTCACTGATGCCCTTGAACTCACGAATGTTGTTGCCAGTGAAAGCACAAAGTACTACCAGTTGTTCCAGAACTGTGACAGACTCAAGGAGTATCTTAGACTTGTTGCCCAATGCTCTGCGCTAGCAGCAAGTGAGGGTCTCTGAGGAATCACTCGTGTTTACGTTAATGACATTTGTAAACTACTACAACGAAAATAATCAGTGGCTTCAAACAAAGTCAATTTGTATCATTAAACACACCACGCGTCACCCTTTTAGTTTAAGGTAGCAGCCTTCTCATATAAGAGCTCAACAGCAGTCGACATGTGCTTCACCAACTCTAAACTCGAGTCATAAGTGGCATCTCTCTGTGGCTCATTAAAGATGTGCAACCAACCATTACCCTGGTCCAAAACACCATAGAACACCTTATCCAAGATCATTTGACTGAGCTTCCCTTCAACCTGCTTGACATCCAAGCCAATAATCTTGGCAATGTGATCGATCTCAACGACAGAGAATGGCTCAATGACCTTAACCAAATTCTGCTCCAACAGTGTGTCATACAAATCGTTGAAGTGTGACTTGATGATGGGATCAGAAGAAAGCTCCTTTCCGTAAACTAGCAATGCCTGCTCAAACTCCTTGAGAGATCTGTTGGCGTATGCTTGTGAGATGGACTTCATGGCATCGATGTCCTTAGAATTGTACTTAGAGGCGTACTTTGATGTAAGAATCTGCTTCACTTCATCAATAAGGTTCAGCATAATTTTACACAAAAGCATATACTTTAGCACCTTAATTGAGTTCTTCTCGTCACTTTGTGTGTTATAGTTTTCAAATGCCTCGTAGAAGTATGAGAATGCAGTCTTATAGTCCTTGTCCTCGGCATGTAAGATACCGCTCATATTGTCAAGCTCAGCTTGTGTACCTGTTGGGCAGTAGATGGAATTGGCCGAGGTTCTTGCAGATGTGAGAGCAGCTCTAGCCTTGGCCATATTTCTCAGAGAGTGGTATACCTTGGCCTCAAGCAATTGAACTTCAACAAGGGATGATTTGTCGTCGAGCTTCTTAAACTCTCTGAGAAGATCATTGATGATGGCAAGCGATTTCTGGAAGGCCCTTGTCTTTTCAAAGTACACTGTGGCGAGTCTTAGACGAAGAGACTGGTTGAGGAATGTTCTTTTCTCCTTAACTGACCATTCAATCGAGTCTTTCAATGCGGCGATTTGAGCGTCTGTGGCGTCTGGGATGCCATCAAAGAGATCAATGAGATTGCGGATAGTCTTTGCGGCCTTGGCCTTGGCAAGCACCATGATAAGGTCTCTAGCTTCTGGAATGAAGGCGGAAAGACGAGCAATGTCCTTCTCACGCTTATAAAGATCACCTAGTTCAAAGATGGCTGTCTCCTGGGCGGAGAAGTCATGTGTGGTTGGTTTTGACTGAGCGATCTCACGGTAGAGCTTTTCAGCACCAGCCAAGTCGCCGCTATCCCTAAGGGATCTCGCATCCTCGAGCGATGGAGAAGTCATTTGTGATGTGTGTATCGTAGTGATGTCCGTACTGATATTTGAGGTTAACACAGTTGAACTCGACAAGTCGCCCCCCAGTCAATGTTGACCTTTTGGCAATCGCCACCGCGAAAGTTTCGGGGTGTTCGGGTGTTTCTTATTACATCGAGGAGTTTTTTCAAAAGGTAAACAAAGCCTTTGGGGGCCAACCAAGGGTATGAGTGATTAGATTTAGTTCATAGACGGTCTAAACAATGGCATTCCAGAACAAGGAAGATAACGAGTACTCTCGTGACCTGTTTGGTGGGTACTACAAGAAGAATTTTGACGTCTTCGGCACTCCACAGGACTCCCAGAGTAGGTTTGGTCAACTCAAAGTTCGCAACGACGCAGCTGACAGATCTTCCGACGACATTGGCTCGACTAGCTCTTCGTCTATTCCATACTCTCCTAGCAGAAGAACTCCAACACACAAAAAGTCTGTGGATATCAACTTTGATTCGCCAAACCCATCACTTGCCACGATCAATCAAAAGACCAACAACAACACGTCTCAGAGTACACAACCACTTTGGTTTAACAATCCCAAGAGACGTACGGTCCCTTCACGAGCCATCAAGAGAGAAACTTATGATGAGATTGAACCTGAGACAAACTTCCTTTCCAGTAGCGCATCTAAGCAAAACAGTCCTAAACAAGGCTTCAAGACTTTGACATTTGGAACAAGAAGAAACAACACTGAGCTCACACATGTCAATACTTTCTCTGATGAGCTGCCACCAATGAAGACGATCTCGGATCTACAAAGAGAGGACGACTCAGATTCATTTTTGTCATTCAACCAAACCAATGGTAACATGTCCCTCTTGTCTCCAAGTCAGGCGGAGGGTGCCCCATCTACTAATGGCACACCATCCATCCCACACATAAAGAACTTGCAGGGTACATCATCAGGATTCTCGACTCCACTCAAGAAAGTGGAGTCATTTGCCTCACCACAATCTGCAACTCAACCATCTCCACAAAGAACTCAAGGGGGTGAATCTGCTGTTTTGGTTTTCGGGTACCCAGAATCCATTGCCAACAGTGTCATCAAACACTTTGGTAAATTTGGCCGCATCCTCGAGGACTTCGAAGCCACAAGGGTTGATCCACTTTTCCTCAAGCAAAGTACAAAGAGCTACCCGATTTTCACTGGTGACGGCTGGGTTAAGCTGACCTACGACAACAGGGCTTCGGCTATTCGTGCTCTTGAAGAGAGTGGAAGTGTCTTCCATGGCACTATGATTGGTTGTGTCCCATACTCCAAATCTGCAGTGGAGAACATTGCATCTATCAACATCCAAAATAATGAAGACATTGGTGAGAGTGATATCCATGTTCACCAATCCACTGATGCTCAGCAGAGTGATTGTAAACTCAACCTTTCGACACATCCACAGAGACTCACGCTCAAGAATGATGATAAGATCTTCATGAAGCCGCAGAAGGAGACTGCTAACTTGTACTCTAGTCGTGCAGCTCAAGATCAGAAGCCAGTGAACAACTCGCTGCTTGGTAAGGTGAACAACTGGTTGTTTGGCTGGGAGGATCTGTGATCCCGGTGTTCACGGTACCACTTTTTTGCGATCTACAGAAGTTCCAAAAAGTATGAACCATTGACGTCAATACAAAGCATTCATGAGAATCTTGAATTACAATTGACTGTAGAACCAAAGGTTTACTAATTGTCTAATATTCGTCCGAAGTCCATTCAGCCTGAATGGAAATAGAAACACCCGGACACCACATCTCTATAGGCGAAGATGCGGACGTGTCATGAAAAGAAGGACGCGCTAGCACCCAAACAAGGGAGAGTCACTAGCCTCAAGCTCTGAGTCTGTTGCCCGTCCACCACTGTTCAAATACGTACAATGGCAAAGAAGGTGAAGGAGTCCGCTTCTGCCCGTGCCTCGGCTGCTGCCAAGGCCAAGGCCTCAGAGGAGCCCGTTCCAAAGCTTCAATATAAGCAGGGAGACACGCGTCCTTTCCTTGTCACCACCCCAGACGAATCGCTTTCCCAGATCCGTTCCGTCCACAACAACAGGGACCGCATCTACCTCGCATTGCTCGCTCTCACATCTCTTCTAATCAGAGTCAGAAAGATATCAGACCCTGATTCCGTCGTCTTTGATGAAGTGCATTTCGGTGGCTTTGCTTCTAAGTACATCAAGGGGAACTTCTTCATGGATGTCCACCCACCACTCGCCAAGATGCTCTACGCTGGAATTGCATCTCTTGGTGGTTTCACTGGTGACTTCATGTTTGAAAAGATTGGTACCAAGTTCCCACAAACTGTTCCATATGTCTTGATGAGAGCTTTTCCAGCTTTTGTTGGTGTTGCTACTGTTATCCTTATGTTCCTCACTTTGAAGGCCTCTGGTGTTAGATCAACTGTTGCCTTCCTCACCTCTGTGATGTTCATCTTCGAGAATGCATACGTCACCATCTCCAGATACATCCTTCTCGATGCCCCATTGATGTTCTTCATCGCCTCTGCCGCTTATGGTTACAAAAGATTCCAGAATGAAGTTCCATTCACTTTTAAGTGGTACAAGGCTTTGATCTCCACTGGTGTTGCACTCGGTCTTGCCGTCTCCTCCAAGTGGGTTGGTCTTTTTACGATTGCCTGGGTTGGTCTCCTCAATGTCTGGGATTTATGGTTTATGATTGGTGACTTGTCCGTCTCTGTTCCAAAGATCTTCAAGCAGACCGCTTCCAGAGCTATCGTCCTTCTCGGTGTCCCACTTACCCTCTATCTCGCATTCTTTGCTATCCACTTTAACATCCTCACTAGAGAAGGTGATGGTAGTCCATTCATGTCTTCGGCGTTCAGAGCTACTTTGCAAGGTAACAAGATTCCACGTAACATCTTGAAAGATGTCGGTGTTGGTTCCAAGGTTACTCTTCGTCACGTTGCCACACAGGGCGGCTACTTGCACTCCCATGATCACATGTACGAGACTGGTTCCAAGCAACAGCAGATCACTTTGTACCCACACTTGGACTCTAACAACAACTGGTTGATTGAATTGTACAACGTCTCCGAAGCCCCAACTTCATTCGAGCAGATCACTGATGGTACTAAGATCAGATTGAAACACCAGCTCACTGGCCGTCGTCTTCACTCTCATGACCACAAGTGTCCAGTTACTGAGAACGATTGGCAAAAGGAGGTTACCTGTTATGGTTACCAAGGATTTGGTGGTGATGCTAATGATGACTTTGTCGTTGAGATCCAGAAGGCCTACACTTCTGATGTTGCTGCTCAGAAGAACTTGACTGCTCTCCGTTCTGTGTTCAGATTGCGTCATGCTATGACCGGTTGCTACTTGTTCTCCCATGAGGTTAAGCTTCCAAAGTGGGGTTTCGAACAACAGGAGGTCACTTGTGCCACACAGGGTGTTGTTGACAAGAGTTTGTGGTACATTGAGACCAACGAGAACCAGTTCCTCCCACCAGATGCTGAAAGAATCAACTACCCAGTCCTTTCCTTCTTTGACAAGCTCATTGAGTCCCACAAGAGAATGTGGCACATTAACAATGGTTTGAACTCACCACATGCCTGGGAGTCCGCTCCAAGCACCTGGCCATACCTTCTCCGTGGTATCAACTACTGGGGTGAACCAAACCGTCAGATCTACTTGTTTGGTAACGCACCAATCTGGTGGTCTGTCACTCTTTCTGTGTTTGCCTTTGGTGTCTATGTTGTTATTCAGATCTTGAGATGGCATTTGGGTGCTGCTGTCGGCTCTGACGAACACGTGTTTAACTTCAACGTTCAGACCGTTCACTACCTGTTGGGTTGGTTATTGCACTTTGCTCCATCCTTCTTGATGGGTCGTCAGATGTTCTTGCACCACTACCTACCAGCTTACTACTTTGGTATTCTTTCTCTTGGTCACTTCTTTGATATCTTGGTGACTTATGTCTTCTCCAAGAAGAGACCTGTGGCTTATGGTATCATTGGTTCATTCACTGCTCTTGTTGTGCTGTTCTTTGCTCAGTACTCCCCACTGGTCTACGGTTCGTCCTGGACTAAGAGTGCCTGTGAGGCCTCTCAGCTCTTGTCTGGTTGGGACTACGACTGTAGAAAGTACGCATAGAGGCAGTCTGTCTGTACCTCCTGTCTCCTGTTCAAAAAACAAACATATATAATAACGTCAAAAGGAACAAAAAATGAATTGATTGATTGTAATATAACTTGTAATAGTCTGATGTTTAGAGCAAAACGGGAGCGAAAGCTCGGGTAAACTCGCTTTCAGAAGTATATAAGTCTCTTGTATGATGCCTCGAAGGTGTCCATTGCACTCTAAGAAGCTACTTATTAATCATTTATCTCTCATTCAGCCATGTAAATTATTGATTCGTCCCCAGTATACCATTTCCATGACAACGGGTATAAAGACCGATGCACAAAACCACCAACCGCAGTCTTCATGAGCCCATTGAAGTTTCCTGAGTCAGTTCTAAATGCCGTGGTCAGGCTGAGAGTCTAATTGAGTCATTACTCTCTCTTTCGATATCAAGAGACAGATGAAGTGGCACCAGCTTCTCCTCGCCCCATTGGTGGCTATTGTCCTTGTCAGAGCAAAGGGTGTACCATCGACAAGTAGTTCACCAATTATCTCCAAGGAGCTTTATAATGATATCGTCCACTATTCTCACTTCTGCAAACTCACACACTGTATTGATAAGCCTGGAATGCTCAATGAAGGGCTCCTCTTCCCGAATGGCGGCTGTTCAATCGACTTTTGCAAGAAGAGCCGTAACACACAAGCCCTTGTCCACAAGATCCACATTGCTGGTGCTGATGAGTCAGGAACGGCCTTCATCACGGTGGACAAGGAGAACAAGGAGATTGTGGTTGCATTCAGGGCTTCGGTAACGACTGCTGATTGGATCAGTGACTTTTATATCAGAAAGACACCATATAAACCCATTACCCACTGTCCTTCTAGTGTCAGGGAGTGTGAAGGGTGTAAAGTCCACCAAGGGTTTTACCTGCACATGAATACAATCTACGATGACTTGGTCAACAGTGTCTTAGATATCTACAATAAGCACCCAGAATTCAAGTTAGTCCTCGTGGGCCACTCGCTTGGAGCCGCGTTGGCAACGTTGACTGCAATTGAGTTCAAGATGATGGGATTCTATCCTCACTTGTATACATATGGAGGACCAAGGATCTTCAATCTTGAGATGATGAGATGGGTAAACGAGGTATTTGAGTGTGAAAAGACTGCGAATGCAATCAGGGACGGCACCGGGTTCACGTCTGGGTTCTTAAGGATTGTCCATGAAGGTGATTACGTTCCAATACTCCCTCCATCATTCTTCCAAGCCGGTACTGAAATCTTGATCGCCAAGAATGAGTTACCTCATGAGATCAAGGACCTCAATCTCATTGGTGTTGAGTACGACAATGTGTCAAAGAAGACAACTGATGGGTTCTGGAAGATCTTACATGGGTTTGAGCACAGAACCTACTTTGTAACTCTCAATCAATGTTGGGATGTTGATAACGATGAGACGGATGTTGAGAGCATGGAGAATTCACAAGATGAAGATGTTGACTATGTGTATGATTCTGAGACGGATGAGTCAGGTGAAGACGTTTCTACCAATTGATCGATTGCCTACACCAACATCAGATAATGAAACCAATTGACAGAAACCCAAGTTTACGCGATCATTATATAGAAGAAGTATGAGTGGATTCATGTGGGGTATGAGATCCATATCATCGAGAAAGAAGTGATTAAAGCGTAGCCATGCGGAAGCATTGAAACGAGAAAGGGGACAAAAGACTTTTGAGAGGAAGGAAAAAAAAGATCAGAGGTGGAACAAATCAAGACAAGAGACCAGTGTCCTGGAGGATATTGGCAAAGATACTTTCCTTAACCACGACAAACACAAGACTCATATTGTTTGTATCTGTAGCCTGTGTGATGTAAGGATAGATTGGTAAACCTGATCTATTCACTTTTGAGAATCTCCAGAGGATGTACTTTGTAGCCTTATTGACATCATTACCACCTTTGTAATCTGGGAAGTATTTCTCCAATGGAGAGTATGGTAGTTTTTCAATAAAGACATCAATCTTATTAAGGAAAAGGATGATGGAACATTTGGAGAACCAACGAGAGTTCACAACAGAGTCAAAGAGCGTTAATGATTCCTCGAGTCTGTTTTGAGATTTCTCTTCGAGAAGGGATTGATCATACTCTGATAAGGCGACACAAAAGATGATAGATGCAACGTTATCAAAGCAATAGATCCACTTCTTACGTTCTGATCTTTGTCCACCAACGTCAAATATGTGAATTTTGAGTCCCTGAAGTTCAAATTTGAGATCAAAGATACCAGATGTTTTCTTTCTTGTTCTGATGATATCAGTAACGCTTGGGATGTAGTCTTCTTGAGAGATTCTGTCTAGCTCTTCAAAGAAGTATTTAGCAGAGTCCATGAGGTAGAAATCTTGACGATGATCCATTATGAGTTGAGTCGTGGAGGCATTCTTCCAAAGGGCAGCAATCTTCAAAGCGAGGTTCTTATCGAAATGGGCAGATGGGTCCACTGGTGATTGGTATGCGAGGATATCATCAAAATCTGACTCGTTGATCTGATCGCTTTCCTCGAGCTTAACATCAAAGCGTCTGTAAGCTTGTACAATGTCCTTAGCGGAACTCACAATGTTACTGAAAATAAAAGGTTTGAAATCAAAGAGTTCTTGTTCAGAGAATCCGTTCGAATGGAGGATTCGTAATTGTTGAAGAATAGTGGACTTTCCAGACTCACCAGTACCGAGAAGAAGAACTTTTGTATAGTCATGCGAATCCTTACCATTCTGCATTGCGGCAGCAGCAGCCTTATTGCTACTTGTGAGCGATGTCTCTGAGGGGACAATACTTTGCTTGCGAGAAGAAGCTGATTGTGCTCTTGGATGTGAATTGAGGTTATCTTGCGACACAGGATGTGTCTCTGTACCCAAAGTTGAGTTCGTCACGTTCCCCGTCTTTTCAGTATTGGCTGTGGTCGCTGTGTTTGCGGTGGTGCGTCCAGTGGTTGGACCCACTGGTGCCGTCTCTTCTTTCGACGAACAGAGTCCCATTGTGGTTACTGTGTGTATGTATGTGTGTGTGTATGGGGATGTGCTTGCTCTGTCTCTGTCTCTGTGTCTCTGTCTCTTCAATCTCTCTCTCTCTCTCTCTCGGTGTTGCTGTGGGTGGTGGGGAGTGACGGACGAAGAGGTATGAGTGGGGGATATGTACCAATGCTGAAGCAGCTGGTGGTGAGATAGCAGATGTATACTCTGGGTGGTCTTACCGTATGGACGGAGTCCCTTATAGGTGGTGAAATTGTGCTGCCGAGAGAATTAGGTCCGGTGCTTAAGATAGCAAAATTTGAAGGCAGAGTTGATGATGGAACGCGGATTCGCGTCGGGGGCAAGACCGAATTAGAAGACTTGTACGTTGGCAGTGGGGAGAGAATAGTAATGGGATAAGATGTTCTTTTAGAGCGTAGGTGAGATTTGTTTACTCTGTGGCTCTTGGTCCAGCGACGGATATAAAGGCAGCCATCTCGCCCTCGTTGCCATTTGGCAAGTTTGCCCTCCGCCTACACCCGTGACCCATAAACTAAAGTTCGCGGTGTCTCCTCTTCTCTTTATATAGTGGTATTAATGTAGGGGTATTTATTGAGTCTATCGTTATAAAATGTCATATGCTGCGCTCGCTGATGCTCAATCTAAGCTCAGCAGGGCCCAGTACCTCTGCTCAATCAACCCTGATGACGAAGAGTCCCGCAGTCTCGCCCTGAGGGCAGTCACTACGCTCAATGCTGCTCTTAGGGAACAGCATGGGGACCCACCCATGATGGACCCTATGGTGGATCCCACAGTGCTGCGACGCGTGTGTGCAGATGCGATTGAGATCTATCAAAGGATCAAGACACGCAGTATGACGTTCGATGAGCGATTGACGTGGATGGCAAGCATGGTGAACGGTTTGCTTTGTCCCCCCGTTGATGATGATGTCTTTATCACTGACTCTACACAGATGGATCAACTCAAGCTCTCTACTACTCAGAATGAGTTGTTGGAAGACTGGAGGTGTATTAAGCACCAATATTGGGGGCTCGATGGACTCAACCATGTGTATCAGGATCTCCTTCAGGACTGCTCTTTCGTCACGTCCTTAATCTCGCTGGCGAGGAACAATGGGCCGATGTTACTTGATACGATCCTTCCTCATAGGGAAAGCTCAAGATATGGAGTGTTGTTCCATTTCAATGGTTGCAAAAGACTTGTTGAGATTGGTCCAGAATTGCCCATAATGAAAGATGGGAAATCACTATTCATCAAATCAAGGACTAATGAAGACCTACTATGGCCAGCACTCTTGGAGAAGGCATACCTCAAGATGAAAGGCCATGGTTACGACTCTCATGGATCAAACGCAAGCATTGACTCATACTTCATCAGTGGATGGATTCCACAATTCATAACCGCTAGCCAAGTAACAAGTATGAACCAACTGTGGGACTTACTCTATGATGATTTCCAAAACAATAACCTTGTACTAGCACTCGGTACTGGTGAACATCCAGGTGATGAATTTGCAAAGAATCACGATTATGCAATAACTGAGCTTATCCCACACACTAAGAGTATTGTGGTTAAGAACCCATGGATGAAGAACGTTATAATGATGAAACTTGAAGACATCTTTCATAGCTTTGAGACACTCTATCTCAACTGGAATCCAAACAAGTTCGAAACCAAAAGGAGTATCAATTGCATTTGGAACAACACTATGGGTACATTATACCATTCTCCACAAGTACACATTAAGAATACGGGTACATCAACCACAGAGGTCAAGGTTTTACTTGAAAGACATCAAGGTAGTGATCCATCATCCATTAATGTCACTTTTTACAAGTCAAATGGTGAACGGTTGTTCTCTAAGGGTATTCCCTTGACTACATCTACCGCTAACAGTACAGGTTTCCATTTGTCATCGGTGGTATTGACCCCTGAGGAGAGTTGTACTGCTGTTATCTCAAGTAATGCATCATGTATCCAAAATTTCACTCTCCATACTTACTCCAATAATCAATTGATCCTGGAGAGAGCTCAGCATAAGTACAGTACTTTAAAGACAATTGATGACGAATGGGACATTGACAGTTGTGGAGGCAATTGGAGTTATCAGAGCTATATCAAGAATCCTCAGTATGAGATCACTATCCCACAAAGCCCGGAAGATGTTCATGTACAGTTTGCCCTCTTCACAAAAAGCGATACACTCGTCAATCTACAACTTTTCTTCCAAAGTGATAAGCCATTCAGTCACAAACAATCCATCATCACTGCAAAATACCACCCAGGTAGTCTCATTCATCACACAACTCTGAAGTCAGGTCAGAAGTATAAACTCGTGGCATCGACATACGATCCAGACATCCACGCCAACTTCAAACTTATCATCAATGCCTCATCACCATTAACCATAACTCGCATCTCCACGCGTCTAGGACTCTTCATCAAACCGTTCACCTTTGCTTGGAACAACAAGAACCGATTCCGTGTATCATTCACAGTGGAACGAGCCACAGCCATATCTATCCATCTATGGATATCATCAGCAACAATGTCAAGCTACAGACCACGCATTAGAGCGAGTCTCTTTTATAAGGATGGAACACCTATACAGATCAATGAGGAGTTTGATGATTGTCTTTATGGTATTTGGTTAGATAAGACGACTGTGCAACCGGGGAGAAATGTCATTTTGCTCGTTGAAAGGTTTGAAATTGGTAATGATGAAGTATTTGGTGAAATTGGGTCTGATCATAAGATTACATTGATTAAATAAGACTATTACATCCAATAAAACACTTCTATATAGTCTTTCAATGTCATATTGTTTGTCAATCTATGCTCTGAAAGAGTTGTGTGGGTCACGTGACCCGCCGCGCACGTGAAGATCCAAAAAGGTAAACAAAAGATTTATCTAGACATTTTTCTTCTTCTTTGATATGAGGCAAACAAGAACTAGATTATCAAACAAATGGCTCGACTTGTGAGGAAACAGAGTCTCTGGTCTAAGGTCAAGTCTTACCCATTTGATGTACTTTTGGAGCTCAATGAACAGAGAGAGCTCATCGATTGGGATGCATACTCAGAGAGTGTAGCACTTCCGCTTGGGTTTGCATTGACGCTCGTATACTTCTTCATTAGGCTTTGGCAAGATCACAATGCTGTGACAGATACACACTCTTCATATTTCAGTTATGATAAGGCTGTGTTGAAGGGATCAAAATACTTTGTCGATACAGAGCAAACAGGACTGCTTCAACGTATTGTGAACTTGCTACAGTTCATCATCATCACAATCAATGTCATCAATACCATTGCATTTATGTTTAAGACGAAGAAATATGCCATCTTCAATAAGGATACTATCTCACATAGCACATCAGCTCGCAAAGTCTCGGGAAAGTCTAGCTCATTCTCACTTTTCAACTTTCTTCGAGGTAGACCCCAGGATGAATCAGAAGAACAAGATATGGATCCATACTGGGAACTCACGATGTGGGATCCATCCAAATTCAGCACGTACCTTTTCATCTCATTCCCACCATTCAATATTGCATTTCTCTACATTGCCACTTCTTCATTCATCAACCTTTCATTCCTAATAATGACTTCTGCCGTGCTATACATCGTCATCGTTCGTGGCTTCCTGGTGTTAATCCAAGACAAACAGGTGATTTACCAAGAAACATTTGATGAGTATGAACGCAAGTACGTCAGACCAAAGCTCTCAGTTTCTAAGCGTGAAGTTGCAGTGGATGCTACACATGGACCATACTGGAGTGAAGGTGCACAGTACTATTCTCCAGGTCGTACAGAAAAAGTGTTTAAGACACATGATCGTAAGGGAAGAGAAAGTGTGGAGCTTTTCTCTGGCGGTGAGTTTACTCCTGTGAAGAAAGCCCCAATTAGTCTAAGAAAAAGTATTGTGGCATATACACCGAGAGATAGAAGGACTACGATGGGATATCAACAGTCCCCATTGGGAAAGAAAACGGCCAAATGATTAGCATAGTACTAATGAACCAATAATGTTTATACACCGGATGTTACTACCCTGTAGTGTCACTGTCCTGTGAGGGTCTAAAACCCCTATATGAGCCTTGGTCTTCCTGTCTTTTTGCTCTGATTCATTGTCAGATAAGCACACTATTGACAATTCTTCAGATATATGTGTCCTGCTAATGCAGGGTGATCGAGTGATCTTCAAGTCACCTTCTCGCCAGCGAGTGCATCGGCCAACTCTTTCAGCTTGGTTTCCAATTGAGCTTCATCTGATACCTTGACTAAGGAATTCACACCCTCTAAACTCTTGACAACATCATCTCTTAAACCTTCCGCTGTCTTGAGCATATCTTGAAGGTCAGCCAATAACTCCTCATTCCCCTTCTTGAGGCTTTCACATTGTTCATGTAAATACTTCAGATTTGCCTCCTTGGCACCTATCAAGTGGCTTGACACAATATTTGCCGGGGAAAGTGTGTCAAAGGGTACATTATCAACGATACCGTTCTTCTTCTTTTCCTGTGCTTCCGCGATGAGCTCATCCAACTGATCAAGTTTCTCGTGCGCTTCACGTTCTTCAAAAATGGCTTCAAATTCACGTATAGCATTTTGTGTCCATGATTCTATAAGTTGGGTCTTAATTGTCGTTAAGAGAGCCTTCCCTGTAGGGGTCGAGGCAATTGTGGGATAGCATGTGGAGAGGTTCTCATCTGTGATCACTTTTTGCGATTCTGTAAGTGCCTTTGTGCTGACTTGTTGGAGTCGATCAAAACGTATAAGATCCTTGGACATCTTAAGTATGATTCAACTAATATCAATGAGTTACTTTGCAGTTATTCGATATACTAAGAGATAAAAATCTCTTTGTTTACGTTTCCAAGAGGTCTTCAAAAAACCGCGTTTGACCGATGGTGTCCGGGTTTCTCTCTAAAAAATCGCGAACCGCCCGAAAAAGCCATGACAACGGAAGAGAACTGATTTGAATAACTGAAGAGAGTCGGACTCGTCTAGTCGTTGTTAGCTACCCAATGTTTTCCAGTCAAGTCGCTAAGGTATGTCTATCCTATTTATGGTTATAGATGGATGTTTTACTAACAAGATTTTGCATCAGCTCGGCCTCCCATTGATTGCTGGCTTTTCCGTGTGGTCCATCCCAAAGGCCATGAACGACTCCAAACCATCCAGATCGTTCTACGAGAAGGATGACGATTTGTCACTCTCTTCGATAATAGCCGAGCCTCAGCAGACCATTGATGATACACCAGCTCTTGAGACGGCTGCTAAGCAGGCTAAGAAACCAGTGGAAAAGGAGGAAACTGTTGTGACGAAGTACGTTGATGGTTTCAAGATCAACACATCAAACTTCCTTGAGAAGCACCTCCATGGTGTTCGTTCCTCTATCATCAACAACCTTAACTATGCTGATGCTGAGTACAGAAACTTGAAATCTGCTGCTTGTAACGAATGGACCAACTTGACATCGGGATTGACATCACTTTATGACCCAAAGGATGAATTCCTTCCAAGTTTCATCTATGCCCTAACATTCATGCTTTCAGGTTCTATTCTCGTCAACAGAAGATCACTTCCAGTAAGATTTATCACACCAATCGTGTTTGGTATTGCCAGTTTCAAGATGTTCTTGCCAGGTACTTTCTGTAACACATCAAGAGCCATCAAGAATTGGGAAGCTAAGGAACACCCAGATCTTTTGCAAGGCCAGAGAGCTTTGAAGCAGTCATGGATTGACGCTGAGAGGGCCATTGAGCAGACTGGTGCTGAGTTGAACCAAGGTTTGATTAACACCGTGCATGATATCAGAACTTCTTTGGTTAAGTGAAGAACAATAACGATACGATATGAATTCAAGGAGGGAAGACTAAAAGAGGAGAGCGAGAGAGAAATACATTTTCACATTCTGATAAACTCGTAGATTGTTATCGTAGTTGTACAGATATTCACGAATCAAGTCATTACATATACTGTACACGTGAATATGAAAAAGTTGAAGGTCGTAAGCGAATGTCGTTCATCAAAACAGTTAAGCAGAATCTAATGCCATATTTAATAGTTACCAGCTTCTCTTCTGGCAGCCCTGTAAGGATCAGGAGTTTTCTCACCACGAACTTCATCACTGACGTAGCCATGGCCATAATGCGGTTGTGAAGTTGGAGGGTAGTATACCTGCTGCATTCCTTGTTGTCTTTGTGGGTACATGTTAGGATTATCGAATGGATTATTACCAGAAGGAGCATCATTGAAGTCTCTACGACGATTGTCGTCACCTCTGCAACAGAGACAACAACAGCAGAGAGCCTGGCAAATACCAGAGACACCCCAACAGAGACAACGTAGGATACCACCGAGGATCCAAATGATGACAATAGCAGCAAGTACAATACCGACAATGGCAATAATCTTACACGCAGTATTATCCATACAAGTGTCCCAGCTCTTGAAGGATTTAGCAGTGGAGACAACGTCTGAAGTGAATGCACGAGGCATGAGAAGTTTCGAAGGACAGAGGTCGAGATTAGATGACTTTGTTGGGATGAGCATTGTAGTTATGTGGGCTTTTGACGCGTTTAGTTTAATTTGTGATGTTTTTACTAGCTAACCTGTATAACTGAAATCAGCGAACAAGCTACACTTTATACCATCTGATCAAGAACATATCTTCTTTGCGTCTGCATCTGCGGGGGGAGGAGGCTCTGCTGTTCCACAGCCCCAAACAGGCAGCAGCGCGTCGCGGCCAAGCATGAGCCCTGCCCTGCCCAGCACGACCTCCTGTAGAGGCAGATCCCCTTCTTGCTAGTGGCTAAATTGCCATAGAGGAAGCCTCAAACTTTGTGGGAAAAGATGTAGGGAAGGGTCATTTGGTGCGGCAGAAACTCCGCCCGCTATTGTTTAGTGAGGCTGATGTTACCTGTAGACTGTTTATAGCTCTTCTTCATAGTGGAACTGGTGCATAAGCCGCGTTATAGAGTCAGCACCCATAAGAGCTAACGATCAAAACTTTTAGATATAGCATAAACCATGACTGGTAAGATATCTGATCCAGTTGCACTCTCTGTTGTACCTGCACCGCATCCCCAGAGTAAGTGATCAACCACAGCCCGTTCAACCGTCGCGGTTCGTCCACGCAGATCCCAGGGGCACATACATTCGCTGCGCCCCTCTTTCTTTCTCTATTTTTACTTTTTGACTATATGCATTATATTTACACCCTTATATATATATCAAAGATTACAATTATGTCATCTATCAGCTCGGCATTTGTGATAAATTTACATTTGTACCATGAAAGAATGTGTCAATCAGTAGACACACTCCTGTAGGATATGAGCTCTTGCAGATGTGTAGTGCACTACTGTGGTAATTTTATAGTGGAGACGTCACCTATTATTAATCTTTTTTTCATTAAGCACAAACCAAGGATTAAATGAGATTAACATATCTACTTTAACTCTCGAAGTTATGACTAAGAGCTAATTTGTACATATTGGAATATTTTAGTGATGTAGATGGTCTTTTTAGGCTACTGTTCTCCAAAAAGATAACTAATCCTGGGAACATCTGAGCAGTTTTAGAACTTGAAGTCTCGTACTTAACTTAAATAAAAGGTTTTTCTGACCATCAAAGAGCTTGTAAAGTAACCCAAGAGAACTATAGACCATGAAAAGGCTCATTAATCATTTATCAAAAGTTGTATACTTATAAGGTGGTGTAAAGGTGTTGAATGCAGATGTGCAGGTTTCCGCTCTTCAGCACGCAGCTTAAGTTAGACCGGGGTAGCTATTGAATATCCCTGGAGATAGACCAGGCCACACATCCGTTAGGTTAAGGAAAGGTGAATCTCTTTTCAAATAAGTGGAGAACAGAGTGTTTTCTAATCTGTTGGATGGCTGAATTGTCTACATTGGTATAACATCAATTCAAACCTGTAATGCTATCTATAAGCGGGAAAAACTCATACGTAAATGTCAAACTTACTTGAATCTGGACTCAATCTGCTGCTCAATGGTAGATTCAGCCTTCTTGAAGTTGTCCTCACCAACCTTGTTCTTGATCTGGTTGATCTTGTCCTCACCAATGAATGATTCAATCTTGTCAACGTACTGGTTAGAGGAGGACTCCTTCTTTTCAGAGTCCTTGTTTTCAGAGTCCTTGTTCTCGGTCTCCTTACTCTCGGTCTCCTTGTTGTCACCCTCTTTCTTCTCAGTCTTCTCACTGTCGGATGAACCACCAAGGTAACTCTTAGCCTTGGATTGGACCATCTCCTGGACAGCTTCATCCTGAACCTTATCCTTAATTGTGTCGAACAAACCCATTGTGTATGTGTGTGTATATAGATACCGTAACAAAGAGTCAACAAGATAGGGGTATAAAGGAAAACAGCAGATCCACAGATCTTTATACTCCACGCGCCAGCGTGGGCGAAACCACAACAATCTGAAATTTGGTTGGTTCAGTTTGGATAGACGCGACTCAGGTACCAGATAAACACAGCAGCTCAAGGTTTTGGAGTTACTGGGGGAGATGATATGATAAGGATCTCTCTATACATCATCTAGAGAGACACATGGGAGGACTTTAATCAATCCATATCTGTTGTATCTCTCTCACCACACACAATCAAGTTATGGATATCACGGCAATTACCCGAGGGGGCTTCGGCGTTGGCGATCCCCCAGGGAAGTGAAATGCGCCCGGACGCGTCATGGCGTTTCACGATTTCAAAAGACAAAGACGGTACTTTGTCACGAGGGTGAAAGAAGACAGAGATACTGCCATAGAAGAGGTCGTCTGAATGCAGATGGCTGTCGATGGCATTGATCTATGTAGACAAGCTAATTCTCAAGTGAGAACACTCTCCGATAAAGCCTTATGATGGAAGTTTACGAGCCGTTGTTAATCTCTCATCGATCGTTTTCTCCGAAAAGGTCTCTCTCTCTCTCTCTCTCTCTCAAACCTCTTAACTAGTTCGAAGTGCTCCGAATCTCTGTATGTGCACTCTTGAACGATCTACACATCTGAACTGACCAACAATTCGAGTATTACCCTTTTATGGGGATGCATAGTTAACAACATTCCTCTTAATCAATCCTTCCATTAATCCTCCCATCGATTCCCGCGATAACTGATTTCGCACACGCGTGCCGCTTTCGACAACCATTCTGTTCTCAGGCTCTATTGATCACACTATTACGTCCATTACATTTCATCGTTTGGCAGTCAAAAATATCAGGTTCTGAAAAACACCCGACAGATTGAATTTGTAAAAAAAAGCAAAAAAAAATGCGCTGGCCCGGAGTCGAACCGGGGGCTCAAAGATGGCAACTTTGAATTTTACCGCTAAACCACCAGCGCCTTTGATGTTAAGGTTATATACATTGATTAACTGATTACATAGCACACTATAGTATTACCTAGTAAAGTGCGACTCTTCATAGTACGAATAGTTGCATGTCTCCATGAGCTATATAGACACGGCTATGTGTAGTGACGAATAGCGTTGGAAAATCTTCCTCTTAGCAGTTTAGGTGCCGTTGGGTACCTCATAGTATTCATCATCTTATTCACTACAGTAGAAGACACAAAGTACAAAGTGGAGCTACGAGCGCATGATTGGCTTATTAGGTGGCTGAATAATAAAACATTGCTGGAATACTGGTATGACTTATATAGTAGGCAAAAAACCATTCGACAGGTTTAAATAAATGGCCGGTAATTGATACTGATGCAGCTCAGATGCGTTCGGCATTTGAAAATTTTGCATTTCAGTGCCTTTTTTTGTTGGCTTCTGAAGACTCCGGTTTGTCTTACCAGCTAAGATGTTGTTTGTATGAAGACAAAATACCGGCTTGAATGATCAAATGAGTGTGTTTTGGGACATCGCTGTACATAGTGCAAGGGAAAAGATAGAGTAGCCCTGATAAGAGTCCGATCGGCAGTACCAATCTGTATGGGCCCTCATCAAGACCATCTTCAGCAATTCTCAATTCATAATACAGAATAAAGGCTTTCGCTATATATAATAGGCGCTTGGAATCTAAAAATTCCCATCTTGGTGAAATATCAGCTTATCTTTTTCATCTACTCTACTGACAACTTACGAGCCCCAGGACCATGGCGTCCCAGGAAACACCCAGACACGATTGGCTACGCCGGAAACCACTGGAAAAGGCATAGACTTTAGTCACACATACTGGCTCCCTACTAATTACCAAGCTCCGAGATAAGCTTACTGGGAGAGTGTACTGGTCCATGCGCCTCTTGTGGTACTACGCGAAATTTTAATTTAACCGTGGCACCACCGGGAAAATAAAAAGGGTGGCTTTTAGATCCGGGACTTATCACCTCCCATTCCATTCTTACGCCTCTGCCTGTAGTGTGATTGGCCGACGTCATGCGATTCCATACTGATACATTGCCTGAGCCTTGGATGAGCTTGAAAGCTCGCGCTGCTGATGCTGATTTTGTAGTTGAGTGTTAGTGCTAAACGCAAGCCTTGGTATATTTGCTGCAGCTGGTGCGATGCAGGCTGATTGGGAGTTACCGGGCTACCGCTTAGCTATTACGAAGAGAGGCCGTTCCTTTCCTGGATTGGACTGCAAGTAAGACGCTCAATAATCAAAAAAGCCTCACTTTCCTGGTGTCACCTTCAGAGGGACTCAAGTTTTAGTCATTCATTGGTCCCACTTGGTCCCAGACCCGCGTGCTAACCCTTCTGCAGGGCGTAAGCCACCCCACAGCCAGGCTCGCAAACACGGGTGTACATAGGCGGCATATAAAACCAACAGCACCTCCGCGCATCCATGGGAGAGACTCGTTAGTGCACCTTTTGTTAGGAGACAAACACGACATTCGCCATGAAGTTCTCCACACTCGTGACCATTGCCGCTGCCCTCGTTGCCGCCGATGCCTTCTCCCCAGAGACTTTCAAAGCACCAACCGTCGATGACGCTGCCGCCATTGCCAGAACCCTTATCAACAGAGAGTCGCTTGCCAACGTGAACACCATCTACCAGGAGGGTGAAGACCAGGGCCTCCCAGCCTCTTTCGTTGAGTATTATGCCGATTGCGGTGACGGTAATCCAGTCCTCCTTGCCATCGACATGGCTACTTCCTTTAAGAACTTGAACAAGGGCTCCCCAGCTACCCTTTCCGTCAGAGTTGGTGATCATGCACTTGATGAGATAGTCAACCCACACTACCCAGGCTCCCGTCCACACTCCATTGCTGGCTCTCCACGTATCAACCTTAGAGGTAAGTTCGTTGAGGTTTCTGAGGAAGAAGCCCCAGAGCTTGAGAAGTGCTTCCTCAAGAAGCACAAGGACGCCGCTTGGTGGTTGCCAGGTAACCCAATCCACTCTTCCCACTGGGTCAAGTTTGAAGTTGATGGAGCCTACTTCCTTGGTGGTTTCGGTGACACTGGTTATATTGGTAAGATTCCATCTGACTTGTACTCCAATGCTCCTTTGTTGGATGAGAAGCCACATGAGCCAAAGACCAAGCACCACAAGAAGCCAAAGGATGAGAAGTTCAAGTCAAAGCACCACAAGGGCACAGAGAACCACTCTTTTGTTGAGCGCATCACTTTCTTCGAGAAGCAAACTATTGAGAAGATCCAGAACCAAATTACAATCTTGAAGAATGCCCTCAACTCTGAGACCATTCCTGACGATGCTGTCCTTACTTTGGAGGACTACAACCATTCCATCAAGGACTTCATCAAGTCTCAATTCAACAAGAGAGACGTGGAGGAGGTCAACGAGGTTAACTTGAAGAGCTTGACCAAGGAGAACATCTCTTTGATGATTGATAATTTGGAGGAGTTGTCCACCAAGATTTCTGAGTACTCTAGTTCTTTGATTCAGAAGCTCGAGGCCGAAAAGCCTGAGAAAGCCTACCTAAAGTCTGATCACCCATGGGACTTGAGACGCAAACTTGATGCTGGCGAGATCACTCAGGAGGAGTTCCAGGCTGCTAAGGCTGAGATTTACAAGAAGAAGAAGGCGCACAAGGGCGATGTCTTTGCTAACGGAAACAGACCAAAGTCCGACCACCCATGGGACTTGAGAGACAAGCTCGACAGAGGCGAGATCACTCAGGAGGAGTTCCAGGCTGCTAAAGCTGAGATCTACAAGAACAAGAAGGCGCACAAGGGCGATGTCTTCGCTAACGGAAACAGACCAAAGTCCGACCACCCATGGGACTTGAGAGACAAGCTCGACAGAGGCGAGATCACTCAGGAGGAGTTCCAGGCTGCTAAGGCTGAGATCTACAAGAACAAGAAGGCTCATCACAACAGCGAGAAGCTACATGACAAGTTCCGTGTCAAGGAGTTGAGAGCCAAGGCCCATAAGGGAGGTAAGTCTGCGCCACACAAGGGGGAGTCCGTATTCCAATCTGTATTGGACTGCTTTTTCAAGCCATCTAGACAGTGATCCTGGCTATTGGTGATGATTTCTTTTTATGACTTTTTGCTTATGGTGGTCTTATGCTTTTCCAACTTTATTGGGCGTGATTTTTTTGTTGTTGATTTGTGATGAATGACATGATGGGTTTTTTTCTTTCTTGCTCCTCCCTTATACTTTGGATTTAATCCAATACACACATTTATTTTACTCTACATTATCCGTAGCTTTACTGAGTTCATTACAATGGATGCAAATAGCTTCATATGCATGATCACCAGCTGAGCTGGCCGACATACAATCAAACACCTACGACATGACCTTGACCTTGGAACGCACCACCAACAGAAGCGGCAGTAGTGGAACCAGTAGATGCCTCAGTATTCATGAATGGTTCGAAGATGGAAACGTACTCAGATTGTTGTCTGATATGCTTTGCGTCCACCTCCTTGTAATAGATGAACATGGATGGGATGAGCTGAATTAGGCCGTCAGCCTTTTCCTCAATCTTCTCGATTATCCATGATGGTGGCACAAGCTTGTTCATGTATCCAAAGGAGTAAGCATATCCAACAAGCAAGCCGAACAAATGGCCCAACAAACTTGATCCTGGCATGAGAATACCAATGACGAGAAGCGTAACGAATGGGATGAAGAGTGTTGGGAATGTATGAGTAGGTGTGAGCTGAATGGTTGGCTTGACTTTGGACTCCTCGTAGGCAAAATAAGCAAGGAAAGAGAAGAACCAACCAGATGATCCAAGAACACTGGCACTGGTGAGGAAGTATCCAATGGTGCAGTAAGGGATAGCGGCAAGCACGGCGAAGAGGTTAAGCATAACACCTGTGTAAACGGTTCCATGTGTGCGCTCGAATCTGCAGATCATTGGGAGAAGACCGAAGATGTTAAACAACAAGTGAAGGAGGCCAAGATGACCGACTGGGTAAAAAGAAAGTCTGTTGAGATCAAGGTTAAAGAGAGAAGACGGACTCAGAGAGATGTGTGCATTGATGTCCACGACAAAGTTTGCGATATAGATCAGGGTCAGGAAAATCGGGAGACCGATGCTGAGGGCAGGTGGATAGCCCTCCAATGAGTCAACGACATGCTTAAGGGCCCGCTGAGGGAATGACGCGTCCATTTTTGAGTTGATTGAAACGGAAAAAGCCTGTGTAGAGGTTTGTTGATGGAAGTTCTTCATTGTTTGTTTTTGAGATGAAGCGCGCGATTGATCCCAGCTAAGCCATAGCGCGTCAGTTCTTAGAATGACGGTTAATAAGACAGGCATTCACGCATTCTAGAAGGGCATATGGGGCCTTACCACAAAGTAGACCATTTCTAAATCACGGAATGGCATCGAGTCATGAATTTCATTAGCATATCGTAAGAAGGTGCATATTTTCCCTGATAGATGGACACCAGCCATATTAGTCCTTCTCCTTCAAGAATTTGGTTATTTGTTCCAACTTTGCAAGCTCACTGCGTTCCTCAGGTATGTTCTAGGATGAATTGTTAGTATTAAGTTGAAATAGCGGTGGAAAGTTGTGCTTCTGTACTCACATCCTTGATCTCCTTCAACGTCTTGATAGACTCCTCATATTGAAACGTCATCTCTTCCAGCTTTGGTTTCACTTGTTCTGTGAATGTCTTTTCTCTTTCAATAAGAACTGAATCATCATCGTCATATTTTGCAGTTTCAAGCTCCTCGATTTCCTTTTGGAACTCTTGAAGTACGCTGAATGACTTCTGGAAGGATTCCTCATAAGTAGACCGGAAATTCTGTGGGGTTTCTTTTCTAAGCTTTGTCAATCGTATCGTTTCGTTTTCCACTTCCTGATACAGCTTTCTCACCTGTTCCTGGAGGGAAAAATCAAATGGCTCAACCTCTGTGGGATCATTGTTAGTATTCATGAGGTCCACATCTTGCATTGCAAAGGAGATCAAAGCACTCACCATTTGTTGGATTCTCGAGCATTTTTCGAAGACTTGTGGATCCATCAGAGCCGTCAATTTCAAGCGAGTCTTTAGAACGTTCGAAGATCTCGAAGATGAAGTCGTTCACAAGCTCAGATACTCGATTCTTGAGCGGATCACTGTTGTCTGTCGTGGGGAGATACAAGTTCAGCTTGTTCGTGGCGTCCTTGGTGAACTGTGACTGGAGATGCTTGACATCACGAAGATTGAGTGTAATCTTCTTATGGTGGTCCATGGCTGTGTCTTTGTCTGCTTGCTGTGGTGTCGTGTATGACAGACAACAGTGTTTAGCAGTTGTTTATACTTTTGTTTACATTCTGGTACAAGCGCGTAAACTTCAGAACTTCCTGCGTAAATTTCAGAACCGGGTAAACCCCCACCGCGAACATGTTTTATTCGCGAAACACACACCTCCCTCGAAATTGGCTCGAAGTTGGCAGCCACCACACAGCCATTTAAGAGGACACGAGGAGAAGGTCCAGCAAACGCACAAGCATAAGATGTACGTTGTCCTAAGGAGTCATTGATCGTTATCGAATAGTGTTACTAACTTCAACAGGTCCGACGCCCAGGTTGATTATGCCCCGGGCTACGCCCCATTCTTTGGCTTTGCTGGGTGAGTGCTTTACCCTTATCACCAATCATAGAGGTCACTTTTGGCCCTACAATGGCAATTACTAACCCTTCTCACAGATGTGCTGCTGCAATGATCCTATCATGTGGTGGTGCCGCTATTGGTACTGCCAAGTCCGGTATTGGTATCGCTGGTATCGGTACTTTTAAGCCAGAGCTCATCATGAAGTCTCTTATACCTGTTGTCATGAGTGGTATCTTGGCCGTTTATGGTCTTGTTGTGTCCGTGTTGATTGCTGGTGGTCTCTCCCCAACTGAAGAATACACCCTTTTCAACGGATTTATGCATTTGGCTTGTGGTCTTTCCGTTGGATTTGCTTGTCTCTCCTCCGGTTACGCTATTGGTATCGTTGGTGATGAAGGTGTGCGGAAGTTTATGCATCAACCAAGACTCTTTGTTGGTATTGTGCTCATCCTCATTTTCGCTGAAGTCTTGGGATTGTACGGTATGATTATTGCCCTGATCTTGAACACTAAGAGTTCTGGTTAAACATGATTTCAAAACTAGTGCACTTTGACCATTTGGAGAACACGTTGAAACTTATGGCCTGGATGTCATCAACGGCTCAATCTGGAAAAGAACATGTACAATCATCCCAGACATGTCCAAAACCTCATGAACAACCCCTCAATTATTCATCAATCACTATAGATGTAACGTAAGCTATTCTACTGTAGGACTTCCTCGATGATCAACGAAAAATCAAACAAAACACATCATAACGTAATTTACAGAAATTTAGTACACAATTGTTCTTTTGTCTCTTTTGTTATTCATTAAATCTCAAGCAGAAGTATCCATAGCATCAGAAGAAGCCTGTGGTGGTGGAACAGCAGCTGGAGTAGCATCAACTGGGGCTTCTCTCTTACCACCAATCTCAACATTACCAGAGTCATCAATGTACTGCTCAGAGAACTCATTGAGGAATGCAACGGAACGAGCTGAATCAAGGAAAAGCAAGTAACTTCTGTTAATGTCTTCTAATTCCACAACATTACTTCTTCTCTTCAAAGCGATCTGGTTTGAGACACTAATCAAGTTAGATGCGTAACGCAAACTTGTCTCCTGTCCGATCTTTGTAAGTAAGTTGAGTGCATCAGCATTAAGTTCAACTTCCTCCTCCTGTGCTCTTATCGAGATGATCTGTTTGATCTCCTGTTCATTGTAGCTTGTTGTCTGAATGATGATGGATCTGTCAAGCAAATCCAATGGAAGACCGTGTGGGGACTTGTAATTTGTTCCTCTGGTCTTGGTGAGTCCTCTATTGGTGGCCATTATCACAATTGGTGAGAATTCATCCTCAAGGGCTCTGTTAATGAAGGAGAAAGACTCAATATCAAGCATGTGAACCTCATCAACGAACAAGACACCAGGAACGATTTCAGCTTTACCTTCTTCCTTCCATTCGGCAACCTTAGTGTTGATTTGCTCTCTAACTTCTGGTCTGATCTCACCGGTGTCACCGGAGAAGAGTGCAAGGAAGCCTTGCGTTCTAGAGTTGATAACATCAATTTCATGAAGTGATACGGTGTGAACAACGGTCTTACGAGTTTGCAATTCACCTTCTGGACATTGAACAAACTTTGTATCAGGTCCCATTGCATCATAGTCTCTTGAACGGGCAAAGGATCTTCCAAGCTTGGTGATCTTACCAGAAGACTTGTCGATGGAGATGACATCACCAGCGAGAACTTTTTCACTTGTCAACCCTTCAATCATCTTGTTACCAAGCTCATAAATGGTCTCCATATCTGTAGTCTTAATGGTGAGCTTACCTTGTTTATGACCACCAGTGATGGATCTATCAATTTGAATCTCCACAACTTCACCTTCGATAATCTCAGTCTCCTCTTTGATCTTAACACCAATGGATTTTCTAAAAGCCTGGGTCAGTGCCTCTGTCTTACTCAATTCCAAAGAGAAGATTTCCGAACCAGCAATGGCGGTGAATGGCACATCAGTACCGAGAGCCTGACTCAAACCCATAGCAATGGCAGTCTTACCTGTTGAAGGAGGACCAGCGATAAGCACTGCACGACCAGCAATAGAGCCATTCTCAATCATCTTCAAGATGACACCGGCAGCTTTACGGGCACGGAACTGACCCACCATACCTTGAGAAGCTTCATTACGAGGCTGAAGATTGTCATCGAGGCCAAGACCCGAGATATGAGAGTGTGCGGCGATGAGTGAGAGACCTTTAAGGTCCTTGTTTTGGTCCACTGTTTGGATTGACTATAGGGAAAAAAGCAGCATGTTAGTACCTGTTGACATATAAAAGAATAAGAGTATCATCAACATACCATTGGAAGCACAAAATGAGATGATTTGACTCAATAAAGGAGAATCAAGTGGTAGTGAGAAACGCGTTCAACGTTTAAACCAAATTTTTGGACCGGCAAGTTTTTCGCGAATTTCTCCAGCTTTGGCTGAGAGGCCAGGCTGGTTCTTATAATGAGTAGAATGATGGAAAGAGTAGTTGAGAGGCCTTAAAGTGATCGATTGTACTGTGATACACTTTACAGGGCTGTCTACTTGATACAAAGGAACACCAATTGACAAGAGCAAGTACTCGAACGAAGTGTGATGTCATTCTTGTTTAGTTGCTTCCCGTGCTTCACATCGGATCCGGTTCTCATTATCAACAGGGCCAAGTTCAAGATCCTTAAGCTACTTGGAGAAGGAGGGTTTTCATATGTTTATCTGGTACAAGCTTCTAATGGTGCAACATATGCTTTGAAGAAGATTAGGTGTCCCTTTGGAGCTGAATCTATGAGGATTGCCATGACGGAGGTGGAGAACTATAGAGAATTCCACTCTCCATACATTATTAGGGCCATTGATTCAAGTACAGTGCAAGAAGAGGATGGATCTAAGACGGTATACATCCTTTTACCATATTTTGAACGTTCTTTACAAGATGTCATCAACACAAATGCCATAGAATCCACACAAATTGATGAAGCTGAAGCTATCCGCATCTTTATTGGAATCTGTCGTGGACTCCAATCTATGCATCGACATCAACCAAACCATAGATCAGTTGCTGTGAATGAAGTAAACATGAATGTTGCCACTTCTGAACACGAAAGACTCCTATTGGATGCCTCAACAAGCAACATAACTGATGATGACACAGCATCACTTGCAGAAACAATACCTTCAATGTCAACGGGTCCAATCAATGATGAAGATGCACAAAATGGTACAGAACTTACAGAGACTATAGCATATGCACATAGAGATATCAAACCTGCTAATGTTATGCTTTCAAAAGATGGTTTACCAGTTCTTTGTGATTTGGGATCTTGTGCTAAAGCCCGCATTACGGCAAAGAATAGAAGCACTGCAGTGGCAATCCAGGAGCTGGCTGCTGAGCATTGTACACTGCCATACCGTGCCCCTGAACTACTAGATGTCAAGACTGGTGCTCATCTGGATGAGAAGATTGACATTTGGTCGTTGGGATGCTTACTGTATGCATTGTTATATGGATGCTCACCATTTGAGCATGAGGAGGCTGAGAGTGGTGGAAGTATGAACATGGCCATCTCTAACGGCAAATGGGAGTATCCTAAACGTGGTGACGTTTACTCTGATGATATCAAGGAGCTTATTGAAATGTGTCTTGTGGTGGACCCTGAGCAGAGACCTGCAGTCGAAGATGTTCTAACTAAGGCCCTTGCTGTACAGTCGAGGTCATGAAAATTGCTACTTATATACCTATACACAGGTCTATTGATATGAAGGCATATGAATCGTATACAAACTAACGTTGTAGCATTATGATTACTCCCTTAAACCTGTCACATTATAGTGCTGCGGCCCGTACCAGGGATTCCTTTTTCCTGCCAGCACATCAGATCTCGGTTAAGCACATGTTAAACAACTTATAACCCTTTCTTACTCTCTAGTGGACGGACTTATACCTCATGACCTCTTATCAGAACGTTTCCGAATCTGAGATCGTTGGATGGAATGATTGTCCAATTGCTGGGCTCACAGCGAGTGGTACTTCTGCAAAGACAAGACGTCCCCGTCCTCAACATAACCTCAGTTCCACCTCGCTAATCTCACAACAGGGGTCCACTCTGAAGGGGAATGGTCCACCAAAGATCGCCTTACCGTCTCGACAGACTCCTTCGAAACCACCGATGGCAACACCATCGTTGTCCAAATCAGCATCTACAGTGTCGTCATCCTCCATGTTGTCCTCATCCTCCCTTGGTGACACCGAACAACTACAACAAAGCATCGAAACACTTTTCTCATTACCTACGACGCTTCCAGAACGTGAGTTTGAGCACTATAGTCGAAAGCTCCGTGATTCTATGGGGAAGATCAAGCCAGAACATGCGGCGTTTGTTGTGTCCTCGATAGAGAACTACAAGAACAAAGACGAGACAAAGAAGTCCGTTGTACAGTTTATGATGACCAATGATGGTACATCGACATGGGGTGTTCCATTGAGAAAGATCTTAGAGAGTGTAAAGCTTGAGTGAATAGGGGTGTGACTATTGGGTGGGTGCTAACTTATCAGACATGTGCAGTGTTGTACAACTGTTTACGCATGCCATGTCTCTAATTTAATTTAATGAGCTACTTTAATGAACAGCTATATTAGTTGAAATGGTAATTCAGTAGCGTACAGAAAAATGAAACATGAGATATATAAGTGCAAAAGGAAGATTAAGCCATCTTCTTTCTTCTTCCAACGTGAGCCTGGAAACCGGTCTTAATGGAGGAAACAGATCTTGTAGAACCACAACTCTTACAAACAAGGAAGAACAATCTGTTAGAACTCTCCTTTCTAAGCTCGGTGTTGATAGACTTACACGTCTTACATGTGACGTACTCCATGATGTATCTTCTCAAAACGTTTTCCAATTGCTTTGGTTGGAAACGACCTTTAATGATCAATCTCTTTTGACCATCAACGGAACCAGAAGTACCCAATTCGGCAAACAAATAAGAAATGAGATGCTCTGGTGATCTTTGCAACTTCTCAGAGATCTCTTGCACATTAGCAAACGCCGTCTTCTTGTTACCTTCTCTTTGACACACAGGTGGTGGAATTCTAAACTTGGTACCTGATCTCTCACCTGCAAGTTCTGGGTTATTAGCCTTCAAAATGTCAAAGAATCTGTCAAGCAAATCATCGTATGGAAGACCGTATTGTCCTTGAAGTGACTCTGTCTGTGTTGGCTCCTCGGAGTTGTCTCTAACAAGGTCATCATCCTTAACACCAGCTTTTTCAAGTTCCTTTTCGAAATCATCTGGCGTTGTAGTTTTCTTCTTCTTCTTCTTAAGCTTAAGTTCACCAAGAGAGTCAGTGATCTCATCAGTGGCAGCATCGATACCTTCAAGAGACTTGGTGGATTTCTTCTTCTTCTTCTTGAGACCAGAAAGAACATCATCAACTTCTGGTGTACCCTCTGGGGTAGCAGAACCTTCATCAAAGGCTTTAGTGGATTTCTTCTTCTTCTTCTTCAAAGTTGGGTCAAAGCCCAAGTCAACAGCATTATCTTCAGCAGACATAATGGATGAGCTTGTTGTATTGTCCTGTGTATATGTGTTTGGAAATGTATGTTCTCGTGTGATAGACAACCTAATGTGAGTCAAACGTTGCGATGGATTAGAACCGACGCGTGGGATGATTCAAGGAGAAGCGGGAGCGGAAGGACACGGAATAGACGATGTAATAAAGATTCGATTGGATAAATCCAAGTCGATATATGGAACAAACAGCTAAAGAGAGGCCAAAAAGAAAACTCCGATGTGCCTTTGCTTCAGCTTTGTTAAAGTCTCAGTTCGCCGCTTTTTTTTCAGCGTGTGCGCGACTCGACGTGATTGGCGAAGAATGGCGAGAATTGGCGCAAATTGGCATATATTGGCCAAAGGTGTCGCGAAAGCGGCAGAGGGTTACTACATTCGGTAATAAATAACGTCAAAAATCAATCATTTCTTCTATATATCAATTATTTATGGTGTTCTGTGCTATTTTAGATCTTCATGTTGGCAGTTCTCTCTTCTAAGAATTTTTCATTACTCTCAATGTTGTTGAGCTGCTCTTTACTGATCTGATCAATCTCTTTACCTGGGTTCACTTCAACGTCATTACTGCTAACATTAACATCAACTTCACCATCTTCACCAACTGGTTCCACATCAAACTTCTTAAGGAAATACGTTTCAACTTCCTCTCTACCGTTCTTCTCAGCTTCGTAGATGGCATCATTACCGAATTTGTTTTTCAAAAAGGCATCTGCATCGTATTTATCACATAACAGTTCGACAACTTTAAGATGTCCATTCAATGCAGCCCAATGAAGTGCAGTGTTTCCTTCAAAGTTTTGTCTGTTGACTAACGATGTGGCACTTTCCCTTGGCACTTGTTCCAGCAGATACTTCACTGTGTCGAAATGACCATTAGCAGATGCCATATGGATCGGTGTCACTTGTGTCTCAGAGTCTATGCATTCAAGGATGAGTGAACCTGGAAGCTCACCAAAGATCTCCTGAAGGGTCTCGAGGTCACCATAACGGGCATCCTCAATGATAATCTCTTTCTCCTCTTGTGTTAGTGTTTGCTGGGACATCTTAGACTGTGTGTATGGGTTTCCTTGGTGTCAGGCAAAGACAGTTGTATCTCTTCGTTGTGCCATCAGAATTTTTTTTACACTAAGAACGTCGCGGTGCGCGATGAGCTTAAACTAACATCTCTTAGTTTGGCTCTAATTTATTCAGACTCTTTGACTCTTTGACTGTTTGAATTCATTAGACTTTAATAGAGACAATGATAGATATAGATAGAGATTGAGAGTACTCCTCTCCGTTTAGATGGTAAATGAGTGTTTACCTTGTATGCTGGGAGAGACCTATAGATATGTGTGTTATTCCCCGCCACTTTAGCTCTATCAGCATCCAGAAAGATAATATTCCCCGTCAATTTGTTACCAACCACAGACTTACCCTATTCATTAGAACTTCCCTAAGAAGCCCCTAAGAAGCCCCCTAAGAAACCGATGGGAAAAAAGCGGAGCATATTTAAACACTGATGGAGAGATGGAAAAGATAAGGATCGCGCCACAAGACACAACCTCAGTATTATCCACCAAGATTACCCTACGCCCAGTGTTTACAACCTTGATACGAACAAGGGAACTAGTTCTCTCCTAACAGGATACCATGTGATCTCCTTATGATCTCCTTATCTGTCACAACTTTCATCTTCTCCCAAGATAAACCTCTGAACGATGCGTGATTTCTTTTTGCGTGCTCCTACATAACTTTGACACCCCAATTGCGCCATCGCGTCTAAACACCTCTATTTGTATATAAAACCTACGCGTCCCATTTCTTCATATTAAAAGTTTGCCACTGGTCTTCTCTTCTCTCTTCATAGTCTCTGAAAGACATACACATACACATACACACAAACACAATGCTCTCCATCATCAAGTCATCTGTTGTCAGAACCGTTAAGCCATTCACCATGGCCCCATCAACCAGAGCCTTCTCCATCGTTGTCAAGCGCAATGAGAGAGATTGTGATTGTACTTGCAACACAAAGTTTGCTCCTCTCATTCTTAAGAAGGGTGATGAGTGTGGTTCAACTGACTGCTCTTGCAACTAAGTGTTCTCTGTCCTCTCTATAGCTGGCATACCCATATGGATGGATACATTGAACTTTGCAGCAGTCACTATTTATTATTCATCATCACAATTTAGCACCATCTATACCTGAAGCTATCATAGAGGGATGGAAAGGGTCGTTCTATTTAAGGGTTTCCTTTAGTGTTTCTAGTCTTAATAGGGGAAGGTTTAGGATAAATGTTTTCACGCTTTTCGGTTAACATCTACATTTAGTATTGTAGTATTATGCTTATTTACATTGATATGTACATTCGTTTTCGTTACAGGTTTTGGGTAGAAAGTCTTTCAGATCAAGCAGAGTAATAAGTCTTTCTCAAGTCGACAATCTTCTTACCACGGTTGAAAGAAAGTTCATCCAAAGTCTGTTGCTTAGCTAGAGCCTCAATGAAACCCTTACACACATTCATACCGTTTCTTGACTTGTAGATCTTTGCACTGAGGTCCTTAATACCAGCCAACTCACAAATTTCAAAGATGTAATGGTTAACTCTAAGACCGAAACCTGGTGGAGCAGATCTCAAAAAGATCTTACAACCATGGAAAACATAATCAATGTCTCCAACAATGGTTCTATTCTCATACAATGGAACATATTGCAAATTTTTAACAGCGTTCCAATGAGCTTTGGAAACGGCACGTGACATCTCAACACGATCTTTACCTTCACCAATACCAACCATACCATTCTTATCACCAACAACAACAAGAGCGTAATTCGTTGGAATCTTACCCTTAGCAGTCTGGTTAGAGACTCTCTTCATGATCAATGGTCGTGAGTGAAGCTTTTCAATGTATTTCTCATCTAATCCTGTAAGGGTAGCGAGACCCTTGGCAATAGAAGAGTTAGCATCTCCACCTGCACTCTCACCGAGAACGGATCCAGGTGGAACATCTACTGGAGCTTGTTGCAATGGGAAGTCATAATCGAGCTTCCATGGTTCCTCAACTTTGAGGTTATCCCAGAATTTATCACGTTTGGCAAAATCATCAAGGTACGGTGGTGCAAATTCTGTTGAGGCAAGCTTCTTATTCTTATAGTGTTCTGGCTTGACAAATGTCTCAGCAAGCTTGATGGATTCAACAAGCTCCTCTGGATAATACTTTCTCAAAAATTCAAGATGCGCATCCTTCTTGTCTATGCTAGAATTGTTCTTTGGTGTTTCGGATGAAGATGATGATGATGATGATGGTGGTGCGGCATTGAACAGCGTGCGCGCCGTCGAGAACGACCGCAGTGGAGCTGTGCTTCTCGCCAGTGTGCGCAGTTGTGAAATCATTGGCGTATGTGAGTGACCAAAAACGAAGCAAAAGCTTGAGCTCTGCGTGGTGAAGAAAACAAATAGAAGAACTTGATCTGCTATAGAGTTCGACCTCGTCGCCCACAATTTTTCGTTGATCGTGAAAAATGCGAGGTGTCCGGGTGTTTTTGCCTAAGGATAATAATTGATGACTCAGCAATGTGTCAGCATAGATACCATAGGACTCTTAACTTCATCAACATTTGGTTGTTTCTTTCTTCTTCCTCATTTGTTCCAGTTTTTAAAAATTCATCGGTAGTCATTGTGTCATCATGTCGCCGCTGTATCGTTGTATTTAACTCAGCAGTCATCAGGGATCTTTAACTACGACGTTATCAGTACCATGGGGACAAATGATATACACAAGTAGTTAACACAATGACATCAATAAAGAAGGTAGAATATGTACTTCTCAAAAAAACAACTCAATCTTTACAAACTCACAACCCATTATACGTTTCCAGAACGTAAAGCGCAATACAACATAGTAATAGCTCCTGGCCATCAAATTAATCAAGACCACAACAAAGTCAAGATTCTCCAACCTCTCAAAGGCTTGTTTGGTGGCTCTGGGTGGTCCTCGGCATCCTTGAAGAGCACTTCAAGCTCAACCTCATGTGGAGCCCACATCTTTGTTTTCTTGGTGAACTTCCAGCCGAAGTAGAGCACTAGGGCGAATGGAATCACAAAGTATGAAGAGAAGAAAGAAGAGAACAAGAATTCACCATGGATAAAGTTCTTGAAACCACCGGTGAGAAGGAAGAGGAACGAAAGAGAACCAGAGATCCAAGCAGCCTGTGGGGCAAACTTGATCGAGTGTGGGAGACGAGAACGTGGGATTCCCTGAGCTTTCATAGCACGAGTCATGCAAATGTGATTAGCAGAGATGATCATCCACTCAAACAAAGTCTTAGCAGAAGACAAGGACTGGAACCAACCAAACACGTTAGCTGCAGCCTCGGAACAGTTCATGTAAGCAAGTGGCATGAATGCACAAACAAAGATGTTACCAACCCATGGAACACCCCAACGGTTAGTCTTGAGGAACACTTTTGGAGCTTGTCCCTTAACAGCAAGGGCAAACAGAAGACGAGTACCGTGGACAACAGCTTGGTTACCGGCGGAGAAGGCAGATGTTAAAACAGCAGCATTAACGATATGTGGAAGCACCTTAATGTTGGCATTCTCCATGGCAACAACAAATGGAGAAGAAGAAGCGTTACCAGAAGAAGTAGCAATAGCCTTGTTGTTTGATGGAACGATAAGACCAAGGAAGAAAGCAGCACCACACATAAGGAAGGAAACTCTGTAGAAAACTCTCTTACAAGCAGTAAAGATAGTCTTTCTTGGATATTTAACCTCAGCTGCTAAGGATGGAACACCTTGCAATCCACCGAAGGAGTAGACAGATCCCATAAGAGCCTTCCAGAACCCAGTGAAACGACCGAGAGAGCCTGGAATACCCATGTATTGAACAAATGGACCTGGGTCCCTCCAATATCTGAAACCAATCGATTCATGATTTGGACCACCACCACAGGTGATAACGAGGGAAGTGATCATAAGACCAACAAGCAAAGTGATCTTAATCATGGCAAAGACGAACTCAATCTCACCATAGTGCTTGATGTTCAAGGAGTTTGCAAATGCAATAAGAACAATGATGATAGTAATCCAAATGGCCTGAGACAAATCGGACCAATAAGAGACAATGACGGCAGCAGCAGAGATCTCACCTGGCATGACAGCAGACCAGATGGAGACCCAGCCATAGGCAAATCCCCAAGCTGGATCGATAAACTGTTCGGCATGACGCAGAGTAGCAGAAGTGGTTGGCATAAGAGTTGCACACTCTGCAAGGGCAATCTGGTTAAGACCAACAACAAAGGCAACGATGGCATAAGCCATGAAACAACCGAGTGGACCAGCTGTAGCGAGGACACCACCAGATGATAAGAAGATACCGGTACCGATGGTAGTAACGAGTGCAATCATTTGCAAATGACGCTGTTTCAAAGAGTTATCTAATCTCTTTCTGTCTTCACCAAAGACTCTCTCCTCATCTTCATCCATGATGGTGATGGATTCTACCTCCATCACCTCGACATCCTGGTCAAAGGCCTTCTCACCACCAAAACCTTTCTTCTCATCAATGTGGCTTGCGGTACTATTGGATTTGATATCCATAGTTCCCCCAGCCTGTGCCTCGTAAGGGTTAGACATGGTTTATTGTGTCTTTTTTGAATAGTGTGTACAGCTAGCTGTAGTGAAGTTGGAGTACTCGAAACGATCTTTGTCTGACACAAGGCATATCTCGGGGTCTTTTTATATCGAGAACCGTATCATCTAACTAATGTAACCCATATCTCAACTCGTATCAATCTCCGGTGTGGGAACCAGAGTTGAGAGGATTATGACGCAGCGCAGATCACTACAAGGGCTTATCAGCGCGATAAGACATGGGGGAGCCGAAACCCCCCAAAGGTTTTTACGTCCTAAAAGAGTGGTACGACGGCGATATCTACATGCAGAAGACTTGAAAGCAGCTACATAGAGACTCTGTCAAGTAAATAATTGTTTTAATCTTCGGCTCTAACGCCCAATGCGTCCACATGGCCGCGTGCCGAGAGAGGGGTCCTCTTGGTATTATCTCTGGGCTTTATTCTCTACCGTCGGAGGTGACACAAGTCTGGGCATAAGACCGAAAGGCTTAGCCACCAGACCATGATATGAGAGACATAACGTGGTTTTGTGCTGTATCGTCTGTTGCTGCCCATTCCCTGAGAAACTGACACAAGGGGAAAGCAGCAGATAGTGAAGCCCCTCTAAATGCCGCTTGGGTCCTGCTATCTCTGTCGCTTAGAGACACAAGCTGGGAAGGGCAATACAACATGTATAGCGAGCAATAGTTGTAAGAGGGGGAAGGGAGTGTAGTACTGTGTATGCAAAGCTACTAAAAAAAATCTACATCCAGTTTGTCCTGTTCGTCGGGAAACAACGGTTGTTGTGTATTGTGTTCCTCGCAAATCGTTTCTAGCACCGTTCAACGAACCCCTGGCAAATACACTTGAGAGCCTTGACATAAGTCGGCCCAGCGTAGCACAGAAATGGCTCGAGAAAGTGGAAAGTGTTGACTGTTTATCATCATGATAGTAGTCAAAGGTAGATAGATGGATTCCAAAAGCGAGATTCCTTGTGACTTGAATCACTTAAGAGTAAATCTTTCACTATTCACCTCGTTTTTTCATGCAAGAACAAAACATATAGACATTCGTGTGTTTTTCATGAGAGAATACATTACTGATGGTACTCTGAAACAATCGAAGCAAGCGAGTTCAGTGGTAAGAGTTGAAACATTTTTTTTTTTTTTAGTTTGTACCTCGAACGGATTCGCGACTTGCACTATATACAGGGGCTCCAGTTGCCATTATAGGACTTCATTGTAGTATCGTGTATGCTTAGCTGGGGCAATTGGAGATTGTAGGGTAATGACTTTTCGGAGTTTGAGGATGGCAGTTGACTGTTGACGATTGGTGAACCGAAGTGGGCTACTGGCTGGTTGAAACCACTAAGTCTTTACCTCTCTGGGCCGGGAGCTACACTGCAACACAGACCATATATATAAATCGAAATCAATTACCAGTAGAGAAATATAAAATTGAAGCATCGCACGGCATTTGTATCAGCTACCAGGACTGTAAAGCTTCTTTAACTTTGCTCTTTGCTCTTCCTCCCTGGTTTCATCTTATCTGAACCTCTAGCATCGACAAACAACATCAAGACCAAAGCAACGTCAAGATTCTCCAACCTCTCAGTGGAGGGTCTTCAGGCTCTGGGTGATCCTCAGCATCCTTGAAAAGAACTTCGAGCTCGACTTCGTGTGGTGCCCAGATCTTAGTCTTCTTCCAGAATTTCCAGCCGAGGTAGAGAACTGACGCTAAGGGGAACACAAAGTATGACGAGAAGAAAGACGAGAATAAGAACTCACCATGGATGAAGTTCTTGAAGCCACCAGTAAGAAGCAAGATGAAAGACGCTATTCCGGAAATCCAAGCAGCCTGTGGGGCAAATTTGATCGAGTGTGGGAGACGAGAACGTGGGATTCCCTGGGCTTTCATAGCACGAGTCATACAGATGTGATTAGTAGATATGATCATCCAGCCGAACAAGAGCGTTGATGATGTAAGGGACTGGAACCAACCAAACACGTTAGCTGCAGTATCGGAACAATTCATGTATGCAAGTGGTAAGAAGGCAGCAACAACAACGTTACCGACCCATGGAACATTCCAACGGTTAGTCTTAAGAAATACTTTCGGAGCCTGGCCCTTAACGGCAAGGGCAAAGAGAACACGAGCACCCTGGACAACACTCAAGTTAGCAGCAGAGAACGCTGATGTCAATACACCAGCATTAACGATGTGTGGAAGCACCTTGATGTTGGCATTCTCCATGGCAACAACAAATGGAGAAGAAGAAGCGTTACCAGAAGAAGTAGCAATAGCCTTGTTGTTTGAAGAAACAATTAGACCAAGACAGAAAGCTGTGGTACACATGAGGATACTCACCCTGTAGAAGACTCTTTTACAAGCAGTAAAGACAGTCTTTCTTGGATATTTAACCTCAGCTGCTAAGGATGGAACGCTTTGCAAACCACCATAGGAGTAGACACAACCAGAAAGGGCCTTCCAGAATCCAGTGAAGCGACCCAGAGACCCTGGAATACCCAAGTATTGAACGAATGGGCCCGGATGCCTCCAGTATCTGAAACCAATCTTCTCGTGAGTTGGTGTACCACCACTAGTAATGACAATGGATGTGATGATAAGACCAGCGAGCAAGCTGATCTTGATCATAGCAAAAGTAAACTCAACCTCACCATAGTGGTGAATCTTAAGGAAATTGATAGTGATGATAAGGACAATGATTATAGTGATCCAAATAGCCTGGGACAAGTCAGACCAGAATGAGACAATAACAGCTGCTGCAGAGACCTCACCAGGCATTATGGAGGACCACACGGACATCCAACCATACGCAAATCCCCAAGCTGGATCAACAAACTGTTCAATATGACGCAAACTGGCAGAAGTTGTAGGCATAAGACTGGCACACTCTGCAAGGGCAATCTGGTTAAGACCGACAATAACAGCAACGATGGCATAAGCCAAGAAACAACCAAGTGGACCAGCTGTAGCGAGAACACCACCAGATGACAAGAAGATACCAGTTCCAAAGACACCGACTAGTGCAATCATTTGCAAGTGACGTTGTTTCAGAGTGTGACTCAATCTTTTTCTGTCCTCACCAAAGACTGTACTTTGGTCATCGGACACTGGATTGTTGGATTCGTTATCTAACACTTCGACATCTTGTCCAAAGGTTGTCTTAACTTCATAGGTGTTCTTCTCATCACTATGACCACTGGTGGAAGTTGTTCCCTTTGCATCAATAAAGGGGATGTCAGCATAAGGATTCGACATGATGTTGACGGCTTTGTGGGATGAGTCAAATCTAATAGAGATGAACAGAAGATCTGGTACGAGAGACACCACATTATATACACCGCTCGATCAATGGCATGGTCGGAACCGGTAGTCGGTCTATGTCGTGATACCGCCACGGGATGACCTCTTTGAATCCAAGTTTAACAGGAGGAGACTAACAGAACCAGCGCCAATTCATACGAGTGTGGTAAGTTAATCGGAGCTGCCCATTACGGGGGTTGATATCAGTTCAGAAGACTTTACCCTCCCCGCACAAGAGCGTCAAAGTCGTGTCCGACAAGATGAGGTCCCACTGGCTATCGAATCTGGATATTCATCAATCTGATCAGGTCCCCATGGGTTTGTAATGTGGTTATTTACCGACATGATTAGGTCCCCATAAGCATCGAATGTGGTTATTTACCTCGCTGATGTGTCCCCCTGTTGCGATTGAACGCTATGACAGAGCATACCGAGAGCTAAGCCACCAAACATGATACATAGGACAGAATTTGAAGTGTGGTGTACCTTATGTTGCTGCCCATATCCTGAGAAACAGACACAAGCCTCTAAATGCGGCGTAGGTCCTGCCATGTCTGTCGCTTGGAGACACGAGCTGAGAAGATAGGACCATGTTCTTAGCACGCAATGGGTCAAGAGGTGGGAAGACTGTAGTCGTATGTATGCAGAGCATCTAAAACAATCTACATACTGCTTTTCCTGTTTGTGAGGAAGCACGAGCTGTTGTATGTTGTGTTCTTCGCAAATCGTTTTTAGCATAGTTCAACTGGCTCTGGCAACAACACATTTGAGAGTCTTGGCATCAGTCGGCCCAGCGTAGCACAGAAATCCCTCTAGATCGTGCACAGAGTTGACTGTTTACCTTCACGGTAGCAGTCATGTGCCTCTTGTAACACAGCAGTGTCCAAGAGCCGGAATTGGGTCCACAGCATTCTTCAAAGACACTCTTTCGTGATGAGGCTTTATGGACATCTGCAGTTGTAAAGTCTCTGATATAGTATCATGACAGAGTTATGGGGAGACTCTCATGCTCAGTTGTAGGAGGTCACACTAGTGTTTGTTATTTTGCTCCTCGAAGGGCTCCTGACTTGCACTGGACAAGGCACCAGTAGCTATTATAGGATTGAGCGTAGTGTCATTTGTGCCCATTAGCAGAGGTAATTCAAGAGTCATGACTGGTTTGGAGTTTGAAACTGGCAAGTGACGGCTGATCTTTGGTAAATTAGAGTAGGCTGGCTTGTTGAAACCCATCAAGGCTTCCTCAGCCATCGCAGTTGGGCCGAGTTCTACAACAGAACATACATCATATTTAGAAATCGAAATCAATTACGAGTACGGAGATATATAGTTGATGCATCTCATACCAGTTACCAGAACTGCTAGAGCTCTCATTCTCATGTATCTCCCTTTGCTCCTCCTCCGAGGTTTTATCTTATCTCTGCCTCTATCAACACCATCACGACCAGAGCAAGGTCAAGATTCTCCAACCTCTAAGTGGAGGGTCTTCTGGTTCTGGGTGATCCTCGGCATCCTTGAAGAGGACCTCGAGTTCAATTTCGTGTGGTGCCCAGATCTTAGTCTTCTTCCAGAATTTCCAGCCGAAGTAGAGAGCCAATGACAATGGGAAGACAAAGTAGGAGGAGAAGAAAGAGGAGAATAAGAACTCACCATGGATGAAGTTCTTGAAACCACCAGTAAGAAGCAAGATGAAAGACGCTATTCCGGAAATCCAAGCAGCCTGTGGGGCAAATCTGATCGAGTGTGGGAGACGAGAACGTGGGATTCCCTGTGCTTTCATAGCACGAGTCATGAAGATGTGGTTAACAGAGACAATGATCCAGTCGAACAAGAGTTTGGATGATGTGAGAGACTGGAACCAACCAAACACATTAGCGGCGGAATCGGAACAATTCATGTAGGCAAGTGGTAAGAAGGCAGCGACAAAGATGTTACCGACCCATGGAACACCCCAACGGTTAGTCTTAAGGAACACTCTTGGAGCTTGTCCCTTCACTGCAAGGGCAAAGAGGACACGAGCACCGTGAACAACACCCAAGTTAGCAGCAGAGAAGGCAGAGGTTAAGACACCAGCATTAACGATATGTGGAAGCACCTTGATATTGGCATTCTGCATGGCAACAACAAATGGAGAAGAAGAAGCGTTACCAGAGGAGGTTGCAATAGCCTTGTTTTTTGGGGAAACAATTAGTCCAAGACAGAAAGCTGTAGTACACATGAGAACGCTGACTCTGTAAAAGATTCTCTTACAAGCAGTGAAGACAGTCTTTCTTGGGTACTTAACCTCAGCAGCCAAAGATGGAACACTTTGCAAACCACCATAGGAATAGACACAACCAGAAAGGGCCTTCCAGAACCCAGTGAAACGCCCCAGAGACCCTGGAATACCCAAGTACTGAACGAATGGGCCTGGGTCCCTCCAGTATCTGAAACCAATCGTCTCATGAGTTGGGGCACCACCACTAGTGATGACAACAGATGTGATGATAAGACCAGCGAGCAAGCTGATCTTGATAATGGCAAACGTAAACTCAACCTCACCATAGTGTTGAATCTTGAGGAAGTTGAATGTGATGATAAGGACGATGATTATAGTGATCCAGATAGCCTGGGACAAGTCAGACCAGAATGAGACAATGACGGCAGCAGCAGAGACCTCACCAGGCATGATAGCGGACCACACTGCCATCCAACCATAAGAGAATCCCCAAGCTGGATCAACAAACTGCTCAACATGACGCAAACTGGCAGAAGTTGTAGGCATAAGACTGGCACACTCTGCAAGGGCAATCTGGTTAAGACCGACAACAACAGCAACAATAGCATAAGCTAGGAAGCAACCAAGTGGACCGGCAGTAGCAAGAACACCACCAGATGACAAGAATATACCAGTTCCAAAGACACCAACAAGTGCAATCATTTGCAAATGACGCTGCTTCAAAGTGTGACTTAGTCTTTCTCTGTCCTCACCAAAAACTGTGCTTTGATCATCGGAAATGGGGCTGTTTGACTCGATATCTAACACTTCAACATCATGACCAAAAGTTTTCTCAACATCATAGGTGGCCTTCTCATCATTGGAGGAGTTGGTTCCCTTGGCATCAATAGATGCTGTCTCAGCATAAGGGTTAGACATATTGTATGAGGTCTATGTGGCAAAAGACAAACCCAAGGACAGATAATCACACAAACTGGTTGGAGAGGTACGACATTAAATACAGTGACTGCTGCATCAATGGTATTGTCGGAACCGGCAGTCGGTCTATGTCGTGATACCGGCACGGCATGATCTCGCCAAACAGCAGGGGGTCCCCAGAACCTGCGCCAATCCATACCGATCTGGTAACTTAATCGGAAGTGCGCACAAGAGTGAGGGGAGGGGGCTGCCAACATTATACTCAGATCAACTTGCCTTTGATGTTCTTCACCGACAAGATTAGGCCCCCATGGGTATCAAAATACCTGTCTAATGTGTCACCTTGTCGTGATAGTACAAGGTAACAGAAACTACCAAAAGCTAAGCCACCCGACATGATACGTGGGGCCTAAGGTGGTTTGCGTTGTATTCTCCACTGTTGTGCACTCCCTGGGAAACAGACACACGGACAGGCAGTAGGAAGTGAAGCCTCGAATTGTCGGTTGGGTCCTGTCATCTCTGTCGCTTAGAGACACAAACTGGGAAGGGCAGTACGCAATGGCTGCAGAAGGTCGGGCGGAGTGTAGTAGCGTATGCAGAACTACCAAAACGATATAGATCCCTGTTTTTCGGGGAACACCGGTTGTCTTGTATGGTGTTCCTCGCAAATCGTATCAAGCACCGTTCAACGAGCCCAAGGGAAATGTACTTGACAGCGACATCGGTCGACCCAGTAGCACATACATGGCTCGAGAGCGCGCAGAGAGTTGACAGTTTATCATCATGATAGTCGTTATTCGGCTTCTGTAGTACCGTAGGGTCCAAGGGCCAGCGCTGAGTAAGCTGCATTATTCAGAGACACTTCAAGTAAGTTTGTCGGGATAGTAGCCAACTAATGAGCCTTTAGGGACTTGGGCAGTCTTCAAGCCTCTGATATTCTACCATAAAGGAGTTCGTAAGCATGTCTCATGCTCAATTGTACCAGGCATAGCAGTTTTCTTTATTTCACTCCTCGAATGTTACCTGACTTGCAGTGGACAAGGTCACAGTAGCCATTATAGCATCCAGTGTAGCGACGTTTGTGCTCCCTAGCTGAATTGGATAGTAATGACTGTTTGCAGTTTGAAGCTGGCAATTCACTGGTGATGAGTGGTCGAGTGGGCTGCTGGTTGAAATCATCGAGACGTCTCCTCTGTCGCAGCAGGACTGGCGTCTACACCAGGGTAGGTCATACGTATAGTTACGAGAACGAAATCTGTATTTGTTGCATCGCATAGCTTTTGTACCAGTTACCAGAACGGTAGAAGAGTGCTCATGTTCGGCCCTTTGCTCTCACTTGGGACTGTATTCCTCTCAAGAACATCAAGACCAAAGCAACGTCAAGATTCTCCAACCTCTAAGTGGAGGGTCTTCTGGTTCTGGGTGATCCTCGGCATCCTTGAAGAGGACCTCGAGTTCAACTTCGTGTGGTGCCCACATCTTGGTCTTCTTCCAGAATTTCCAACCAAAGTAGAGAACCGATGCTAATGGGAACACAAAGTATGAGGAGAAGAAAGAGGAGAACAAGAACTCGCCATGGATGAAGTTCTTGAATCCACCTGTAAGAAGCAAGATGAAAGACGCTATTCCGGAAATCCAAGCAGCCTGTGGAGCAAACTTGATCGAGTGTGGGAGACGAGAACGTGGGATTCCCTGTGCTTTCATAGCACGAGTCATGCAAATGTGGTTGGCAGAGATGATCATCCAGTTGAACAAAAGTTTCGATGATGTAAGAGACTGGAACCAACCAAACACATTAGCTGCAGTATCGGAACAGTTCATGTAGGCAAGTGGCAAGAAGGCAGCGATAAAGATGTTGCCGACCCATGGAACACCCCAACGGTTAGTCTTAAGGAACACTTTTGGAGCCTGGCCCTTGACGGCAAGGGCAAAGAGAACACGAGCACCACCAACCACACCTAGGTTAGCAACAGAGAATGCAGATGTCAAGACACCAGCGTTCACAATATGTGGAAGCACTTTAATATTGGCATTCTCCATGGCAATAACAAATGGAGAAGAGGAAGCGTTACCAGAGGAAGTTGCAATTGTCTTGTTGTTTGATGGAACGATAAGACCAAGACAGAAAGCTGTAATACACATGAGGATAGTAACTCTAAAAAAGATTCTCTTACAAGCAGTGAAGATAGTCTTTCTTGGATACTTAACCTCAGCAGCCAACGATGGAACACCCTGCAAACCACCATAGGAGTAGACAACACCAGAAAGGGCCTTCCAGAACCCAGTGAAGCGACCCAGAGACCCTGGAATACCCAAATATTGAACAAATGGACCAGGATCCCTCCAGTATCTGAAACCAATCGTCTCGTGAGTAGGAGTACCACCAGTAGTGATGACAATGGATGTGATGATAAGAACTGCGAGCAAAGTGAGCTTGATCATGGCAAACGTAAACTCAATCTCACCGTAGTGCCGAATTTTTAAGAAGTTGAATGTGATGATCAGTACGATGAAAATGGTAATCCAAATGGCCTGAGACAAGTCGGACCAGTACGAGACAATAACAGCAGCAGCAGAGACTTCACCAGGCATGATAGAGGACCAAACGGCCATCCAACCATAAGCGAATCCCCAAGCTGGATCAATAAACTGTTCGGCATGACGTAGAGTAGCAGAAGTGGTTGGCATAAGAGTTGCACACTCTGCAAGGGCAATCTGATTAAGACCGACAACAACGGCAACAATGGCATAGGCCAAGAAACAACCGAGTGGACCAGCTGTAGCGAGAACACCACCGGATGACAAGAAGATACCAGTACCAAAGACACTGACAAGTGCAATCATTTGCAGATGGCGTTGTTTCAAGCCGGGACTCAATCTCTCTCTATCCTCACCGAAGACAGTACTCTGTTCATCGGACGAAGGGTTGTTTGACTCGATATCTAACACCTCGGCATCCTTTCCAAGAGTTTTCTCTTGATAGGTCTCCTTCGTACCACTCTCGCCACTGGAGGTAACTGTTCCCTTGACATCAAGAGATGCCGTCTCAGCATAAGGGTTCGACATGATGGTGAGAGCTTTGTAGGATGGATCAATTCAAAAGAGAGATGAACTCATGATCTGGGAGGAGAGACACGACAATATATACACCGATACATTAACATGGCTTGGCGGAATCGGTTGTCGGTCGATGTCGTGATACTGGCACGGCATGATCTTGGTAGATCCCTGTGCTTCACCGCCTGCGTCAACCTATACTGGTGTGGTAATATAGTCGGACCTTCGCATGAGGGGGCTGATTTGCATATTCCGAAGAATTTGCCTTCCCCACACAAGAGTATCAGCATTGTTTACTGACGATATTAGTTCAAGATATAACTTTTATGGGTATCAAGCTCTCATCCTGTTACCCCTCTGATGTGTCACCTAGTTTTGACTAAACCTTGTGACAGGAGCGCTGCTGCGAGAAGTACGAGACAGGAAAAAGGTGGTGGCAGATGGCAGGTCCGGTCAAACTCACATAAACGCTGCAAATCTGCGCTCAATGAGCCTTAGAGGGAAGCAGAAGCCCATGATTAGTGGTGGAGGTCGTTGCTGTGGCCACTGTGGCTGGGGTGCAAACCGATGTTGGCCTCGAGAGCCACCGCCGTGTCTCTCCGACCCTCCGACTCTCCGACTCCTCGAGACGCTACAGTCAAGATCCAACCACGGAGGAGATCCTCGAGGACCGATCTTGCTCGGGCATTGTTTCAAGCTGCTTGTTAGATTTTGGCTTGATCGTCGCAGGACCCTTCCATTCACAGAACATGCACCTTATCTGCCTCTTCCTCGTCCTGGGTTTTGTGAGCTGTGGCAGCCCCTGGAATCCCAATTAGGCAAAATATCCGGGGAGAAGTTGGCTGCCTCTTCAATCCTAGTGCCGTTGCTGCTTAACGGAGTGATACTCCAACAACACTATCCCAATAATATCTTTGCATTATCTGCAGTCTCCACTATTGTGGCTACCACAGTATCTTATAAAGTGCTCTGATAAAGTTCGCTTAAGCGCACGGACTCGGTATGTCGGAGCTGTGGGCTCGGCGCGCGCCGAACTGAGTCGAGTCTGCCATAACTTCACGGTCACATTAGATCTGCTTACGTAAAAGGAGGGTTTTATCTTGCTTACGTAAACAGATCAAATTATTCCGCTGGGATTTTCAAAGAACCTTTTTTTTATCGCGAATTTTTTTCGTTCATTTGCGCGAACACGCTCGATGTCCCTTACGTCAAAAAATACTAGGAGATCCGTTTGAGGTTGGTGTCCAGGTTTATTTTCACGTGAAATTTATGAGAGCAACAAATTAAGTGGGCAATGGTGCGGGCAGTGGCAAGTGAATGACGCGTACATACATAGTTTTTGGTGTATTTAAAAAAGTTGAAAGCCTTGCTAGATCTTTTCTCTGCATACCACAAATCAATTTGATTGTTTTCTTCCCCCCAACATGTCAAAGAGACAAACAAGATCAATGAAAAGTCTAGTCGATGAAGCTGGGGTTGAGGCCACGGGCTCCCAGGTGTCAGATCACAACAACAACAACAACAACAACAACCAGGCAATTGCCGATGATAGCATTGATTCCGGTGATGAAATTTCAATTAAGCCACCAATTAGAAGAAGATCATCAATTTTTTCTCTCACTGATAGTTCGCCGTTGGATCCACCAGATCAATCTGATTTTGTCAAGTTTACCTCTGATGAGTATCACTTCAGTTTGATTAGAAATCTTCATATGGCTGATTTTATTACATTACTTAATGGATTTTCCGGTTTTTACTCTATTGTGTCATGTTTGAGATTTACATTAACTGGTCAACCACATTATGTTCAAAGAGCTCATTTCTTTATCTTGCTCGGATTGTTCTTTGATTTCTTTGATGGTCGTGTCGCAAGAATTAGAAACAAATCTTCACTTATGGGTCAAGAATTGGATTCTCTTGCCGATTTGATCTCTTTTGGTGTTGCTCCTGCATCTATTGCCTTCTCTCTCGGTTTCCAAACCACCATTGATGTGCTTGTTCTCTCATTCTTTGTCCTTTGTGGTCTTACTAGACTCGCAAGATTCAATGTTACAGTCACTACTATCCCAAAGGATCTTACGGGTAAATCTAAATATTTTGAAGGATTACCAATTCCAACTTCATTGGCTATGGTTGCTACAATGGCTTACCTCGTTCATAAGGATCTCGTTGGTGCTAACCTTCCCTTTGGTACCGTATTGAATGGTACTCCTTTCGAATTACATCCATTTGTCTTTGCCTTCTTTATCCATGGTTGTTGTTTCGTCTCAAAGTCACTCAAGATCCCAAAACCATGATCACGTTTGCTGATTGCTATGTGTATAACCCCAAAATAAGGCTCAATAAGGCTCAGTAAGGGCCCCAAAAAAGACGCAAAACAAGGCGCAAATACTATAATCCATTCTAGTGGTGAAAAATGTACCTGTAGACTTTTTGCTGTCCATGTGATGATAGACAAAGGAGCCAAAGGGGGGAAACTTAGAAAGCCCCATTTCGGGAATTGCTCGGAGTAGAGTCTCAGTCTTTCCGAGTGCCCAAGGCAGAACAGAACATAAACAGACAGTTGAAACAGACAGCCCAACACAAATAAAGCACTTTCAAATAACGGAACATCTCTGAATATAATAATTATTTTAGTCCCGATTCAAATGAACCTCCTGCCTTAAAAGTTTATCCGTCTCTTTATCTTAATGTATAGTATAACCCGTCATGCGCTAACTCTGATCCGGACTTTCCCATAGAGATGTTGTTGTTGTTGTTAAATGCGGCCCGCGCGGGAATCTAGAACTCTCCACCAAAAATACTCAACCGCCTCATTTTATAACCACGGCGGCTGTTAAGGTTGAACGGTATTCACCAAAGAACTTCACTACCGCCACGTTTGCTTTAATCAATTGGTTGATCATTACGACAGATCTGATACATCCGAGTTATCCTATACTTTTAAAATCATTAACCGCCCGCTCAAACTCCTTCTTCTTCCATCTTCTTTACCATTCCCTCAGCTATCGCTATATCCACCACCAGTTTCATACCGCCATGGAGTATCAAGGGGACGACGTTATCTTACCAAAGACTAATCCAAATTCTCCTTATTACTCAGCAGTTCCAACGCTATCACAACCAACTGAGGTGTTAAGTAGAAGGTTTGAGCTATGGCGGCAGATCATCAAGTCGCTCGTCAACTACTTCAAGGCGGCATCAGTAGCGACTAATCAGTTTTCCATCATCAATAACAACATTGTTGATACTATATCATTCCCCTTCTTCACATCTCTTCATAAGAGTAATAATCGTGGTGATGTTCATATGATTAAAGAACCGCTAGTGGAGAATCAAAAGAAGCAATCCTTCTTTGCCCCCTTTGGCTCGGGATCTATCCAGGATGTGCAGATCCTCTTAAAGAAGTATCATCTAAATCTCGCACAACAACAAATCAAGATGGTACATGAGCTTCAGACACAGATCATCCCAAGACTCGAAGAATTACAAAAGGACTTGCTAAGCAAGATCAGGGAGATCAAACAATTGAATGGTGATTTCAAGAACAATCTCAAAGAGGAAATCGCCATCTCGGGTCAATGTCTTGATGATTATCTCACCATTGTGCGTAAACTTGATAAAGGTGTTGAAGACGATGTCACCTCTAAGAATGATCCATTCATGCTAAGATTAAAACTGGAATTGCAATTGAAACAACAATTGAACCAAGAAAACTACTTGGAAGAGGCCTTTATCAATTTGCAAATGACAGGTCTTGAATTGGAAAAGATTGTGTTTCAAGAGGTTCAAGAAGCATTGAATAAGTATAGTGAATTGGTTTCTCAGGAGATCTTTGTCATGTATAATGACTTGATCAATGAATTGCATGAAGGTATCATCTCTAAGAAAGGATTCTTTGAATGGGATGATTTCATCACTAGAGATTCCGGTAAGAATTTCCTCAAGCTTACACATGACCAAGAAATTCCAACACCAAGAAAAATTTCCACAATTCATTATCCATACAACAAAAGCATCATTTCAAAATCTATTAGAAGTGGTTCCTTCTTGAAGAAATCCAAGATCTTGAAAAATTATAGCAAATCTTTCTTCATACTAACATTGAACTACCTTCATGAATTCAAGTCTTCAAATTTACTTGAAAATCTTACCCCACTCAACTCCATCAAACTCAATGATTGCATCTTAACTGAATCTACTGACTCTAAATTCCAAATCCATGTTAAGGCACCACATAGTATCAAAGGTCATAACTATGTTTTCAAGATTATTCGTGATGAAATGTCCGAACATGATTTCAAAAAATGGATTATGGATTTAAAATCCTTAACCTCTTTCAACTCATTCCAGGAACGCAGATCTTTTGTTACTCGTAAGATATGTCAATCTGGTTACAACAGTGGATCAGGATCCACTGCAGGTACACCAAGATTGGAGGTTCCAAATCCACTTGATGATATGAATGACGTTACCAAGAAGCTTCAAGAACTTCAATCGAGTCTCGCCGAGCCAAGATTGGGAGCTGGTACCCCATATACACATGATAACGGAAGTTATAATCATATCATTCCTACAACGGCGTCTGGTCAGGGTATGAATACTCTCTCGACACAAGGTGCCATGCCATCTGTGATGACTTCACCAGGTGCCAAATCAGCTCGAGAGACTCCAATCAGTAAACCACATGAGAATATTATTCCAAGAGCAGCATCACCAGTGAATCAACCATATTCACCACAATCGATACGTTCAACTTCTGATAATTCTCGCAAACCATTAACACTAAACACAACTTCTGTTCCGAAAGTTGAAATTCAAGAACCAACACCTATCCAAACCCATAAGCCAGCAATTGTCCTCACAGCAGATGATACACCACCAAAACATGGTATACACAACAATACAGGTGATGATGGTGGTGATTATTTTTCACAGCCAATCACTTCGTCATCGGCCTCATCGATCCATTCATTCGATCATGTTCCGAACAGAGCAGCTACACCAGCTATTGGAAACATTGCCGACCAGCACAACCATCGTCATATCGACTTGAATCAGCCATTATATACTTTGGATGATGGTTCAGGTACTAACGATCAACAGACTAGTGGTGTTGGTACAAGCACCGGTGCTGGTGCAGGTGCTGATGATGAAGAGTTAGAAAGAGTCATTGATGCTATTCGTCCATTGGCAAACTAAGAGAGATTGATTAAACTCTCGCTAAAATTTATAAAGAGTGAATATAAATCCAGACATACACACGGTAATGAGGGGTTTGTAGTTTTGTAGGTTTTGTGATTTGTTGTTCTACGGTTTAGTGCGCATGCGCATAGATGGCTCAATCGCGTAAACGGGGGTAACGGCCCCGCAATTGGTAGTTTTAGATGGAGAAGTTTAAGTGAATAGACAAGCTGCAGAGCAAGAGAAAGAGAGAGTTCATACACAGAGGTGGTGGTGCGGTGCCGTTTAGGAGTCTTAAGGAGCACGGAGTACCCGGCTGTGTCCATAAGCAATTAAGTGTCGGCTAAGTCTCCCACATCGGGTAAAGGTGTAACGGTGAGTGCTCGTTGTTGAGAGCTTCCCCTCACCAGAAGTCGGTGGATGGTGGACGATGCCGCTCCGTGACTTGCGGGGGGTTGTGACCGCTTAATGGCGATGGCAACTGGAAGTTGTAGCTTGGTTATGGGAGTTCAGACTTAAGGTAGACAGAAAAAGACCGTAGTACAGCACCCCTTGCCCCGAGGATCAAATATACCTCTCGATACTTATTGTATATCGGTAATAAGGAGAGCTTCTCGAGCCTCGAGAGACGCTGACCGTTGAGTCACCTCCCGATGGCCCGGCTGTGCGCTCGGATAAAATTGTGCGGTAGGCGCACGCATGGTTCTTCCGATTATACATGGATGACTCCGACATGAAGTTTTACTTTAAACATCGAGACGCCACCCCCGCTTCCTACATTCCTCTGTCTCTTCATTATTCATAAGAGTTTAAGTCTTTAGTACTGGCATTTTCTGTCTCGATCCCCTTGCCTCATCACCACCACGGCACGTCCCCTGTCTTCTCCACCTTATTCACTCATACCTGAGAAGAAAGATCATCGCCCTTTTTCTTTCCCCACAGACAGCATAAAAAGCAGCACAAAAGAAGCATTTAGTCTCTATCCTGTCCTCCTACAAACTTTCCATACCATACTGCTCATACAACACAACACTCACAATGGCTGACGAAAAACTCATCATCGTCATGGTTGGTCTGCCCGCCAGGGGTAAGTCCTATATCACTAAGAAGATCTCAAACTACTGTCAATGGCTAAATATCCATAATCGCATCTTTAACGTTGGTAACAAACGCAGACACATATGTGAAGATGAACAAAATGCTGATTTCTTTGATCCATCGCATGAAAAGAACGTTCAAGTTAGAGATCAACTCGCTATGGAGACTTTAGATGACTTGCTCGAGTACCTCTCCGGTGATGGTCAGATTGGTATCTTTGATGCTACAAATTCCACTTTTAAGAGAAGAAGAAAAATCATCAATTATGTCCATGAACAGGCCCAGTCAAGGGGTTTCAAGGATTATAACATCTTATTCCTTGAATCCATCTGCAATGACAAGAACATCATTGAACAAAATATGATGCTCAAGCTTAACGGTCCAGATTACAAGGATCAGGATGATAAGCAGGCTGCTCTTGACGATTTCAAACAGAGACTTTCCAACTATGAAACAGTTTATGAAACTGTCTCCACTACGGAACTTTGCCATGATGCTCGTTGTCAGTATATGAAGATTATCGATATCCACAATCTGAGATCCTTTAACATCCAAGGATTCCTTCCAATCATGCTTAACAACTTCCTTCAACACTACAACATCACACAAAAGAAGATCTGGATCTCTTTACCTCATATTGGTCACCAAGACATTAACCCAATCGTTGACACTGCCAACCTGTACATAATCAACACCTCCCTCACAACGGATAACACCATCTCACCAGAACTCAACGTTGATCAAGTTCATGACCTCATACTTCACATTGAAGCTTCTCATAAAGATGTTTTGGTTCAAACTCAAGACGAGTTACTTATTAACGGTATCTTGAAATACTTTGACATCCTTGATAACTGTCATCCAGACCTAACAACTCACATCTTGTGCATCCTCCCTCGTCATTACTCTGTTGGTCTCCAACAGTTCAACACACATGAAATCCCTGAGATGACAAGATCAAACTCCAACATCTCCACCTGCTCAAGCCTCATCACACCAAGAGAAGACCTTGATTGGACCAAGTTCAACTATCAGAATCTCAATCTCTCTGAGCTGTCTTCTAAACTTCAACAGCTGGAGTGATTCGCTTCTTCCATCCATGTATTTATATCCACCAACACTGATGATCTCCACAAAAAGTTATATTGATGTTTCACGCACCTTTTTTAATGTCCCCGTTCATGCCTCATGACTACCAAAAGCAAAACTCTTATACATTGATACATCATATGCCGGACACATGATCTACCATGTCATCAAAAGTTTATTATAAATTGTTTTCTATCAAAATCATACGTATTTATTAACAATCATTTACATATCGTAGCATTATTCTAATCTTTAACGGAATGGTGGCCTTGAATCCTTTTGAACAGGTGTATTCTGTCTCCCTTCGCTAGCCTTTGTCGGCTTCATAACCCCACCAGTGACTCTTCTCCCAACAACAGGGATCTTTGAACCAGTCTTATTTAAAGATGGTGGTTGTGATGTTTTCATTTGCTGTCGTGGTTGTGCCCGTGGAGCTATACTCTGTCTAGATTGTCTTCCTTTCGACGTTGTCGGTTCTACCACAAACGAGCCATCCTCGTCATTCGTCATATATGTATCATCCATAGCCCTCTCCTGTTCTTTGAAATGCTCCTCAAGCTTTCTGATCTTCTCACGGATTTCATCTTGTTTAAAGTTATTGAAAGTTGGGATCTCGTTAAATTCCACGGTGTATGCGTTGATCTGAAGTCCATAAAGGAAGGATCCAAACGATTCGTTGAACGAGTTGAGAGATTCATGAATCGATTGGATTCGTTGGACATTCGAGTCAAGATCAACCAGATTATCTGAGAGTTCGCTGAATTGTGGAATGAATTGATCCATGGGTGTCTGATTCGTGTCAATCTCGTAGTGTAATCCAGGAGACGGGATCACGTTCGAAGGGCGAGAAAGACGGTGTGGTGTGGAAGCTCGTGAATTCTTTCGTGACATGGCTAGTCAAGTTATACGTGTGTGATATTGGTATTTTCCCCCACTCTAGAGGATCGCTTCTGCGACGTGTTGATGTTTTGTTTCGATGTTTTGGTGGTTTTTGTGACGCGTCGCAAAGAATGGCGGGGGGCTATTGGCACGCACAAAAATGGCAGTGTAATAGATATATTCTTTCAATTTATTTAAAAAAGAATAAAACATCTTCACTAAATAGTTACAGTCTCCACAAGGTCAAGCTTTCTAGAAGAAGAACCAACATAGAACTTGTACTCGCCTCTCAACACTCTCCACTCCTGAGTGGTAGTGTCCCAGACAGACAAGTCCTTTCTCGTAACTTCAAAAGTGGACCAGGCAGATCTGCCGACTCCCAAATCAACCTTATCAAAGCCACGAAGCTGTACGGGCGGCGTATCAAATTCATCATCATCAGGGAATGACACATACAACTGTGGAACAAAGGCACCATCATATGGACCCTCGTTGGTGGTTTTCACATTGATCACATAGCCAACATCCCAGAGATGTGGGTTTCCACCAGGTGCACCACCAGCCTTGGAGATTGGCTTGGAGAGCTGTTTGGTGGAGTATCCTGGTGGATAGGTGTAGTTCCCCTTCTTGACTGTATCATTGGAGGCGATATATGGATAGACCCAGCCTTTGATCTTATTGAGTCCAGATGGGACTCTGGCTTCCTCAGCAGAGAGATCAGTATCCTCGTATTCAAATACTGGGAGATAGTCGTCAACATCATCCTCAATAGTCTCACTAAACTCCTCCACGACATTGAGAGTGAGATCTGACAAGGTGAAGTTAGAATATGACAATCCGTAACCAAACTCGTATCTAACATCCAAGTCATGCTTGTCATAGTATCTGTAGTCAACATTGATACCGGCCTGGTACAAGTTGTCCTGTGGTTCATCAATGGTAACATTCTTAACCACTGGAATGTAGTCAGAGGTATCCTTAGCAATCGTGAATGGAAGTCTTCCAGATGGGTTAACATCACCGAACAAGACAGCAGCCAAAGCAGTACCAAAGTCCTGTCCAAGATAAGACGAGTAGATAACAGCTGTGACGTTCTCGTTGTCGATAAATGGTTCCAGATCAAGCTGCATTCCAGCAGTCAACACCAAGATAGTGTTGTTGTTCACAGTAGTGACGTTCTTAATCAGCGCTTCAGCGTTATGCCACAATGTCAAGTTGTTTGGATCGCCATAGTTCCCGAGAAGGGAGAAGGTCTCCTCACCAGAAGCGGAGGTGCCAACAATAATAGCTGCATCTGAGTACCCAGCAGATGTCATAGCCGAAGCCTGGTTCCAGTTATCTGGAACGTACTCCCAGGAGATTTTTTCCTTGGTCAGTCTTGCACCAATGCCATCCTTTGGAGTGACAAAGTAGGAGAATTGACCAGCACCAGAACCGTAACCTGTACCGATGGCACCTGTACCGCATCCAAATCTATGACAGTAGGTTCCCTGTTCATCCTCCGAGGCTGCCCTTCCGAGCAAGGCAATACGGTTGTACTTCTCCTTCGATAACGGCAGAGTGTTGTTTTCGTTCTTCAATAAGACGACACCTTCGGTGGCAGTCTTCAACGACACAAATCTGCTAAAGTCTGAACGAACATCAACGTGCTGGTTCAACTCAATGACAGGGCCTGCCTTAGCACCAAAGAATTCTTGACCATATGTCTCAAAAGTACCAGCGTGGAAGTTTGGACCATCAGGGTTATGCACACCAGCATAGATCAGACCAGCAAGGAATCTGGTAACCATATCATCAAGTCTATCAATTGGCAAGGATCCATTCAGGGCAGCCATAGTTAAGTTAGAACCGAAATGGTTGTCTTCACCTGGCATGTCAAGGTCCAATCCTGCAATAGCAGAATCAACACCAGAATAGACAGCATTCCAATCAGAAACGACAAATCCTTGGAAACCAAGCTCTTCCTTCAAGAGATAGTTCAACAAGTATGAGTTTTGACAAGCATGAGATTGGTTAACTCTGTTATAGGAGCACATGACAGATGTAACACCAGCTTTGACGGCTTCAGCAAAAGGCCAGAGATAGATCTCATGAAGAGACCTATCATCAATATTGACAGAAATGGATTCAGTAACGTTGTGAGAGTAATCCATAGTTCTTTTCTCAAAGTCAGTAGCAAATCTGTAGTGTTCCTGTTCGTTTCCAACCAAATGTTTAGCACAAGAAACAACACCTTGAGATTGCAAGCCAACAGTACCTAGGGCAGCAGCGATACCTTCAAGGTATGGGTCTGGACCATGACCTTCCCAACCTCTACCACCTTGTGCTTTAACACCCATTGGGCCATACACTGGGCCAAGGGCGACATCGATACCTTTACCTTTAAACTCAGAACCAATGGCAACATGTTTATCGTAGAAAAGTTGTTTGTTGAAAGTAGAAGCTGTAGCTAAGCCACAAGGGAAGACACTAACAAGATCAGCACTGCGGACACCGAGAGGAGCATCTTGTAGACACTTTGGAGTAATGTTCAAGCGAGGAACGGAACCAGTCCAACCTGCACAAACTCCCATACCTGATCCAACACCCATAGTGAGGTTGACCTTCTCAACGAGTGTCATGTCATTGACGAGATCACGAGCACGATCATATGCTGAGAGCCATTTGTAGTCGGAGAAACGTCCACCTTGAGGAGCTGGATAGAATGAAGGGGATGAATCGTAAGATTCATCAATGAGTTCACCATCGGTGTATCCATCCCAGTCTGCCAGAGCCCCCGAAATGAGTAAAGCTCCAGTCCAAAGAGTTTGTAGCTTCATCTTGGGAAATGGATGCTTGTGTGTCTAGATGGTATGATTATGTGTGTGGGGAGATCTGTTTTAGGGGAGCGGAAGATCTGCATTTTATAGATTTTAGGGGATTTTCCGATGTCGGACCTATAGAGAGAGCTTGTATGCCTGGAAGTCGGAGACGAGCAGTGTTTTGGAGCGAGATTCTCGTTCTAACGACAAGAGGTGCATATATTTGTCCGAGAACGTGGAGATGCAGGGGTGATTAAGGGGTCTTGGGGTCTTGGGGTCTTGGGGTGCAGGGATGTGGGGAAGCAACATATCAAGCACAGAGTGGTGGGTTTGTAGTAAGTTCAATGAACAACTTCTCCCTTCAAGTCGTTCTTCATTGTAATCTCTGTCTATTGGTGTCTTCTCCAACAACTGATTAAAGATGATTGTTTTGGGTAGTATTAGCCTCGAGACTCGAGAATATCTTTCGCCCCACACCGAAAAAGATCTGCAGTTGCTCCGGCGGAGGTTTCTCCATTGAGCCAGGCTGCCGAATGTGGAAGGCCCCCCGACAAAAGAGACAAGACATATAGATTACTGATGAGTACGTGACTATAGGGAGGTCATGCTGGGTCCCCAACGATTTTATAATTAAGAGGTTTTGGAACTAATAGCTCTAGTGTTAGTGAAGAGGGGATAAGGAATAGCGGCCCTAATTTATCATTAAGAAGTCAATTGACCTATAATATGTGACTTCTAAGGACCTTGTCCTCAGAACCACGCATACACTATCACTAAATGAAGAATTACTAGCACTAAGTACACCCTTTGAGCCCTAAATCGCCACAGTTTCCTCACCCCAGACGAACCCCTTAGTCGGAACAACCCGGGGTTCTTTCGCGAAGCTTCTAGCACTTTCCGCTTCTGCCCGCGTGGATTTTTCTAGAAAGGGAGCCCAGGCTGAGCCCAGGCTGAGGCTCTGCCTAGCTCTAGACAGAAGCTTTGAGACTCTAGGCAGAGTCCCGCGCTTCCCGGGCAGAAGATTCTGGAAAGAACACCCACTGGTTTCTTTTCCAGAAGGTTCTAAGAAGTGTGCCACCATTAATAACCGCAATTGTGGTGCCACCCAACTATAAAAATGCACAAGTCCCCCATCCCTTGATTGTAGTTACTCTTCTTTCTACTTCAGACCATCACAACTTAACACTCAGCAGTAAACACAATGGCCTACTACAACGCTTCCATCGCAGACATCATCAATGCCCTCGCGGCCGCAGATGAAGCTTCCCCACAGCGTTACTCCAGATTCCCATCAAGACAGGCCTATGCTCCATACGCTCGTCAGCCAGGTGCTTTCACCGCTGCTCAGTTAGATGACGATGATGATGACGAATCAAGCGACGGAGGTTACTACTCCCTCAGATACCCGGACTACTACTCCCCATACTTTTCTCAGCAACAGTATCGTCCAAGAGGTCAGTACAGGCGCCAGCATGTGCCAGTGCAGGCCACACAGCCTCAACAGCAGCAGGGTCTTGATTTGAACGACATCTTGAACTATCTTGTTGGTCGTGCCACAGAGGAACAAGCTGCTCCACAATCAGATTCCCCACAGCAGTCACAGTCACAGCAGCCACAACAGCCACAACAGCCACAGCAAGAAACTAGAAATGCTGCTACTGCTCAGAAAGTTCTTGAAAAGGTTGCAACTAGCCCAGAGTCCAGTGAGAAGCCAGCCTCCTCCACTGATACCACATCCAAGACTGAAACGAAGCCAGAGCCAGTTGTGAAGCCTACCGCACAGGCTCTTCACCGTCACTCAACAACCAATTTCAAAGAGCCAAAACCAAAGATTGAGATCTCTCAGCGTAATGCTAAGAATCCAACTCTTCCATATTCTCCACAGACAAACGTCTATGAGACCGATAAGGAGTACACCATTGTCCTTGCCCTTCCAGGTGCAACACTATCTAAATTAGACATTGACTTCCATCCATCTACAAACGAAGTTGTCATTAAAGGTGACATCCCAGAGCCATTCCCATCTCTACCAGGTACCAAGATCAATGAAATTAGAACAGGTTCCGTTGAGAGAAGAGTCAAGTTCCCAACTTTACCACCTGTTGTTGATGATCAAATCAAGGCCAAGTATCAAAATGGTTTGTTAACTATCAGAATCCCAAAGAATGATGAGAAGGAAGTTAAACCAAAGAGAAAAGTCACTATTGAAGATGTTCCAGATGAAGAGTTGCTTTACGAGGAGCACGGTGGTGTTATCCAGTGATCTCTGTCAGAGTTTATGATTGTTCATGTTGATATGCTCTTATGACTCAATTATGACTGAATTGTACAATAGTGTGTTTGTTTCTAGCCAATATTAATTAATTCAACTTGCATGTGTTTGTTGTTTATCTTATATCGCAACGTAGAAGCTCTAATGATAACTCATAAGATGCACATATAATGATTTTGTTGTTTACATCTATAGAATCCCAGATCCCAATAGGAATAAATAAAATACAAGGTTAAACCAAAGAACAAAGACATCAAGCCCATGTTCTTCCCTTAACGTTCTTCAACTCCTCTTCAGTCATAACCTTACCCGTTGTAAAGTATCCAGAGTTAATCTTAGCGTCAATCTCAACACGAGAATCAGGTGGAATCAATTCATCTGGAATTGGGATTCTTTCAATGATTGGAATACCTTGTTCAACAATAGCATCGTGCTTCATGTTTGACATTGACAACATACGGTCAATCTTGGTGATTCCCAACCAATGCAAAACGTCTGGCATCAATTGTTGGAATCTCATATCTCTAACACCGGCAATACATTCAGTTCTGTGGAAATACTCAGCGGCAGTGTCACCACCTCTCTTTCTAGCGTTGTAAACCAAATACTTTGTGACTTCACCCAAGGCACGTCCTTCTTTTCTAAAGTAAACAACAACACCACTTCCACCATTTTGAGCCTGTTTAACAGCTTCTTCAATACCAAAGATCAAATATGGACGACATGTGCAAATATCAGAACCAAAGACATCTGAACCATTACATTCATCATGGATTCTCAATGCCAATTTCTTATTTGGGTCAGAGACATCAGCTGGGTTACCAAAGATGTACACTGTAAGACCACCAATTGGTGGCAAGAAAACCTTAATGTCAGGTCTTGTGATAAGTTCTGGGTACATACCGTTAGTGTCTTCAAACAAGGCCTTACGAAGCTCAGCTTCAGTGATACCAAATCTTTCAGCAACACCAGGCAAGTACCAAACTGGTTCAACGGCAACTTTACTAACGTTCAAATCACCGTTTTTGTTGATGACAACTTCACCATCAACAACCAATCTTCCCTTATCAACAGCTTCTTTCATCTCAGCTAATTGCATGTGTGCCTTAGTGATTGAGATGGTTGGCTTGATCTCAACATTCTCGGATTTGCCGACATCGGCAAACAACCATGGAACCAAATGACCGAATGGGTCCATTGATACAATCTTCTTAATATCACCCCATTGTGGTTGTTCCTTGATCTCGAAAGCTGGTTCAGCATTAGTGTAGTCGGCATCATAGTTTGGGTTCAACTGTTTAGAACCAACAGCCAATGCATGATAGATGCAATAAGAACCAGCGTTGGCACCAATAGCATTATGCTTGGTGAGACCATCCTTGTATCTTGAGCATACAACTGGACCTCTAACAGATGGATCAGAATGACCCCACTTCATTGGGATTGGCTTCATAGTTTCATCATTGGTGTAAGTGGTGAGAACAACATCTTCAAGGGATACAGAAGTCTCATTCTTGAGCTTGATCTCGTGAACTTTACATGACTCCTTGTGGACATGAGGCAGAACGACCGGTGCAGCCAGGGCGGTTGGGGCCATTGTTGAGTAAGAAGACCGATTAGTTTATATGTGTGTGTTTCAAGATAGCAGCGGTAAAGAGCGCTGTGTAGAATCAAGTGAAATGTAAGATGGGCGCTAGAAACGTAAGCTTGTAGTTGGAAATAGTTAACGAACGTCTGTAACGCGGTAACGATGGAGTCTTTAGATGAAGCTGAACTTGGGTAAATTAAGAAGGGCGGTGCTCTTGTATTTATAGATGAAGGGAATACCAACCACGGGTTCCACGGAGACATTAGGGATATAGAGACTCCGTAGGCGATAAACCGCATCTCCGGCGGGGATAACGTTATGGAGGCAGTATGGGGGAGCATGGTAGGGACACACGCACAAACAATAACTCGCACCTGCGCCACGATAAGATAAACAAAAAAAAAACAGAACATCCAGACACCACAAGTGAGTTTTGTTACCCCCGTAGGTCGAACACCAAGTAGATTGTATATCCCCGTCGGTGGGCATTCTTCCGAGTGTGTCTTGGTGTGTTTTCCTGTAAACAGTGGACAGAGAGACACATCACTCGGACCTCAAAATGAGATACGTCGGTTTTATTACCCGGTAACCGAGCCCACGTAGTCCGACTGACCCACGTTTCCCCTCCGTTTCGCCACCGTAGTTTTAGCTGACGTAATCCTAAAGGGTCTCGATTACATAATCAAAGAGTTAAGAGCGGGTAAAAGCGTGGCCCAAACCAAAAACGCTTTAGTACGCACAAATGTCCTTTGCTGGGGAGAGGCAGGCTGCTTATGATACTTGTTTATCATTAGTACTGCTTCCCCCTCGCTTTTACAGCCATCAGCTTAAACACAGAACACACATAGTAAACATCTACGATATGGATGCTGTATTCGATCAAGTGGCGAAGAAGCCCAAGATCTTACCTGAACCCAAGTGTGAACTTCTCGGTCCGGTTTCCATCTTCATACAGACATGTCTCGGCTTGATCGCAATGTCATCACTTGTAGTTAAACGATACTATGAACATCCGAAACGTCCTTGGAAAGTATGGCTCTTTGATGTTTCAAAACAAGTGCTCGGATCACTCGGTATACATCTGCTTAATCTATTCGTCTCATTATTCAAGTCTAAAGTTCCAATCTTTGGTATCTTGATGGGAAGCAATGATGGAACCATTGGTGGTAGTGATGGTGATGGTGATGGGGATCTTGGTGACATTGGAGAATGTGACTGGTATTTCCTGAATTTACTAATGGACACCACGATAGGTGTTCCTATCCTCTATATCTCCCTCGTGATGGTTTACAGCGTGTGTGAGTATTTCCAAATTCAGGGAATAGAGAGTGGCAATTATGGCAAACCTCCACAATACATCCCATATTTTAAGCAGCTTGCAATCTTTTTCATGGCTGTTATCATGATGAAATGCATACTGTACCTATTACTCTACTTCCCAATATTTGCCATCTATGCAGATTGGGTCCTGAGTTGGTCAGATGGTTTCCCAAATTTACAAATTGTACTAGTGATGTTGGTATTCCCCATCATGCTTAATTGTTTCCAGTACTACGTTGTGGACAATCTTATCAAGTTCCCAACTACATTATAGATTTCCTTGTACATGCATTTGATGTTCTCATGTTATCTTTGTAGCTAATACTTACATCTACATTCATCAGCATACACCAAGTTAGTAATCTTACAACCTCATAAAGTGGTTGTTGATCAACAATCAGGTATCAGTGTGTGCAACACTTACTACAATAGATCAGTAATCCAAAATTAATTTTTATAACAGTTTTAAGTACTTGAGGTGATACACCTCGAGGACAAGCCTCTAGCAGAATTGAAGTCAAACAACGAATGCAAAGCAAAACACACAAAAGAGTGAAGGGAAAAGCATTTAACACCAGAAGGCATAAAGTCTGTACCACCATGGCTTGGAGGCAATGAAAGCCTTCTCCTCAGCAATCTCCTGCTTGAGCAATTCCAAATCGTGCTCGGCTCTACCAGTGTCAAGATCCATATCCTCAGCCCTAATGTAGAGGGACCAGTTTCTCTTCCAGAGTTTGTGGAAAATGTAGAAGGCAATGATAACTGGGAAGGCCAAGTAAGACTGGAAGAAGACAGTTGGGTCTGGTGGAGCACCAAGTGGGAAGAGGGCAACCCAGAACTGAGCAATCAAAATCAAAATGTTAAGAATGACACCATAGTAAGAACCAATCATACCACACTGAGACATAAAGGCAAGCTCAGTCTTTGGATCTCTACCCTGGGCCTTCATACCGTGTCTAAATCTGATGTGAGCACCACAGACAGAACCCCAAGTGAAGACAGAGGACAAACCGGAAAGGGCAAGCAACCAGTTGAAGACATCACCTTGCTTTGGAGAAGCAGAAACGAAACAGAGAAGACCAACTGTGAGAGTAACAGCAGTAGACCAGAGTGGACGACCCTTACGATCAACGTAGAGCAAGAAAGATGGGGCGAAACCCTGACCGGCAAGAGCAGTCAAAGTACGGGAACAAGCATAAACAGAAGAGTTACCAACAGACAAGACGGCAATCATAATGACAACGTTCATAACAGAGTCCAAACCACCAATACCGGCATTGTTAATGGCAATGACGAATGGAGAGGCAGAAGCGTCAGAAGCGGTACCAAGTCTGTCATCAGTGTATGGAACGAGCAAACCAATAAGTGTCAAAGAAATGATGTAGAACAAAGTAATTCTCCAGAAAACCTGCTTAGTGGCCTTTGGAAGAGACTTTCTTGGGTTTTGAGTCTCAACAGCAGCAAGACCAACAAGTTCAGTACCGGCAAAGGAGAAAGCAGCGGTAACAAACACGGCACAAACACCCTTGAAACTGTGGGAGAAAGCACCTGGGTTGTGCCAGTACTTACCACCAATGTAACCACCCTTTGGACCACCACCACAGTTCAAAATGATACCGAGGATGATGAAACCAACAACAGCAAGAACCTTGACGAGGGAGAAGACAAACTCAGCTTCACCGTAACCTTTAACACCAAAGAAGTTAATCATAACGATGAAGAAGTAGAAAATGGCAACCCAAGCAACTTTGTTAATATCAGAATTCCAGTAACCAATAGTGATAGAAGCAGCGACAAGTTCCAAAGGCAAGACAATCAACCATTGGAGAGCATAGTTCCAACCCATGGCAAAACCCCAAGATGGGTCCAAGAAACGGGTAGAGTAAACGTTGAAAGCACCAGAAATTGGGAAACGAACAGCCAATTCACCAATAGCGTGAACGGTGGAGAAAATCATAGTACCAACAAGGAGCCAGGCAATGAGAAGGGCAGCTGGACCACCATTAGCGAGGGCAGAACCGGAACCAACAAAGAGACCTGTACCGATAGAACCACCAATGGCAATCATTTGCAAATGTCTATTCTTCAAATTCTTTTGAAGTGGAGAGTGAGCAGTCTTAGCAATGGCCTTCTCCAGGTCGGTCATGTTAGAGGTATCCATAGTATCCTCGAGTCTAACCTCTTTGAAAGAGTCCTTGAAAGCTTGCCATTTAGAAACGTTACCATCGTATGGCTCATTTTGTGTGATGGAGATAGAATCACCGATTTCTGGGTCGGTAGTCTGGGAGAAGTTCTCCTTGGACTTGAGGTCAGCCATTGTATATGTGTCTGAAGTGTTGGAGTGTATCTAAGGAAGAGAAAAAGAAAACAACTACTTTGCAGAGAAGACCCTTCAGTAAGTGGGAAACAACGTTATCTTATATACACTTCTGTCCAGCAGGTGGGGGGACCACAGGCGGCGACACAAGCTGGCCGGCCACAAGAGGATACGCATATTGAGCTACGTACTGATTGACGATTAGGCGTATAGAGAGAGGCGGTGACACCCCGCCAATCCGGATCCTTGGCAACCTATAACGCTATCGTGCATTATCAGGGGAAAAAGTTAAAGATCCTGATAAGGGAGTGGCCACACATTTTACCGTTTGGCTGGAAAAAGAAAGGAAAGCGAGAAAGCCGACACTGATGACAGACACAGTGGCGGGGCAGTTAGAGAGAGAGAGAGAGTTATGATGAGCTTTAAACTGATTGTTTTAGGTGTTAGTTTGATGCTTCATTAGAAAGAAGGAGGCAACGATGATCTCCACTTGCCAAAGATCCCCACATTCTGATGATCCCGGTGCCGGGCCGAGGACATGTCGTTTGTGCATCCTTCACATTTTTAGCCAAGTGGTGCCGTACCCCCATCACCATTCCAACCCCTCGATGCCGTACATACTTGGCTGCAGTGGCGTGTGGGCCATTCGAGATTTGGCGTTGGGTGACACTTCTTTCTAACGGGCCCGCATGAAGGGTACATACAATAGCTGGGCATAGTGAGGCTCGAGGTAGATAGATAGTGAGACGAGCCGCAGACTGCTAACGCAGCTCTATAGACTGTCGATCAAAGAGTTGCGTCTTTACGTACAAAGGGGATTCATTAGGCAGGCTATGAGTTATCTATCAAAGCGATATGCTGATCATATTGTTTATTGATTAGGCTGCTTGTGAACCCTTTTCCAGGATTTACGAGATCCTTTGTATCAAAAGTCCAACGCCGTGGATTAGATACTTAGCTAGGAAACTGTATCACAACTTGTAGTCAGACCATTCTGATACATTTGTGCTGTGGGTAGGCTTTACATTGTGAGGCATGAGCATTGATGATGTTTCCTATTGGTATTATTGGTATGATAGTTATACCGGCTTGCCGATAGGCAATTGTACGCCTGTTTTGATTAAGTAAAGGAGCCAATTCAGCGGGGGTCGAGTGTGTTGATGGATAACATCTGCACTATTCGTTTCTATTTTGATGACAATCGATGATATGGAGGACCCTGGACGTCGATACTATCATCGGCGCACACGATACCAAATCGTCATTTCACATTTCACATTCCCCAAAGCCAAAATGCCGTACGAACTACACATCAAATTCAATATTATTATTTTGGTCTCAGGCTCAATCATCAATCATCAGGCATCAGGCATCAAAAGCATTGCCATTGCCCTTCTCTACGGCTCAAGTTGAACAACACTCCATACAGAACCCGCCAGTGTGTGTCCCCAACCGTGCGGCACCGATCAACGGCACCAACCAATCCAAAGCTTTATTAAAGGTTCAATTATGATTACGGCACATTCACAAGTGCCCTTTGATCCCCTTTTGATCACTCTTTCTTTACAGCTGTGGGGAGAGAGATATCTCAACGTATCCGTATAAGTCTCCAGTTCTCTTTGGGCGGGTTAATTGGAAGCTTAGTGTTGGGGGTTTTGTCCCCAATGGTCGCCCAGCGTTGCTTTTTTAGCGAGAGACACCTCTTCTATCCGGACGCCCCATCCATCCCATTGCAGCAGAAAGCCTTCTTCCCATAAGTAGGCTTTTGGTTAGATAGTCTCGTCAGTTTAACTACCATCCAACACACACAGCATACAGACCTAGCGAGAACCTCTCGTTTATATATACTTATCCATAGAGCCCACTCGGTAAACGGCGGACACCAAAGAGTTCGCCTTCAAGTTCCTTACACGGATTTATACCCTCTTTCCTAAGCCGGTTATTACCGATCGCCGTAGTTCTCTGGTGCCGTGGCTGGTCTTAATTCGCGCTCGGAGTTACCTTTAACTGTTCCTTTTTGGGAGTCCTTTAGTCTTTGGTAGAGGGGGTTTAGTAAATGTTTCCGTCTTAGGAAGTCAAGCTGGCCTCATACCTATAGTCCCACAAAGTTTATACAAACAACTTAGGCTCTGGATATCTCAATTTACAACCCAGTAACATGTTTGATACAAGATAAATAGATGATGTAGAGATTTGTGGTGTATTAAGCCAGTCACGCCGCATTACGTCTTACACGTTATTTGCATTTCGCCTAACATTGCTCCGGCATAGTATTCAGATCCTTTGTGCATAGACACAAATTAGTGTTTAGATCAGACAGCTACGTAGATTGGATCAAAACAAGGAAAATGCAAATTCAAGAAAACAACTAAATCTATTTAAATCAGAAGATGGAAGCGGAAATCTTATCCCAAATGTTACCAACCTTAGCATCCTGCTTAGCAGCAGCTTTTTGTTCAAGGTATTCAGCTTCGTGTAATTCAATCTCCTCTAATCCCGTAATGAGATCAGCTTCTTCTGGTTTAATAAGTTTGGTTCTGTAAAAGATCTTGTAAAGTGGGTAAACAACAATAGAGATAAACACCATGAGGTAATATGTCAAGAAGTTTTGAACGTCCCAATTACCTGGCATAAACACTGTGTAACCCAATGTACCAACCATACAAAGCACCAAGAATCCACAGAAAATGGCCAAATATGGTTGGAACCAAGAAGTGTATCTAAATTGTGATCTGTCAATACCCTGAGCTTTACAAGCTCTGTAGAATCCAATGTATGTGATACACATGAAGAAGTAGTTCAAGATCTGGGCACCAGAACACAAGTTAACAATCCAATTCAAGACCTGAGCGGTGGAATCACCAAGTTGAAGGAGTGACAAAAGGGAGAAACAGAAGGCAACACCAACACAATAGATTGGAACACCAGCCTTGGTACAATAGGTAAGGAATCTTGGAACAAATCCACTTCGAGCCAATCCGTAGAGAGCTCTTGAAGAACAATAAACATAAGAGTTACCAGCTGAGAAGGCAGATGTAACACAAAGAACATTAACAATGTGTGGTAACACATTAACATTCAAATTGTTCATAGCAATGATATATGGGGAGAAAGAACCATCACTAGTGGATCCAGAAGCGGCCAATTCGTTCAAAGTTGGATCATTGTATGGCAATAAGATACCAACACAGAGGGCACCAAGCACGTAAAAGACAATCAATCTCCAAAAGACAGCTCTAAAAGTGTTAGCCAAGACTCTTCTAGTCTCCTGACCAGCTTCACTGGCAATCATAGACAGATATTCTGGTCCAACAATGGTGAAACAAGCCTTGTTCATAGCAGCGAGGAATCCATGGAAACGACCCATAGACCCCGTTGTGTAAACAACGTTAAACAAACCAGGATCTTGCCAATATCTAAAACCGAAACGATCATGTTCTGGGTTTCCACCAAGCATAGCGATAAAAGTGAAAAAGATGAGACCAATAGCGAGTAAGACTTTACCAATTGTCAAATAGAATTCAGATTCACCAAACCATCTAACAGCGAGGACGTTCAACAGTGTATAGATGAAGATCTGGATACAGAATGAGATAGCTGGGGAATAATCTGATCTCCAATAATGAATCATACCATTAACAGCGGTGATTTCAAATGGGATATAGATGGAGATCATGAGATAGTAGTTGAGACCAACTGTTGCTTCAAATGCCTTATCAACACAACGACCAGCGATTTGAATAAAAGGTGATTCAATTGGGAGATAACAGACAAATTCAGCACATGATGCAGTAACACCAAAGATAACCATTGTCCAAATGAAGAAGGCTAAGAAGAGACCAAGTGGACCACCATATAGTAAACCAGTTGAGATGGTAACAAAGAGACCTGTACCGATAGATCCACCAATAGCGATCATATGTAAGTTTCTAGCCTTAAGAGTACGATGTGTTGTTCTCTCACGTAGGCTAACACTTCCCTCACTGAGATCGTCAGAGTATTGAGAAGTTGTACTCTTACTCTTCTCTTCGTTATGTCTCCAGTTCTTAAAGATCCGCGACATTGTGTAGAACTAGTAGACGTTAATGTTGAAGTAGTTGAATGGTTTGAAGGTAGACAGAGTATGTGTGTTTATGTGAATGATGTAAGCAGATAAGTATGATGTGAATGACTGTGGTCTTAATGTTTATGTCTTAAGCTAGGATATAAGAAGGGAAGTACTATACAGAAAGAATTGGGGCGGTGTGGGGTATATATACTAGCCAATACAGCGAGTGATAGGACAAGACAGGAGCCCTATGAGAGGAGGGACCCTCGTAACTCCGGAGCTGTAGGCTTTCATTGGCCCACAGCATCAGACCGTCTTGTGCATGGACAGCGGGAATCGTGCGAGTGAGTGACTCGCGAGTCTGTGAAGATAAAGTTGTACAAACGAAGCCGAGAAGAGTTGAGCATAGCCTCAGCGCGCGCGGGCGTGTTGACAAATAGACTTATAGATTAGAGAAGGAGGAGAATATAAACCTTAGCTTAATAGATATATAACTATAACAACATAAGGTAAGATACACCCAAACAACTACCAAAGAACCAATTACCTCGGCTAAAAATTTGCGGGTCGGAAGCAGCACAGACGCACGATGACGACATTTCTGGACCCCACACGACGTCACTGAATTTTTTTTTTTTTTTTTACTTTTTATGTGAACCCTCGGAACTTACCCAAAGGGGATATCCTTTACCCTCTCTCTCTGTCTCTGTGTTAGATTATCTATCAATAGGTTTTAAGTTAGAGCCCAGGGCTCATGTCTTAGACAGTATAGATGAGGGGTAAAGATAATGCGATATTACTAAGTAGTGTTTATGCTTCCTGTGTAGTTCTCTATATACTGATGATAACAAAGTCTCTTGTTTTGACTTAAAAGCGTATCGGTCCGAGTGTCTTGGCCAAGGGTTCATAGATATATCAAGCCATGTTATTCAAGAGATTGGCAGACGTCATGCATCGTTACTTCCAACTGTCAACTGTCCACTGCCCCCACCAGATTTAGGTTTCTTCGGCTGAGACACTACAGCTTCCAAAGGTTTAGTTCTTACGACAAACCTGTATAACGAGCTAAATAAGGAAAGATAAATGTAAAAAAAAGAAAGAATAGAGACAAGAGAAGAGAAGTAGAACAAGACATAAATAAATCAAAACTCAATCCTGTAGAGTTGCAGATGCGTCGCGGGCTTTGGACCTCAAAGGATCATATCCTTCATCTTACCCAAGAAAGAACGTTTACCAGTAATCTCCTTACCATCAGCATCAAGGCGTCCAATGCTTTCCAAGTAGTGTTGTTCATGTAACTCAACCTCTTCGAGACCAGTGAACAAATCAGCCTCTTCTGGCTTAACAAACTTAGTTCTAAACACAACCTTATGGAAAATCATAATGGCAACAGCGAGGATCAACATCAAGTAGTATGTCAAGAAGGTTTGAACATCCCAGTTACCTGGCATGAAAGTTGTGTAACCCAAAGCTGCAACCATGAAGAGAACCAATACGGCACAGATAATAGCAGTGTATGGTTGACCCCAAGATTTGTAAAAGAACTTGGATCTATCAATACCCTGAGCTTTACAAGCTCTGTAAAACCCAAGATATGTGATACACATGAAGAAGTAGTTCAAGATCTGTGCACCTGAACATAAGTTAACAATCCAACTCAAAACCTGTGCAGCAGAGGAACCCAATTGCAACAATGACAAAAGAGAGAAACAGAAGGCAACACCGACACAATAGATAGGAACACCAGACTTAGTACAGAAAGTGAAGAATCTTGGAACAAGACCACGTTGTGCCATACCGTAAAGTGCTCTTGAAGAACAGTAAACATAAGAGTTACCAGCAGAGAAGGCAGAAGTGACACAAAGAACATTAACGATATCTGGAAGAACTTTAATACCCAAGTTATTCATAGCAATGATATATGGAGAGAAAGAACCATTAGAAGTAGAACCAGAAGCAGCTAATTCATTCAATGTTGGATCATTATATGGTAATAAGATACCAACACAAACGGCACCAAGCACATAAAACACAATCAATCTGTAGAAAACGGTTCTGAAAGTACCAGCAAGGTTCTTTCTAGATTCACCACCAGCTTCATTAGCAACCATAGATAAATATTCTGGTCCAACAATAGTGAAACAAGCCTTATTCATAGCAGCCATGAAACCATGGAAATTACCAAGTGATCCTGTTGTGTAAACATGGTTGAAAGCACCTGGTTTAGTCCAATATCTGAAACCAAATGCATCATGTTGTGGATTTCCACCAACCATAGTGATAAAAGTGAAGAAGATGAGTCCAATAGCTAATAACACTTTACCAATTGTCAAGTAGAACTCAGATTCACCAAACCATCTAACAGCGAGGACGTTAAGCAATGTATAGATGAAGATCTGGATACAAAAGGCAATAGCTGGTGAATAATCATCTCTCCAGTAGTGAATCATACCGTTAACAGCAGTGATTTCAAATGGAATATAAATCGAAATCATAAGGTAATAATTCCAAGCAACAGCACTCTCATAAGCCTTATCAATAACACGACCAGCCATTTGAGTGAAAGGTGATTCAATAGGGAGATAACACACAAATTCACCACAACAAGCAGTAACACCAAAGATAACCATTGTCCAAATTAAAAAGGCTAAGAAGAGACCACCAGGGCCACCATAGAGTAAACCAGTAGAGATGGTAACAAAGAGACCAGTACCAATAGCACCACCAAGAGCGATAAAGTGTAAATTACGAGCAGAAAGCGAACGCTTTGTAGTTTGCTTCTTCATATCAAAGTTGGAAGATGAACCTTGTTCGATGTCCAATGATAGGACATCTGACTGTGGTTGTTTCTTCTCTTGATTCGAACTAGAGCTCATGTTGTGTGTATCGACTCCTAGATAGATGTAGCTGCCAGCAGCAAAATCAAGATGTGATCTATAAGACAGGGTCAAATCATCAAACTCTCAACAATACGAGCAGATATCGGGGGATCAACCTCTGTATTTATTCTTTTTATCGAGGCTGGACGGATTGTTCATTCCATCACGGCTCGATATGCTTATCCTTATCCGAGGACGCACAGACCCTGTAAGAGGCCCCGTAATCAAAGTAGAAAGTTAAGAGTGCAGCCATGGACAAAGAAGGATAAGTATGCATTAGTGATGTCATTTACACTTACTTTGATAGCTCGGATCGATCAATTATTGACTATTTGCATTGACATTATTATATTGTGACTCGTCCTTCCGTGGTCATAAGCCCCTCTGATTCGCTGAATGGGCACATGCAGAATCAGAAGAAGCTCCTGCAGATTCCGGCACTTGCCAAGTGACCAATTGAGTAGATCAGAGCAGAGCAGAGCAGAATGGCGCAGCACATTCGGCGACCGAAGTATACGATAGAGGTTCAGTTTACCTCTTGGTGATGTTTATACTACAATAGTGTAACTACACCGTCTAACAGTCTAATGTCGCTTCAAACCTCTTTCTCAACGGTCATCTCCCCTCCGTCAAGCGTTGGTATGAAAAATTTTTCCCTTTGCCTTAGTACCTTATCTACTCGCCTTATCGGTTCCCCCTGACTCGAGGCAGCATGTTGCCTGAACCATAGTCCAGGGTTGATCAAACTCAACCGTTCTTGTTTTGCCTAGATTCAGCTTGATGCAAGTGGTAAAAACTATAAAATACACTCAATATGACTTTTATTGGTCAAGAGGTCCAGAGAGTCAAAGTGATTGACATGAGTCAGACCTTAGGTTGAGTTATCACGTGTGTAGTCTTTACCTGCCCATACTAACTTCTATACCTGCGCAAGTTTAAACATTCTCTGATATTACAAGCTTATCCTTGTTAAACAAAGTATCACTATATCAAAAGAAAAGAAAAGAAAAGAAAAGAGTATAAACTATTAGCTTTCAAAGGTATTCGCAAAACTATACCGATACCGTATAACGTATTAGACATCTATATACTATTCGTGTCCCTACCATAAGTTTCCTAATTAGGAAATTTTAGATCTCTTCAAGATAAACTTAGGCATATCTTGTACACCAACGGTGGAGAAATCTATATGTTATGTTCATGGTATTAATATCCATAACAACCTCAAAAATGGACTAGATATCCTGGCTAATCTCTACCAAGACTTGTTGGCATGTTGTGCCTTATCTCGTTTTTTCGGGCGTGCATATATCGCAGGTGGCTTGTGGGGTATTTATTCCCAATTAGGAAAGTGTCCCATTAACTGACACACATCCTGTCATGTTGGCAGCAATTCTCTTTGATCAAGACCCCATGCGGCAGGCGTCGCCAAATAGAGGTACCCATGGGGTAGTTAAGGACGATGTACAGCCCCCATATCACCCCATCTTGAGCAATTAGGAATCCAAGGTATCTAGGGCGCCAGGGCCTGGCCACAAAGGGTGCGGGCAGGGACCTCCGTTCATATGGATCGCGTTGCTTGATTCAGTAAGCTGTTATCAATGTTTTCATGAAGTCTTGATAGAAGGTCTAAGAAGGTGTTGAGAGGTTGATGATTGGAGTAGGACTGGCATCTCATACAGAAGCTAGGTCTTTCCTTGAATCACGAACGTTCAACGGTCAGGTAGCCACATCTCTCAATCTCACAGCAACTCATGTCACTATCTGTCTAGCAATGATCCTTTGAGTCTTCCATCTGCAATGGGACCTTGTCTTGAAAGCAATGATAAGCGGAGCTGCGGCCTTCCTTTGCATGAAATTACCCTGGTAAATGTATCACGGGTGTAACATGCGTTATCACACAGCCAAGGCGTTCTCGGACTTTGTTTGTCATGTAAGCAAGAATCCCAAATATGGTCCATTTTTCCCACCTCTAGAATCATCTTTACACCCTAAAACTAATGTATAAAGAAGAGCCAAAAGGTTTATAATTGACTTCAATACCTCTCTTATACATCCATCATCATCAACAAGAACCAATTCAACAAGTAACAAATAACAAACAACAACTACTAACGTTGTCGAAATGCCAGCAGTCCTCATTCAGCAGAACTTGAGCCCAGACGTCCTCGAGGATAACACCTCTTATAAAGTCCCAGATGATGTTTATGACCAGTACCTTGCTCCAATCTTGAAAGAAGTTCACAGATTTGGTATCTCAAACCCTGCAAACGTTGAGTTTGATGTCTCTAAGCACCTTCTTTTCACTGATGACTACTATGAAAAGACCAAAAGATACACTCTCGAAGAACTTGGTCACACTTCTTTCCATCAGCAACCAATCTCTGAAATTGGTGTCTCTGAACCTTTCCCACTCTTTACTCCAGAGGCTATTGCCATCATGAGATATGAAATGTTCCAAAAGGAGTGCTTTGCTTACGCTGGTCGTATGAACAACAATTCCACTACTGGTGATAAGGACATGTACGTTAGAGGTTACATGGATTATGCTCCATTCACTAGACAGGCTTGGAACCATCCAAAAGTTATGGAAATCATGTCAAAGATGGCTGGTGTTGAACTTCTTCACCAATTTGACTATGAGATCTCTCACACTAACATTAGTGTTAAGCAGAGCTCTACTAAGATCATCAACTCTGTTGACGAGAGTGAATCTGAGAACCCTGAAGAGATTCCAGGTATCGTCTCATGGCACTACGACTCTCCACAGTTTGTCTGTGTCCTCATGCTCTCCGACACTACTAACATGATTGGTGGTGAAACCGCTCTCATGAAAGGTGATGGTACCATTGCTAAGGTTGCTGGACCAAAGCAAGGTTGGTGTAACGTTCTTCAAGGTCGTATCCTTAGACACATTGCCACTAAGCCAAAAGGTGATTTCACTGAAAGAATCACTGCAGTTTGCTCATTCAGACCAGCTGATCCATTGCTTGATGAGTGTGCCATCACCACTGTTAGACCATGTGTCTTGTCCGCTTCAAGATACAATGAGTTCTACAAGCAGTACATGAACTATAGATTGGATATCCTTGCTAAGAGAATTCAAATCTTGAAGGATAAGATCAACACTGACATTGATGCTGGTATCAAGTTTAACCAGCTCGAAACTATTGAATTCATGAAGACTAAGATCTCCGACTACTCTGACCACACTTGGCAAGAGTTTGAAGTTGTTGAGGATGGTCTTGTCGAAAGACCAGCTTCATACAACGCTGTTAAGGCTAGATGGATGTGATGAGCTACATTTCCTTAGCTGATAATTAACTGAAGACCTGTTCCCCTTCCCTGGTGGAGAGGGCTCAACCTCGCATTGCTTTCCCAAATAAAAACATCGATACTATAAGTACGAATGTTTGATTAATGTTTTGTTTTTTTTTTGTTTTTATAATGTGACTATGACTTTGATACTAGTGAAAACTTCAACCGTAGATTGATTATGTACATGATGGGCTTTAATATCATAAATGGGTATCACATGTGTCTGCGAGCGTGCTTAAGCTTGTCCTGTAGTGGATCCTTTGGCTTCTTTCTCAACACAAGGAATAAGAGAATAGTAGAGGCAAAACAGAGACCATACCATGTGGCAATGTACTGTAGATGATTATTTCTAATGTCCAAACTTGCCGTTCTACCAACTGGAACACCAGCTTTCATCAACTGATATTCTGAAAACTCCTGAACTTCATCTGGCTTCACATCAACCCTTTCAACAACCTCATGTGTCTTAGCCTTAGACCAAAAATTCCACCATGGCTTTGGCTCGGTGATCACTTTAGTCTCCACTGGATGATCCTTGAGATCTTTCAAGGCAGCAATGTGCAATGGAATGGTATTAGTGAACTCAGACATTTCATTATAGTCCAAGACATGCCACAGTCTCGAGTCCTGATCGAGCTTATCCATTGTCAATGCAGCCTTTGGATTAATCTTCTTAATCAAAGCCTCCACTGTGACTTCATGCATTGGAACGGATAAATGTTGCAATTTTCTTCTTGTTGGGATAACTTTATCATCAGTGACAAACCCACGCTCAACTAGGATATCGGGACCACCATCTGACCTCACTAATGGTGTGTATAATGTATATCCTTTCATCTCCATCTTGACTTTAGGACCAACAAATACCTCCCTGGAATGATCAAACTTACCAGTAACAGTAACACGTCTGTATTGCCAATCCTCAGCGTCTTCAGGGTCAAAGTTCTTTGGAAGAGGGATTGGCTCGTAGGTGAGACGGTCCTCACAAGTAGCAATGAGGTTGTTCTTCCATTTCAAACGTCTCATTTGCCATGTTCCCAACATGAAGGAGATCACTGGCATGAGGATGAGTAAAGAGAGAAAGATGTACTTGGAAAGAGTCCATTCCTCCTTCTCTGTGGTCTTCACTGGCTTCCAGTCGACATTAGACGTGATCACAGTACGACGCTGCGTGTGTCTTATGGCACCATTGTTGTGTGGGAGAGGATAACGGGGTGTAGTGATGGAGCAAGGTCTGAGATGGGTTTGATGGGTGGAGAGCTGGCTAAGGCGACGCACAGCTGCTAGACCTGTCACGCGTGTGCCTGATACAAGTCCCGCTGGCCGTATCACTGAGGCCAGAGATAGACGTAACATTACTTTGGAAAGACCTTAGAAATAAGCTATATCAATAGTATTTGATGATGACTTAAGAACGGGGTTTGACTGACGATCGAGTATTTATTGGCGACGGTACTAACTGTGTAAAACTTCCCAAACGGGTAATTACTATATTTGGCAGGTAACGTTTAGTCTATATTGTTACTATTGTGATCTTTTGGGTCAGTTTACCAGCTCAGTAACTAGTAATTCTTTCACTTTACATGGACTTGAAAGTTGTGTCCTCTTCTAGAGAGATGCCATACTAACTACAAATCATATTGACTAAAACCTGTGACTATAGCTATAGCTCAGTTGCTCATTTAACAATAGTTCTAAATCAGGTTCATGAGATGATCTACACATGGAATCAAACTGTTCGAATTCATAAAGCTAAAATAAATATTAAAAGTACTTATAGCCACTCAGCCAGTGAGTGGGGTGTGTCATTAAGGAAGAAAAACTGCAGGGTTCATCACTTTAAGCACCAGTTGTAGGGCGCTTCTCAAGATCATCAACAAACTCAGATTCACCTTTACCATCACTCGAAGTGTTTTCCACAAAGCGTTCACTCTGCTTAAGCTCAATCTCACCAGCCTCAGCCTCCTTAATGTGTGCAATACCAGAGTTATCTGGACATAATTCAGCACCACGTCTTCCAACAAGATACCATGGCAAGTTGAACAATTCCTCCATGGACTCCAAAGAACGTCCAGAGATCTCTGGAAGGAAGAACCATGCCCACAAATATCCCAGTACGAGAACACCAACGGCAAAGAAGAACGTACCTGCTGGTGTGAGTGAGATCATCATTGTTGGAATGGCCTTGGTGTTACCATATTGGTTAGCAAAGTGGAAAGCCATGATGAGGGCAGTACCAATGTTTCTAACTCTCAATGGCAACATTTCAGAGTTGATAAGATATTGGATTGAGTTCCATCCAAGTGTCCAACCTACACCAGCGATGAAAAGGAATGCAAGGGCACCGACACCAGCTTGTTTCTCTGAACCGGTCATGACGTAGTCCTCATCAGTGGCGTTTGGAACAACTTGAAGGAAGATGGCGTAATAGAGCGTAGCTAGAGTCTGCACAATAATACCAACATAGAGTGCTCTTTTTCTTCCGAGGAAATCAATGAGGAAGAAGGCACCAATGTATGCACCGACAAACTTAACAACACCGAGAATAGAAGAGTAGAGAAGCTTCTTTGTGCCAGTGACACCAACGAGGGCAACAAGTTCTGGCATGTAGATTGTGATGGCAGAGGCACAAGACCATTGTGATAAAATTTGGGCACTGATACCAAGCAAAAGTCTATATCTGATAGACTTGACCATAACGAGTTCCCTAATTTTGTCAATCTTGGAGATGGAACCAAGCTCTGCACTCTCCTGGGCGAGTTGCTCCTGGATATCGGAAACTTCTGAGAGGACGTATGGGTGGTTTGGTTCAAGACCTCTGATCTTGGCCAAGTTGGAATATGACTTGTCAATCTTACCAACTTTGACGAGCCATCTTGGAGACTCTAAACAGAAGAAAGAACCAATGAATAATAAGCCCGCAAGCACAATCTTTAAAGATGTTGGAACGATCCAAGTTCTCTCATCTGTAGTGCTCATGTGAAGAGCACAACCATAATTAGCAAAGTTTGCAATAAAAGAGCCGAAGTAAACAGCACCGGCAAAGATACAGTTACAAAGACCTCTAATGTTCTTTGGAGAGATCTCAGATAGGTAACAAGGACCAATGACGACAGTTTGTCCAATGGCGATACCTTCAATGAGTCTACCTGCATATAGTTGACCAACTGCCTTAGAAGTGATTTGGATGATAGCACCAACGATCCAACCCACGCAACAGATTTGTAAAGTTCTAATACGACCAAATTTATCAACTAGATACATGGCGATGAGACAACCACCAATGGAACCGAGTTGCACCATTGATGTGATGTTTGATTTCAAATTTGCAATCTCTGTGTCTGTCTTGTTCTCATCCAGGAGACCAAACCGTTGCTTGAAAGCGTGTTGAGCAACGGTACCTGCAATGTTACCTTCATCGTAACCACGAGCGCAACCAAGGATACCAAAGAGGAAGACTGCAAAGAAAAGAACTTTGTTGTAGATCTCTTGAGGACCTTCATCTGTCTTGTAGAATTTAGCGATGAATGAGGGCATGACGAAGAAAAGTAATGGCACTTTATGATTCTAAGAGGTCCATTATGTTTGGATGCAATACTCTGGGGCCAATATAGAGGATCCTCCAAAGGTTTTTATATCACAAGATGAGACAGATGAAGCGGGGATATGGAGTTTTGAGTCGCCGTGCATGATATGGTGCACGTCACTGGGGGATTGAGTATGTCGTGTCTATGCATTACGACTCGTGGTGACTCCAAACCTAGTTTGGGCAGCCACAGGCTGTTGCTACCGGAAGCAGAAAGTGGAGGTTGAAAAGAACCGGAAGCATGCGGGAGATTATCGGGCCCACAAAAGGCAGACACAAGCACCCCGCTGTTGTGTCTACGAGTCTTGCCAAATGGTGGGGATCAAGTCGCCCGTGCGAAGTCGGGGCAAGTTTGTTTGCTGACTTGGGGTCCTTGTGGCGAACTGAAGTCAGCCTGTGATTGGGTCTTTGAGTATAGTATGATTACAAAACAAGCGTTACCGGGCTTGAAGGATGCCCGACATCACACGGAAGTGATCACGCAGTTGGTTGGGGGGCTTGGAGTCATTCGACTGTAGTGTAGTGCAGGCAAGCCATCCAGGGGAACAAATGTACCGAACAACGGACGCCGGAGGTTATGGTGTGGTGCCTGTCTATTTTCTCTTTTGTCCTTGAGTAGATATGAACAGATGTTCCGTCCCAGGGTCCTCCATGTGTTCCCATTACAGTGGTATTAACCGACAAAGTGCCCCTCTTTTCATTCCACCGGCCACACCTACATAGACTACGACTACTTTGACACAACAAAGAGCCAAGCAAATATTCCCTGCCGAGCCAATTAGTGAGCTATGAGGACAATAGCTGATCGTTGAGGGCCAAGCCTACAGCCAAGAACACATAATCAACACATACACATCCCTGTTCAGCAGTCCAATAGTTCACCATCCATCCACATCATAGTTTCACCAAGAAGACCCACCACCATATAGAGATGACTCCGCAACTACCTGAGTTCTCGTGCGGGGCAGATAACCCGCTAAAGACCGCTTGAACCCGGCTCTGGCCGCAACTCTGACCGCATTCGGTTTCTTGCTTCTTAAATAGAGACATCTTATTGGGCCATACATAACTGCTCCGCACTTTGTTCGGACCTGATCGGACCTGATCGGAAGCGTTCTTCCGGCAAGCAAATAACGTGTTCCCCCATAAAACTGTTGGGTAGCTTGACGTTAGCACAGTGTACATATCTTCCCCACATCGCTTTTTGGTCTAAGTGTCTTATGACGGCATGGATAATGTCTAACTTACATAGATTATGACTTGTGGCTCTATCACCAGAGCCACGATCTAATAACAGAACAGGTGTCTGTAACAGATCATCCGCTGGTCCTGTGATGGTCATTTGTTCTCTAATCTGTTTCCATCAACACTGATTCGACATTTCTTTACCGCTGATCTATGTGTGTAGCTCGTATCCCCGTAAGATTATTCAACGTGCCCGCAGATAACTCTCTACACTAAACGCTAGAGTATCAAACAACCCAAGCATTGTGTCACAAAGATGACATATATGACAGCTCTAAAACCTCAATGTCTTCATCCGTTGACATGAGTCATATGATTACTTCCTCGCCATTTAGGGCCGTACACCGTACACCCGAATACACTAGCCGCATGTTATTTGAGACTGATGATCACCTCATGAGGTTAAGAGAGTCAGGAACGGGTGTTTCCTTGCAACCTCCCACCTACCCGAAGGTCATTACTAGAGTCCTGTTACCATATTAATCAACTATCTACTAAAACTCAAGCACCACACCTACAAATAATCAATCTTTGGAGTAAGTAACATGACTTTTTAGTACTCACCGGGTATATGTGAACCACATCCGACCCTTCACGTGACATGTCACGCGCCCGATCTACCCCCGGATCTCTCTCTTTTTTTTTTCTTCTTCTTCCAACAGACGAGAGATGATCATTTTGAAACGTTTACATTGAATGAACAAGAGTCTTGTTACTTCACCATTGGGTATAAGCCTTCAGCACACAATGTCAGGACAGGGATATAACCAGGACAATCTTGCTAACGACTTCTCCAAGCAGTCGCTTGGTGATCAGGGCGGATACAGACGTCAGTTCAATCCAAACCAGGCACAGGCTTTCCAGCCTACTGCTCAGTCGTTTGACCCAACCCAGGTCTACGGCCAGTACCAACAGCAAGGTGGTTACAATCAGTACCAGCAGCAAGGTGGATACAACAACTACAACCAGGGATACAACCAATACCAGCAGCAAGGTGGTTACAATAACTACAACCAAGGTTACAACAACTACAACCAAGGTGGCTACAACAATTACAACCAGGGATACAACAATTACAACAACTACAACAACCAACAGCAACAGCAGGCTCCACAGCAGCGTGGTATGTCCCTTGAGGACTACCAGAAGCAGGCTGCTGCCTCTGCTGTCCCAGCCGCAACTAAGCCAAAGCGTACATTGAAGCTCGCCTCTTCATCCGGTATCAAGCTTGCCAATGCTCCAAAGAAGGAGGAACCAAAGAAGGAAGAACCAAAGAAGGAGGAGTCAAAGAAGGATGAGCCAAAGGCCGATGAGACCAAGAAGGCTGACTCTCCAGCTCCAGCTCCAGCTCCAGCTGCCAAGACTGAGACAAAGACTGAAGCACCAAAATCTGCTTCCCCAGCACCAGCCTCCAAGACTGAGACTCCAAAGGCTTCTGCTTCCTCTGCCAAGACCGAGGACAAGAAGGAGACACCAGCTGCTCCAGTCGCTGCTGATGCCGTTATTAAGGAGCAGGAGGAGGAGATTGATGAGGAAGTTGTTAACGATTTGTATGGTGGTAAAGATCACGTTTCTATCATCTTCATGGGTCACGTTGATGCTGGTAAGTCTACCATGGGTGGTAACTTGCTCTACTTGACCGGTACCGTCGACAAGCGTACCGTTGAAAAGTATGAGAAGGAGGCTAAGGATGCCGGTAGACAAGGTTGGTACTTGTCTTGGATCATGGATACCAACAAGGAGGAGAGAAACGATGGTAAAACCATTGAAGTTGGTAAGTCCTATTTCGAAACCGACAAGAGACGTTACACCATCTTGGATGCCCCAGGTCATAAGATGTATGTCTCTGAAATGATTGGTGGTGCCTCTCAGGCCGATGTTGGTGTCTTGGTCATCTCTGCTAGAAAGGGTGAGTACGAGACCGGTTTCGAGAAGGGTGGGCAGACTAGAGAGCACGCTCTCTTGGCTAAGACTCAGGGTGTTAACAAGATGGTTGTTGTTGTTAACAAGATGGATGACCCAACTGTCGAATGGTCTAAGGAGAGATATGATGAATGTACTTCTAAGCTTTCCATGTACTTGAAGGCCATTGGTTACAACGTTAAGGAGGATGTTGTCTTCATGCCAGTTTCCGGTTACACCGGTGACGGTTTGAAAGAGCGTGTTCCAAAGGAGAAGGCTCCATGGTACGATGGACCAGCTCTCTTGGAGTACTTGGATGGTATGCAACACTTGAACAGATACATCAATGCTCCATTCATGTTGCCAATTGCTTCTAAGATGAAGGACTTGGGTACTATTGTCGAAGGTAAGATCGAATCCGGTCACGTCAAGAAGGGTGCCCAACTCATCATCATGCCAAACAAGGCTAACGTTGAGGTGTTGACCATTTTCAACGAAACAGAGAATGAAGTTGAATCCGCTTACTGTGGTGAGCAGGTCAAGATCAAGCTTAAGGGTATCGAAGAGGAGGACATCTCTCAAGGTTTCGTCCTCTCTTCTCCAAGAGCCCCAGTTAAGACCGTTACTAGATTCGAGGCCCAGATTGCCATTGTCGAACTCAAGTCTATTCTTTCCTCTGGTTTCTCATGTGTGATGCACGTCCATACCGCTATCGAAGAGGTGTCTTTCAAGGCCCTTCTTCACAAGCTTGAAAAGGGTACCAACAGAAAGTCCAAGAAGCCACCTGCATTCGCCAAGAAGGGTATGAAGATTATTGCCGTCTTGGAGACTGCTGCCCCAGTCTGTGTGGAAACTTTTGCTGATTACCAGCCACTTGGTAGATTTACCCTCAGAGACCAGGGTACCACCATCGCCATTGGTAAGATCACCAAGCTCTTGGAGTAAACGGTCACGTCATGATGTGTTAATAGCTTTTGAGTTTACGCTGTGTTGTTCAGTATTTTGATTGTAGAAGTGGCAGCTAGTTAAGGCATCTGTAGCAAAGGTGCGCACGGCTATTTACTATCAATAAAGTAAGTCTTATGCATTATGTTTTACCGGTTCTAGAAGAGATCCAACAAATCTTTTGAGACACCACTTGTTGTAGTGGATTGTGTCTGTGCAGCCGGCACGCTTGACGAAGCGGCACTTGGTTGAATTGTAGTGGAACTGAAGAGGTCGTTGAGCTCATCAAGGATATTGATAGAGTCTGACCCAGTATTACCATTATTAGCATCACCACTTCCATCATCATCAAAGTCAAGCAAGTTTTCATCATTATGTACTGACAAGCGAGCATCCTTAATCTTAGTGATATGTGTTGTCTTGGCTCCTTTGCCTACACTAAATGTGAATAACACAGAGTTGAGTGTCGAGATCTCCTTGAGCAAGGCATCACGGAATTCTGGTTGGAACTGCGGAATAGTTGTGTTAATGTTGTTAAGTCTAGTAAGGATCAGCTTTTTCAATTCGTTCGAGTCATCCAGTGACAAGATTCTCCAGTAGAGGAAGATTTGATCCCTTACTTCAACATTTTCAACACTCTCGACATTGTTGAAGATCTTGGCCAGTAAGTCTTTCAACTGACCAGTCTTAACGTTGATCTTAACCAGTGAGTATACAAGGGCATTCTGGACTGGAACATCCAACTCATTGAAGTTATCAACGTAATCTGAGAGCTTTGTCTCAAAGTTAGCAGCTTCGTACTCCCCAAGAACCCAAATCAATGATGAAATCGCCTCAGCATCAACCAATTTGTCTTGTGCCTGCACAATAGTGGTAACAACCATATCGGAACGCTCTGGATAAGCTCTCAAGATGTCTCTCAAAGCAACAACAACTTCGTCATATAACTCACGTTCATTGATTAACCCAATTAAAACGTCAATGGCCTTGTTTGAATACTTGCCGACTTTGATACCAACTTGACCAATACCCTTAACAGCTCTCTTGACAAATTCAACATCAAATTCATAACCGTATTCTTTCAATTCGTTCAAGATGAAACTGGCATTCTTCTCTCTAGCCAATCTGACAATGACTTCAATCTTCTCAAGTTTCAAATATAGTGGATCATTATATCTGACAAAGAAGACTTTATAATATTGGGTCAAGATCTCTGGATATTTCTCAATGATGATTCTGATGTTTCTCAATGTGACATATTGGACTTCGGCAGGTGTTGAGACCAAGGAGGCCAATGGAGCACCAAGTTTCTTCAACACATTTTCATACTCAGTCTTATCCGAGATCTTTTCCACGTTATTGATGATCACTTTGATGGCAGCAAGCACCACAGATGGATTAGAGTGTTGTAATTGAGGAATGACTCTTTCAATGATATGACTTGGTTCATCAGCTTCTGTAGTTTCGTATTCTGAAACAGCTGTTAAGATAGTGATACGACCCCATTCAGTACATTCATTCAAGGCCATTAGCAACTTCTTTAATAGCGTAGAGTCCACAGTCAACACGTCTAATGATGGATCTGTCTCATGGATCTCAGCAAGAGCACTGATTGCATTAGCAACAACCATTGGGTTAGAATCTTCAACTAGCTTTTGCAATTTCTCCAAGAATCCATTCTCTATGCACACTTCTCTGTTGAGATCAAACAACTTGGCAACACAGATTGCTGCTGTCTTTCTCACATATGGGTTTTCATCAGCAAGTGTCTTGTTTAATGGGATCTCCATGTAATCCACCATCTTGTCAACACGGATACAACCCATTGTTCTAATGGCTAATGCTCTCACTAATGGGTTTGGATCCTCTGTGTCCTTGACGAATGTATTGACGGCCAAGATACAAAGTTCTGGATTCGTCTTGGCGTAGTTCATCAAGTAGAGATACACCAACTTCTTCTGTTTAAGATCATGTGTAGCAATGTTCTTTAACACATCTGGGAACAGTGAAGAAACGTCCTTACCGACAGTCATGGCAGCAATCACCTGTTTAATGGTCTCATTACGTTCACTCGCATACTGAGAAACGAGTCCTGCACGAAGCTCAAAGGTCTCACCCTTACGGGGAGCCTGAAACATCTTTTTGATCTTCTTTTCAAATGACATTGTGATGTGTAGTTGTGTGATGTGTGTGATGTGTGTATGCGTGTCCTTGTCTGATCCGTTGATTACTCTCTCAATAACGATGCAATTGACTTCCTGAAAGTGGCGTATATCAGATAACCAACAATACACTAGAACAAACAAAGAAGTGATGAGAGAAACAAGGCAACAACGCGTAAGAACCTCACCTATTAACCACTTATAAGTAGTAAAGCATTAACAGGTGCCCTTAATAAATTCGTCCGCGATTCCGCGCCTCCCATAAAAAACCCGAACACCACACTTTTTTCATACCAAACATTTTTTTTTTTCACTCTTTTGTTCACTTAACTCTTTATACTACTTCACCTGCCCTTTTCTTTTCTTCTCTTCTCTAAAATCAAGTTCCACTACGATGCCTTCTAGCCAGCTCCTCATTTGGGTTCGTCCTGAATGTGTGCCTCTGGTTGGGTAGAACACTTTCGTGGTGGTAGAGAAATTAAGAACAACTCCACCCTGATTGTACCTTCTTTCCCTGATTTGTTCAGTGGATAGTTGATTCGTGTCAGTTTGCAGGACTATATCATTGTTCTATATCCAAATTGCGTTTTGTAATGTGTATTTAGTTATCAATTCAAGCCAATCTCATGAAGTTTTAGTGTAGGCCAGTTATGAAGTTCTAGTCTAGTTGACGGTAGATGGTAGGGTCGGGTCACTTCGTGTAGCTATCCTATTGCTATACCAGACACTAATCTACAAGTCATCTGATACACAAAGTGATCAATACGTGAATTATTAAAGTCCTCTGGTACCACTAGCCTAAACTCGGTGATATGGAGGACTTGAGAAGATCAAAAACAAACAAGGACATAAAGCAGCATAAAGTCCAAACAAAAATAAAAGAGACAAGTGCAATGTGTGGGATCTAGCATAAGAGTACAGTATAAGTTGTGGGTGAGGTTGTCTTTAAGTAAAGTGTGTCACTAATGGGACAACAATGACAACGATAATGATGATGAGAATGATGATGAGCAAAGCGTAACACCAACATTTTTTAGTTCTAGCCTTTCTGGCAGATTCAACAGCCTTGTCAGTATGACCAAGACCCAGTTCAACATCCTTTTGAGCACCAGCAACAGATTGATCAATGTTTTGAACTTGAACGTTTTGTTCAACAACCAATTCTTCCATATCATGGAACAATTGAGCCAATTCAGCCATAGTCTTCTCCAATTTTTGCAATTCTTTATGTCTTGCCTGAACCTCAGCTAATGCGGTTCTAGCTTCACCTCTTCTCGTTGAATTCAAGATAGCCTGAGAGAAGATCTGTTGACCACCAACATCGTCAATGGCTTCTCTGACTTCAACGTCAGTGGCATCTGGACGCACAATCTTGTATTGTCTAGCAGCTTGGTCTCTGTTAGCCTCTTTGTAATCAGCTTCAGAGACTCTGTAATCTTGAATGAGCTTAAGGAAAGCCTGTCTAGAATTTTCAGCCTGAGCCTGCTTAGCACTATCGGAACCAGCTTGGGCCTGTGCGGATTTGATCTTTGTTTTCAGTGTCTGTTGCATAGATGAGGCCTGAGACATCAAGTTATCAAGTTGCTTTCTAGTAGCAGCTTCTTGTTCTTCATTAACCTCATTCAATAGCTTTTTCTGATTGAATTCAATGAGTTCAACCAATTGTTTATAGTTCTCGAGATCATTATTGATATCAGTGATCTGATTCATATAGTTGACAAAGTCATCACCACCATCGTTGTAATTATTCAAATCATAACTCTCTCCATATGGATTAGAGTTATCATACCCGTATTGCTGTAGTTGTGTGTTAGCAGGTGTTTTGGTATGTCGGAGGAGACGGAATGATGTGGTTGACACGATGTTTAAGACGCTTTCTGACCCATTTTACAAGTTCACACTCTTCAAAGCCAAACAATGGAAAGAACAAACAATCAACACCAATAAAACTAAGTGGCAAAGCTTAAAGAGAGCCCTTCCTCTCGACCCGTAGTGTCCGCGTGTCTTTCGCAACGACATTCCTTCATACAACGTGGGGGCAACGGGGGACACCCATCATAACAAATACTTACGTTGTTGTAGCTCATAGTGTTGAAGGCTTATGCGTCTTAAGCTTGTTAAGCGTCGAGTTTTTGCTTGTTCTTCTTGGCCCGTTGTAAAACGTAGTGGGACCTAAACTCAGCCATTTTATCCACAAAAGATTAATGGGTCCTCGACTTTACTTCGCCATTTTTGGAATTTATGCCAATTTGCCTAATATGGTAATTCCATTACGCGTTCTAATCTGAGAAGTGCGCCACTTGCGGAAATTAAACTATTTTGTCGCACTTTGTCACACTTTGGCACACTTTTCTTCCTAATTAGGAAATAATGGGGGCCCACTCGGCACTGCCCCTTGTCATAAACCAACGTTAAAAACGTTAAACGCGTCATATTGATCATCTTAATGCGAAAGCTCGTTTAACTAGATGCATATGATCAGAGTTGTACAGTACCAAATCTTTATGGTGATCTAAAGAAGAGATAATGGATGGATACACGAAGCCGCAACATCAGGCAGCAGGACATGATGGTGCCTTAGTTGATAGTAGTGGTGCCATATTTATCAAACCATCAACTGATGATGAGATTGCATTCTACACTACAGTACAAGAACATCTTGAACAAGAAGATAAAGATGAAGAGTCCAAGTTAACAGATTGGATGCCATTGTTTCTCGGGACACTTCAACCTGGAATCAGTCAAGGTGCTGAGAAGACACAACAAGTGACTGATGATATTAAGCAACTTGAGAAAGAACAAATTGCAAAGGGTATTGTTGACCCTACAAAGAAATATCTTGTTATTCAAAATCTGTTACATGGGTTTAAGAAACCTGCTATTATTGATATCAAATTGGGTGCTATCTTGTATGATGACAAGACCTCTGATGAGAAGAAGAAGAGATTAGAAGATGTTAGTAGGACTACTACATCTGGATCTCTCCATTATAGAGTTTGTGGTATGAAATTATATGGAACTACAATTCCAGATCTTTCATGTTTTAATGATGTTGAAGAGCATGTGGTGAAAGATGAAGATGGGTATATTGTGTTTGATAAGTGGTATGGGAGATCATTAACACTGGAGAATATTAGTGAGAACTTCAAGATATTCTTTTGTAATAATGATCTTCCAAATGAGATTCAACAAATTGTGATACGAAATACATTTACACGACTTCAATTGTTATACAATTGCTTACTTTCTGAAGAAGTAAGGATAAGATCAGGGAGTATATTATTAGCATTTGAAAATGATGTTGATAGATGGAAAGAGATGCAAAATGAAGATCCAATCTTCAAAGATGATTTACCATATGATGATGATGATGATGATGATGATGAGAACACAGTTGCCCCACTAAGTTTACTCTCATTGATTGACTTTGCACATGCTAAATTCACTCCAGGACAAGGTCATGATGAGGACATTGTTGTTGGTGTTGAGAATCTTATGAATGTTGTTGAAGGGTTAATTACGGTCTAATGGGTCAATGAAATGATAAAAGAGTTCTAGAGCTTTAGAGCTCTAGTAATATCATAGGGTTACAACTGTAATGATTGTAGTTTCACAGAGCAAGCCAAGAGTCTTGATCCTGTTAAGATCCAGGGTATCCATATAGACAATCCATCTAGCCACAATATCAAGCATCATGACTTAACTACAAAACTACTATCAACCACGATAGTGGTCAGGATATGTCTATACTCATGTACCTATACAGTTCTATCTATCATGCCAAGATAGCCATAAAAGAAGCACATATGCATTATCATAGAAGCAACAAAACTTTCCAAGAGATTTAATTTTACAGTCAAAAGAACAAGCAATAAGATCAGAAGACTAAGCAATAAGCAGAAGACTAAGCAAAAGACTAAGAACAAGTGTAAGGTAAGGGGTTCCAACCTGATAATATTATTATTTTTTCGCGAATACGTTTTATTCGCGGTATTCGCGTTAAATAATAAAATTAGCCGCGCGGGAAGGGAACATGGTAGGCGCACACTCATTTGTCTTGGCACGGCGTCAGAGAATTTTGGCGGCTTCTTTTTTCATTAACAAGGTGCCATTTCAAAAATGGTTTACATTTGATCTTTGATGTAAATGGAGTGAGAGTTTCGGTTATTAGAGGTTCTTCTTGGCTCGTGACTATGTAGTGGGTGGTTTGTAGTTTTGGGTTTGTAGTGGTAGTTTTATCTGGTTTTTCAAGCTGAGACCGTTATTAACAACGGTTTAAAGGTCCCTGCGTATGGCCACGTTGACAGGAGAAGTATTATTAGGGAGTTGATATGTCAATTCTTTGTATTTATTCAATTAGTGTATGGATCTATTAGAATAACAGAGTGTCACGCTATACTATTAAGATGGTCAGTTCCCAACGGCGCAGCAACGAGGCTTTTTGGTGGACCCCTTAAGGGAAACTTGTAGTTGTGCCGTACAAGGACTTAGAGCCTCTCGGGGATCACTTCTTACCCCACCTCCCCGCTCAGATGGTACCATAACAAGAAAAGAGACTTGCTTTAGAGTAGTAATTCATTCCCTAATAGTCAAGAGACCAATTAATGAAAACATCAAGAGGATAATAACAGTATAATAAGGGTGCGCAGATCTCTTTACCCCCCCATCATCCCGGTCCCGGGAGCCGTCTGCTTATCAGAAGCGCCGTTCACTACCCTCTGTGCATCACAATCAATTTTTTCTTGTACAGTGTGGTCCCAATCGCTGTTCATCCCCACTCTGCGATAGCGACTGTATCGTATCAGCTTCCCTAAGGTCTGGGCAATTTTTTTCTTTTGCCCTGCCCCGCGTATTTATATACAATCCTACCCGCACTCATCGCATATCTCTTTCTTATACATCACCTTTACATATAAGAGTCCTCCTGTCAATCCAGTCTAGTAATCATATACAATGGCTGAGCTCGACAAGAAGCAGTACTATTCAAACTCCGCAGAGACAAACTCTAAGGAATATGATGACGTTGAACAGTATAACATCCAAGATGCTCCTGAAACAGACCTTCTCGCCGTTCAAGAAGGTTACCGTCTTAAGAAAAACCTTAAGGCTCGTCATATCTCCATGATTGCCATTGGTGGTGCTCTCGGTACTGGTCTTCTCATTGGTTCAGGTTCTGCGTTATCATCTGCTGGTCCTGCTTCTCTATTTATCGGTTACTCATTCATTGGATTCCTCGTTTACATCGTTATGTGTTGTCTTGGTGAATTGGCAACTTTTATCCCATTACCTGATGGATTTGCAGGTTATGCAAACAGATATGCTGATCCAGCAATTGGTTTCGCCGTTGGTTACTGTTATTTGTTCAAATACTTGATTGTTACTCCAAATCAAATCACAGCTGGTGCCTTGGTTATGCAATATTGGGTCTCAAGAGACACGGTCAATCCAGGTGTTTGGATCACTATTTTCCTTATTGTCATTGTCCTCATTAACATCTTTGGTGTTAAGATCTTTGGTGAATTCGAATTCTGGCTCTCTTGTGTTAAAGTTCTCATCGTTCTTGGTCTCATCTTACTCTTATTCATCCTCATGCTCGGTGGTGGTCCAACCCATGATAGACTCGGTTTCAGATATTGGAAGGATCCAGGTGCTTTCAAACCATACCATGGTATCGCTAATGTCTCAAAGGGTAAATTTGTCTCGTTCGTTAATGTGCTCGTTACAGCTGTGTTTGCCTACTCTGGTACTGAACTTGTCGGCATCACAATCGCTGAAGCTGAAAACCCACGTCGTAACGTTCCAAAGGCTATCAGATTGACTTTCTACAGAATTTGTATCTTTTACATCTTGTCTGTGTTCTTACTTGGTCTCTGTGTCCCATACAATGATCCACTTCTCATCTCTGCTACAAAGGCTTCTACTTCTGCTAATGCATCTCCATTCGTTGTTGCCATCAAGAATGCTCAGATTGATGGTTTGGATCACGTTATTAACGCTTGTATCCTTGTTTTCATCTTCTCTGCTGCAAACTCTGACTTGTACATTGGTTCTAGAACCCTTTATGGTCTTGCTTGTAATGGTAACGCTCCAAGTATCTTTGCTAAGACCTCGAAGTACGGTATCCCATACTATGCTCTCACTGTGTGTGCTGCCTTCTGTTGCTTGGCTTACATGTCTGTCTCTTCCTCTTCTGCCACTGTCTTTGGTTACTTTGTTAACGTTGTCTCCATCTTTGGTCTCCTCACTTGGATTTCTATCCTCATCACACATATTTGCTTTAAGAGAGCCCTCAAGGCCCAGGGCGTTGACAGATCTTCCTTGGCCTACTCGGCTCCATTGCAACCATGGGGTACCTGGTTATCACTCTGTCTCTGTATCCTCGTTGCCATCATTAAGAACTTCACGGTCTTCATCAATGGATTCAACTATAAGACTTTTATCACTGGATACATTGGTATCCCAGTGTACATCATTTGTTATGTTGGTTACAAAGTTGTCCATAAGACCAAGATGAGAAACCCATACGAGGTTGATCTTGTTACTTTGAAGGCTCCAATTGATCTCGAGGAGGAGGAAGGTAAAATTAAGGACCAGGAGAGAAGAGAGAGACTTGCAGCTTCAAACAAGAAGGATAGTGAATGGTTCTATGAGAAGTTTGTCTCTTGGTTGTTCTGATTTTGGCTCTATTAACTTGTCTTGATTTTTTGGTGTACTAATTGTAACATTGTTTGAATTGCTCTTATGATATATAACTGAACGGTTGTAGACCTCGATACTTAAGGTAAGAGACGTTTGCAGGTTATCACATTTTGCGGTTCCGGTTTTACCTGTCGCTTGACACCTTTGGGGACACCACACACCTTAGCCGTGTAACGCCATCCTGTCAATCAGCTTAAACTGCTTCGATTGCTGACTTGATATTAACCTTCTTTGCCCAAAGCAAACTAAAACAACACCCGAAACCAACATCATGGCCTTGATAAACTCTTGAGTGGAACAGGACACTAATTCGAATCGTTAAGCTGGACACAATCACTCTATACATACAATGGGTATGAACCCTCAAGACTCGCCACAAATCCGGGCATTTGACTCGACAAACTTGCAAGAGATTAGGCCAGGAAGCCTTACAAAGAGAAAGAGAGTGTCAAGAACATGCACCAACTGCAAAGTGAGGAAAATCAAGTGTGATAGAGCTGTCCCATGCTCCCAATGCAAGAAGTACAACGTTCCGGACCATCTGTGTATCTACGTTCCAACGGTTAAATCTGCTACAGAAACCGAAGATGCTATGCTTCTCTTGATAAAGGAGAATGAACAACTTAAGAAGCAGCTCGAAACGATGAAGCTGAAACTGTCCGATGGTAGAGATCCCGACCAGATATTCCTGACACCACCAACGACAACACCTAAGTTCAAAACACGATACTTGAAGAGGTGGAACACAATTAACATTAAAACGGACCGTACAGTGTTCTTTGGTCCAACTTCCTGGAGAACAATCTTGGAGAAGCGTACAAAGCACCAGAATCTTACAGAGAAACTTCTACGCCAAATCTTAAAGTGTCGCCGTGATTGGAGGACCAAGATGAACATGATGAGCATCTCGCCAGAGGACTATTCCGATGCCGATACCCCATTTCCACAAGAGCTACTGAGGAATTTGGGTAATTATCTACCAGAGTATGATATTGTGAAGGAGTACATCGACCTTTACATCAGCTCCTTCTGGGAGTACTCATTACCGGTAGTGGATACAGCAGTACTGATCCATGATTTCCAGACTCTATTCTCGAGGGATGCTACCACTGGTAAGTGTTCAGTGCGTGTCAAGAACAAATGGATTGACTATGCCAAGATTGCCCTGGTTGTCATGGTCTTCAAGGCTGTGCTCCTCATGTTAAACAGAAGTCTACAGAACGGATTCTATGACGAGAAGGATAAGCTTGGGGTGTTCGTCCAAAGACTTCTACAATTTGCAAAATGTGACATTAAAGCTACACTCCCTGCTCTTCAGACCCTAATATTGATGTACCATATGAAGAAAATCAACCCTTTGGATGGTGATGGTGGTGACTCGAGTAAAGGTTCACAATTGTTCAAGAGGGCTGTCAATATGGCGGTCGCAATGGGGCTACACCAGGACATTGACAAGATCTACAAGAGTCAAAGTGCATCCGAAAGAGGGTTAATGAAGGAGATCTGGTGTACTCTTTACGTGTACGATTCTAGACTGTCATTTGATACAGGGTTACCATTGACTGTTGACGATGACTACATCTACCATTCAAAGTTCCCTGAGTATCCAGCTTTGGCTATCAGACTTGCTCGCTATCAAAGAGCTCTGGTCAAGCTTTTCAGTAAGCCAAATCCTCCGGAGCCATCGATGCTGTATGCGATGATTTACAGCATTGAAAAGAATGAAGGCCCATCACTGCTTAAACTTTCAGAGGTCATCAATGACCTAAAGAAAACTGATGACATCGTTGAAGCGTACCCAACCTTGATGGACATTAAGACCAAGCTTAACTTCATATTTACACTTCAAGTCATGTGGGAATCTCTCGCTGATGGTCTTGACATGGATGACCCACAGAAGTTGGTGTCGTATACGGCCTCGACCAAATACTCAGTCCTATGCTTGACACACTTAATTGAGCTTCTTTACATCTTCAACAAGCTGTGTTGTGCCGCTGCTAAAGCAAACCAACCGAAAAAACTTTACAGACTGATTGATATCATCACATCATTCATTGGGATGTCTAATGTTTTCTTTATCAGGGCATACGTTAGCCTCTTCTCCAACGACCTCAATGATTCAACTTTCTCGCAGAATACCAAATTACCTACTTCGATTGATCTTAAAAAGGTCTTCAGGCTTGAAGTGCAATCTTTGGAGAACGTTGACCCGACAAATGACTCCAGTCTCATTGTCCAGTTCTTGAGAACACCAGCTTTTGCTCAAGGACTGATGGCATTGGTATGTAAGCATTTGATCCAGCTCCAAAACCAGTCACATGCCCCTATTTTCAACTTTAGTTATTGTCTCTACGGTATGGTGTCTTGCTACAAATTCTTCTATGATTCCTGTGTTGAACCTTCGAAGGAGAAGTCCTCTCAGAGAAAGCAGATTCGTACGTTGATGCGTTACACTGGTGAAGAGGATGAACAGACCGATGCACAAGTTTCAACCCCTTTGCTTAAGCAGACACAACCTTCACAGTCATCCATGAGATACTCACTACAGTTACAGGTACCAAGAGTGAACAACATTGCCAACCTCATGTCTAGAGATGCCAACCAGCCACAATCAAGAGCACCAACACCATCATCATACACAGTGGGACCACCAACGCCCCAGCACACCTTCTCATCTGGAGATATATCGGACGGGTTACCATCAACAACTATCAACGATACATCTGAGTTGGACTTTGACTTTTTCGAATTCAACGACGAGACTGTGAATCGCATGTTTGACAATCTTATGAATGATGATCAGATGATGCTGAACTTTGATAACCTTCAAAGTTTTTGCTGGATGACTGGCATATCGGGTGCTACTTGAGGTCACCCCGGTTATACTCGGTCAATGTATCTGGAAAGAATGATATCATTGTATTCTCTAGCATTTGAAGTTATCAAATGTGTATTTGAAACCCTCAATGCTTATAACGTATGCTTATAACGTAGATGCATCAAGATGCACATCAAACAACGTCTCTAAGAGGACAAGCAGAGCCATCCATTGAACATATTGAGCTATTAACTCCTTGTTAAGGTCTACACCACCAATGCATCAAACTCAATTAAACAACACGTATTTAAAGAAACATGCATCTGATTTAACCCCCAACACCTCCGAAGAGAGAGAGAGGAGCAGAGAAACCCAGTTGCGTGCCCCTACCAGCAAAATTTAATCCTCTCCCCGAACGGGGCATCATCCAAACTGGTCACCCGAAAACATAAGCGGGGAGAAGTCGGAATTGACTTCTTTTTCGAGTATAATCTGAATTTGGACAAGTCTCTGTACAGATTGGGCTTGAACCTGGGGTTTTCACTTGGCTTTCCGGGGCCCTTCACAGATGAGATAATGCGGGGACTAATAAGTACCTTCGAGAGTAGACACACAATTGGTGACTTAGTACGGGGGGTTCTGTTCTGTTCATCACCTCTAGTGGTTCCCCCCCTCTACTAGAGATTGGGTGAGTGAATCCTCGGACGCATAGACGAAACAGCCATGCGTGCTCGCATTGCAGGCCGTGTTGGGACGTGGGGAAAGGAATCCCGTCGTATAAAGAGCGCGTTCTCCGCTCTTCGACTCACTCTTTCTTCGTATGTCTGTATAAAAATGTACGTATTTCAGCCCTTTGAGAAGCCAACTAACCAAGCGTAACAAAGACAAATGCTTGCCATCTCTCTCCTTGTGCTGTGCCAGACATTGTCTGTGCTGGCCTCTAAATGGCACAATGTCTCCATCTCAAGCGAGCAGTACGATCAACTCTCTTCTATCGTTCATTTTGCAAAAGTGTCCACATGCATGAACGACACTGAATTTGACACTGGTACTTTTGAGAGCTTGTGTCCTTTGAACTCTTGGTGTGAGGAGAACCCAGAGATTGAAGTCCTTGAATCTGTGAGACCACCAAGTAATAATGAGAGTGGTACGGCATATGTGGCTGCAGACCACGCCAACTCAATGGTTTACGTTGTCTTTAGAGGTTCTACCACAGCTGGTGATTGGAACACCGATTACACATTCACTCTGTGTGATTTTGCCCCAGTTTACAACTCTACTCTTAAGGAGGCAGATCTTAACATCACCATGAAGAACTCTTACCTCAACGAACAGATCAAGAAACACGGTAACACAGACTTGTGTGAGAATTGTAAAGTCCACTGTGGTCTCATGATTGGTTACACACAATTTATGGATACCATTTATGATGCTGCCTCACCATACCTCGAGCAAGGTTACAACCTTACGGTCACTGGTCACTCACTCGGTGGTGGTTATGCCATCTTTGCCGGTCTTGATTTCAAGCTTCGTGGTTATGATCCATTGGTTATTACCTACGCTGCTTTGAAGCAAGGTAACCAGGCTTTCAACTCCTTTGTTGACTTTATGTTCAACACCATTGGTCTTTCTAAGAGCATTGCCGAAGGTGACGCTATCCCATTCGGTGCTTACGCAAGAGTGTATAACCCATGGGATCTCATTCCAATGCTTCCACCAACGGCAAACTTTACAAACGGTGGGTTGGAATTTGAATTGATGACTTTAGATGTCCCACAAAACCTATCAGATGTCAAGTTCCAAGGTCCTTCCGATAACTTTAAACCTGATAACACCTCCTACGTCATGAGCTTGTTCCAAAATGCCACATATGACAGATGGGCTTACCACAGTGCCTACTTCACTAACATGAGTGCTCCATGTGATGACTTAAAGTGATTCAAGGAAGAAAAAGAAAAAGGCTTGTTTGTACTACTAAAATTATGATGCACCATGAATGATGTGAAGAAGCGTGTAGAAAAGACCCATACCGGTCATTAAGCCTCATCGACGGTATAAGCGAACACAACTGGAAAAACTCAAAACAAGACCACCAAGACAAATAGAGCTGTATATTGTATATCTTAAACAAGGTTTATCGGACTCCAACTTTTTGTTGAGCCCTTGAGATCCTCGGACGCATCGGAATAAGTCCCTCTGCGTCGTTATGCATTTCCTTCGGCTACTTAACATAGAGGCGCAACTCATCAAATGCCGCCTATAATGAGCGGAGTTTACCCAATGTTTATCTACTATTGCATTCCTTGCATTGTTCAATACCTATCAACCAAGATATTTCAAGCCCTCGTTGGAAAACTACAATTTACATGGGCTATAGCTTCTAAAACCTCTACGAGATCTTATTGATAGCACTCCCTCTCCCAAGACTTAAAAAAAGAAAGCAGAATCCTTAAGAATCAAGTTCAAGCTTTGCAGATTAAGATCGGATTGATCTGCAACACGAGAAAGGGCCAGAGCATGTGTCCGATCTCACTGGTATCCCGATAAATGGCCCAATTACTGCTTATTTAAGCCGATCTTGCACACCTTCTTACCAAATTGGGCCACTTCACCTCTTTCTCAAAGACCTCTTTGGTTCCTTTTGTACCTCGTGGGCCACTACTGATGGTAGCTTCCCTCCGCTCGGCTATGCATGTCCCTGTGTACTAGGCTCTCTCGCCGTAGGCCAGACATGTGGTTGTGTTGAGAAGAATGAGTATAAACTGAGGAAGTCCCGCCTATTACTCGATTTCCTTGGTGCATCCTGCAGTTGATCTTTAGCATATGATCGGTGTCAGACCCCTTGGCCATCCTTGTGGGGGTCCATGCCATCTCCGATGCCCAGTACAATAACTTGGAGTTCTCCCGTATAGCATTTGTCGCTACTGACAACACCACCGATACCGTCTATGTCGCCTTCAGAGACTCTTCCAGCTCCTATGATTGGATGAACAACATTAATGCCGTCCAGTGTCCATACTTCCAGTGTCTTTCCTCTGATAAAGTCAACTCCACTACTCTAGCAGCTGTTGACCAGACAAAGGACACCATTACACAACTCATTGAGACACTCGATGATACAGATGCCTGTGAGGGCACGTGTATGGTTCACTGTGGTCTCTATGTCTCATTCTCGCAGTTCATGGATGAAATTTACGATGCTGTTTGTACCATTCCTCGAGCATGACTACGAACTTATCATCACGGGCCACTCTCTCGGGGGCAGCTGGGCCGGTCTCGCCGGTGCTGACTTCAAATTCAAAGGATACAACCCACTTGTAATCACATATGCCGCTTTGAAGCAAGGTAATAAGCAGTACAACGAGTTTGTAGATAGCATGTTTGGAACTTCTTCCAAAAACTTAAGTATTGGGCGTGGTCGTGCATTTGAAAGTGGCGATTACGTCAGGGTCTGGTCCCACTACGACATTGTTCCTCGTCTTCCTCCAACTGATGCCTACACAAATGGTGGACTTCAATTTGGGTTGACCGTTACCGAGATCCCACAGGATCAATCTCAAGTTGTGTATCTGGGTCCCTCTGATAAGTCTGTGGATAGCACTCCGTGGTTGAACATCATCGACTCTCAGTCATACGACATTGCCACAAATCACAAGTCTTACTTTATCTACTTGGGTACATGTGACGACAATTAACTTCACCATCCATTCGGCGTATTGGATTTGGGTCGTGCTGAAGATCCGGCGTATATAGCACTTTTGAAAACTCTTCTCAGTAGGTGGAGGAGGCACGCAGCCCTCGTGGGCTCAATATGCTCCTTTAATTTCTGTCATCCCGAGAATTCCATATCCATTCATCTTCAATGTTCCAACGAAAATGTAATAGCACCTCATAGCACCTCATAGCACCTCATATCGCCTCATAGCATCGTTATGTAGCTCAATGTGCACCTTCACCACCAACTAACATCATTCGCTTATCCGGCTCGATGCAGCCTATCAGCTAGATTGACAGGATGCAAGGTTGTCACTTGGCACTGTTAAAGATGTTCGGGGTGTTCATTTCCGGTACGTTCTAATGAACAAATCCTGCAACTAAAAGCGCTCATTACGTACTCATTACGTAGTACTCTCGATGATCTCGGGGGTCTTCGCCGGATTCTTGCAAAACTCTATTTGCAAAAGAGGCACTAAAACCCACATTTTAACCCCTGATTATAGACATTTGACAGACGGATAAAACCGATCTCCGACGGACGTAGCTTGTTTTAGCCAGTTGAGTGTGCGGTGTTCATGTATGTACAAATCTGGTCAGGGCAGAAAGTTGTCTCTGCAGATTTGAGTCCCCGATTGAACAATAAGGTCATTCAATGTGTCTTTGGACATTTCCTATTGTGTTCCTTTTCCTTGTGATAGGTTCTTTTAAGTTAACAGAAAGTGGGAAATGACTTTGTTTATAGAAAATCCAGTGCAGATGCCACCCCGATCTGAGGTTTATGCCAAAACGTGTCCCCGCCGCTAAATGACAGCGACAACTACACTTCACACATACTTCTCCATCTGTAGTATTCTTTCGGAGTTGCTTTGCATTTGCATGATCCAGACTACTGGTATCTACCTTGTAAGTCACATAAAAACATGCCACCGTTAGTAACCCCCACCCGGCGAAGGGTTCAAAACTGTGGGTACCTCAATCAAATCGTTCCACTCTTGTGCATTCACCGGCACAGCACCTTATAGAATAACCTCACACGCATCATATCCATACTGAGAAGATGGATTTGCCTTAAGGGTGTGCATCTTTTGCAGTGAGTGTGACCCCGTTGTTTAGCCGTGAAGGGGTTAGCTTCCCAAAGAGGATGATACATGATAGTCTATCTTGTTACAAGGCCCATTTTGTCATTGTTTCTCCTCTGGATGTGTATATAAGATGCTCTATATTTCCATCTTTTTAACTCTCTTCTATTCAGTCAACTTATGCTACAACACTAATCATCATGATCGGCCTTACCTCCCTCTCCCTGCTCGCAGCTTCCATCATGGGAGTTTCAGCCATATCCGACGTACAGTACAACAAGCTAGTTGAAGTCTCCAACTTTGCCAACATCGCTTACTGTATGCGTGATTCGAACTTTGTCTCCAATGAAGCCCTCTCTTCTGAGCCATGTACCCTTGACTTCTGTGACTCTTATCCAGATGTTGAGGTCGTTGCCACCATTAGACCTGACTTATCTCGGCTTCAGTTCTCCGGTACAGCTTTCGTCGCCGCTGACAATTCTTCTAAGACCGTTTACGTTGCTTTAAGAGGCTCACAATCTCTTGCAGATTGGATCACTGACTATGAAGTCACCCTTTGTCCTTATGCTCCATACCTCTCCTCATCCGGATTGAATTCCACTACACTCGCTGCTATTGACCAGACTGAGGATGCCATCTCTCAACTTATCATGGATCTTGGTGACACTGATGCTTGTAAGGGAAACTGTCTCGTTCATTGCGGTATTTACGTTGCCTTCTCTCAGTTCATGGATGAGATCTACAGCGCTGCATTGCCGTATCTCGACCAAGGATACGACCTTGTTGTTACAGGACACTCCCTCGGTGGAGCATACGCTGCACTTACCGGTGTCGACTTCAAGTTCAAAGGCTACAACCCATTATTGATCACATATGCATCCTTCAAGCAAGGTAATGAGGAGTATAATGCCTTTGCTGATGGATTGTTTGGAACAGCTTCCAAGGATGCTAACATCGCTGCTGGTGATGCCTTTAAACAAGGTACTTATGTCAGGGTTTACTCCAACTATGACATTGTCCCACATCTGCCACCAGGAAGTGTGATTTACACCAATAGTGGTCTCCAATTTGAATTGACAACCTCGGATTTGCCACAGACTAAAGATGAAGTGATCTACAAAGGTCCTTCAAACAATGCTTGGGATGATGCTCCGTTGTTGAACATTTTCGATGTCCACACTTATGATGTTCATACTAACCACGTCTCATACTTCTCCAAAATGAACACTTGTAATAAGTGATGAATTATTCAGCAGATGCCATGAACACGGTCACTGGTGTAAAACTAGTGGATGCTCATGATGTGTATCCGCCCTTCAATTTCTTTACTCATTGATACACAGCTTCATAGATCAAAAAATCAAGGGGTATTACTCTGTGATCTCTACATTCCCTGCTTTGTAGTTAATTATAGTGTACCTGTACCAGATAAGCTTGAACGTACAACAACATATAGGTTAGTGACGAGTGACCATGACATGGCCCATCTAATGCCACAGATAAACCTGGACATCTAGTAACTGATACACCCAAACACCAATTTTTATGTCAGTACACTTATAGTGGTGTTGTTTTTGAGCATTTTTGAAATGATACAGTCACTATCTATAAGTCTCTTTATATTTTTGTAAATTAATTGAATTGATGTTGAATTTTGAAGTATTTTTAAAACAGAATTTGAACGCTATCGTTGAAACAAGTTACACTTTAATAGAAGTCTCAATTGTTAAAATACCTAACACATCCCATGTTTTCGTAGTGAATATTTTACATTTCCCTTTACTTCCCGGGAACAGATTTTTGGATAGTAATAGAGGTGGAAAAAACGAACAAAAAATTTGACATACAGAAAAAGTCCTCAAGTGCAATGGAACACGAGTTATTTCCTGTAACTTTCCTCTAAGCAAGGTCAGAATTTAAGACGTGGTGTGCGGGTGTTTTTAATCAAGAGGTCGCGTGCGGGCGCTGTGATAAGTATGCGTGGTGTAGTTGATGTTTCTCTTCTCTAACTTGATTTTGATAGGCGACGTTTGTGTGTTCATACAGTCGTTGGACTCAAAATATGGACTGTATTGAAGGTTATGACCTTTGTCTCATAGGGTTGTCTGTAAGCACACCGGAGATTGCGGAGCGTCGGAGATTGAGGAGTTCAGTACATATTCATGGTTGTGTTCCGGTTTGTTCTTATTCTATAAAGAGGCCAAAAGCCTCAAGTGCTCTAATATTGCAAATGATACATCATTCAGTTTTCATCTTTACTTAAAATAAACATGCCTTTGACCTACTTGATAACCGGATGCAACCGAGGTATCGGTCTCGAATACCTGCGTTACTTGTCGCAGGAAACAACCAACATCATCATTGGAACTGTCCGTGACAAGAGCAAGATCAACGGTGGACTTGCTGAATTGCTTAAGGAACACAAGAATATCTTCATTGTGACACTTGATCTATCATCTCAAAGCTCAATTGATCAAGTTGTTTCTCAAATTGAGGAAGTTACACCAGATGGTATTGATATCTTTATCAACAATGCTGCTCTGTCAAAGACACCAGTTTCGTTGATTGATGATACTTGGGAGAATCATATTGATCATTATAAAGCCAATGCTCTTGGTCCTGTCAAATTGTTCAAGGCCATTAAACCATTTTTAAACAAGAAGGACACTAAGAAGGTAATCTTCACCTCAACAGGTCTTGCTGGTATTCAAAACTTCTATGATCATTCAGCTACTGTGTACTCAATGTCCAAAGCTGCTTTAAATTTTGCAGTTAGAAGTCTTGATCATGATCTCAGGGGTGAGGGATTCATCATTGTGGCTACAGAGCCAGGTATTTGTGATACTGATCTTTTCAATGAGGGGTTTGACACAGTGAAGGATTCATTGCCCGAGGAGTACGTTAAGGCAGTTAGAGCCGCTCTCAAACCTCCAAAGACCGCAGCTGTGGGTATCTTGGAGCACGTTGTTAATAAGATTACAATTGAAGATGGTGGTAAGTGGTTGTCTTGGGATCAAGGTAAGGAGAATGTGTACTGATCCAGCTATTTGATTCAACAATGCAGAGTTCATACTACAGATCCATAGAACAGATCCATCGAACAGACTGATCTAATAGAGATGTAGAAGCTGGTCAACTAAGATGCATATAAGTCCGCAGATTACAGCTCTCCCTCCCGGGCCTCGGCTTTAGTAGGTGATAGTCGGGGATTGGTGTGTCTCGAGCCTTATGCTTACACTAAAGTGTCTCGTGTCTCTGGCCTATTGTTTACATATATCACGAGCTAGGTAACTAAACAGTTAGACAGTTAAACAGCCAATACTGAATAGCCAAATGTATAGAGGATTGCGTCAGCCTTTTAGTGTCCGCAGAAGGTCCGCAGAAGGTGTCAGATTACGCGTCGCTTTGTCAGTGGAAAAAAATTAAAAAAAAAAGGACGCGTCGTGCGCCGAAGCCGAGGCCGATGAGGCCGATGCTATTGGTATTGGTATTTGGTATTTGGTAAATATAAGTTGAGTAAATGGTTTAATCAATGAATATATAAATAAACTATTGATATAAGTTCTTTATTAAGTAATTCCTCTACATCCTTATAGTTAAATTGGTCACTTCGGCACTCTCGCGCCGGTTCTCGGAAATAACGCTCGGCCCGGCCGATTACTCTTGGTATCCAATACAAAACCATCCAGTTAGCCGTTCTTTTCTCAACTGTGAACAGATCAGAGACACCCGTTAACGTCTTTGACAATACAATATAAACACTCTATCCATTGAGTAACGGCCCAACACGCCCGACTCAATACATAGTACACATTTCTGTCTAAGCATACACAGGACTCATTCATTAAGACACCTCCCCACACATAAGGTGCCAACTACTTTGCTCCTGACTAATCGCTCACATCACGCTCACGCATAACTCGCCACTCGTCAACACTACACAATGGCTATCTTTGGTAAGAAGAAAAAAGAAGAGGCTCCAGCTGTCGACCCGGCTAAACTCATTAAGACAAGTGTTCCATTCAGTTCACCTCCAGAGACTGCAAAGGTGCCTGAGCCAGTTAAGCTTACAGAAGAGCAACAGAAAAAGTATAACGATATCCTAAAGCATTTCCAGGACCCAGATCTTGAAGTTTACACAACAGAGAAGAACCCAACTGTTAAGGCAAAGCTCTCCGAACATGAAAAGGCTTGGCTCACTAGAGAGTGTTTCCTTAGATACCTTCGTGCAACCAAATGGGACGTTAAGAGTTGTATCTCTAGAATAGAAGGTTCTCTCTCATGGAGAAGAGAATTTGGTATCACAGGTGAAAACGATGTGGTTACTGCAGACCTTGTCTCTGAAGAGAATGAGACCGGTAAAGAGGTTGTCCTAGGATATGAAAACGATGCTAGACCTATCCTTTACCTTAAGCCAGGAAGACAAAATACAAAGACCTCTTCTAGACAAGTTCAACATTTGGTGTTTATGCTTGAGAGGGTCATTGATTATATGCCACCTGGACAGGATTCCCTTGCACTTCTCATTGACTTCAAACAGTACGATGATGTTCAGTCCGTTGGCGGTGCCAAGATCCCTCCAGTCAACGTTGGAAGACAAGTGTTGCACATCTTACAGACTCATTACCCAGAGAGATTGGGTAAATCCTTATTAACCAATATTCCTTGGCTTGGATGGACATTCTTGAAGATTATCCATCCATTCATTGATCCACTCACGAGAGAGAAACTTGTCTTTGATGAACCATTTACCGATTACTGCCCAGTTGAACAGTTGGATAAACTCTATGGTGGTTATGTCGATTTCACATATGATCATAGTGTCTATTGGGATAAGATGAATGCCATTGCAGATGAAAAGAAAGCTCATTATTTCAAGAGATTCCAACAATTTGGTTCAATTGTTGGTCTTAGTGAATTCGATCTAAGAGGTGAAGGTGATGAGCTTAAATACCCTGTTGAACAACTTCGGGAAACATCTAATGGTAAGTCCTCGATTGAAAAAGTTGGAAGCGTTGAAGCAATTACTGAACAAGTTAAAACTTTAGAAGTTGCATAAGTTAACTGTCCCCTATTACTCCCATAACACATTTCTGATATTCACCATATTTACTCTTACGATGATCATTGCCACATATACATTCGATACACCTAAACAAACACACACATGACAATTAGGACACATGCACATAGTTCTAAACGATACACACGACCTGAAACTGTCCTACATTGCTACTAACTTGATGGTGATGGGTAGTGTATGGTGTTGAATGCCCCTTTACGCTCTGGTTCGCTGCACAGTTTATAGAGATTTAGCTAGTAATTGATTTTTTATTTGTTAAGGTAGATTATAACACATATGTAGATACAAAGATTGGACTCAAGGGATTGATCTATCGATGTTTAAAGCAAAGAGAAGGACTTGTGATCGATGATGAGTGGTTTTGGACGAGAATTAGCGGTGAAGTATAAGAAGAATGACTTTAGAATGTTCACTATAGACAAACATGAGCCTCAGAATATCTAATGAGACACATAAAAGTCCCATAACTCTGATAACCCCAAGAATAGAAGAGGTTAATTCAAGATGGTTAGTCATTCGCTACAAGATTAAATTTTCAAGATGAAGCGGTGGCTCAATGGTAGAGCTTTCGACTCCAGTTGATTAACAGTGCAATCGAAGGGTTGCAGGTTCAATTCCTGTCCGTTTCATTCTTACTTTCTTTTTTTGCACTCTTCATAAAATACAGTTAACTATAAGAGTTATGGGATTCTTATAAAGAAACAAACTACAAATAAGTAATATCATGTTAATTAGTCGTGAAATTACGTTAACTAAAGTCATGCGTAGACGTTATCAATTCATTTTAGAAAGGCTTTGCACACTTACGCTGTTCAACGTCACCGGTAGTTGGACAAACCATAGTTTGCCAATCGACAGCATACATCAATCCACCCGCACCGTTTCTAGCTTTTGCAAATACGACACCTAAATCGTTTCTTGCCGTTGTGAGGTAGTAGTTTGTACCATCACCAAGGGATAAGATTTGTGCACGTACGATATCACCTGGTTTAAAACTTTCAATGACTTTAACACGATCACGTTCAGTGGAACGAATATCTTGGGAACGAATGATACCTTTAAAAGTCTCACCAAGGTCTGAAGATCCTTGATGTATTGAAAAAGTGGCAGCACCGGATCCTCCACCAGGTGCTGAGATTCCATTACCATTAGCTCCGATTCCAGAATCACTCAAAATGTTTCCTGAACCTTCAAGGGCCAGGATCTCAACATATGCCTGTTTAAGATTGAGTCGTGTGATTCGTGTCAAGACAATATCACCTTCCTTAGGAAGACTTGTAGATTCCTTCTTTGATGATGTGACTGGTACGACTGAGACTTGAAACTTTTTCACACTGAGCTTAGTTTTCTTCGACTGTTCATCCTTCGTGGAATCTTCTGATTGTGTCGATTCAGATTCATCAATCTCTTCAACTTTTACTCTCCCGAGAAGCGTCGATGTGATGACTTGTTGTTTTGTATTACCAACTTCAACCTCTTGTATCGTAGCACCTGGACCTGCTTCAAACTTGCGCACGGTATCTGTCGACCCCTCAACGGTTCTATAAGTTGGTGATATGATCTGACCAGGAACAACAATCTCTTGACTCTTTGACATCACTGATTGACTCTGATACTTAACCAATAGAAAGAGGTTATGTTTAATCCTCACAGTTGCCAAATTTTTGTTAAGGCGCGCGAGCAGAGATGTGTCTCCAACCACATCTCCGCATATCCATAAAGAGTTTTTTCACTTAGACTCATATCTCTTTATATAAGACTTATTCATCCTTGATTATCACTTAGACATGTCATCTTTCCCACCATACGTTGATGGGAAACCACCAGTTGTCTCGCTTGCAGAGTATGACGATGCCGAATGGGCTAGGGAGACTGCTGTGGACTCAACACCAGAAGGTTATGTTGCAGTTAACATGAATGATCCAACACATATCGTTGCTAGACTCGATAACGATGCTACAAAGACATTAGATGAGATATTTAAGAGTGCTAAGCAGCAATATGCTAGCCAGCAGGCTAATCAGAAGAGTTGATAATGCCTGCTCTTAGTACGACATATGGTACTACCTATACACTTCATTCATTATGACCAATCATTATATCTTTACGACCTACACACTACATCACTATGCATTATTTATATCATTTGACATTTGCTTAACTTGTTTAACAGCTCTTTAACACTTGTTTAACTTGTTTAACAGTTGATACACAGCTTATACACAACTTATACACCAAGATCAAAGCTTATTAGTCTTAACCAATGAGCCTTCATTGTACAAATCTTCCAAGATATTCTTGAACTTCTTTCTCGCATTTTCCCTCTTGAGTTTCAAAGTTGGTGTTAGGACTTCATCCTCCACTTTCAATGGCTCAAAGTCGAGGTGGAGGTTATGAACTTTTTCAAAACCTTGAAGATCAGCATTGGCAACGTGCTTATTTAGTTCTTGCAATACTGCCCTTTTAAACTTTTGATCCCCAAGCAAGTCAAGTAGATCTTCATGATTGATGGTGATACCATGATCTCTCTTAAGCATGTCGCTGACATATTCTGGAGAGATACCTGCGACACCAACGAGATAGCTCTTCAAACTATCACCATGGACAAAGATTTGGGTCAAGAGTGGAGAGCTTGCCAAATAGATATTCTCAATCTTTTCTGGTGTGACATATTCACCTTGAGCAAGCTTAAAGAAGTTCTTAACTCTATCAATGATATAGACTCCTCCAGTTGGGTCCAATGCAGCAACATCACCGGTATGGTACCAACCATCTTCATCAAATGATTCCTTTGTAGCCTTCTCATTCTTCAAATACTCACTAAAGATCTGTGGACCTCTAAGCATCAATTCACCTCTAGGATACGGTTTATCCTTAACACCATATCCAATATCTGACAAGTCTCTGAGTCTCACCTCACAAGTAATAGCTGGTGGACCTGAACAATTCTTGACAACTTTTTCAAATGGATCACCAAAGCAGATACCGGCAAATGATTCAGTTGATCCATAAGCCACAGCAAAACCAATACACAGAGCATCTCTCAAAAACACAACTGTCTCTTTACCTAATGGAGCAGACCCTGTAACCAAGTAATTACAGTTTTCAAACCCAAACAACTCTCTTAAATAGTTTCTCACAGACAACTTGTCAACATCGGTACACTTGGCATCTCGGACGGATCCTTCAATGTTAAACTGTGATTTGAGAACATCCTTCACAGCAGCCTCAAGCTTATTCCAAACACGAGGAACACTAGCCAAGTAATGAGGTTTACAAGCCTTAACATCAGTAAACATGGCACGTGGATCCGAGGGATCTGAGAGCATACAGAGTCTGTATCCCATACAAAGTCCATAATTTGCAATCTCACGTTCATAGATATGTGCTAATGGCAGGGCACATAATGCTGTTATCTGTTGGCCCTTGTGATCATGATTATTGGAACAGTCAAGATATTTCTCCATGTTGAGTTTCGGGAAAGGACGATGTAAGACAGTCATACAAGCAATGATTCCACATGTTGCGATACGATGAGTTAGGATAACACCTTTTGGGTTTCCTGTAGTTCCAGATGTGAAACTATAAGTGAAGACAGTATCTGGTGTTGGTGGGTTAAAGGCTTCTCCATTTGGCAATGGTGTTTCAGAGCCAACTTTCTCAACTGATGAGAAATCTGTTAGGTGGATACCAAGTGATTTAGCTCTAGTGAAGAGTTCGGAATCCTTTTGATCAAACTTGTCAAATGAGACTAGAATGTTAAGATCTGGAAGTTGATCTTGAGATTTGATATCAAGAAGACGACTAATATGGTTCTTTGTAAGGAATAAGATTGGTGATTCTGTCACTTCAAGAATGTAACGTGAAGATTCACGACCAAGAGTTGGATAAAGTGCCGTATTTGGTAATGAAACGTCTCTTGTAGCCATATCAACAAGCATCCATTCAGCTCTGTTTGGACTTAAGATTGAAACTGTGAATTTTGGTTTTCCATTGTTATAAGTTACACTTCTATACTTTGGATGATTAGTCACCAAGTGAATGATACCGGCACCAATGTCATTCTTACGTTTTCTAATCGTTGCAAAGGATTCATAAGTGTAAAAATCATCAAACTTGTTCTCCTGAGTATTGTTGAAAAGTCTTACACCGATACAATCATCATTAGGGAACTTATTGGCAGCATTAGTGAAGAGAGAAGTCAATGTGTTAAGCTCTGGAGAGACTGCATCAACAAGAGGTTCACCACCTAGAGTTGCATTATGATAAATGGGTGTATAACCAGGTTTTTCAGTTCCAGGGATTGGAACTGCAATATGGCGTTTCTCTAATGGGAGTCTCTTTTGAAGTTCGTTGATCTTTTCCATTGGGGGAGAGTATTTGAGTTTGACGACACAAAGCGCAAAGCACAAAGCACAAAGGGCACAAAGAACACAAAACACAAAAAGGATTAAAAGATACTAAAGGATTACGAGGGCTTTTATAGATTAAGAACTTGAAACACCCCGCAACCCGAAATAACGGATAGCGAACTCGGCTTATAGATTATAGTAGTGTATGCACCAGCAAGGTAAACTCCCTTCATGTATACTACCCCACACCAAGGAAGTATGTGATCTATGCATTAGATAGTATGTTGGGCCCAACAAAGCCCCTAGTCCGAGGACGGATCATCTCAATATGTCACAAGGCAAAAAAGAAAATAATAAATTGAAATTCTACTAAAAGAAACCAATCAGCCACATTTCTCTTGTTGTGTCTTCTTAAAGAAGAAGAGATGTGTCTCCTCTTTTTTTACCCCAGTTGAGTGGGCCGAGATGCCGATGTGCCCCACACTCGATAAGGCAAAGTGCGCGATTTGCCGCTCCCCTCTCTCCAAAAGTTTCATTTCTAAACTCTTCCTTTAACCAATGATCAGCGGCTAATTGGATCATCCACGGCGGTTAAGACAACATAATGCCAAAGTTGTTTCAAAAGGCGGTTGTTAATGGACTTACACAACTGTATGGTGTTACCGCCAATTACTCTGATAATGATGGGCGTAATACCGCTTCAGATGCTTCAAAGAGGAGATTGGCCGCTGCCGCGGCGGCATCGGTACTTGGTGCCAGTATTGACAAACTAGGAGGTTCTTCACCTGGTTTGATAAGAGAAGGAGGAGGTGGTGCTAACTATAGTGATAATACTTCTGATGGTGATCCGGAGATGGACCCTTTTTGGAAGGATGAAGATTGGGAAGGTTCATCACATTCGGAACAAGAGAACCGAGATAAGCGACGTTTAGAGAAGCATCAAAACCATTTTGTTGACTTATTCTTTGAAAAGATGCTTGAGCATGCCCTACCACAGGGGATTCCAGACCGTGAAGTCCTTGAAGGACGTATAACAGATCCATTGAGGAAAAAAACTGATAAGCTCTCTGTAACGACACTTGTTAAGAACTTGAGAAAGCTAACAGCTAAACTTGGTGGTGTTTTCCAAACACAATACTTCTTCCTTAAGATCTTCCATTGGTCACAACCGTCTCTTACACTCTCATCTTTGATGCTATACACGTTGACTGTGCTCCATCCAAATATCATCTTCATTTTCCCACTATTGTTCCTTCTCTACGGTATTATGGTACCAGGTTACATCTATCGTCATCCGATACATAGACCAAAGTTACACAAGACACGTGAGAAGGGGGATTCCCTATTGGCAAAAGTCACTAGAATAGAGGATGATGATAAAGCTCTGGAGGAGTTTATCGAGCAGGCTCGATATGAAGATGGTATGATTGAGCATCGTGTTCCGGAATTAGATGATAAAGTATCAACAAGTTACATCGTTGTACAGAAAAACATGGAGTTCTTTGTCAATATGAGAGATGTTCAGAATATCACTACAAAACTTCTTAAAATTTGGGATGATGGTGAAAAATTTTGGTATGGTACCGCTGGGTTTAAAGATGAGCGTACATCAACTTCTTTGTTCTTCAGCGTGTTTATGGCTGTTATTATACTAGTGATAATGGGTCCATACATCCCATGGAAATTCTTGCTTATCGTCAATGGATGGTTCTTAATGATTGCTATTCATCCAAAAGTGAGACCACAATTGATGGAGTTGAAAGAGAGATTAAAACCACAGAAACAAGAATTGGATAAGATTGTTAAGGAATCTGAACGTAAAGACATCATTATTGATGAAACACCAGATATTAGAGAAGTTGAAGTGTTTGAAATTTGGAGAAAGAGCTTTACAACAAACGAATGGGAGTTTTACTTGTTTTCAAATCAAATCTTTGATCATAACAATTCATATCGCAAATCACAAACCCCACCACCGGGTGTTCAGACCATTTCGGAGGTTACCTGTCCAAAGACTTGGAGATTTGATGATGAATCTTGGAACATTGACTATGATTGTAGTGAATGGTGTCAAAATCGTGGTATCAGGGTAGGAGGAGAAACAACCATTGATGCTAATAATGAATTTTTGGAGGATGAACAATTTAAGAGAAGACGACTTTATAGAAATGTCATTAGATATTCAAAGCCAGCAAGAAAACCGGCACATTTACTATGACAAATTATGATATGACTTGATGAATATATGACACTACATTAGACTACAACTTCATCCTTAGAACTTCAAATCAATCTTCCTGTTATAAACACAACATCATTCATCATTCTTATCACCATCAAGCAAAGATGATGATTTTTCTGAGCCTCTAGAAGCAAATTTCTTACCATAGAACAAGATCAATAGATTATCTAAAGCCTTCATACTCCATTGAGCTGCAACGATAACACCTCCATAGATTGTAGCTAATCTGACAAGCCATTGGAGGAATGGGATTCTCTTATCCTCGACAATCATTGTGATTGGTTCAAAATCATATTTGAAGAAGATACCTGGAATACCACGGTTCTCTAGAGAGTAAGTCTTCTTTTGTAATGACATAGAGTATTGGTTTGTATCAACTTCTGCACCGAGCTTATGATATTTCGTTGGAACCACTGTTAAGTAATAAGTGAATGCATCCAAATTAGTCTCTGTGACTCTAGCAGTAGCATCGAGTGGGTTATTAATATATGGATAAAATTGACCAAATGAAAACTCACTGATAACATGTGTAAAATTCAATGCTTCAATGTCAACATGAGCTCGATCTCTATAACCATAACCCTTTGCAGTGATATGGAAATCACCAGAGACTTTAGTCACTGGGATACTTCCATAAATGTGACAAGCAGGATGTCCTGATTGTTTATGATCACCACGATCCATAAATTGTGCAACGATACCTTCAGCCATGATCTCATTAAGATCAGGTGTAGTCACTGATTTATCATCATTGACACGATATGAAGGTGGTATGAAGAAAGAGAATCCTTCATACTTCAATGCCTCGGCTGCAAGGAAACGATCATCTGTTAAATCACGTACGTTGGTATGAAGGAAGTTACAAGGCATTGCAATGAGGATGTCGACATTGATCGTGAGGTTTTGCGATACTGTGTTATCAACAACAAATTGGTGATCGATTCGACCACCGAAGAAAGAACCGATCTCAGCCCATGTGAGGAATAACAAACATAAGAATGTAAAGATGGTGTTATATGAACCTCGTGTCGATCTCACAGTGTGCGTTGATGCCACCTTGGCTGTTGGTAGTTGTTAGTGTTGAACCACTCGAAAGTAAACTGAATCGGGTAAGAAACATACGAAAGGCATCGAACGTCTTAAGACTAGACATTCGAGATGACATGGTATCGTAAAGCTCACTAGAGAATAGATAAGAGCCAATACGTTGATGAAGTTGAAGTAACTGACGATCTTATAAGAGAGAAGTGGTGTACGGATGTGGTGTGCGGATGTTTTTCCCTGGAGATCTATAAACTTACTAGTTCTCTTTTGGTATTAACGCCACTTTGATAAGAGCTGATTTATCTTGATATATTTGGAGATTAAAGCTTCAAGTAACCATATACAATGTATCGAGCATGTCACATAACGAAGACGAGGCCATCATGATAGCAGAGACGTTAGAGCTTCTTCAAACAGTCTTCCCAGAACTGATAACGAACTCAGATGAGTCTATGCCTTATAAGCTAACAGTCAATTTCCACCCAGAGACATGTACTACGTTCTCTCTCATTAAAGAAGGAAGTGATAATAAGACCGTTGCATCATTTAAGACACAAGAAGTTGCTGGATATGACTTCCTTTTCAGACTTCCCTTGACTAAAGACAACTTCCGCATCTCATCCATAATCCTCACATCAGATCAAATAACAAGGTTGATGGATCAAGTGCGACATGTTATCGAAGATACAGCTGAGATGGAGGATGAAACTGCCAGTGCGATGAGTGCATGTAATTTTGCTGTTTTGGAAGCACCCATCGAACATGAGAAAGAACTGCTCCGAAACTATCACTTCTTCACTACAAATGAAACACTTTATCATTCTTGGTATAAGGCATGTATGGACGTTAAGTTTGCCAAATTCCACAAGAGTAGATTCTGCTGCTCCATCTGTTTGGAGTATAAGGATGGATCTGATGGTGTCTTGTTTGACTGTGAACATTGCATATGCAAGGATTGCTTCAAGGAGTTTGCTACTGTGACTATTGATGATGGAGACGTGACAAAGCTTCAGTGTCCCGATTGTCCAATGAAAGAACTCAAGGGGCTTAATCTAATGGGTCCACGAGAACTACGAGATCTACTATTCACAAGAAAAATATCTAATGAGATGTTACAGATGGTTCTTTCGAAAGAGTACATGAAGAAGTATGAAGAGCTGTTCAGCACTTTAACACATACCAAGTTTGCCACATATTACCCTAATTTGGTAAGTAAATGCACAAGATGCAAGGAATATGTAATCCGAGATGATGCTGATGAGTTATTGATCATTTGTGGGAATTGTAATTTTGCCCATTGTTTTGAATGTGGTCATAGTTGGCATGGTAAGTTCAATGGATGTGGTGAACCATTCAATGCAATCCCACAAAGAGTCGTTGAACATCTCTTATCTGAGATGATCACTTTTGAAGAGATTGCCCTATATGAGGCCAGATATGGAAGGAAGTTCATCAAACGTGCTGTTAACATGGAACTTGCCGAGAGGGCATTCCGAGCAGAAGTTGAATCAAATCCAACTCTTGTTGAGTGTCCTAAGAAGACTTGCAGACAGATCATCACTAAAGGTGATGGTTGTAATAAGATGAGATGTGCTGTTTGCGGTACACATTTCTGTTTTCTGTGTGGAACGGCTCTATTGCCTCAGGATCCATATGCTCATTATAGAGAGAGGTCATCTGATTGCTTTGAGAGACTGTTTGAAGGTATGAGAGGTGTTGTTGATGAAGAACCCGAGTTCCAGTTGATTGGCGAGATACATTTATGATAAGATGAATGTATGACATTGAGATGGATCGAAACACTAAGCACTATAAACTCAAAACCAATGCAGTATCTATGACCATACGTCTATCTATTTATCTATTTGTCTATTTATATATGGAAAAAAAGATCAATCAGCCTCTAAATCATCGAGTGTTCTTCCAAGAAGTGTGGTATGCCACCATGTTTGGGAAGCCCCAACACTTATAACCCAATACATTAGCCACATAACATAGACCTTCTGTTTCAATACCATCCCATCCTTCGCTTCTTTCCCATTCACTACCAATAGCATAGAAAGGAGGAAATATGGCACCGACTCTAAACACTTCAGATTTGGCAAATAAAACGGCACCACCAACGGATTTGAGTTCATACTTAGCACCATCAGTTTTATCAAGACCATACTTCTCCGGTTCACGCCATAGTTGCCATAAGTAGATACTCTCTTCAGGTTTTGGTTCAAAGAAGTAAGTTGGATCATCAGTGAGTTTTTGTTCTTCTTCTTTTGTTGGCTTCTTTCTGGTTCCGGCCCATGAGTTACGGTCATAATCAACACTCTTGACGGTACCTTCCTTGTCTTTGATACCAACTCTCACAGTGGCGATATCAACCTTTGAGTCAATAAATTTCTGTAACATCGTCTCAGGGATTTCAGTCATATCACTATCGATGAAAAGAGTATATATTTCATCATTGGTACCGTGGAACATAAGGAAATTTCTCATCTCAGAGAGTACTCTTCTTCTGGTTCTTTGTACTTTTGGATCGTGTCTATCTTCTCTTTGAAGTTTGAGCTTCTCTTCGAGGAATGGAGCGTGTAGTAGAGTCACTCTGGAGAAGTGGTCAGTTAGATCCTGGAGCTTGGTTATCTCAGAGATAGTTTCAAACTTCTTCGCCATGTATCTTGAGACTTCATTGTACGTTTCAAGATCACTGATGAGTACTGAAAGTGAAGTCTCAGCAGCCTTAATGGATGATTTTAACCCATGAATCAACTTCAAGAAGTCTTCAAAAGTACGTCCTTCACCAAAAGATCCACCAAAGAGAGACATCACAACAAGTTGATTCTTAAGAGGATCATATAATCTCTCTGTGGTGTCTTCATCTGGACGTGTCTTGAACGATAAAGTGGTCTTGTAAAAGTGGTCCTTCCCAGCTTCGGTAAGATCCAATGATTCAATAGAGACTTTTGCAAGACCTAAGCTCTTCAATGCCTGGGCAGCTTCATCATCAGCTTTCTTAAGTTTCGTCTCTAAAGTTGAAATATCCTTTTGCATCGAGTCTCGTTCCAGTTGGAGCTCATTGTTCAACCTTTGTTCAAGCAGTTCATTGATCTGCTTCTCGAGATCAACTGTCTTCTTCTCCTCATCCACATGACCCTTCTGGTCCTTCTGATCTGTCACTGTCTTGGTCAACGAGTTTAAGGAGTCGAGATTGAGTGTGTCCAGTAGTGTTTGAAGATCTGTTAGGGTGTACTTATCCGAGCTTCCTGAGACAACGAGATACACCAACGTGCAAATGATAATGGAGGAGACGAGCACCCACTGCCGTGTGTTCAAGCGAAGCATCTTGTCTGTATATGGACTCCTAAGAGAAGTAGAGAGTAGTGTGATGGTGATGGTGGACGATGTGAGATAAGATGTCGATGTCGAGAGATGAGAGCGCGAGTACTAAAGCTGACGAGTATAAGAGTGGGTGGGGGGAACTACACTTACGTCACTTATTATTACTTATTAGACCTTGATACATTAAACAGTATGATATCCAACCATATTTGGGAAACCCCAACACTTGTAACCCATAGCGTTGGCTATGTAGCAAAGTCCTTCTGTCTCAATACCGTCCCAACCTTCCAATCTTTGCCAATTAGTTCCCACAGCGTAATATGGAGGGAAAATGGCACCTTGTCTATAAACATTAGCCCTAACAAATAGTACGGCACCACCAACGGATTTCAGTTCATATTTTGCAGTTTCAGTATTGTCAAGACCAAATTTGTCCCTATTGGCTGACAGATCAAGCATGTGTATTGCATCTTTTGCAGGTTTCGGCTCAAAGAAGAAGTTTGGATCATTATCCATCTGCTTCTCCTGCTCTTCTGTTGGTCTGAGACGTGATCCTGCCCATGCATTTAAGTCGTAATCCGGGTGTGTAACGACGCCTCTTGGGTTCTTCATATCGATTCTTATTGTGCCAATGTCAACATCTGATGAGATGAAGTTTGCAAGCATGTTCTTGGGCAATTCAATCATATCACAATCGATATACAATGAATACTCTTCGTTCTCAATTCCATGAGACATAAGGAAGTTACGCATCTCGGCAAGAACACGTCTTCTGTGTCGCTGCACCTCGGCTTTTTGTCTCTCTCCTCTTGACAAACTGTTGAGTTTCTCCTCAAGGAAAGGAGCATACACTAGTGTAACTTTTGAGAATGACTCAGCTAGTTCACTAACATCCTCGGTTGCCTTAATATTATTGAAAACAGTGCTAATGTGCGTTTCTAGCCTCTTGAACATGTCCTCGTTACTGATGAGAAGAGATAACGATGTCTGCGAATGTGGAATCTGATTCACTGTATCAATCATGTTAAGGAAATCATCGTAAGTGCGTCCTTTGCCAAAGTTATTTGTGAATCCAGACATGATGACAAGCTTATTCTGCGTAGAATCATATAGACGTTTGCCCTTATCATCTGGTTGTGTCTTGAAAGAGTATACTGTCTTACGGTATTGACCGGAGCCCTTATCCACAACAACTGTTTCATGGTTCACCTGGACCGGGGACATGAGGGATTCTTTCTCCTCTTGGGCATCAGAAGCCTTCTTCTCTGCTTGTTTGATCTTATTCTTCATATCATCAACTTTCTTCTTCATCTCCTTGCGCTCGAGTTCAAGTTCCTTCTCAATCTTAGCCTTAAGCAATTCATTCACTTTAACTTCGATTTGATGCTTTGCTAACACATCGGGAGAGTTATTATCTGTGATTCTAGCCTGTGTAGTAAGCATTGATGTCGATTGTGGACCCGACTTAAGCTCTAGAGTGCCGATCATACGTTGTATCTCGACCAGCGAGTACGAGTACCTCTTATTAGATACGGTGATGAACAAGAGCATAGAAGCGATTGTGCAAACAAGCACAAGCCACTGCCGTGAGCTAATTCTAGCCATCACTTGGTTGTTAGTGTGAGAGGGAAGAGAGAAGAGTAACTGAGCTGTATCCTCACAGACTCTCTTAATCCTTTAAGTTGTTTAATCATTGGTCATATTGGAACGGGAACCGAAACGCGCTATTTCAGTTTTAGGGCCGGGCAACAGTGACAGATTCTCCATAGAGAAGAAGGCGCATCTCAACTAGAACTACATATAAACTACATATACGTGAAACCCGAGATATGCAAGAGTCTTTTAGGTCTATTGATTGGATCAACTATATCATCACCCATCTTGTAATTCAACGTCGTGGAACGCTACAACGTTCGGTAATCCCCAACATTGATATCCAATAGTACGAGCTTGGTAACATAATCCTTCTGTTTCAATACCATCATAACCTTCAAATCTATCCCATGTTGTCCCGACAACATAGAAAGGTGGGAAGAGAACACCTTGCTTAAACACCTCGGATTTGACAAAGAGCACAGCTCCACCAACAGAGTCTAATGGAACTGCAAAGTCACGTCTTTGGTTGTTCCCCCATTTCTCATCATTGACAAAATCATGCATATGAGCAGCTCCATCAGGTCCAGGAACAAATAAAAAGTCTGGATCTTTCTCATCGAGATGCTTTGATTGTTCAGCATTAGGAACAAGTCTATGTCCGACCCATGAGTTGAAATCATAGTTTTCAGCACCTCCTTGACGGATACGTGGCACCACGATGTCTTTACCAGAGTTGACAAACACTTGAAGTAAATCAGACGGTGTTTCGATCATATCGGCATCGAGACACAACGAGTAGTCTTCATCGCCTAGAGCATTAGTGATGAGGAAGTTTCTAGCTCTGGAAATGGCACGACGACGTTCCTTCTGTACAGCGAGAGAGTGTCGAATATCACGATCAAGTTTGTACAAGTCCTCAATGAATTGTGCTTGCAAGACAATCACTTTAGAGAAGAACGTGTCATCTGAGTTTGCATCCATGTACTTCAAGATGTTGTTATACTCGTCCTTGGATCCAACAAGTAAACCAAGTGTTGACATAGTTCTTTCAAACTCAATACTCTTGATTGTATCGATAAAATCGGCAAAGGTTCTACCTGCACCATATGAGTTTGAATGTGCGATAGATGAGAGAACAATCAGTTCATTGGAATCACTGTTTGTGTCAATTGCCCTGTATGTTGTCTTGCGATACTCTGGACTTCCCTTCTCAAATAATACTTTAACAAACCTTTGGTTGATCTTCTTACCCAAGTAATCTGGGATATCACCATCTTTGATAGATGTCTCCTGTTGTTTCTCTTTTGCCCTTCTCAATTCGGCTTCCAATTGTAAGATCTCATCCTTAGCGGATTGAAGTTGTTTATGTACCACGATCTCTTGGTTACGCTGTTTATCAGGGACATCTTCAACCTCATCATTAGAAGGTTTACCCTTTTCATGAACAAACCCACCAGAACTCTGTTTAGCTGCGGCTTGTTTTAACGCGTTAAGTTGTTGACTTGTCACTTTGAGTTCATCTTCAGCTCTTCTTAATTTATCAACGAGTTCCATTTTCTCCTGGATTGTTGAACGGGATAAGTAGCCAGGAAGAATGTTTATCACTGCAATAAGGATCAATCCGGCAACAAGCAGAACAGCCATCCTCCTGAGAGGTGGAAGTGATGGTGCAGCACGAACGTTGCCTCTGCTCAATGGAATCATAGTGTGTAAGTCAATGAGTCAATGAGTCAATGAGTGAATGTAATATGTGCGTATGTCCTTTGTTGATGTTTGTTGTTGTACGCGTCGTGTGAACCAACAGGGACTCTAGTCCAAAGCGGTGTGTAGAGACTGGGTCCAAAGAGGAGAAGATCAATAGCCACAGAGCAATTCACAACAAGTTGTTTGTTGTAAGCACAAACAAATACACTCTGGTTCCTCTGCAACCGGGTGATGAGCCTCATCAACGCGTTGTAACTCTGAGCACGTTGGCTGTTGGATTAGCGCTGGCGCCAGCAGCCAGCAGCAAGGGGGGAAATACACCTGAACACCATTTTATTAATTTATTTAATCTATTCAATTTTTTAATTAATTTAGAAAATAAAGATTTACATAAGCGCTTAGTCAGTAGAAAGCACACAGGACATGTTCGCGGGGGAATAGGAACTTCGCGAAACAAACGGTAGGAGCACATCTAAGATGGCTCAGGCTCTATTTTTTAATTCTCATCTTTCATCTTCTCTCTGATAAAACTAGAAAGACTGTTGAAACACTTCCGCTACATCCAAATACCACATAGTAAGGGTAAAGAAATATATACAGAGACACAATGCCCTACGGCGTCCTTCCGCTCTCGGTGATATGTGAGAACGTTCTCCTTCGCAATCATACTGCTCTACGAGACCTTGGGGGTACAAGATTTCAACTTATTAGACGAGTTTTGTTTAAATGTACACCATCACAACTCAGTTCTTTGGAGGAGATGAATCCATTGCTTGTATTAGAGGATGAAGATGTGTGGTATCATATCCTTAAGAGGGATTTCCCAACTCAGGTCCATGAGAGATATACCACTAATAGGTCTAAGTTAAAACTCTTTTACAAGCAACAACTTGATAAAATAAAATACGACTATACAAATCTAAATTTTGACAATTATATCAAATATGAGGAAGTACGACCAGGAAATAAATTCAAACTACCTTCAAAGCTTGTTTACCTTAAATACAAAGAGGAACAGATAAGAAAGGAAGAATCTGTTGTTGAGAACTTGAGACAAAGGATGAAAGACATGCAAGCCAAAAGGGAAAAGAATAAAGTTGTCCAACTTGATGAAATCATCCCAGTGTCCCGTGTACGAGGTTATACTCCAAAACCAGAATGCTCAACAAGATCTAAACTTTTCCAAAAGGCTCATGAAGAGACTAAGAGACGACGTGATCTCTTCAAGAACCCATTATCACTAATGCCACAATCACCACCAAAGAATAGAACATTACCAGTGGCTAGACCAGTGGCTATTCCTGCAAAACTAAACATGAAACCAACATCGACACCACCTGTCACTTCTGTAACAAAACCTTCATCACCAGCAAGGAAAGTTGCTTCCATCTTCCATGCCCCTCGCAGACCACGAAAGAGAACTTCTACCGAGGCATCTACTGAGTCAGCAAATGCTGTTGCACGACAATCAAACTCTACAACTCCATCATCCACAAGACCCATGACTCCTCAATCCAGATCATCACCATCGCAAACCATGGAACAGGAGAGACGAGTCAAGAAGATCAAACTCGGTGATTACATCGCGCGCAGACCATGACCCCATTATTAATTACATAACATTACATCCTTCTCATGTGCTATGACCTATGAATGTCCTTCTAATGAACTAAATCGTAGATACTCTCAATAAAAAGTAGTTAAATAGGTCCAACTATATGTGGCCCCTACCGCCTCTGTTAGGGCCACACTACTATAAAAATCAAAATTTCGGACGAGAAAAAAAAGGTAAACAAAGAACCAACAGAACATTAAGCGCCCATCATCGATCCGACTGGTTAAACGTAACAGTATCACATATTAATCCATCCGCTTCACAGTTCTACTTGCATCTCTTATCATTGACGTGGTGTTCTCCTGAGTGTTTTTTTGAACTTCATTCTCGTCAATGTCAACCGTTGAATTGAAGCGCTCCGTTAGCCGCCGTGATGACGACACCCGCTCAGCCAAACGTGTGAGGGAATCAGAAACCATACAATTGAAACGGTCAAGATCTCCCGATGCATCGTCCGACCATTTGATCAAGCGACCACCTGTGATTCCAATCCAGCCCGCACAGCGACTTAGTCTGTTTAAGAAGAAGCAGCGGTGGAGGATGTCTGGTCTTTACGCTGCTAGAAATCCTAATGGCTCTAGAGGAGATCGTCTTGCCATCATGCCAGCTTCTTCCACTTCTTTAGTGACGAGTTCCAAGGGAAGAAATGTCCAATATGGTGAGGTAGCAGTTCAGACAGACTACGTTCCAGAGCTGGAGTCCAAATCATTGATAACAAGAGAAACCGCAAGAGAAGAAGCTGCGAAGAAAGTTGCTGGAGTCTTCTCTGGTCAATTGCTTTACGATGCTTCTGATATCGAAGATGTCAGTAAGAGCCCCGTTAAGTTCCCAACTAAGAATGATAAGGCGGATGTATCTTCTGGCTCACTAACTGCCCTCATGGGATCAAAGAAACTCGTTCAGATTGCTAAACCAGAGATGACCAAGTCCCCTGCTGCTCCACAAATTGAAGAGGAGAAGACCACGAGTGTTGGTCCAAGTGCCGGATTCTCATTTATGCAAAAGGCTCAATTGAAAAAAGATGACAATGAAGAAGATGTTTCAACTGCCTCATTTGCAGTTAAGGAGACTTCAACTCCTTCCTTTGCATTCAACAAGATAGAAGATAAGACCACATCATCCAAACCAGCTGCACCAGCTTTCAGCATTGGTTCCAAGAAGACCGAGGAAAAGAAGGAGCCATCTGATAAACCATCATCAACTTTCTCATTCGGCTCCAAGACAGATACAGAGAAGCCAGCTGAGAAACCAGTTGAAAAGCCAGCATTCAGCTTTGGCTCCAAGCCTGAGGAGAAGAAGGATGAAGAGAAACCAAAACCATCATTTGCCTTTGGTTCAAGCACTGAAAAGTCCGATAAACCAACTTTCTCATTCGGATCAACAGCCCCAGCATCGACAACATCCACTGATAAACCATCATTTTCATTCGGTTCAACAACAGAAAAGACCGACAAGCCATCATTATTTGGCTCCAAACCTGATGACAAGTCTACAGCTGTCGCCCCATCTACTGGATTCTCATTTGGCTCAAGCACAGACAAGAAAGATGAACCAGCAAAGCCATCATTCAACTTTGGCTCAACAACAACCGAAAAGAAAGATGAAACTGATACCAAACCAACTTTTGCATTTGGTTCAACAACTGATAAGAAGGCTGAACCTGCCAAGCCATCGTTCTCGTTCGGCTCAACAACAGAAAAGAAAGATGAATCTGCTCCAAAGCCATTCACATTCGGATCTACAACCACTTCTGACAAACCATCTACTGGATCATTATTCGGTGGAGTCTCGGAAAAGAAAGATGATGACTCTGCTTCCAAGCCAACGTTTAGCTTTGGCTCTACAGCTGAGCAAAAAGATGATTCTGCAGCTAAACCATCATTCAGCTTTGGCACGGCTACGACAGAAAAGAAGGATGATGCTTCAAAACCATCGTTTAACTTTGGTTCAACCTCTTCCAGTACGGAGACACAAAAGCCACTGTTTGGTGCCTCTTCTGCTCCTACACCTGCTCCAACTGAGTCTAAGCCTTTCTCCTTTGGGTCTACCAGCACCGCTGCTGCTGCTGACAAGCCATCCAATGGCTTCTCTTTTGGCGCGACAAAACCGGCACAGAGTGCTTCACAATTTGGTTCAACGACCAATCCAGCCCCATCAATATTTGGTGGATCTGCTGCAACAGAAGGACCATCTCAAAAGAAGCCAGTGTTTGGCTCCACAACATCCAACGACAAACCATCATCATTCAATTTCGGTGCTGCTACACCTACCCCAGCATCTTCTGATAAACCATCATTCAACTTTGGTGGATCAAAACCATCGTTTAACTTTGGTGGCTCAACACAACCTCAAAACCCAGCATCTGTGTTTGGCGCTGCTGCGGCTTCATCTACCCCTTCATCATTCGGCTTTGGCCAAACATCAACACCAAACCCGACTCCAGCGTTTGGCGGTGCTGCTCCTTCCACATCTGCATTCAATTTCGGTTCCAACTCATCGACACCTGGCCCCACTGCTCCTACTCAATCAACATTCGGATTTGCTGCTCCGGCTAACCCACCAAACCTCAACGCAAGTAATGTGAACTTCAACTTCTCATCAGGTGCTAATGCTGATCCAATGTCTGTGTTTGGTGGTGGTGCTTCTGCTCCAAATCCAGCTGGAGGTGCCTTTGGTGGCTTTGGTACACCGGCTCCAGGTGGTCAAGCTGGTGCTCCTGGATTCGGTACACCTGCTGCAGGTACACCATCTGGTCAAGGAAGGGCTCCAGTGCGTAGAATGGCACAGATGAGAAGTCGTCGTCGTTAGTTGGTAAGGTAAATAATGTATGCATAGAGATACCAAGTATACCAAGTACTACTGTAGATCGTATATCGTCATAAATTAAACATTACATTATTTTTAGGAGTTTTTCCTAAGTTTTAATACTCATCTCACCGACTCTGGTGTTCAATGAGCTGACATCACTCACCGACTCAAAGTCCTGAACGGTTTTCACCAAACTCTGTTCACCATAGTTCAAACCATACTGTGCATGGCATGGAAGTTTCTTCTGTGTCCACAGTTTGATGATCTTTGCTCTTTGCTTCAAACCAAGTCTGGAGTATGGGAATCCATTTTGAGATGTGAAGGCAACAATATCCAAAATCAAGTAGTGATCAGATAGTACTTTGTTGAAAATGACTGGGACCAACGACGATAGGTATCTCCCTCTGGAACTGTCAACAACGGCGATGACGAATCCATCAGCCTTGAAAACACAGCATCCACCAGGTCTGATATCAGCATGTGCGTTCTCAATAGAATTTTCAATGTCAGAGGCAAAGTGCATCAACCCCATACTTTCAAAAGTGTTGGCGATGGAACCCAAGACAAAGAGTGGCTGGAATTCGATGGTACCAGACTTATCAGTTCTCGAGACATTGTGCAAGAATCCCAAATCACCAGTTCTGACATATCTCAAAGTGTTATCACCTCCTGCAATAGTGGCATTGAACATGTGCTTGTGATAGGTTTGTACATTCTCACCGATGACTTGTAGAACACCATCGTAATTACCTTCAGAACAAACCCAAATCTCACCATACTCACCAACCTTACACAATTGTCTAGTCTCTGGATTGACGATGGCAATCTGTGTGCAAACTGGTACGATACCGGAGTCCTGGACACGGATGGCATGGGGAACATTAGATGGATTCACAATAGAGATGAGACCAAGTCTCAAGGCGTCTGGGTCAAGCCAAAGGTCGATTGGATCAAGTGGCAAGTATGAACGAAGTGATATCATTGGGTTGTAGTAGTGGGAATACACATGGGAGATACTCGAGGATCTAAGCTTTGTGACACCGAATCTTGAGGCAACATTTTTAATCAGATCAACATTTGGTCTTCCTTCCCAGCCAACCATGAGGTTCTTGACACGGTCAAGGGAGAATGATTTGGTCTTGAGGCCACGAATGGCATAGCTTAGCATTTGTGGTGTGACATAGATGTCCTTGACTTTATACCTGGAGAGAGTCATGAAGAATGTTGCCGGATTGGTAGCATAGTCCATTGGTGGAATGATGTATGTGGATGAACCAAGGTAGATACCAATCAAGGCACTCTGGATGAAGCCAATACCAGATGTGTGGCGAACACATGCCATTACCGGGTTCTTGCTCTCAAGTTGACATGTTTCCTTCATGATCTTACACAGAGAGGCGATCTTGGTGTGTGTAACCTTGACACCAGTACGAACATTGTCTTCGGACCAATTGAGCAAGACCAGGCACGTCTCGGTGTTGGTAAGATTTCTGCCGATGAACTTTTTAATAGCATTCTGATAAGAAGCAGTGCCACTTTTGGAGCTTGTTTTGACAGTGTTTCTGACCTTGACCAATTGGAACGACGCATTTGCCTTCAGCAGAGGAGCAACCGGCTTGTTTTTCAATATCGACTCAACCTCGTTGTTGACAAACAGATGCTTAATCTTGTAGTCCTTGATAGCGTTGAACAGTGCTGGGATATCTTCCTTGATTCTGTTAGGATCAACTGGATTCAATGGAATGACAATAAGCCCTAGGATCCAGCAAGCATAGAGAGCGGCAACAAAGTCCTCTGAAAGCGTATAGATCAAGCCAACAGACTCACCGCGCTTGAACTTGCCCTTTTCAGCTTTCTCAAGAATCATGGAGATGACACCAGCAACTTTGATATCGAATTTTTTCCAAGACAAGCCTTTGGATTGCTTAGTGACACCAGAAAAGGCCAATTCGTCAGATTGGTTCTTGACCCGCCACCTGTAGATATCCAAGATGGAGTCAAAGTCTGTCAATGGTTTATTGGTTCTATCATCAACCGAAGTATCACGGAAATCCAAGCCAGAATACTGGTCTTCAGCACCGGCCAGAGATTCAAGTCTTAGCTTGGAAACACTGGAAGCCCAGATAGAATCCAGGTAATATTTGGATCTTGGAATCTCTGTAATGGACTTGCGAACATTGTACTTGACGTACACAGACTTCAGCAAACCTTCCAGGAAATATCTTTTCACCAACATGTTGGCGATACCGGGTATACCAGACTTGATTGTTCTTGGAAGATAATCTGGCTGTAGGATCAATATGCAGAATGGACGAACGTTGTGGTATCTCTCCAGGGCAGTAAATGCCTTAGAAGCAATGAGGTCAAGTTCTGGAATATCAACGGAGCCTTGTGCGTTTGGAACAGCAGCCAGTGACTCGATAACGACAACTGGGAGATGTTCATTGTTGATCAGCACATCAAATGCAGAGGAATCTGAAATACGTTTTTGAGCAATAGCTCTGGATAGTGTATAGGCCAAGTGGTCGGAGTAGTGGTATCTGTACTGTATGGCGGAGTTGTCATCAAAGTTCTCATCTTTCTTGTCCAGCCATGTAACTCTCTGACGAAGTCTGTCTTCATAGAGACCCAACACATACACCTTACCGTTGTATGTAAAGCCAAGCAAACCTGTACGTAGAAATTCGATATCCAAGAACCCTTCATGATCACGACATCTGGCATGGAAAATGTTCTGTGTATCTTCCTGTGCTCCCCAAAAGCCTCCTGGCAATGATACTGAGTCAATCCAGATTTCACCAACTTCCATCACACCGGAAAGGTAACACGTATCTGGGTTAACAACAGCAAGTGTTGCATCTGGTAGTGGGTATCCAAACGAACCAATTCTTAGGAAGTCCTGAGGCTTGTAACTGTCTGTAACTGGAGGCGGACGATCTGAAATGACCTTGACGGTGTTGGTAGTCAGAGACTGTTTGTCGATCAACACTTCAGATACTTGACTTTCACTTTCTGGCACGATATCCAAGTCGTCAGTTAAAGCGGTGTTGATTGGGGTGTTTAGCTTGTGTTCCTGACCAATCCAGTCTCTCATGGATATCACCATTCCACCAAACTCACTTAATGTCAATAGTGGGGAAACGACATTTTCAATATCCTTACATCCCAATGGTTTTAGCCAACGATTAGTTAAGATCTCATGGAACTCACCATCAACGATGGAGGTGTAGATCAAGACCCACTTTATCGTTGCGAAGTTGACTTCTCGTTTAGAGAACTTTCGTGTGTACTGTGGGAAAGACTGATAGTTGTATACGACTTGCTTTAATGACAAGTAATCGTTGAGTAGGACGGTGACCCCAAATTTGGTGATGATATGAGCATAGAGACCTGCTATATCGAGCAGACTTGATGGCGTCCAAATCATGAGATTTCCTGAAAATACGTTCAGAAGAGTTCCAACAATCAAACCCACAGATTTTCGAGCATCAAGGATGTTGAGCATGACATTTCTATGTCTGGTGAATGAAATATCTGATCTCTTGAAGGGCTTATCATCATAATTAGGGTTACTTGAGAGTATAGCACTGAGAGAATTCATCTGTTGCATGATTGTTTTGTGTGAAATGGCAACACCGTTCAGTTCACCATCTGGTGATCTGACAAATTCGATGTAGGCCAAATCCGGGACGAGTAATGTAGGAGGATCTTGCTTTTTCTGTTGGTGGTATGTACCAAAGTCATTTGTTTTCCAAAACACGAGACCCTTTGGCCACTTGAGTTTTGTTTGATCGTTCACTTTCCTCTCCAAATATTTCATAACAGACTCAGAAGTGAGACAGAGATGCGATTGAGTAACATTCATGATCTGGATCATCTCTTGTACTTTCATGTCCAAGGTGATAGGTACAGCAACGACACCGGCAAGGAAACAGCCAAACAGTGCAATGGTATACTCGACAACTTCAACATTTTGATAGATCAGACAAACACGATCGTTTTTGTATAGTCCCGACTTGTCTCTAATCTGCTGTGCGACTTTTTCAGCTTTCAAGTAGAGCTTCTCCCAAGAGATGACGACTGACTCTTTTCCCTTGGAATCGATGATCATGATGGCGGTCTCCTTCTGGTATGTCGATGCTCTATGCCGTAGAATGGCAGACAATGAGTCAAACTTATCTGATGAGCGTATCTCATTCATGACACGAGGGTCAAGGGGCCTTTGAAGCTCCACTGTTGTAGCTGGCGGTAGAGATTCTACTGCAGATGAAACATTGAGACGTGGGTCACTAATGACAGAATTGACGGAGTAATCTCTGTGATGTGACTTCACATCAGATGACGAGCGTGCTACACCATTCACGAGCTTTGGAGCACCAGGTGAATCTCCAAAGGCCTTGGAAAGAATGGCGGCACGCTTCTTGATGTAGCCCTTCTCTGTAAGGTAACCGTCGCCAAACTCGGTGCTGAGCTCCTGGAGCTCGTGGGCAACGGCGGCTGGAAGCCCTGGAGGTATTGACGAGTCCATTGTCTTAAATATAGAGCGGCAGAGTTAAGCGCCTGCTCCCTGGTCTCTTAAAGTATCTCGTTGATCCGTTTGCTAATGCTAAAGAAACTGGGCGGTTAATCTGTTGATGACGTCGTTTTGTTTTTGTTTAAGGGCCAAGCGGCTCACCAGGGGAACCGGCGGGGACACGGTAAGGGCCACATAAGGGAAACGTCCGCGCCGTTGAGCAGCTTATTGTACCCAGTGCTGAAAACACACGTTGATCTTTATGGGGTTTAAACCTATTACGTTTCTCCAACGGGTGTGAACTATTGAAAAGATACGCATAATGAAGCTGAATGTGGCACTGCTGTCAATTCTGACCGTTGGTGTCTTTGCACACACTGAAAATGACAAGAACCTCGAGGATTCAGAACTTTCGTTGCCGGACCTCGCAACTCTCGATGCGCTCAATCCTCCAAGTGAGTACTACATATTTCCTAAATTATGAGAATAGCCAACAACTAACACTAATTCCGCAGAGTGGGAAATCGCAGGAGATGCAGAGTTTGCAGAAGGCCGTGTAATCATGACGCCGAAGTCTAACTCAGTTGGTGCTTTGAAGAATCCCATTGCTATGCCTTATGATTCCTGGACCCTCGAGACTGTCTTTAGAGCTCCAGGAAAGAAGTCGACGAATGGTGGAGGCGCCTTTGCACTGAAATATACAAAGGAAACAACAGATGATGTCTATCAGGCGTTTGATGGTCTCAATGTCGTGGTAGATTCTGAGAGTGCACTTGGTGGTGCTGTTCACGTTTACCTTAGTGATGGATCCGAGGCACTAGAGACTATCAAGAAGGAGGAAAGATATGAGAAAGCTCTCGGATCATGTCTCTTGACCTACGACGATTCAGATGTACCAAACACACTCAGAATTGCGTACTATTCTGACAAATTGGTTGTTCAGATCAACAACAGAGTATGTCTCAAGACATCCAAGGTGAAACTTCCATCTAACTACAAGGTCAGTGTCAATGCCGCTTCCGGTTCAGGCAACGAAAGATTCGAATTGTTGAAGCTGAAAACCTACAGCGGTGTCATCAGTGAAATTCTCAATAACGATGGTCTCTCTGCTCCACAACCTCAAGTCGTTACAGAATTTGTCCAACTTGATAATGATGGCGAAGTTGTTGACAAGAAAGTGGTCAAACAGGAGCCAGAAACTGCTACTCACCACTCTGAACCAACCACACACAACATCAAGTTTGACAGTCAAATCCTACATGCTATTGAATCTATCCAAAAATCCAACGATGAGCTCGTTGAAAACTTCTCTAGCATGCAGTCCAAGCTTTTAGCAATGTCCTCCGGTAGCGACAATGGTAAAATTGACTTCTCCTACCTCGAGGAGCAAAACAAGAAGCTTAAACAGATATCCAACCAAGTCTCCCAACTTTCCACAAAGCTCGACGATCTCTCATCCAGATTGACCACTCTTGAGTCCAACACACGTCTCGAGCTCTCCAAGGTTGTCGGCTCGGTCAATGAACTCTCCGCTAAGAACATTGAACAGCTTCGTGATAATGAACATTCTGTCACTGAGCTAAGCAAAAAAATTGACTTTTTGATCTTGAGTGAAAAAGATCGTGCTAAGCTCACCCCTGTCACTGATGTTGTGCATGGTTTGAAGTTGCTCATCATTCCAGTTCTTGCTGTTTCCGTTGCCCTCTGTTTCTTTGCATACAGACTGCGTCATGATATCAAGACAAAGTTACTGTGATGAGTGCTGTAATGTACTTTTAATCCATGTTTATCGTTATTCAAACTTAAAGGCATATTTTGTATCTTGTAGATTACTACTCATATCAATGTTTTTCAAGATGCGTAGATCAGGTTAAAATAGGTATACATAACTCATTCAACTCACACTAAATCGTGTTCGTTGCAGCAGATGGGTGATGGAGAGAGTGAAGTAGTTCATCACCAAGCTCCCTTTGAGAAATCCAAAATCTCAATGAAGCTATGTGTGTTTCTCTCCACGGCAACAACACACTTGGAATCGTTAAACTTGGCAGACCAGATTGGACCAGCATCTGGAAGCAAATTAGAACGAACAAGTTTCCCATTATTACGAAGATCATAAACGTTGAACTGACCTTCACTTCCACTGACGAGGAAGTTTGGAGTGGAATGGAAAGTTGTGATGGCGGCGTGATTGTCTTGATGCAGGACAAACTTGTTTTCATACTTTTCTGGGTCCCATCCACGAAGCGTACCGTCAGCAGCGGCACTAACCAAATATGAGGATGAGAGAGCAAGCAAACCAACAAGGGATGTGTGCTTTGTCAAGTTAGCAATACACTCCCCTGTGTCAAGATCCCAAACTTTGATAGTGGAATCCATAGAAGCGGAAATGCATCTATTTCTTTTGAGGTCAAACACCGTCGAATAGATACGATCTGTGTGACCGGTCAAGACGTGTACAGTTTCTCTCTTTTTCAAATCCCAAACTCTAACAGTGTGGTCATAAGACCCAGAAACAATGATGTTACCATGGCCAGTGACTGCTCTCACAGATTGTGTATGTCCACGTAGTACTGTGACAAAGTAAGGGTTTTCAGCAGCATTCTCATCAAAGTCGGAACCGTCATCATCCGCATCAGGTAACTTCCAGACATGAAGTGTGTTATCTCTTGATCCAGTAACGATGAAACGTTGACCTTCATCATCAGTGACAATGTCCATGCATCTGATTGTGGAGGTGTGACCACGGAACACATGTGTACACTTACCGGTCTTTATATTCCAAACACGAACGGTACGATCCGTTGATCCACTAACAATCTGGTCACCAATGTATTTTAAGGCCCAAACACCACCTTCATGACCTTGGAGAACACGAAGTAGATCACCAGTCTCTGTGTTGTAAATGTTGATCATCTTGTCATCTGCACCAGTGATGATCTTTTCATCATCAAATTGAAGACATGTGACAACGTTAGCACCATGACCTGGGACGGTGATTCTGCGTGGTTCAAAATTTGGATCAACCCAGTTACGGAAAAGTTGACTTCTCTTGGTGTAAAGTTTTTGGAAAAATGTCTTGTCATCTTTAGACTGGGAGGCCATGTCTTCCAACTCATCCTTATTAACAAATCCATCTCTCAACAGCATTTCCTTCCAAGTGCCCTGTGTAACCAGCTTATTCCAACGTTTTGAAACCAGAAGGAAGTTTGATAACGACTTGGCATCAAGGTTAAATATCACCTGTTGCACAATCTCTGGTGGGAAGGATGTGATAAGGTCACGTTTTAAAGCGTTGTTGAGTGAATTTAAAAGATCACTTAGTGTAGAGCGATCAGCCTTACGGATCAAGCGAAATGCCAAGTTGTTACGGGCAGTCTGTGTCATGTTTGAGATGGAAAAGTGATCGATGGATGAGATGATAGATTCCGTGCTCATGACGGAATCAGTCTGTTGTGGCAACAGTTCTCTCACTGTGGTGTACTCGTCGAGAGCAGAAGCCTGTTTTGGTGATGCTGAAGGGGAAGGTAATGGGAGCTCGTTGGTTGCTTCACCATGGGCAACCCCTGTCTGTGGAGGTGGCATCTGGTAGGCAGCATCACGAACGTTCAGCTGATTGGCAAGGTTATTATCGTCTTCCTCATCGGGTGTATCCAGCATTTGCAAGTCCTCATCACGGTTGTTGAGCTCGACGATTTGCTCGTTATCGGTGGTGGATGTGTGCATAGCAGTAGCGGGTAGGCGTTTCTTAAAGTCGGGATCGGTTGTCTCGGCGTCATCGGCGGGTCTCTTCCTCGAAACGGTATTTGAGCTACTGAAGGCCACAAGCTCAAAAGGATCAGTTGCTTGCTTATGGGCAAGGATTTCAGCGAGCGATAATGTGTCAGCCTCGTGCACAAGTTGGTCTCCCTCGCGGAGGACGCACAGGAATGGCGGTTCAGCGTTGATAAGCGGGTAACGTGGCGGCGACGTCATTTTTGAACCGTTATGTCTGTATAACAAGTATGCTTAGGATATAGTGTCGAAGATAAATCTGTAGTTGAGCGAGCGACGCGTGCTTCAAGGTTGTTGTTATTGTTGTTGTTATTGTTGGGAGTGTATCAAGTATGTGTGTGTGTGGTTGGGGTATGAGGAGGACCGAGGGGGGTTATAGCTATTAGACGCGGCGGTAATGCGGAAAATGCCGTTTTAGGGACCCGGTGAAGAAGATGAAGGAAACAGTTAAGGTCTATGAATGTACCGCTGTGACTAAACCACCTTTTTAACAGCTTTCTTAAACAGTTTGCTTGTCCGGTTGCGGCGGCTGTTTTGTTTGTTGGTGAAACGAAGGAAAACATCTCTTGCGCGCGCATAAGGAAAAAAGGCTCATACCCGAAGCTCTTTGGCAGATCCCAAAAATGTCCAAGCGAGAGGGCACTTTCATCTATTCAGAACAACTCACAAACACATACACACAGACCAAGCCCTATGAACGTGTTGACTCGCCGGTTACTGCCCTGCTCCTCAAGCACACTCCGCTGCGTACGTTTCTTCACGGCACCGGGTCAGACCTCTACCAATCGGGGGCTCACAGACCGTCTTCTCTCAAAGGATATCCCTACAGTGCAACTTGCATTCGATGCTTACACAGAGAATACCTCATCTCTCGATCCAAGACCACCAGTATTGATTCTACATGGTCTCTTTGGTTGCAAGACCAACAACAGATCTATTGCCAAGTCTCTTAATGAAGTGCTCGAGCGAGATATTTATTGTCTTGATTTGAGAAACCATGGAGAAAGTCCTTCAAACCCAAGACATGATTATCCAGCACTAGCTGCAGATGTCGAGAGGTTCATCCATGATCATGATATTGGAGAATCCGTTGTTATCGGTCATAGTATGGGTGCTAAGACCGCAATGGCACTTGCACTTCGTTCAAAGAACCTCGTGGAGATGATGATAGCTGTTGATAACGCTCCAGTTAGTCTACCACCGGGTAGCGATCATCTCAAGTACATCTCAATCATGCAACAAATTGTCGACAACCCTGAGATCAAATCAAATAGAGATGCTAACAATTTCTTTGGTAAATTTGAGAAGGATATCAGTGTTAGACAATTCTTACTTCAAAACATACGCAAGGATAAAGAATCAGAACTTATGAAGAGCAGAATTCCACTTGATATCATGAAAGATATTCTCGTTAAGGGTAACATTGCATCTTGGGAGTTTGATCCAAATTTCTCTCAATACTCAGGTCCAAGTTTGTTTATTAGAGGCACTAAATCTATGTATGTCCCTGATGAGTATCTTGTTGATGTTGGTAAATTCTTCCCAGCTTTTGAAGTTCGTGATATAGATGCTGGTCACTGGGTCATGGCTGAAAAGCCAAAAGAATCATTGGATGTAATTGTTGATTTCATCCAGAGAAAGGAGGATTATTGAATGACTGGTATCGTAATACATACCCATCCGTCCCTATATATAACATCAATGGACATGAGATAGAGTATTGATGGCGTAGTACCCCAACCGAAGCCCAATCTTATTTTGTTGACTGTAACCAACTGGAGAACCTATAGATTTGAAGACACTCATGAATGTAGTTATGTGGGGTTTCATCCATTACGCCTCTTGGCCCAGGTCTCAAACCCCCACATTGCCTCAACAAGCGGACTTATCCCTTCTTAGCCAAAGCCCATATCTCGGGAACCCCCCGACAAGATACATACATACAATAGTAATACCAAACTGTACTCAAACATGAACTAGACCCTGTAGTTTAACTTCTGAGGCCCGAACTTTACCTTGTTCAAGTCCCATAACTTATGCATCACTTCCCTGCATTGGCTCCACAGCAACAAAGAAAATTGCTGCAGCAACTCAGCAGATATCTGGCGCGAGTTGATCATGAGAGATGGCGCTTAGGTAAGCCGATACATGGGACCTGAGTTTTTGTCCTTTCTCTTTATCTCTGTAATGTGATTTGAAACTGAAGAAGATTGGTGTAATCTGGTAAACAGCTGTGATGAGACCTTGTGTGATGAGACCTTTAAGTAATCTTCGATCTTCATAAGAACAACCACTATTCTAACACACTCTACTCTCTATAATACATCATCTTATCGATGAAGTAGTTTCCCCTCCAAACATAGCACTGATACATTTCAACCTGGCATAAACGTCACATCCACGTTAGCACACGGAATTTAAGTCCGTTTATCGGTCGTAAGATAAAAAAAGAGGGGGCATTTGGTGGCAATAATTTGTGCACAGCGATCGACTCGTATTTGCGTGGCTGCTTTTTGATCTGATGTTATGGTTTGTTGTTCCTTGTTTATTCAGGTGCCAAAAAAATAAAAGTGTAGATTGGACCCTCTCGTGTGATGGGGATCTAGTTTTATACCGAGGCCCATATACAAAAACCTAGTACTATAGCTCATCTGTTCTGCTCCACTTTTGCAGAATCCATTCATCCACGGTTGGATGAAAGTTTTGAATTGAACTGCTGTGCCGGTCCCGCGGTCATTTCAGACCACTTCTGCCAAGGTGTTTTGATTGGGATGTGAGGTGATTTGGTGTCACATATCCGATTCTTCTTTTGACAGCGCAACCAAAAAAAAAAGAAAGGACGTAACACATTGGTGCTTAAGCTTCTGAATTCTTTCTTAGGAACACTCATAGCAATTCTAACTCAGGGTCCCTTCATCTTCCCCGCAATTGCTTGTTGTTGTTACACTATTGAACGTTGTTAAAAATTCGTCGCCTCCCAAAGGCGGCCTCGTGCAATAAAATCACGATGCACCTCGTAAACCCAACACTAGAGCATGAGGCGGTCCACTTTTTCTCTTTCTCACTTTTCCATTACAAAACCAGAAGAGTACTCACTGGTTGTACATTGGCTGTGGATAAATTGACCCTATGTGTATATGTTAGTGTCTGTACCCAACAGTATTCCCCTCTTCTTTTATCATTTTAAAGGATATGTTTCAATGGCCATATGAAACATCGGCGTTTTTCGGTTTTAAAACGCGACGCCTTATGCCCGCCGACGTTCGTTTCCTGTACATGTCTCTTTCTGTCTCTATGACGAGTTTTCCTCAAAAATTTTGAGTTTCTGCATACAGCTCCGATTACGACCGTCGTAGCACACTAGTTTCTTGGATTAAAGGGAAGTGTCATTCGAGAGTTGCGTTATGATGGGGGCAGCCATGTGCTTCCTTTATCGCATATATCGGTCTAGCCCTTGTTAGGTCTTTTGGAGTCCGAGACTAATTCGTATCTCCCTAATGCTTGTTATTTGACCCCCACCTTTCATGACCCTACGGTTAGTTTCCCTGGTGATCAGAAGGGATTACATGACAAATTTTTTCTCAAGGGCTTCGAATGCAAGGACTAGGTAAAATAGTTCTTCCATGTAGAATAGCTTCCCCCGTCCCCAGCTTGTTGCCCTATGTGCAAAGTAGTTGAAAAGGTTGAAAAGGTGGTCACAACTCGAGCTCGATGCGCCCCCCGGCAGACGCATAAAGCTGCATATTTTACACCATCGAAAAGGCGCGTTTGTCCGGAGTTGACTGATGAGAGAGACGGGAGAGTGGAGGTTCTATTGTATATAGTGTGTTATCTTAAAAAAGGTTGGATTTAATTGAATCCCAACACTTTTTTAACCTCTTTGAATGATTTAAAGGCTCGATTAAGCGATGTATATCGTGTTAATTAGAAGTCCGCTCGCGCTTCACATGTTAAAGTTATGAATCATCCTCATGGTATTTGAGGATCGGAACTTGACTACTACTAAATCACCGCCCTAACCGAGAATTAGATGACCGCAAAGCTGTCAGCTGGGTAAGGCTGTGGGAACACTAATCTATTAAGGCATAAGGAGGAAAAGGGGGGCTTTATCCATCCATATGTTACCACTACTCTGAGCTTTTTGCTATGTAACACTATGTATGGTGTCGTTATCAAATATAGACTTAAAGTCCCCCCATATTGGGCAGCCGCTCGAGATCCGGTAACGATTGGCGGATAAGTTACGACAGCCAAGGCCCAGACCTTGTTTGCTCAACAAGCAACAAACCTCAACAACTATTGAAAACTTGTGAGTCTCCGTTTCCATACAGGATTGCATAAGAAATAGAATGAGTAGATAAAGAGATAAAGAGAGAAATAAAGAGAGAGATAAAGAGTATGCCGGTTAGACCGAGGTTTGAACTTCTTCCGCTGGTTTGAGGCGCTTCTTTATTTTTTTTTTTTTTTTTTTTCTTAAGATCTGATCAGAGATGTGCGTCAGTTCAAAGCTCATTCGAGGCCGCATCTACCCGGCTACCGGGGAGCGTTTTTCAACCTGTAGAATGCTTAAGCGGTGAGGTTTCAATCACAGTTACTGGTTTTTTAATTATATAAGGATTTGCAACTTGATGTTTCTAGAAAAACATCATTGATATTTTAATCGAAGCATCGAGCATCGCATTGACTCATCGGGTCCCTAACATATGTCCCCGTGCAAGATCGCAAGATCCCTCCCACCTATTGCCCCAAAAGGATGTTTTGTCTAGCCAAGATTTTTTTCGTGAATTAAATGACGTATTTGACGCTTTGGGGCAAATTCGATCGGAAACATACCGCGTGAGCGAGGATCAGGTCACGGTTTGGCTATGGTCTTTTGGTCTCTTGTGATTGACTATCAAAAGGCGTGACACTATGGGGCACAGCAGACGTTATGGTGTCAAAAGGCTGAGCAAGCAGCTAACGGTATTGATTGCATGTGTCTCTCGTAACCATACGCTGTAACATAGAACCATAAGTGTGGCAGTGTAGCAGTGTAGCGGTGACACACAGTGAATGTAGCACATGCTAGCGGTAATCACAAACGCAGGGATGTTTTTTAGGGGAAAGTAATAGCGAGAAAGTCAGTATTTCTTTCCCTTTTACCATTTACGACGGTAGAAGAAATTGATAGCTTCCCTCGTGCACCCTTTCATCCCTTCACTTACCTAAAGAGAGCCGCTACACTTACCTCCCGACACAACAGCAAGGGGTCCTAGCGGTTTCAGAACCGCCCAGGGGGAAGAGAAAGAACAAGGACTAGTTTTCGCGCGCGGGTTGAGACTCAGAAGATGCAGGTCATACGTACCAGTGTGCATATCCATTCAGCGCCATGCATAAACGTGCGCCTCCGCACATGAACCGCGTCTTCTCTCAAGATGGCGGGGGCGGGCCGCCCCGTCACTAAAGCTAAAAAAGGGATGTGCCATCATTGCATACCAGGCCAGAGTCAGTCAGTCATCCGTGCTTTTAAAGGCATTGCCCACCCACTTTTGGGCACATACCTCTCCAGTTCTATGGGACTTGACACATAACAGAAACAACATAACCTATATTAAAAGACTCCCCTATCCCCAACTCACTCACTGCTTATAACATTTCAAACTCCGTCATCCCAGCCCTCTTGTCCCCCCACGACCTCCCGCCATTGTCCGTCATAGACTTTTGTTTATTATCTAATCTAAACGGGCTTATACGTGATTGGAAACAACACGTCAAATCGTTGGACTTCAACTAGCTTGGCCGTCCAGTACCTCCCTCGCAACCCCATTTATATGGCAATGGAAGCCATCCATACAGTCCCTCCTTTTATCTCCACCGAAACCTCTCTGTCACAGGAGATCATACACGACGAGGACAACTCCGAGGACCCTGTTGCCACCACCAATACCACCACCACCAATAACAACGCCACTACAACTACCACAGATAACATCGCTACAGAGCACTTCCTTTTTTCATCCCAGGACCTCTCTGCTTTCACTCAGTTCACTTATAACGAGTCCCCTGGAGCTTCCTCATACATGGACGCCTCAGCTCCTTCAGCGCCACCGCCACCACCTCATAGCTCTAGTAGCACAGGTAACAATAATATACTTATTACCACTTTGCAACAGGGATCATCACCAATCTCCTCTGTGTCTGGTGGTGCTCTCCAATCATCATCTACAAGACACACAGAGACTCGTCTTGCTACTCCATTGATGAATGATACCATTCAAGGAGATTCAACTTCGGCCTCCGTCTCTGGCTCTGGCTCTGCTTCTGTACCTGCCCCATGGCCGTTGACATCTTCATCTTCAACAGGATACGATGAATGGAATTATTATAATTATCCTCCACATACACAAAGATCTCATAGCTTAACAATGACTCAAGACACGAGGCAGTTTGATTACACATCCCAACCGAGAACGGCAGGCCCGTTGATCCCACAATTGGATGCTCATAACTCTTCACAGCTCCAATTCCCACTCAATACTTTCCCAGGTTCTTCAAACAAACAAACAGTGCTTCATCCAGTAATGCCTTCAACTGCTACCACTTCTTCTTCTGCTTCATATGTTCCAGCTTCAATGCCTACTCCAAATGAGTACTTTGCAACATTTAACAACAATACATACAATAATGCATCGACAGCAGATCCATTCAGAACTTCTCCTCGTCATTTGCATCAACCTGTTCATCCACCTTCACAACGATCACATTCTTACAATGATATCCCATTGGGACAACTATACAACACTACTCAATTCGAACAACAACAGCATATCCACCAACCTGATGATGCCCATTACAATACCACAACACCACACCATGCGGAACAATTCACTCATAATGATATTCAAATCCTTAAATCACTATTGGCAAATGGTGAAAAGCTTAAATGGAGATATATCTCATCTCGTCTCTCCTCCGTCACGGGGAGAAGAGCAGCAAGTTCTACATGTGCAAAGAAGACTAGAGAATTGTTCAATTTACCAAGTGAACAACAAAGTGGTGTTCTCGGTACTAGCTTACCTTATGTCGTTCATGATGCTTGGGATGGAATCGTTGAAGATATCGTTTGATCCCATCCTTTGTACTACCCCAGCTTATCTAATTATAATTCGTTTGATGTGATATTTGTGATTTCCTACTTATTTTTGATGATGTGATGTTTTTTCCAAATCTTGTTTGCTGATATATATTCTATGTTTGATCTATTAATTCTTTTGTTTTCAAGTGTACACACTCTCTCCTGTGTTGTATAGTTTTATGATCCTTCTCTTTCAAAGAAAGCACTAATGAAGACCTACAGCATCTGCTTAACTTAAGAAAACACATTCATTTATCATAGACTCGACCTTAATCAATAAGGGCGATGAATTGGTACAGTTCCTGAAGGTTGCATATATCCACCATGTTGTGGAATTGGCTGATGAGGTGACTGATGACCTGGATGTTGTTGTGGAATCATAGGTTGTCCTTGCTGACCCATCATCATACCTGCAGCTGCAGCGGCAGAAGCAGCCATGAGTCCTGGTTGTTGTGGTGGTATTGGTTTATCAGCATATGGTGGTTTGTGTCCAGTTATGTTTGAATGTCCAATGAAATTTGGATTTGCTCTGCGTTTTTTCGTCATTACTTGATCACAATTCAAATACTCGTTATATCTCGTCTCTGTCTCCTCTTGGTGCAAGAAATCCTCTTTATCCTTGAGGAATTGTTCAGAATCATCCTTAGTTAGTCCAATCGTCACACCAGCCTTAGATTGCCAGTAGAAATGCCATTGCCTCGAACGTGGTGCTCTAGACTCATTAATGAGGGTGTTGGTACCCACAGTACCGTGTAGGTATTCAATCTCGTGAAGCTTATCACTATCCTCACGAACAACACGTTTGCGAATATCTGTGCGGTAAACTGGCAAACCAATACTTGAACGACTACCAGCAAGCTCATCACTAACTGGAAGAGTGTTCAAGCTCGCTGATGCCGTTGTGGCAACGGATGAACCATTGCCATTATCCATCAGTGTCATAAGCACCTTGTTTTGCTTAGATTGAGATGTAGTCTCATTTGTATACTTTGGGATTGGCGACATAAGGGCAAGTTCCATGCCACCTGAGATACCTTGACCTGGTAATGATTGAGTTGGTTGTCCTGTGCTTGCGTTACTCAGATATTCCATTCTGTCTTCAAGTGATGGTACCGGAAGGACATATAAATTCTTAGAAACGACTGGTTTGGTTGATGCTGAAGTATCTGGTGCTTTCCTGTGTCTAGTTGGGTTCAAATAGTTTTTGTCAACTGGGAAAACATGGCTCTTCTCTGTGAACCCTTGTGCAATTGCAGCTTCTTCCCAATAATCATCAATGACTCTCTTTCCACAGACAATTGAACGAGCACCAAAGCACATAAAGATACCTCTGCAACTAACAAGATTCACAGCTCTGGATTTAGTTCTAGAAATCGTCAATGAACTGTCAACTAAGAATTTTCTATCCTTATCAGCAGCGATAATCTTGGTCAAGTGCTTAGATCTACTAAGGAGAAGGAATGAGTCTCTCAGTCCCAATGCTCTGGCTGCATCATTCGCCAAAGCGTAGAGTTTCTTACCTTCACCAGGCAAAGTGAAAGTTGGGAAGAGGAACTTACGTCCACCAAGTAAGTGACCGTTAGCAGTAATCTTGGTTTCACCTTTAGGTGAAAACATGGTATATTTGTAATCCTTTTCATCAGCAGCGAGTTTATTTTCCGGGTCAGTGAATTTAGGAATCTCTGGATGTTTCACATCAAGATTCTTAGGGAAGGAACGCACATAACGATGTTGTAGGGCATTGGCCTCCTTATCAACCTTAAACAGCGTGGGCTGTGGTAACTCTGGTGTATTCAATGGTAATGTATCTTCAACTGGTGACGTTAGCGTTGAGATAGGAACCTTGGTGTAATCTGGTTCTTCAATCTTCTTCTCTGGACTGGCACTCTTTGAGGGTTCCTCTTCGGCGGCTTCCTGTGGTTCCACTGAAGCGCTCTGTGACTTCCTCTGTTTCTCATCTGTAGCATCCTTTATGGCAGGAATTGACGCGGAGTCAGAATCAGCATCCTTGACCTCAGCGTCAGTATCCTTGACCTCGGCGGCAGATTCAGCTTCAACGTCTGCATTGTCTGTTCCAGGCATTGGCCCCTGTCCAAAATCAAGCCCTTCAATGGCTGCGACGTCCTCACTGATAAAGGACTCAAATATATCGTCGTCCATTGTGTTGTGTAGTTAAGCGCCCAGTTATTGATGTCAATAGTTCATAGTGTTAATGTTTATGTTTTTGTTTTACCCGCCGTGAGATTTTTCGCGAACATGTTTGATAACGTGGCCTTACCATAATCCCCACCTGTCACTTTCACCCGAGCGCCCCAGAGAGTGCAGTGGGAGCAATCTTGATTCTTTTTAGAAAGGCACAGTTTCAGGGGGTATCATTGGGATTTAACAACTAACAGGGAGTTAAGGGGTTGATAATGCCATTGACGGACTCGGTCATCTCTGCAACAGATCCCGTGCGGTCAACTACCATGGACGACCCACTTCACGAGGTCCCCCCAATTCCAGAGTCTCAGCAAACAAAAACTTCCTCTCAGACAGAGGATATTCAATCTCCACAGCCACAATCTTCACAAAGGCCTGCCGTGCTCAACTCAGGAAGACATATTGGAGATCCAGAGAGACAACCACTTCTTTCACCGGATGATCCTGGTGTATCAGCACTCAACGTGACCTATGTTCGTCTATCTCGTTTTGCCCTCAATGTCCTTTCATTCTTATCGACTATCTTACTTGTCTTACTCTTAATTTCTGACTTTGTCTCAATCCCAGGGTTTAACAACAGAGGTAGATCTTTCCTTGAGATTAACTTTGTTCTCATCTCATTGTTCTCAACAGCATCATCACTTATCCTGTTCCAAGTGCCTTCGGCACTTGAGAGACAGTTGGGTTACATTAATGCCGGTCTCGTTGCATTCATCTTAATTTTGCTAGTGGCATTTGACAGATCTTCAATGACAGGTGTTGGATTAGGTTCTGCACTATGGTGTCTCTTGACAATCCTATTCACAAGTGTTAGTGAATACTTTGTTGAGCAGGGTAAGGAACATGAAGAGATTCGTCTCACAGGTCGAATTGAGACAAGAAGAACTTTAACTGAATGGTTTGTCGTATTATTAAGAAATACAATGAAGTCTATCCTCATCGCATTCACTGCACTTGTTACTCTTAACGTTTTGCTTCACACATTTGATGTGATTCGTGTCAAACCATGGGGTGAACAAGTTTGGGTTGAAGATGATTCATTCACTTTACACGTTGCCTGTTATGGTGATGTTCACAACTCGACTGCCTCGGATCAGCCAATTATTCTTCTCCAAGGTGGTCACGGATCATCCGAGGAGTTTAGTGAATGGGTTGAAGAACTTCATCACTTAAACCAAATTGAGAGATATTGTATCTATGATCGCCCAGGTTATGGATTCTCTGATTCATCACCTTCTCCAATCTCACTCTCAATCGTATCAGATCTTCTCACAGAGGCACTTCACAAATTGAAAGTTGATGGACCTTTCCTTGTTGCCGGTCATGATATTGGTGGGTTATACTCGATGGTTTTTGCCTCACGTAATCAAGCACGAGTAGAATCACTTCTCCTTGTTGATTCATGGCATGAAGACCTCCTTCTACGTAATCCAGTATCTAGGGCTAAGAAGGATGAACCATTACCAGTTGAGATTAGTCATATGGGACCATCAGCTGGATTCTCACTATGGATCCGTGGTATCTTTTCACCATTAGGATTGGCACTTCAAGGATCATGGATCTTTAAGCATCATGGATCAAGAGATCGTATCTATGGAAGAGATATGAGACATCAAGGTCGATACTTGCGTGCCAGGTTGCAAGAACAAGTTGGAGCCGGTATCTTGTCTTATAATGAAGCTATCAATGCAAAGCCACAATTGACTGATATTCCAATCTCAGTTGTGAGTTCAGATGGAATGATTAAGAAAAGTTTGAACTGGGGGAATTGGCAGAGACAATTGACAAAGATTAGTAGTGTCACTTATGAATGGAAGATTGCTGATGGTGGTCATGAAGTCTGGAAAACTCCAAAGGGAAGAGAACAGTTGCAAGACGTTTTGTTGAGATTGGTTGAAAAGTGAGGGCCATCATCAGTGAAATTGGTTTAATACTATGTAACTTTATATGATTATAGCTACATGTAGAAATCATTCATATGCTTATTCGTTAAATATAAGAAAACCAGTTCTGGATAAATATAACGAAAGTGATCAAGTTGACTCATCATCGAGTGCGTCCATCATTATTTGTTCATCATCTGTTGTGCTGTGAGAGGAGTTCTTATGTATCGTTGTACCCCTATGTAAAATTTCATCATTACTTCCCTGTCTTAAGACAACATCCTCATCTTCGACTTCATCCTCATCCATTTCTTCTTGGATACCTATGTGTTCATCTTGTTCATCTTCTTCCTCTTCCTCCATCTCATCCATGCTATCATCTTCATCAAGGTCAGCCTCCAAGTCACAAGTTTCACGACAGTTTGGACATAAGAACTGTGGATAACTCTTCACGACAATAGGACGAATACACTTGTAATGCCAACAATGAGAACATGGAGAGATGAATACTGCTTGACACGGTTTAACTTTCAATAGACAAATGGCACATTCAGATAGTTCGTTATCATTTAGTAAGGCAAGACTCTTGAGTTTTTCATGAGCTTCCTTGTTAAATTGATTTGCCTTCCTTTGCCATGACTTATTTGTTTCAACACGCATCTTAACACAACGGAAGATATCTTCAATTCCACCACGGAAATCCATTCCGAGTTGTAAAACGTCACCATTTTGCAAAGGTGTATTACTTGATTCGACACCTGCTGGAGAGAGACGAACATGATTGAGGAATGTCCCCGATGAAGATTTGAGGTCCTTAATGAACCAATTACCATCGTTATCAACATAAAATTCAGCATGGGTACGTGATACAACTTTGGACTTAAAGACAACAGGAGCATCAGATCCCGGTGGTGCCTGGGCAGCATCACGAACTTTATCAGTGTAACGTCCAATGGAGATACGAGAATTTGGTTTGATCTTTCTTAACAAGGGAGAGAAGTATAATCCTTGTTGACTTGCTGAATGGTCGATAAAGGGCGTAAGACGGATCGAGTATGTACCATCTATATCTGGTTTCTGACGTTGTGTATTCATCAGCGAATTGGATCTCGTTTGACCTTGGAATAGTTCATCAGTGGTTGGTGTTGCCGCATAGAGATCCGTTGAAGATGAAGGTGGTGGTAATTGGTCAAGATTGGATGATTCCGGTACTGGTGAAGGTGATGGATGTGCAATGGGGATAGCAGCTGCACTTGATGTTGCTCTATTGATAGCAGGAGCTGAGTTATTGACGTTATGAACCATGTTAAGTCTTGATGCTGATGAACCAGCTCTGGAACGATTAGATGGACTACCACCATTATTGAGGTTAGATGATGATGCTGAAGTTCTCAAAGAGTTTGTTAAAGATGAAAAGAAGTTTGTACCAAATCCAAATGAAGAACCACGTCTTCTAGGTTCAATCCGTGGAGGCAAAGGTGTACCTGGTGTAGATAAGTTCAAAGGAAGGTCATGTGAACTGTTCATACTGCTCGATCCTCCATTATTATAGGATCCTGAATGAGACACAGATGGCCTCTGAGTAGTACTGTTAAGCGGTGGCATAGTCTAAGTATAAGATGATGATGATAATGCTGCGGCTATCGCTATCGTTATCTCGCCCCTTCCCCGTGAGTGTGGTTGGGCTGAACGTGTCGGTGAGCGGTTATTTGTTGTGTGTGGGGCGGCGGCAAATGAATAAAACAAGTTTCACCACGGCGATTAGAACAGCAGTGGTGTGTATGAAATGATATGCCACTCAGTTTATGATATGATGAAGTTGTTTGCCTTTGTGTATACTGTGGCGGTAGCGAAGGTGTACTTTCTTTGCTGTGGTGAGCGGAGACGGCTCTTTCTTTTGTAGCGGCTGTTGTGGTGGTGGTTTTTTTTTTTTTTCCTTTTTTTCCCCTTTTTCCGTTCGCGCTTTTTTGTACACTTTATATAGAGAGTATATATCTTTATCTATCTATATATAGTGGAAGATATATAGAAGATAATGGCACCGACAATTACATTAGCACATTTTTGTGATAGACATGGGCCACGGTCCATTCTGTGTACACAGAATGCCACACAATTCCCCGAGCAATTCACTCTCTCAGACTTCTCTAAGGAATCATATTGTGAAGCATGTCTCCTTGTAATCCCGAAATCTCGAGATCCAACTCGTCAAACGTCTACACCTTTAACCACTATAAAGACAAATTGTGAGAATGGTCAAGTGTTTGCCACTACTCAATATAGTGCACTTAAGTTTCGTCAACTTAATTCCGTCGTGAGGAAATGTTTATCTGAGGAGACTACAGTGTATGATCTTCGCCCTATGTATTTTGGAGATGACACACGGGGACATTCATTAACATTAAGTTTTAAGATTAAAGATCTTGAAGCTCGTGGATCTGAGAGAAGATATTCATTTATTGTTAATTCTGAGAAAGAAGGTGAAATCTTGACACATTGGGATACAATAATTGAACACGTCAAGACTATATGTAACTTGATGATTGAACGACGCAGGGAATTTGAACTACAAAGTGCTACGAATAATGAAATTTTCCTTAGAGGAAAACAATTGCAGGCTAAGTCACTTACAGAATTACTTGGAGATAATCAAATCTTTGTTAAGATCCATCTTTGGAATGTTAAGCTGTTACAAAAGATGTCGGTTACGTGATAAGGCTGTCTTATGTCACGTGATAAGAACTGCTCGAGGTCACGTGATAAGAACTACTGGAAGTCACGTGATAAGAAACAGCTCTTATCACGTGACAAGCAACCCCTATACATACACCTTTGAATTAATGACACTCCGCTGGACAGAGTTTGCAAAGAAGTTAATGATATGATGTTCTTTTGATTGTACAGATGCATGTAGAAGAGTCAATTGATTTTTGATAATTCCCCGGCGATAAAACTGTAGACATCCTTATCAGTGTGCATGGACATGATCTATGCATGTGTATGGTATTAAGTAGATAACTACGACAGTATACAACATTCTATATCTATTAAGCACCCTCTTTAAACACGACTCTGTCTTCTAACTAGTTCCTTTGCATCGTTATAAACTTTTGCCCTCTCTTTCAAGACATAACTTACATCATCATCTGATGTAATTATACCAAGATGGGTTTGAATTTTTTCAATATTGCAAACAACTTCACCTCTAATCTTCATAGCATCCATTAACTGATTAATGTATTTGGACTTTTCTTGTTTTGTTGTTGATTGATCAAGTTTAACTTGAATAATAGCAACTGAGGCATCTGCCTCTATAAAACATGAATTTTGGAAGATAAGCTCATTGAAGATAGAGTCTAAGCTTTTTATGTCTCTCTGAATCTTAGATTCAATTCTTTTGAAATCAGATATTGTGGTATCTCTCATACGTCTAACATAATGATTTGGAGTCCTTGTACGTAATCTCTTTTCGATAAATGAAGTATTAAGTTCAATTTGCTTAATCTTATCATCAAGGGCAATCACGACAGCGGTGTAAAGATTGTTAATCTCTGCTTCTGTCATGGAATGATATGAATTGAATGATACATTGGTTAAATCATCATTTGAATTTATTATCACTGGATGAACGTTTAGACTTGGACTTGTGTAAAGATGGTGGAAAGGTGATTGTGTAGAGACTGCAGCGACAGTAGAGTAATCTGGTGGAGGGAAACACAATGTAACAGATTGCTCATATGTCGGCAGCTGTTCAGTAGTCATGGTGTGTTACTGTAGTGTAGTAATGTATAGAGTAATGTATAGAGAACAAACAATTGTATATTAGAAGTATAAAGTCTAAGCAACTGAGGAATAAAGATTGCCTTTATACAGATAAACTAGTGCAGATAACAATGTCAGCTATAAAAGTCCAGGCCAGTCTCTTCCGTATCCCCACGGAACTTTCTGCCCCTCTGCCCCCCACGCCTGGGAACGGACTTTTGCTTTTTCTTTTTTTCCGCTTGTCTTTAAAGAGTCTGGAAAGTCTGGAAAGTCTGGAAAGTGTTGCTCTGACCAGATGGATACCGCGCGCTTTTTGTCATCCGGTTGAGCGATGGCCGGGGACTTCCTATTGGTTAGCTATGTTATATATATATATATATATATATATATATGATATTATAGATATATAAATATAGATATATAGATATATATCCATATGATTTTGATATATGATATTTTATATATAAGATTGATATAAAATTTATATATGATATATTGCAAATGATATATAATATATTGATTGTATATATAAGCCCACCACCGATAAGGTCTGATCTCTTTGACAGGTATATTTACATAGAGATTCTACCAATTGGATGATATCTTCAGCCTTACCTAACTACTCTACTTCCACGGAAGTATCTTCTTTTGCTAAACGACTTTACGATTTATCCGATTAAAGCGATCGGTCTAATGGCTCCCGGCCAATAAACCTTACGTTTAAGCAAACGTATGATACATTGATAGAAGACATTAATCATTACTCTTTAAGCATGACTCTTCATTACACTCAACACAGTCTGTCTCTGTCTCTGTCTCTGTCTCTTTGTTTGTCTCCACCACAAGTCTACCTTCATTCTTATTAGCCTTATCAACATGACCCAGTTTATCCTGTGGGAACAATGTATCTCTAACTCTTTGCTTAAGTATCTTTGAATCAGGGAATCCACCATCTTTTACCCTATCCCATACTATCACTTCATCTGATGTATCATCCCTTTGAGTCTCAACTCTAAACACTCCACTTTCAAATGGTACTAAAGCAACTTCTCCAAGTTGTTCACCAAATGTCTGTAGCAACTCTTGTAAATACCATGAAGCCCTAAGATTCCATTTGCATCGAGTACAAAACTTAATAGTAACACGTGGATAGGGCATATCTTGTCTCTTACCTCCTAGCTTATAGCGTATGCTTAGCTTAGCTTATGCTTAGCTTATAGCTTATGCTTATGCGTATGGTTATGCTTAGCTTATGCTTAACTCTTAGTATAGTGATAGTAGAAGTAGAGAAGTGCCCCGAACAATTTCGCGTTCCGCATTGAGACATTATGAACGCGTCTTAACTCTTCTCTACTTCTCTACCTTTACCTCTATTACGTCTTATTCTATTGAGTTATCAATCACAAGACTGACTATTATGCCCTCATTTGCTGATAGTTTCTGGACTCCCGATTACCAAACAGGTGCGTCTTATTCTCCCTCTCTCATCATCTTTACGTCTCTTCGTTATGCAGTACTAACCCATCATACAGGACTCGAAGTTCTATTCTCTAAACTTCATCAAGGATGTACAGAAAATGAAGAGTTTATATCTTTATTCACTGATAGAATGCAAAGTGAACTTGATTATGGTCATCGTTTAGCTCTTCTCCCAACAAATCATCCACCTTCCAAATCAGGGTTTGACAAGGATGAAGGTGCATCTCTTAAGAACTCATTTAAAGGTATTTCTCATGAGATGAGTGTCGAAGGTGAAACTCATCTTAATATTGGTCATAATATCAAGACAATGGTGGTGGATCCTTTCTCCAAATGGTCAGAAGAACATAGACAGAGAGTTGAATACTCGGAGGAAGTGTTAACTTCAAGCTTTGAAGTTTATAAGAACAAGTTGAAATACGTTGAAAAAGTACAAAAGAAGTACTTCAACAAGTGTCGTACTTTGGAGTCGATGAAACAAGGTCTGAGTGAAGAAGAACTTCTAAAAGAGATGTCAATTGAAGATGATGATAAAGATCCAGATCAAGAAACATTAGTGACTCTTGGTGGGTTCAACTTTACCAAATCTAAACTACAAGAACTTCTACAGAGAATGCTTACAGAGATTCCACAAAGACAAATCAAATTAGCAATCCTTGGAACATATGATCATTGTTGTACTGGTTCTCAAATTGGATCTTGGTTACAAAAGAAACTTAAAGTTGCTGACTTGGATCAATGTGAAACGTTTGGTCAAGACTTGATTATAAACGGTTATTTGAGGAAATTGAGTACAATGGGTGCAGCAACAGGTGGTTCTTTTGTTAATTCTGGTTCATTTGATTATCAATGGAAAGAATTAGCTTATCATGCTGCAAATATCCCATTGAGAAAGGATATGGATGGATCATTAGTTGAAGGTGACTATAACTCTAATGATGGTAAAGTTAGTGGTTATCTTGATGATCTTAAATCTTCATGGGAAAAACCAACTTTAAAGAAAGTTGATAAGCAATTGAAAGCATTGGATTCAATGTATCAAAACGAAGTTAAGAGACTTGATAAGATCAGATGTGATTTAGAAGAGTTAATCGTTGATCATCTATCATTCATGGAGAAATGTGAACTTGACAGAATGCGTGCTTTGAAGAAAGTTATCTTAGACTTTGCAGCTTCAATCTCAAATAACATCACTTCTATTAAGGCTACCATCGATAAGATCTTGGTTTATGAAGAAACTATTTCGCCAGATAAGGACTTACTCTTCCTTTTGCAAAACTATCGTACAGGTCCATTCAGTCCAAATGTTGTACTGTATGATAACTATTATGACTCTTTCCGTGATCAAATCTTTGGTGTTGGTTTAGAATCACGTTGTAAACGTGATAACAAGACTGTTCCGGTAATTGTATCATCTATTCTTTCATATATGGATAGCATATATCCAGATCTTGCTAGTGATGAAGTTCGAACAAAGTCTTGGTTGATATCTGTTCGTCTCCAATCTACACATGCATTACGTTCTCAGATTGAACAAGTTGGTATTAATGGACTTACACCTGAATTTTGGTCCAAATTCCCACCAGAAGTGATAACATCAGTATTGAAACTTTACCTCTTAGAACTTCCAGATTCTCTTGTTCCATCATCCGTTTATGAATTGATCAAAACAATCTATAGCAACTATGGGACTAAGGAACAAACCGAGGATCGTATTAAGGGAATCACAAACATTCTAAAGGATCTTGATAGACCAAATATTGCTACATTGAATGCCATTTGTACTCATTTCCAAAGACTTATCACAATCCTTGATGAAAACAGAGATAATGGATCCTCCTTAGCACAATCTTTCCAAGATGGTATTGCACAGGAATTCTCTCATTGTGTCTTGAGACCAAAGATTCATACAAACTTGACGTTAAGTGATAAACACACTTTTAGATTCTTACATGATTTACTTGGTCATAAGACTGAAATCTTTAAGAATGTTAAAAGAGCAGGAAGTGTTAATAATGCAAATGGATCACATAAGTTTGGAAACAACTCGGTGAAGAGACAAGATTCAACTTTACAAACTAGATTGAAACAAGCTGTTGAAAAGGGAGAGAAGAAGGCTCATTTAGGTGATGTTGAGGAGGGTGATGGTGAGGATGAACATGAACATGAGCAGGAGAAATCATTGCCGGAGGTTAAGGAGTGAGCAATATATGATAATACATGGTCTCCTAATCTTATACGTAGTAATTTACAAACATCTATTTAAAAAAAAAGAAGCTTTAGAGAGAGTAAAAGAGAAATAGAGTAAAAAAAATAATGGATCCTATGAGATTCGAACTCATGCATCTTACGATACTCGATCTTGAGTCGAGCGCCTTAAACCGCTCGGCCAAAGATCCATTTCTGAAATTTAATTCTTTACCGTTTGGTAGATTGGAAGAATTAGACTTATATATATATAATACTGAATAAACATTAACGATACTAAAGCTACAGAGGAAGTCATTAAAATAAATATTGAAATGTTATTAGTGGACTATATATATGGAACCTCAGAGAGTTTAATCAAGTTAATCAGGTTAATCAGGCTAATCATTTCTTTCACGAGCAGGTCTCAACATACTCTCCAATTCATAAACTTCATTAGCAACTCTTTGATACATTTCAGTCTTTTGAACTTGTTTCTTAATACCATAAGCTTCAACATACCAAGCATATGCCTTATAAGTTACCCAAATCAATGCCACATGTAAGATGATAAGTGCAGTATGAGAAGCAACATCTTCCTTTGAGTCAGGATTCATTGTACGCATATAAATGACAATATTGGTAGCAAGAAGGAAATCACAAGCACAAATTATAACTGCAACGATACCTGCACCCCAAAGTCTTAATGACATACCTTCTTTCTTATCCTTATAATAAGCGAAAGGACGACCAAAGAGTTGCTCCTCTGCAGTGAGCTTTGAAGAGGATTGCCTCGTGGAGTGACGTTCAGGAAGAAGCGAAGAGGAAGATGAAGTGCCAGCAGTGTCGTCGTATGACATTGTTGTAGGACTTGGTGATAACTATTAAGCTAAACTATTAAGCTAAACTTGTAAGCTAAACTTGAAGGGAGATGAGTTCGGGTGTTTTTTTTTCACTTTATTTATGCGGCTTCGGCTGCACTGATCGCGAGCGATAACTTTAAACTGACTCTGATCTGGGGTATACAGTTGGACTGTTAATCCTCTCTCTCTCTCTCTCTCTCTCTCTTTATATATATATATATATACACTGATATGACTGATATGGTTGAGCATTATATTGTGGTCTAATTACGGGTCTATTGAGACTACGGCCTATCTAGTTTGTCAGGACTTGAGTCAGTCAATATCATCATCATAAATTATATCATGCAGTGGTCTTATATAAATACCAGATTAAGAATCATCAGTGAAAACCTCGAATGAGTTATCAGCCTTCTTCAATTCACCAAACAAATTCTTTGGTTCAAACTTCTTCTTTTGACCAACCACAAGTGGAGTTGGGCTCTTTCTAGTCGTCTCCAAAGTACCAGCTTTCTTAACGATTTTTTCGCCCTTCTTGTTAACATATTCAACAAACTCCAATGGTTTAGATGGTCTCTTCAAGATAAACTCCTTTGATCCACCATCATTGGTAACAAATGGATTCACAATCGTCTTCTGCTCAATGAAAACATCAGTATCCTCTTCCATTCTCTCAGGGATATCTTCGGCCCATTTCTCAGCTAAAGATCTAGAGATAACTTTCCCCTCAGGTGTAGTTGGAGCATCCTTAACTTCTTCATCTTCATCACTTTCAACATTAAAAGTCAGCCTTCTCTTAGCAACGGAGATATTGTTCACCTCTGGACTTCTCATAACACTAGCCCCCGAAATACTTGGACTCTCCTCGACTCTAGACTTCATCGGTGATTTGAAAACATCAGTTTTAGTTCTTCCTGACCCAACTGTAGACGGAGTTGGTGGGAATAACGTTCTTGTTGTATTATGGAAAGTGAAGGCATCATCAAGTAATTGACCAGATGTAGCTAATGAGTTCTTCTTACGATGACGTGGTGTTGGATTCGGTGTTTGTAATTGAGACTGACGTGCATATCTCACTGGGGATAATTGTTGTTGTGGTTTAGACACTTTCTGTGGTGATGACGTCTTAAACATTGGTGTTGGTGGAGTGAAGAGGATTGACCTTGGCTTCTGAGAAGCACCAGAGTTACGCGGAGGCGTCACTGGTTGCATTTTGTGTGTCTTCGTTGTGTATAATATAAGAGTAGTTTGATCAATGATCAAGTGATATCAGAGACAGTAATGACAAGGGAATATGATTATACTGTTCGATGCGTTTGCGGAATGTAAAGCAGATGTAGAAGACAAAAGTAGCAAAGATGCAGTCGTTGTGCACTCTATGCAAATGGGTTAGTCTTTGAAGCAGATGTGTTAACCACCTATACAAGATCGGTGAAGTAGAGTCTGAACTACTATCTTAGTTGCTGGGGCAGAATAGGGAAAAGATGGCTGGTTTGATTCTTTTGACGCGCCAAATCAAAGTTTCGCGTTTTGTGGCCCGTACCATTTATGCATTTAATTTACCCAATTGGGACATTTGTGTGAGATGTCTGGGTGTTATCTATACACTCTCATTATCTTTATTCTTTAAGTTATATCAACCATATCTCCAGTCTTTTGGTCTACATCATATTCATAGTGAAGACTATTATTTCCTTCTTGTCTCAATAGTGGTATGCTACTGAGTACCAGTCTCAATAGTGATAAGCTTCTTCAAGGACGTCTCCAATGTTCGTACTCAGTAACATAACACCATACTGGAATCTATAGAAATGTGAAGTGTTGAACAAAGGAAACACTTTCCTCTGGTTAATCTGTGACATACGATCCACAATATATGAAGAGGAGCCAAATGGACGGATCTGATATCTCAAAGGCACAGCCAAGTATCGAGATAAGATAGATACCATATGACAAACATACCCAAACCCAGCATTAATCTCTTCAATGTATTGAGAATCACTTGCATTTTCAACATCAGTGATGTTCTTGAGTGATAAATCCGTTGGTAATATCTCAAATTCTTTACATTCAAGCCATTTTTCAATATCATGCTTGGGGAATATGTTAATCACGGTCTTTATCACTTTAGAACGTTCAATAACCAGGTCTTGTAATGTGTTTTCATGCTTGACATACATTGCTGCAAACTCTTCTTTCATTTGACCAAACTTTCGATACTCAGTTTCCCTTATAGTGCGTCTCTTCATCAGAAGTTTTAGTCGTTGACGTTTAAGTTCCACAAGTTCTTCAAGTTTATCTCTCCTTTGTGCATTGATCTCCTTCTGCTTTGCAATACTTCTTTCCAATTGATGAATCCGATACTTGTCAACTTTAACGGTCTTCTGTATCTCATCTCGTATTCTCAACTCTAGCTTACGCTTCGATTGTTGTAAGTCTTCAACACCCATATTCAAGCTCTTCAACTTCATTAAGGAATCCAAACTAAGACTCTCAACATGTATCTTGTTAACCCTTTCATCAATACAGATTCTTTTGTACCAATTGATATCAACACCTATCGGTAAGATGTATACTCCATCTGACAACTCGACAATGACAGTGTTCTTAGTTTCCATGTTAAAACTTTCAAGTGTACTCCCCCAATACAACAGATACTTCATATCAATGACATAGTTCATCATTAAGATCCATTGATCCCGACTTCCATATTTGCTAGCCCATATTTTCAAACGAAACGATTTCTCTAATCCGTATTTGATCTCATCAAGTCTAAACTCCTGGAAATCTGCATCAAGACAACGATCTTTAATCTCACTAACATAGAAAGTTTCACCGGTCTTGATATACTCTAATACGTAAAAGAAATTAAGGAATTTGGATTTGTTAATTCCCTGAAGGTATCGTTGTCGATCTAATGGAGTGTTCAATCCAATCATATCCTTGGTGTCACTTCGTACTTTGGCATGGATCCGTGTTTCACCAGTGGGTGTATGGTCGAGTGTAATATTTCGAAGATGAAGCCCCCGAAGATGTCTAATTCGCCTCTGTGATGGAAGATAGTTAGTATTTGTAGTTGATGATTGTGTCAAATCAACAAGGGACATACTTGGCGAGGATGCAGCACGCAGCCTTCTGTGTGGATCTCCCGAGGGTGAGAGACAGATATGGGTGTTGTGGTCATGGGATGTTAAGGTGTGTAGATTCGGTATGGAGAGAGCTGTGAAATGCGATGCGATGACAATGGTTTGAGTCGTTCGAGTGTACTAAAGGGGCCTTTGCCAGTAGTTTAGATTAGTTTTTGTAGAGCGCGGTTCGGTACTCGGGTTATCCATGGGCTTTAGGTGTGAGAGATATTTGGCATATGAAGATGAGCTACATTTTGGATCAGTCTACATACTACTTACCCCTGTGGGACATTATCTTTCTGTCTATTCTCTTGGGTCCCCTTGTGTTGGAACTGTTCTATGCCTATCAGTTGACATAACGTCCATCATCAACATCTCATACCACAGCTGGTATGTCTTCTAGGTCCTACCCCAAAGCCCCTAAAAGCTTAGGGATAGGAGTAGCCTATATAAACAAACAACATATCATCTCAAACTCTTCTCGATTAAACCTCATCAATCATAGCCATTGAGTTGTCCTAGTGTTAAACTTCTCGAGAGAAAAGGATCTGAGCGTGTGCAAACCGGTGATTGGCTGGGTTACTTACGTAATATGCTGCCTCTACCATATCTTGTCAAAGAAGGTAAAGTTGTTTCCGTAGTCTATAGCTTGCATTTCCAAGGAGTTTAAGCATGTGAACAATCGACTATCTTCTATTTCATTGACTAAGTAAAGAAATCAACAAAATGCCCCACCCATAGAAACTAACTAATGTTCCTCTATAACTGAGAAAGCCTCCGCATCTCGTTTCCCCAAGAAACTCGCGAACTCGTTGGAGAAAAAAAGCCAGCGAAAAGCACCACATTTGGCGTCCTTAGAGGAGAGAGCGATGGAGCTTATACAACATTAAAGGTACAATATATCCACACATAACGCGCTTACCCGCTTTTTGGTGAACAGTAATCGCTTGTTGTATCTCATACATTACATTTCTTTTAAACCGCCCTGTCGCTAACGCCACAGTGTCCATTGCCGCCCGGAAAAAAACAGATCCCCCACTCCCGCTGCCTCTACAACCGTCAAACCATTGAATGCAAATAAGACCCTTCTAAGCTGACCCCACTATGGCACAATCAGCGAATCCCACGGCGGCGAATATGCATGAGGACCATCTTGTGAATGGTCACGATATCAATTTCGAGTATGAGAACGGCGCTCTCGCCCATGATGGCTCCAAGAAGAGTAAGAACAAGAAGAAGAAGAAATCTAAGGCTAAGAAGAATCAATCATTGCTGAGTACATCATCGGCGGTACAGGTCACAGGTGTCGAGATTGAAGACCCAGATCAAGATTATCCAACCTCTAGGCTGCTAAAGCAGGATACTAACGGTGACGTTATTGTTCAGAGTCTTGAACCTCCAATGTCCTCCTCAGCGTCAACGGCCAAGAAGTCAATCAAAACCAAAATTGGTAAACACTCACCCAGCCCGGCTCCAGCCACTACATCACAGATTCAAGATGAGTATTTGGAACTCAATGAGGAGTTGAAAGCTTATTGGAAAAGTCTAAGCTTTGCTGAAAAGAAAAGACTATTGGACGAAGAGCGTGATACAGTCTTCAGAGCTATGAAGGAACAACAAAGAATTACATGTAATTGCTCAGTCTGCGGTCGCAAAAGAATTATCATCGAGGCAGAACTTGAAAAACTGTATCTATCATACTACGAACGGGTCCAAAATGATGAAACTTTTACCAATGAAATCTTTCACACTTTTTTCACAGACTCAAACAATGGTCTTCAAAATCAACACTCAGCACAACTTCCACCATCTTCACAACCCAATAACGGCACTCAGATATCAAGTCGAAGAAACTCAACTCACAACCATCTTCACTGCAACCACACAGACGGTTCCGCCAATGATGGCTCCCAGACACAACTGCAGCAACAGCAGCAACAACAACAGCAACAACAACAACAACAGCAACCACTACCACAACAACAGATTGTTGACCCTACCCCGGCTGATCCGAGAAGGAATGGCATCATGTCTGTTGCCGAAGACCTGCTACAGAACGATGGTAAGAAGTTCCTTGAAATGATGGAAAAGCTGGCTGAGAGCCGAATCAAGAGACAGACAGAGTTATTACAAAGACCTGATCTTTTACTCAAGAATGCTAATCAACTCGAAGAAGAAGAGAATGCAGACTACAATCAAGATGATGATCACGAGGAAGATGATGTCAGTAATCATTATCTTGCCTTGGCTCCAGTGCCAAGTGAAGACTCTGACGTGTATCTCATTCCACCACAGCCAAAAGTTGTACTGCCCGCTGATCCAGTTCTCCATTATTTCACACCAGAAGAAGAGGCCGAGTATGATTCCGCTGCCGACTCTGACTTCTATCCAAGTAGTGGTGAGGACAGTGAAGGTGAGTACTCAGATGACAGTATTGAAAAGGAAGAGCCAACGGCTGCTGATCTTCATGAGGAGCTTGTTGAGATCTTAAAGGATCAGAGTACAAATTTCGCCAAAGAGGCTGCCATTCTCAGACAAAGTAATAGAGACTATGATCGTCAGTTGCTCCAAGAACACATGAGAAGACAACAAGAGCTCCAGATTCAACTCCAGCATGAGCGCGAAGAGCTAAGACAACCCCAGGAGAATTACATCGATGGTGAGGAGCATGACGAGATTGATGACGAGGAAGCTGATCTTCAAGAAGACCTCGAGGAATATGATGATGAGGATGAGGATGAAGATGATCTTGAAGATGACGAGGATGATATCGATGAGGATGATGAGGAGGAGGAATTCAGTGATGATGCCATTGATGAAGAGGCACAATTAAATGAAGGTCGTACTATGCTCCAATTGTGCACTACTAAGATGTTGAGACAGAGCTTGCTTAAGTCATACAAGGACAAGAAGATCCAGGATTCTCAAAATGCTCTTTTGGCTGAAGAAGCTGCTCAAGCTGAACGTGAACAGCGTCTCAAAGAAAAGAAGCAGCGTGAGAAGGAGAGAAAGAAAGAAAAGAGACGGTTATTGATGGAGCAAAAGGAAAAAGAACGTCTTGAGAAGGAAGCTGAACAGGCCAGACTCGAGAAGGAATTGAGAGAAGAGAACGTCAGAAAGGCTGAAGAAGGAAGACGTCGTAAAGAAGAAGCTGAACGTCTGAAGAGGGAAGCCAAACGTAAGAAGGAGGAAGAGGAAGAGAAGCGTCGCAAGGAGAATGAAGAGAAGAAGAGAGCCAAGGAAGAACAGAAGAGAAAAGAAGCTGAGGAGAAGAGATTGAAGGAAGAACAGGAGAAGTTTAAGAAGGCCGAAGCTGCTAGACTCAAGAAGGAAGCCGAAGAGGCTGTTATTCGCAAGAAGAAGGAAGAAAGGGAGGCACAGCTGCTTCAGGAGAGATTGAAGAAGGAAGAGGAAGAGCGTTTAAGACAAGAGATTGTCTTGCAGCAACAGCAGCAGCAGCAACAGCAACAGCAGCAACAGCAACAACAACAGCAGCAGCAACAACAACAGCAACAGGAGAGAGCCAATTCCAATGTCTCTGCTGTTGTTGATCCTCTCAGAACTACCAATCCACTTCTTGATGGCCTTTACTCCCAGAATCACTTCATGTCTACTACGGGTCCTTCTAATGGAATTCCAGCTCAGAATGCTCCATTGACAGCGCCTCAATCATCATCAGGATATGCTCCTATGCCACAGCAAGCTGCCTCCACATTCTTTGCAGGCAACTTGTCAGACCCATTGTCAGCTCCTGCCAACATGTCTCCATGGCCTCAAAGTGTTCCTCTCTCTGAAGCTTCCAACGCTGGTGTGAATGGCTCTGTCTCATCTGCAACTCCTCAGCCAATGGATAGAGGATATAACACCAGCTTGTTCGATCCTGTGCCTAGCGTTGATGACCTCATCGGTTCTCTTGCTTCAACCAACTTGGACTCCATGGGCTCACCTAACATGGATAACTACAACAACACATCCAGAGGCTTGTATGATGCCAAGTTGTGGTCGAACGATGGTATGTCTGCCGGTTGGTCCAAGAATTCGGTCAATGGTGCCCCTCCTGCTGCCTCCAGTGGTGGCATTAGTGGTCCATCTCCGTTCTCTGCATTCGGTCCTGCAGCATCTCTTGGAACTGAAAACTCACAGTACCGTTCTGGCTCTTTTGTTAACGAAACACCATACCACACGAATTCGATGGCAAATGACTCTTCTGGATTTGGTACTACTCTTGTCGGTCGTGAATCTCAAGCTGCTCCACCATCTCTCGGTCTTGGATCTAGTGGTATCTGGGCATCTTCCGGTGCAGTGCCACCTCCAGTCGCTCCACAACCAGTAACAAACAATGGCTTCAACCAGACTCCACAAAGAACCACTAACGGCTTCTCGCATACTCCAGATTCCGGTGCGTTTGATAGCGTTGAAAGTTCCCTCAAAAACTTACAGTCAAAGGTTGCCAATGCCCATCACTATCTTCTATCCCAGGCTCCACGTCTTGACCAGTTTGTGAGTGTTGCATCTCTGTACAGTGCATTTGCTGCTTCATTCACAGATCAGGCATCAGCACCTGACTTCACACTGTTTGTTGGAGTGCTGCACAGCACACCTTTTGAGTACGATTTCATCTTACACGGTGATCCATACAGCCCAGACGGAATGGTCAAGGTTACACAGAGAGCTGCTCCTTCTATTGGACCACTCGGTGGATACGGATCAAGATCCAACTCCACGGGCTTCGGTTTCGGTTCTACTGGTGCTTCTACTGCTGGTAATGGGCTTGGGTCCGGCGCCGGTAACTTGTTTTCGACCAATGGTTTACAAACTACCGGATGGGGTTCTACTTTCTGATTGATACCGAGTTATCCTCACGAAGAATATCTCACTAAATTATCTTGTAGCTCATAATCAATATCGTAGGATAACTTGTTGTAATTATAGTTCTCCCCGCGAAAGGTTGCGTCCGAACTGTTTACGTTTGTTCTATCAACGATGCATTTCTGTCTCTTGAGGAAGCAAAACAGAACCATATTACTCTTGTATTAAACTCTCACTTCCTGTTATCAAAACAGAAGACGTTACAGTCTTGTTCAAAGAACTCCACCGATTTCTTCCTGTCTCGAGCCGCATCTTCCAGAACCTCGCAGAACTTTCTGTCTTACGCCACCGCCACCGCCACACACATAACCCCCAATCCCTCTGGCCATAAAAACTCATACATAAACCCTACAACATGACTTCTGCATCCACCTCGAAACCCTCTTCTACTCCATCCACTGAGTTATCAACCCCACTGCCCAATAAGAAAGACGATATGTCGAACGTTATGCTCATGGACATTGGCGAACACTGTTCGTTCTGCGGGCAGATCGACTTCCTTCCGTTCAAATGTGCTTGTAAGAAGACATTCTGTATGCAACATCGTTCGCCAGAGGTACATTCATGTCCACAGATCGATAAGGTGAACTCTGAGAAGAAAATGGAGAAGATTGTAAGGGAAAGTATCGATACTTCTCACTTACCAAGTTCAAAGACTTTGTTCCCTGATAGACGAAACTTTAAGGTTGAACTAAAGACTACGGAGACAAATCCTGTAACTGTTGGTACGAAGATGCAAAAGAGTAATAAGAGTGCATTGGGGAAGATTAAGAAGTTCTTTGAGATCAGATCCAAGAAGAGAACCGAAAAGGCTTCTGGTCCAGCTAAGAGAATGATTGAAGTTTCAAAGTTAAAGACAAGTTCAAAAGGTGATTCACGTGTCCCTGCTACGGAAAGAATTCACGTATGGGTACAAGTGATTGACGATGAATCCAATCTCGATAAGATTGAAAGACATCCAATGTTTGTATCACGTTCATGGCCCTTGGGTCGTGCATTGGACTCTCTTGCAACTGAGCTAAAATTGAAGAACTTGAATAACAGAACGACGGATCAATCGCAGAGACTGTTCATGTTCAGAGAAACGAAAAGTGATCAGTTTGAAAAGTTAGAAACGAGTAAAAGATGTAACATCTTAAAGGATGGTGACTCGTTGTTCGTGGTGAGAGGTACGGAGGAGCCTACAAATCAGTAACCTTCACACCGATAAATGCATGCATAAACTAAAGTAATCTACAACTGTAGCACATTGTTATCTCATTGTTAGGGGCATATCAAATCGTGTAATTTATTCTTTTGACTATCGTAATCTCAAGGTTTAAAGTTCTACTTAGAACTAGGGCGATGGCCACCAAATTGTTGCAAACCACCACCATTGTTCAAGAAAGCTGATGGATCAACGTTTTTAGTCGGATCTCTTGCATGTGGTCTGATTGGAATCTTTCGAAGTGTTGAACCACCTTCCTTATCAATCGCTGCTTCCAATCTGCGAAGGTGGCTGTGGTCTTGATCTGATGTTGACTGTTCAGATGTTGGTTGTCCACCAGTAGAATCCTCCTTATTGTTTACACTGTCAGATTGCATCGAGTTGGTCTCCTGACCTGCAAGAGACTTCCTATCTTGTTCATTTGATACTCCTTCACCGTCATTTTTTAGAAATGCCGATGGGTCAACATTGTTCATTGGATCTCTTGCATGTGGTCTCAATGAGATCTTTCGAAGAGTTGAGACACCATCCTTGTTGAAGAATGCATTTAGTCTGTGATTGTTCCCATGATTGAATGGCTGTTCAGATACCTTCTCCTCAGACACTGGCTGCTCAGGGGTTGGTTGCGAGGTGGATTGTTCATTTCTGATATCCTTCTCTGAGGAAGGCTGTGTCTTATGGTCGTCGGTCATGTTCAAGATGTTTCGAGTGTCCTTGCAACTATAGTTGTAAGTTGCTTAGAGAAATGACAAAGGCAAAACACATGCTTTTGGTGTTATAATTGGTTTGTTTGCCTTCGTTCCTGGAATGGGTCTAGAAAGACTAGACATGTCTAAATTATTAGTCCCTCTTGTCTAGTCTCTCTAGTCCTCCGAGTCGCTACTCCTCAATCGCGTCTTGAGCCAAAATTGTGAACATGCAGACGTCAAACACGTCAACAATCATCATTGGGTAATCAAGACATCTGGCTTCTGAGAAGCAGGAAGGATTGAGTATTATGGATTCTACAGAGTGAGTATTTTGTTTCACGAACATTGGGACCTAAATATGGGACTAACAGATTCATAAAGCGAGCTTCAGCAGTGGTTAAAGACCATCTTTCTTGAAGAGTACACTGAGAACTTCAAGGCATTCCAAATCACATATGACTCCCTTAAGTTCTTAGATGTCGGTATCTTGAAGGACATTGGTATCGAGAAGATTGGGGATCGGATCAAGATCGAACAAGAAATAAAGAAACTGAAGGATGAACACTATGTTAAGCTGATGAACATTGATGAGATGTTCAAGTCCATTGTTCAGATCAAGAGACCAGTATTGAGATCTCTTAACTCTTCCACCTTAATGTCCAATCACAGATCTGAATTCAAGCTCAATCCACCGCCACAACGGAACGAGAAGTCTCTAGTATCTTTTATTCTTCAAAATGGGTCGACTGTTAAGATCAACGTTAGTGGTTGCTTCAACGCCTTCGCAATTAAGAAGAAACTCATCAAATTCCTCGATCTTCCAAACAAAAACGTTAACAATTACGACGTTTACCTTACAGATCCACAAGGAATGCTGCATCTTTTGTTCGATGTTGAGTTGGTAACGATATGTCACTCTAATGACCGTATTGAGAAACACAGAATCCTCTTCTGTCCAAAGAACGAACAACCATCGCCAGTGGCCATTGAAGTATCCCAGAAGTACATCTCCATGGAGCCAACAAAGCTTGAATCAGACGACTCTACACAGAAGATCAATCAAGATCAAAAATTCAGATCCATCTTTGGTCAAAGACCAACATCTCAACTCATCTCCACTAACCTTTCCCAATACTTCCCACAAACCAACAAGGAAAAGCTTCAAAAGACGATACGAAACTCTGTACGTTACTCTGTACGTATGTCAACAATTGGCAATACATCTAAGAGAATGTCCACTGTCGGTGATTTCCTAGTGGACTCCAATTCCAAAGTGGACCAGGCCCGTCTTTCGATGAGCATTGACACCATGGACTCCCTCAATCTCAAATCGAGTATGGATCAAACGAAACAACGGTTCTCCATTGCAAGCACCATTGACTCGGGCCGTAATTCTGTCATCGAACTGTTTGATGTGGATTCCGATTCAGATGATGATGAGATTGTGACGAATGTAAACAACGTTAATCTGAACAGTGGCTCGATGCATTGGCTAAAAGGTGCTCGTATTGGAAGTGGCTCGTTTGGTACAGTGTACTTGGGTATGAATGCCCTTACTGGTGAGTTGATGGCGGTGAAACAAGTTGAACTTAAGCCATTGATTGATGATTCTAAGGCTGATTCTGAGAAAGAGAAAATGGTGCATCAAAAGATTGTGGAATCATTACAACATGAGATGAAATTGCTGTCTGAGTTACATCATGATAACATTGTAACATATTTGGGATCTTCGACAGATGAAAATTACGTCAATATCTTCTTGGAATACGTCCCTGGTGGTTCATTGAACTCGATGCTTACAAATTATGGACCGTTTGAAGAGCCACTGGTGAGAAACTTTACAAGGCAAATCCTTATCGGTTTAAACTACTTACACTCCAAGAACATCATCCATAGAGATATCAAGGGAGCCAACATTCTGATAGATATCAAAGGTGAGGTCAAAATCTCTGATTTTGGTATCTCTAAGAAACTTGCACCATCCTCCAAGAACGACAAGAGAGCATCTCTTCAAGGATCAGTCTACTGGATGGCTCCTGAAGTGGTTAAACAAGTTGCTACAACGACTAAAGCTGATATCTGGTCTGTCGGATGTCTTATTATTGAGATGTTTACAGGAAAGCATCCATTCCCAAACTTCTCTCAGATGCAGGCCATCTTTAAGATTGGTACTCATACCGTACCTGAAATTCCAAAATGGTGTACAGAAGATGCAAAGAACTTCCTAAACCAGACTTTTATCTTGGACTACACAAAGAGACCTAGTGCAACAGATTTGCTCAATCACAAGTTTCTGGAGTCATTGATTGATAGTTGAACAACTAAGGACTGTGTATCTCGTTAACTATCATGTATCAAGATAAAGATATTGTAACATGTAATAACACTGCGCCATGGCTTTCTCTATATAATGAACAGTCATAAATTTCGTCAATCTTGAATAGCAAACACCCTAATGTAAAACTCTTCTTGTTAATAATGCAATCACAAACCAATCATTACAATCATTACTCCTTGATTGGTTTTCCCCCGCTCACTAAAGTCTGGACATCGAACACCTCATCCGGAGTCGTCTCCAGTCTTTTCCAACTCTTCACAACACCTTCATTAGTCGACATTTCAAACACTCTCAATCTTCTCGTGGTACCACCATATCCACCGTAGCCACCTTCACCACTACCACCACCATAGCACAGCCAGATCTTATCATCTTGAGATCCATCCTTCACGTCCATCGTGCAGTAATCATTACAATGGTCATGGCCAACACTAACAACACTAATTCCAAGAGACTGTAATACGTCTCTAGTACCCGTGTTATACTTTGGAGCAGTGATACCCTCCTTGGCATTTCCAACGATTCCGCCTTGAACATTACGATACTCTGGTAGTGGGATGTGGAAGAATGCCATGCTGATAGGGTTCACATCGCCAGTTGGAGCGTCTGGTTTGTTCTTCTTTAGCCATTCTAATTGGTTCTCCTTGATCCAGTCATATCCTGGGATCTTCGGAGAGAGTGAGTACTTGTGTGAGTCAAGCATGTAGAGGTTAATAAGTGGGCCGTTATTGGAAAACACATGGAGGATATAGTTGCCCACACCGTCAATATCTGACGGACCTTCAGTGGCGACATTAAATGGGAGTGTCTTCATGAAAGCCATGAGTTCTTCACGGGACATGGAACCTTCGTCGTCGTGATTTCCAAACGTGATGGCGTAAGGGATCCTACGTTCGATAAATGGTTGAACGTACTTGAGGGTGGTAGTGATTGAGTCGAATGAGTCCTCACCGAAGATCTGATCACCTGTCAGAACAACAAGGTCTGGCTTTTCGATATCAAGTACTTTGTTCACAAATGTCAGTGTACGTGAATCGGCTTTACAATTCGGTACTTCTGGGAACTGGTCACGGCAAATTCCTTCAAAAGAGCTGAAGTGGAGATCTGCAACTTGAAGAATTTTAAACTTTCCATCGTCTTTTACTCTTAGAGATGGTTGTCCATTCTGGTCAGCACCTGGTGAGTTCTTGGTGGTGATGAACACTGGAACATTTCCCTGTATACCACTGATTGGGGTTGCATGAATAGTCCAGTCATGACGTGGATCTATCGGGGAGGAGAAGATGACATCAAGGCCATAATAGAATCTGTTGGACCTATTCGGATCAAACTTCTCGATCTCGTGAACGACAGAACCATCTGGTTTGACGGTAAGTTTTGTCACTGCATCGTTCCCCATAATCTCCGTTAATGGGACACTTTTGACAAAGAGGTATTGTTGTGTGAAGAAGGACCACTTCTTTCCAGTATCTTTGTTCCAATCCAACTGCTTCGGCACCATACGCCACTCTGGTCCCAGTGAGCACGTCGAGAAGAAGTAACACGTCTTGAGAGATATCCCCGTGAGAACGTCATCAGTTGCCTCATGGGGAACGTAGCGAAGGGCCTGTTTATGGAGCACGGCGACCGGTTGGTTGTTAAGGATAAACAGTATGATCAAGAGCCCGGAACAGTAAAGCGCTAGCCGCATGATAGACTTATTGAGGCGGACGGGCAGCATTGTGTCGGGTGGTCTGCGTGCGCAGTGTGCCTTTGAGTGTGTGTATAGTCTGGTTCCCAGGAAGCACTCTGTGATGATAAAATGGAGTTGGCCGACAGAATGGGGGGAAATCGAGGCTTTTAAAGATGCAAAACATCCTTCACAGGTCCCGTCTCGTCTATGTTTGTTTTTTTTTTTTTCTGCGTTCTCTTGATCCAGCCGTTAAAGTTACGCCAAAGTGCAGCACACTGCTTCTTCATGAGACAGTGATTACCGGTCAATCAATCGTTAGGAGAGACAATCCTGATATGATTGTAGTAACACCACTCTCTTTTACCCCTGTGGTTTTCGAGCCCCCCTTTGTCCATTGTCGAGCTTCCTCTTCACCCTGTTCAAAACTCGTCTGATACACGCCTCTTACTATGCAGCACGGTGCTGCACACAGTACCTCAATCCGATTTCAGGACGGAGAGACGAGCTCACTGCAGACAACCATAGGCATATGCGAGCTTCAACTCCGCTAGTCTAGCTGTTCCCGAAAACTGGTAATTGTCATGGTCCGCTTCATATGCACTTTACAGTCCATCGTGGCTTCTCAAGACTCTGACGAGATACGGGATCGCCAGGACCTAATCGACCAAGAATATGCAAGCGTTGTTGCCTAGGACACCGTTAATACCGACGGAAAGCACCCACAGGATAATGACGTTCACGTGGGGATTTAGGGGGGTGTATTGTCTACTTGCTTCACCAGCGGACCTCCTGGACTGATCTTCTGACTATCGTGCACTGAGACGCGCATCTGATGACCTAGAACTGGTATAACAAGTTGTTCTCATGTCTGAATGATCGGGCCTAAAGTCGGAGGCGTCGCAGATCATCATATCCGCACGTCTAGCCCGCAACATGGAGATCTTATGGTCCAAATGGACTGTCAGGGGTACACTTGGGTGTTTCTGTTGTTCCAGACTCAAACAGCTTGTGTACTCAGTGAAGTCTTTCTATCTTTTTCAGCGCAGACCACTGTTATGCCTCCTTATTATGACCGCTTTTATATCCTTATCTGACCCTGAATTTTGTGACATGTACAACAGAGGAGTCACTGATAAGACCAGTCTGTTTTGCCTTATTAGTGAACAGCACGACACCCCAGTAAAGTGAATCCAATAGGGATACTTGGCATGTTGTGTCAGTGTGTCTCCCAATTCTCCTGCCTCATAATGCCAGCACCTATGCGCCAATTGATCCTACTATGGATCTGGCCAGGAAATCCGTAGCTTTGCTTATCGCATCTAAAGATCATCTGAGTATCATTGTAATGAACCAATTTGTGTGTACTGTATCTCAGTCTTCACCTCCGTTAAGCCCAAGTAAAAAGCATAAATATCTCAGGCTTGGGAAGACCAAATAGTCACAATCACTCACAACTGGCCCATTACGATAACTCTCAATGATATTTGATCCATTCTTTCTGCTTTTTTTGCTGGAATTTCAATATTAAGAAGTGGTTTAAGTAGGGGATATAACAAAGAGTTAAATGATATCACTCCACCAATCGAGCTTAGTCTAGGAAAACGGCAATTCTCCATGGTAGACCAGACAACAATGGTCATTGTCAAGCTATTTATTCGATGAGAACATCCACCATCACAGTTGTAGCACGTGCCAAAGAATCCTTCCTGCAGTCAATGGAGAACAGCGTTCACGCGTCCCGTTTCCTAAGCGGTTAACGATTAGCCGCCCATCTCTAGACTCGACGACAGGGCCAACCAGTGGGGCGCTAATGTTGAAACATGGCAAAGACAAGCCAACGTGCCCAATGAGAAGAATTAGTTCATTAGTTCATACACTGAAGCTATGAATTGACATATCATTGAGAAGACTGCTGAGCTGATTGGTTTCATGGAGAAAGGAAACGTTTTGACGCGCGCCAATGTTTTTTTTTTACGTCCGAGATCTCTTTAATCAGTGCGATGACCTCACCAGTTATCAACTTCATGTTTATTTTCGACTATCACAGACATCAGCCCTTCAGCTTGTCACCATATCAGTCATGGACTTTGATCCCCTGAGCTTCTTTACATCCGATGAGGTCAAGAAGCAGCCATCACAGCCTACATCACAGCCACCTAAGCGGCACGAGAAAAAACCCGATCAAGCTCATCACCAACAAGAACTCACACCAGATCTCACAGAAGAGCCATCTGACAACTCGGAAGACGAACAGGATGATGGTCTAATTCACATATTTGACCTGCCTCCCCTAACACCTAACCTTCCAAGGGAAGTACTGCTAACTGTTCTCGAACTCCTCAAGCCTGACCAAACGACAAACTTTGGTCCATCAGACGACCAAAAGGACAAGGCCGAGTCAGAAATCCTCGAGTCTAAAGGTGTAACTACTGAACAATACAATTCAACCAAGTGTTGGCTTCTTGCAAATGGCTACAAAGTTCTCGCAAGAAACCTTCTCAACATCCATTTCACGCAAGACTTCTTCTCCTACCTCAATAAGATCCTTTCATCCCCACACTTTGTCTCAGATGATGCAATCCTTCAATCAGCATCTCTCAGAATCTCTGAAAACAGTGGAAGAACCGCTAGACCAAACTTCCAACGCAAAATTGTGGTGAAGAATCTTGAGAAGCCGATTCTACTCAATGAGCCAGCACTCATTGCTGACTCTTTAGGTCTTAAAACATGGGGGTCCTCTTTGATTTTAAGTGAGCATTTGCTCGAACAACATCAAAAACTTGTTCTGGATCCGGTATTAGAACTTGGTGCTGGAACTGGTCTAGTTGGTATAACGCTTGGTATACTTGGTTATGATGTCACACTGACTGATCTGCCTGAGATCCTTCCGAATCTCGAGACCAATGTTCGTCTGAACGGGTTAAACTCTGATTGTCTAGTGCTAGATTGGACCAATCCATCATCATTTATAGAGAAGAAGGGTCAAGGCATCAAGTATAAGACAATCGTGGTGGCTGATCCAATCTATTCAGCTGATCATCCAAGATGGGTCATCAACATGATCATAATGTTTTTGGAAAAAACGCCCAATTCTAGAGTTTTGTTACAGATTCCAGTACGACAGATGTTTGAGGGGGAAAGAGAATTGTTGTGGAAGATCGTTAAAGAGGAAGGATTTGAAATCAAGGATGAAAAATTGATGAGTGGCTATGATGACTTTGGTGCCCAGAAGTTCATCTACAAGGAACTGAGATGGGGCAATCAGCATTTTATTTAACCCAGCATACATGATTTCTTATTCCTTCATTCGTATACCCCTTACACTGTGCTATGAACTGCTCGTACCCTCATTTTTATGGCTTAGAACTATGTGCGCATCAACAATTCGTCATCAGCCATTATAAATTTGCTCAATTTGCACAGGGGCACCATCAAATGACATCCCATTGGTTGATAGTACCTGTACCTTATGTTACTTTGTATATCGAATAGCCCATGTGAGACTGAATTAATTGCTCATCTGCCAAATTGATCCATTTAGCTTAGAATCTTACACTCAGCACCTTGGGAGTTGTGGGGTTCGGACACGTCTATAATGTTACTCAAGAACCTCAGGATTGCCGTGTCAATTGAAGGAGAATTAAAGTTATAACTCTTGTTAAGTGATATCCATTTATATTTGACTTACTCATCTACCAGTTTCAGGGGAATCCTGGCCCTTTTTGAATGGCTGTGGCTTTTCATTGATACCGCTTACCTACCAACCATGCATGTCCTTAAGCGATCATCCTTAGTAATTTCAACCTTCCGGGCTTGCTCCACTCCCAGGGTATAAAAAGGCTCGTAGACTTCTCCTGTTTACTTTCGTTAGTCCATGATTGGCTACATAGCAACGCCAAAATGTCCTTCAAACTCCACCCATTGCCATACAGCTACGATGCCCTTGAGCCATACATCGCTGCTAAGATTACAGAGCTCCACTACACCAAGCACCATCAAACCTATGTAAACAACCTTAATGCTGCCTATGACAAGATTTCTCAGGCCATTGCTAAGAATGATGTCAAGACCCAGATTGACCTTCAGCAGGCCATCAGATTCAATGGTGGTGGACATATCAACCACACTTTGTTCTGGGGGAACTTGGCACCTCATGGATCTGATGCTCAAAAGGGTGGTGCTGAGTTGAAAGAGGCCATCAATAAGCAGTTTGGTTCCTTTGATAAGTTTGAAGAGAAGTTCCATGCCTTGCTTCTAGGTATTCAAGGTTCTGGATGGGGTTGGCTCGTTAAGAACAATGACAATGGTCTTCTTGAGCTATTTGCCTCTCCAAACCAGGATCCTGTTCCTGCTAAATACACACCATTGATTGGAATTGACTTCTGGGAACACGCATACTACATCCAGTATTATAACAACAAGGCTGAGTATGCTAAGAAGATCTTCAATGTCCTTAACTGGGAGACTGCTGAAAACAGATGGAAGGGTATCTCCGACTTGAAGTTGTAAGCTGAGCTGGTCTCTGTTGTTTTGTATTTCCCTTATTATGGTTTGATATAAAGATGCTGTCATTAAATTAAGATGTATGTAAGTTTACACCTGATATTCGTCAAAGTAGATAAGATTCTCGTCCCCTTCATTAGCGGCGGCCAAGTAACTTGAAGCGTCAAAGATGGAGAAAGATTCATCAATGCTCTCCTCTTTCATATCTACGACGCTTTGGAATGTAGCTCTGTAACAATCAAGTTCCACTTTCTCCATTTTGTCATCATACACCAACACTTGACATAATGAGCGAATATCGTTCTCAATGAGCTCTTCAGTTGTAACTTCTGATTTGATGATGAATGCAAGAATCTCTTCCACCGTTGTGTAGTTTTTATACCCTGGGTTGTACAGAGCCATGTTCTTGAGGTCAAGATCGTTCGAGAAGACATCTGGGAAGGTCTTTGAGGCAACAAATCTCCAAATAATAGCGAGTAGTGATTCGACAAACTCGGAATCAAGTTCACCATCGGTAAACCATGGACCACCAGTAACTTCAATCGAGGGCGTCAAATTATAAAGCATGTAAATCTTTCTTGTTGGGAACTTTACCGATTTAACACTCTTGATATATCTCTGACTCTCTAACGACTTCAAACATCTTAACACAACGTGTTGATGCATATTAGTACGTGCCTTGATAGTCTTGGTCCAGATACCTTCTCTACCAGATGCTGTAATGTATGAGTAGACCAAAGCTTCATCAGGTGTCATATTAGCCTGCTTTATAGCCTCCTGAGTGGCCACTGCCTGGAATCTCAATTCAGATCCTTGCCTAATCAATATCACTAACTTTTGATCCAAAAGAACTTGTGCAATGACCATCATTTCACCAAGTGTATCGACACCTGTATAAGACATAAGCTGGTCTGGGGTAAAGATCGTGCCCTCGGCCTCCTGGACCATCCTTTGATGCAGCTGCTTAGCTGCATTGTGTGTATCGGCCATTGTAACGTGTGGGTAGTCTTCTTTAGACTCTAAGTCTGAAGTATTTAAGACAGAGTTGTTTGATCAAAGTTGATGCTTTGGAGTTTTTTTTTTTAACAGCGATGAGGTGTGTGGTGTTAGGATGTTTTCATTAGCGATTTCTCTTAAGCAGTAGTATTTCTTATTCGGTTATCTCTTTTGTTTATCTCTTTGAGAATTACGGGATAAAGAACTGACAATGAGTTCCAGGAAGCCAAAGAGCTTTGTGATACGACACCAGGACGAAGACGATGAAGAGATAGCTGATGCTTTGAGCCCAGCACAAGTGGTAAAAAGTGCGTTCATCAACATGTACTGTAATGTGATAGATAACTAACGACAAATCCACAGGTAAGACCTCCAAGATAAAGAAAAACAAGATAAAGCTACGATCTAAGTTTGAAGATGACGAAGTAAGTTTGAACTTTAAGTGACAGTATTATCTAGATACTAACATTATCACAGGAACAAGACGATGACGATATCGATTCAATTACTATCAAGAAGACACCCATTCAACGGAAGAAGAAAGGCCTCAGTATCCCATTATTCCACAACCTCGATGATCCTGAATCCAACTTTGGTTCTGTTGGAAACACATTTGAAGATCTTAAGAAAACTAGTGCTGCACAATTCAAGAAACCTGATCCAATAGAAGACGAACCTGTGGTTGTTGAACTCGATAAAAAGTCCCAGTCTCCATCACCGGAACAGGACTTCATTTCCCTCAATGATGATGAAATACCACATAAGCAAGTGACATTTGACACCAAGGAATACATCTCTGTTCTTTCTCCCAATGATGAGCCCATATCCCCTGTTGATGAAGACACAGAGATGAACGAAGAGACCTATACTGAACTCGATGATGGAAGACTCCCATTATCTGATCGTGAAGCTACTTTACAAAAGAAGATGCATGATATGGAAATCAAAGAAGCAATCTATGACCTCGAGATCTCTGAGGATGAGGAGATGGATGATTGGACTGCGACGAAAGTGAAACAAGGAGAGTTGGGAACCAATGGTGCTTCAAAGTCTACAGCAAAGAGGCACATGCGGAAGTTAACTTTGTTTCAAGGCGATACCTTTCAAACACAGAGAAAGCAAATTGATGATATGCTGCTAGCATTGAAAACCACTGGTGAGGGAAGCAAAAATGCCCTGGAGAGGTTGCAGAAGAAGAAGTTGAGGTACCAAGAACAGATGGAAGATCTAAAGAAGAGACTCGAAGACCTTGGTTCGGAATTATGACTAATTTTTGATGAATTTGATATTGAAAGAGATGTAGTTTTTATCTATATATCATTACTTTGGAGTTCCAATCAATGCTCGTGATCAGTTGGATCGATCTTGAAGATCTTATCAGCATTCAACAATCTATGAGGGTCCAGGGAGATCTTCAACTGTCTCATCAAATCAACAGCTGGCTCACCAAGCTCAGCAATCAAATACTCTCTCTTACCAACACCGACGCCATGCTCACCAGTACATGTACCATCGTTTTCCAATGCAAGCTGAACCATCTTCTCAACAAGAGCCTTAACCTCTGACTCCTGTTCGTCCTTATGCAAGATCAAAGCATGGAAGTTACCATCACCAACATGACCAAGAATGGTAAACTGGTAACCTGCAGCTTCCAATTCCTTAGTTGTTTCAGAGATGACACCGGAGAGACGAGAGATTGGAACAGCGACATCGGTAATGTAGATCTTAACATCATCAGCAATGGTCTTTTTCCCCCAATCAATGGTAGACCAGAGACCCATACGTCTAGCTGACCAAAGCTCTGTCTTCTCATCTTCAGTGGTGGCAAACTGGAATTGGACACTTTTGTTTCTTTCAGAGATGTTCTCAATGGAAGAGACAAGTTCCTTAATGATGGACTTGGAGCCACCAATCTTGATCAACAAGGTTGGTTTCTCTAGCCATTTCTTGGAAGTGGATTCAACATAATTGATACACTTCATCATGTTTGTATCTAAAAGTTCCACAGCATTGACTTGGATACCCTTAGATACAATATCGGAAACGGCATCGGTTGCATGCTGGATCTCATCAAAGGAAATAACAGCAACGGTTTCGTCCTCTGGTTTGACATGAAGCTTAAGTGTAGCCTCTGTAACAATACCGAGTGTACCTTCAGATCCAACAAATAAACCAGTCAAGTTATAACCAGCAGCACTCTTTCTTGGTCTCTTCTTAGTCTTAATGATGGTACCATCAGCTAGCACAACAGTTAAGGCAAGTACATTCTCCTTCATTGTACCGTATCTAGCAGCATTGGTACCAGAACATGAAGTACCAACCATACCACCGATACAAGCACCTGGACCTGGATCTGGGCCAAACATCAATCCATGAGGCGACAAGTATTCGTTAAGATCTTGCCAACCAACAGCTGGCTGCACGGTGATATCGAGATCCTTAGCATTGAACTGAACAATCTGATCCAAACGACCAAGATCAACTGTGATACCTGCTCTTGTGGCAAAGAATTGACCTTCAAGAGATGTACCTCCTGTGAATGGGACGATTGGGACTTTGTACTTGTGTGCAACTTTCATAACAGCAGACACTTCTTCGGTGTTAGCTGGATAAACAATGAGCTTTGGCTTTTGACCCGGTTTTGGGTGATGGGTTTGATAGTACGAGTCCGAGTGATTATCAATCTCTGATTCGGCGTAACTCACGTTATTAGAGCCGAGGATGGTTGTGATTTCATCAACAGCCTTTTGGAAGTCCTCTGGGGATGCATACTCGATTGGTGCCAATGTATCGAGAGTAGTGACGGATGGCTTTGATTCGAAAGATGTTACGCCTGTGCCAGACTTTTTTTTCTCTGGAGGGCTCTGGATCTTGAAATATAAGGCAGTAGCCACAACACCAGTGGCGAAGAAGGCAACGGACTTCACAAAAGAAGCGGGTGATCCGACATTATTCGTCGAGGTAGACAGAGACCTGGAGGCACCCGAGTTCACATGGATGGTCTTACGGACCGAACGAGCAGCCTGTCTCAGGCAAACGCCTCGTGTGACAAACATGTGTGTTCGATCTTCAGTTGTTATCACCCATGGAAAGTATGTAGAAGAGACAAAAAGAACCTATAATGGTTTCATTTGTCACTCATTCGAATGATGAGCCACAGTTTTCGTAGGCGGATCGGAGCTTCTCCGCCATTTCCCATTTAGGCAGTTGAGGCGGTGTCATAGCCACATACTGTATACACACTCCATCACAACAAGAGAATCTAGCCCTACTGGTGAACCTTATTCAGCAAATGTTGCTCAATATCCTGGATACAGTCCCACACAACTAGAGTCTTTACCCCACGAGAGAGAAGAGACACAAGTTTGCCTTTGTGTGTCCCTAACTACTAATGGTCACGTGATACCCGCGAACACGTTTTATTTTTCCAACCCCCAAACATTATGATCTCATCTCTCCCAGACTCATCTCTCCATAAGCTTCTCATTGAACGTCTTCTTTGGTTCCAGCATCCCCCAAGATGTCATTCGAATGGCAACCGACCACCACTGCTGAGCTGATCCCGAAATTAGAAGAGCACACGAATCTCAAGCCCCGTGGTCGTGCTTTCAAGAACACCTTCCCACTCAGAACACACTCTGGTACTCTCAAGACATTAGTCTCGTGGAAGTTCAACGAATGGGACTACGGTAAGCCACACAAGGTCCAGCTCCCCTCCCATGCTCGTGGTCTGTTTACATTAGATAATGAGATTGTGGTGCGTGGATATGACAAGTTTTTCAACGTTGATGAAGTGAGGAATACACAATGGAATTGGCTTGAGAAGAACACTAAGGGACCCTATGTTGTCACTGCTAAGGAGAATGGTTGTATCATTTTCTTCTCTGGATTGAAAGATGGTACCATCTTGGTTTGCTCGAAGCATTCGTACGGAAAGAGAGAGGATGGTTCAAGAAGCCATGCTGTTGCTGGAGAAGAAGCATTGACTAGACAGTTGAAGGAGAAAGGTATCACTGTTGAGGAGTTTGCAAAGATGTTATGGGAGATGAAATGCACTGCAGTTGCTGAGCTATGTGATGATTCCTTTGAGGAGCATGTTGTGGAGTATTCAAAGGACAGATCAGGACTTTATCTTCATGGACTCAATACGAATCAACCAATCTTTGAGACTCGTCCAATGGAGGAAGTTGAAGCCTTTGCTCTCAAATACGGATTCAAGCCAACAGAATACTTACAAAAGTCCAACATACCTGACCTTAAGACCTTCTTGGAAGAGTGCGCTAAGACCGGCTCTTACAATGGCCGTGAATCTGAAGGGTTTGTGATCCGTACACATATGACCAATGAGAACAACAATGATCTCTTCTTCAAATTCAAGTTTGAAGAACCTTATCTCATGTACAGACAATGGAGAGAAGTCACACGTGAATACATCAACACACGGAACAGGGCTGATATCAGGATTTCGAAGCATAGATACATCACGAACAAGTATCTTGACTTTGTAATCCCCTTACTTGATTCTGATAAGTCGTTACGTGAAGAGTTCTTGAAAGGATTTGGTATCATTTCATTAAGAAAAAAGTTCTTGCAAGATTATGGTATGTCTGGTTCTGAGATCTTGAGTCATGAGAAGATTCAAGAGCTGGAGGAGTTGAACACTTCCATGGAGAAACTCACAATCAATGAGGATACAAAGTTTGTTATTGTGCCAATTGCCACTATTGGGTGTGGTAAGACCACCACCGCGATGACCATTACCGAATGTTTCCCTGATGAGTGGTCCTTGGTTATTAATGATGATATCCCAAATGGTAAGAATGGTCCTACTGAGTTTGTTAAGCGTGGATTAACACATTTGAAAGAAGGAAAGAAGGCTGTGTTCCTCGATCGAAACAACCATCAGTTCCGTGAACGTCAACAGATCATTGACACTGTCAGGAGGTTAAAGGAGGATTACATTGCCTACAACAACAATCTTCAGTTTGTATGTTTGAACTTTGTTGGTGATGATACCACATCAGATGAACTTTGGGAAGTCACTAGGGATCGTGTCTTCAAACGTGGTGATAATCATCAATCAATCAAGGCTGCCAGTGATGATCCAGAGATTGTTGAAAAGATCATGAAGGGGTTCATTGGAAGATTCCAGCCATGTACGCCATCTAAGGATCCAGATGCTCAGTTTGACCTCATAATTGACTTACAAGTTGGCAAAGAGAACTCTTCGCTAGATAATGCTAAGAAAGTTCTCACATCTTTACATGAAAAGTACCCACTCTTGGTCAAGTCCATTCCATCTGAATCTTCCCTTGAATCAAGCTTCGAAAAAGCTCTTGCATTCAAACCAACTTTCACCAAGACGTTTGGTGGTAAGAACAAGAACAAAGGTAACAAGCAAAAGGAACAACGGAAACCAGAGGAAAAGACTCGGTCCCCAGTCTACTATTCCCTAAAAGTCCCACACTCCCAAATTCTTGCCCTCATCACTGAGAGGCTTCAGGACACCCCATCGATTCTTCAACACCTTCAGTTGGTCAATCGGATCCAAGATGAATTCCACGTGACAACATGCCATATTAATCAGGCACGTCGTGGTACTGATCGTGAAAAGTCGGTTTGGGAGAAATATCGGGCAATTGAATCCATGAAGCAGGCATCAGGGGAACCTCTCTCCTCCATATATGGTGATTTGACTCTTAAGTCTATAGTCTGGGATGAAAAGGCCATGTGTGTCGTTGTGAAGGATGTGAAATTTGTTGATAAGTTACATCCTGATAAGGAGTTGATGTTGGAGATTGGTAATGAGTTTATTCATATTACAATTGGTACTGCTGATGAGTCTATTAAGCCCTTTTATTCTAATCAATTGGCAAAAATGGCAATGGAAGGGAAGAAAGGTGTGCATATTGTGGAGCTTGAAGATGTTATAATTGAGCATGCTGTTTTAGAGGTGAACTACTGAAATAGTAAACTAATGGAGTGAAATTATGAACAATGTAGTTATATATGTGTGGAGAGTAGTCTGTGTTACTTGGAGAAGTCACCCTTATTGACGACAAGAGTGTCAATGACAGAGATGGCAGCATACAGTCTATTCTCGGCCTCTGGGAAAACCAAAGAGTTTGGAGAGTAGAACACTTCATCTGTGACTTCTTCCTTATGACGAGGCAAACAATGCATAAATTTAGCATTTGGAGCAGCAACTTTGACATGATCATTGGAGATTTGGAATCCTGAGAACTGTTTAAGTTTCTTCTCAGTCTCTGCCTCTTCACCCATAGACACAAATGTATCTGTTACGAGGATGTTTGCACCTTTTGAAGCCTCAATTGGATCATGTGTCAGTTCGAATGTGGCTCCTGTCTCTTTAGAGACCGATTTGGCAACTTCAACGATCTCTGGTTTGATTTCAATACCGTTTGGTGTAGCAATCGAGACGTTAATACCTTCCTTAAGGGAAGCGATGAAGAGATCGTTGATGACGTTGTTAGCATCACCGATCCATGTGAGCTTAAGACCCTTTCTAGAATCTGGGAAGGCTTCACGGATGGTCATGATATCGGTGATTGCCTGGAGTGGATGATATGTATCACAGAGAGAGTTAATGATTGGCACATCAGAGTGCTCACAAAGGTTCTGGATCTCTGTATGAGAGTTGACACGGGCAAAGATGGTGGAAACCATTGAAGAGATCACTTTTGTAGTGTCATAGAGAGACTCATTGACACCAAGCTGAATGTCATCCTTACCGAGGAACATTGGCTGAGCACCTAAGAATGCAGCGGCACCTTCGGAGGAGATTCTAGTTCTGGTGGATCTCTTGGAGAAGACAAGAGCAACCGTCTTACCTAGGAGCTTATCATGGTGCTCTCTGATCTCGGAAGGGTTACTCTCCTTGACAATGGACTTGAATTTGATAGCCTTAGAGACGAGCGTGTCGAACTCTGCAGTGGAGAGGTCCGAGATGGACACGAGATGGCGGATCGGAAGTCTGGCAGAAGTGCTAAAGAGTCTCTGAGCAACTGGCATTGTTGTATGTGTATACTTAATGGATGAATTGAGTAGACAAAGGAAAGAAACAGTGGAAGAGTGTGGGAACTTATATAAAGAAGACGTATGACACAGCGTATGCGTCACCGCCCGTCGAGTCATACGCAAAGAAAAAAAACAAAAAAAAACTGTGATGGTGTGCGGGTGTATGTGGTATATATGGTATTAACTTATGTTAACTTATGTTTACCTGTGCCTAGTGTCCTTAATGTTCTTAGTTGTTGATAGTTTTGATATGTTTGATGATCTTAAAGGTCTCCCCCGCCATTGTCTTATCAATGTGCAGTGGTTGACCTTTGTGACCCCTAAGTGCAAGTGATGGAGAGCACCTTTAGAAGTGACAGTTAAGTGCAAGTGAAAGAGAGCATCGCGCTGGGGCAATTATTGTAGCATCACAAGTATCTTATTGTTGATCTCTATTATTCATTGTTTGGTTTGCTACGCTTAAGATGTTTTTAGCTCCATATTCTCTTTCCAACCACAGCCTTTTCTTCTCTTTGGTGATGTCAGGATTCGCTTAGGGTTGAGGGCCCAGGGCTGCAGTTAGAGGAGCGCAGGGATATAAACGACTAGTATTATCCGGTTACACCTCTTTGAGTTTTCTAGCCTATACCTATCTATAACTGTTGAATAGCTATCTGTGTCACATAAGTTTGCACTCATATGCCGCTCCTTTCCAAAACAGGTGTTGCTGATCATGATTATACGCTTAACTCAATTGATGTTTATGAGCGAATGGCCAGAGATCTTCTCAACAGAAAGAAATCCCCTAATATTATGTTCAGGCTTCAACAATTCAAAAGGGAGAAAAGAGGAGGTATTCATAACCTCCCATTATATCTCTCTTTAGTGGCCATTTCTTGTCATCAAGATATAAATATAAATACACTTGCGAAATTTGTCTCACTGTCAAACGACAAATTTTGAATACGTGCTTGATGAAAACGAGGACATAGGGCGCAGTTATCCGAGGACTACTTTACCAACAAACAAACCAAAAACAGTGTTCACTAGGTGAATAGTAAACTCGATAAAGTATTTGAACAGTACGTCGTAGCATTTTTCATCAATGCATAGTTATGCATTATAATGCACACTGGCCAATGTGCATATATATATATACGATGATAGTGCATATTCCTCGCGAAAAGTGCAGGAAAGTGCAGAAAAATTCCACGAAATTAATTAAACTAACAAAATGATCATACACACGAGTTCCTTCCTTTCACAGCCTAAGAATACCATCAATATAACGTGTAGCTCACAGGCTTTCGAACCATAGTGCCCTTGAGGTGTAAACCAAGCTATTCTGGTATAGCAGCCATGCGTCTTTTCACGAGATACGACCTCCTAGATCACGTTGTCTCTTGTTAGTGAACTACAATCATACACAATGAAGAACGAGAATTAACGGCAGAAACCGCATAGAGACCGTAGATAGGGGTCTCAGGTACCATAGAAACAACATTACACCTCTTTATGGCTCAATTCCATTGTGTATGATTGTCCTAACTGTACGGCGTTTCGTTTTCAAAATCAGGCAGATTTCTGACATCTGTAGATCGATCATATGTCGTGAAACATGCTTGAAACGGCCCGTACTTGCCTTCAGTGTCATTCTCTGCCTTCTCAGTCACCTCCGGAAGGTTTATACCACTTTATTTGCCCCCAGATAGCTTTCAACCGAGGATTCGTCATGATGTTCTGTCACGATGGCGAAGTCTATCCTGTTACACCTCATTGATTAACTGGTCTATACCTGCGTATAGCAGCCCAAATTCACCCTCACATACGCCTTCGCACTACTGAGCATATATTAGCTACTTAAATTTACTGTAAAGTCTTGTAATCGGTGATATAAGGATCACTCGAGGACTATATGTCTCCCTGACGCGTCATGACACCACCCGTTTTTACTTCATTTTACCATAACACGGCCAGCGCATCATCTACAAGCACGAAACAAGCTTTATATTACTACTTCGAGCCTACTGCATCCGTACATGTGCACTAGAGACGCATAGCTGCCCTCCTTCTATCTCCAACGCCTTCCTACAACATAGCCAGCCAGGGCCCGATACCTACGAAAAATCGGACATGCCCCCGCTCTCCCATGATTACCCAACATTTTTGACCCCACTGGGACCATTAATATAGCAAGGAAGGGCCTCTTGCTTTAATGGTGGCCTCTACGTTGAAACTACAGGTTGTGTGCAAAGAGTTGGGCCCCAGTGAATTTGTCCGATGCCTCAATATGGAGAGGCACAACCTCACTGCCTATGACGATTCATGGCCACCTGAGTATCCCCACCTGGGGGAAGAACAACACCACCGGGGTATCATCCATCACTCTGTCCACCCTGTCTATGTTCAACGTTAGTACCTCTTCCCAGGGGCCGCGGATCTACTTTTGGGTCAGCGTAAGGCTTTTCCCACTGCCAGGGACTATTCGGGATAGTCGTGTCCAGAGACCACCAATTCCTTCCTATTCCATCCTAGGTGGCACTCTGACGACCATCTCCGTAGTCTTTACCTGGGGGGAGAAGTGTCCGACATCCTGGGATGACCCTCCAGGATTTCTCCACCTGTCTGCGAGGGACACCACCTAGGGTTTGCCGACTTCCCCCGTTCGGGTTGCCAGGCACAGGGGAATCCGGAGCCTACTATTGAGGTGCACACGAGCCCCCATGTCACTGTCCCAAGAAGGAAGCTCACACCCCGATGACTGTCGTGGTAGGTCTAGTCCACCGTCATGTGCGAGGCCATACTGGCTTCCCCCTCGTTAGATGGGGCCAGCGGGAGGTGTACGGAGTCCTTCAACTAAGAGGTGAAACACCGACCTCCATGCAGACACTGACCCCGAAGAAGCACTGGCCCTTAGGGCACCCTAGACATATAACAATTGACACGCCTGGGTGTGATATAAGGCAACGGACTCCTCCCTGCTCGCAGCTCTTCTTTGGCTGGGCATCCTTCAACTCCGACTTCAATTGGTATATGCCACATGTGGACGATTCCCCTGAGACCAATCCACCTCTCTGAGAGGCTGTATACTGGCAGCTCAAGTTATAATGTGGGTGTTCAGTATTGAGTCAGAGTGCGGTAGTAATGAATGAAGGCAGTTAGCTCATCAGCCTCGACAAGCGAGGACACATGTGAAGACACATGAGTAGACATCACATCCAGCAACTTAACTGAGTCAACACATGAACATTCAACAGTAACCGTGGTCCGGAGATCCCTGTGAGGGATCATATCTACAGTGCTTTGTCTATACGAGATACCGGAATGGAGGCAGTTAGCTCACCCGCCTTGACTTAAGATATGCCAAAGACATACCATGCAAGGACACACATGTAAACATGTGTTAAACCAGTAAACCCATCAGACGTAGCACCGGAGGTCCACAGTGTCCATTGACGCATAAGTTCGGAGAGGGGGAAAGGGGATCGTTAGTTCAGAGTCTTGTGTCAGTAGTTGAAAGCAGTGAATGAAGAGCTTAACAGCTCTTCCCCTCGACCTATAGATAAGAGTACCGCAACACTCTTAAAATGCAAGTTCACATGTGTAGACACATGGTAAGACACCACTCTCAACCCAACTGACTAGACAACTGAACATAACCACATAAGCAGGAAAGCACGGTCTCTCCGAAGAGGTCAAGTAGTAAAACAATAATGGGAAAATAACCTCCATCTCCAAACCGTGCCGAGCATTTGACATAATCTCTCTGGTGGATTGTCAGAGGTGTACAGCTCCCTTGTGGAAAGGCGACCTCCAACACATTCATGAGCAAAAGTGCCTCCTCAAGATGAAAATGATAAAGGAATGGAGGCAGTTAGCACTCCTGCCTTGACTTATAGACAATCTAATGATTGTCTTGCAAGGACACATGTGAAACCATGTTAGACCAATACGTAACTCTTAGATTAACACAGGGAGCATCATGATGGCTGTTTGAAACAGAGAGATTAGTGAGGCTGCACTCACTGGCATATGAAGATGTCGTGTCACCGTAGCTCCTTGATCAAGGGAGCACTGGTTCAATATCGAACATCCATACCAAGAGAATTAACTCTCAAGTCACCGAATAGAAGCTTTGTGAATACCAAAACCATCTCTAGAACTCCAGACGGTAGTTTCCTTCGAGTCATATGGTATCACTGAGCATTCCAATGGAGTCAACTTTGAGCAGGCAGTCATAACTTTGTAAAGACTTCTGATTATTGGTGTTAGTACCAGGGGATTGCAGTTTGGGTCTGCCAGGTATTGTTCAGTGGTCCTCCTAGGTACGAGTGTTCAGTATCTTGTCAAAGTGCCGAAGTAATGAATGAAGGCAGTTAGCTCATCAGCCTCGACAAGCGAGGACACATGTGAAGACACATGAGTAGACATTACAGCACGTCTGAGTTGATACATGAACATTCAATAGTCAAGGTGGTCCGAGAGCCCATGATGGATCTGCAGTGCTTTGTCAAGATAAGATACCGGAATGGAGGCAGTTAGCTCACCTGCCTTGACTTATAGATAGTCAAAAGACATATCATGCAAGGACACACATGTAAACATATGTTAAACCTGTAACTTATCAGACGTAGCACTGGAGATCCACGGGGTCCGTTGACTCATGAATCACTGATCCAGAATCTTGTCAGTTGGTGAAAGTAGTGAATGAAGAGCACTGAAGCTCTACCCCTCGACCTATAGATAGAAGTACCGCAACACTCCTAAAATGCAAGTTCACACGTATGAGATACGTGGTAAGACACTACTTTCAAACCGAGCTGACTTGACAACTGAACATAACCACAATAATGAAAGCAGGAAAGCACGGCCTCTCCGTAGGGGTTAAGTAGTGTGAAACATCAATGGCATTTGTCCTCCATCTCCAAGCCGTGCCGAGCTGTTTAATAGAATAGCAAGATAAATTGGACTCATATATTGCTCAGAAGATGACCAAGGAAGAACAGAATGGAATGAAGGCATGGTTAGCTCTTCAGCAACGACAACTGGTAGTAACAAGCACAAAACCACGCGATGCACATGGGTCGACAGAGTCGAAGTACATGTAAACCAAACTGAAACTTTCCTTTGATCAACACTCGTTGCATGAATCAGTAGGATCTACTCATTGGTATCCCAATCCAGATGACTTAAATGAAATCAGTAAGAGCCCAGTCGCAGAGTAGCCAGCGCCACATGACCCAAACATCATCATCGACATCATCAGGATCTTTCAACAGATCAATGAGCCTTTCGGCTTGGAAAATAAGTGTCTTATGAGTTGTTTATAATGTTAGAAAGCCTTATATATCTATTATATATGTATAAAAGACTCCACTGCCACAGAAACGACATGTCTGTTAGTTACCCGGGTAACACAAACATACACTACCTTCAAAAGACAAATACTTGGATAAGAATCATTAATGATAAACCCAGATATATACCAATTGCAATGCTTTTAAGGGTTTATCAATAGATCGTTGTAGTTCTACTCATAGGATCTCTGGCTAAAGTCTTTTATGCAGTTAATCCCGTGTTTTATATACACTGTGTGGACGACTCCCAGGACTATACGTATTCTCCATTTTACGGCCAAAAGAAGACTTATCTGAACCCATTATCTTTATCCCATACACCTATTTAGATGAAACTATTACCTATGATATATACCTTAACAAACATCTATGCTCAACCAATGATTATCTATCAAGTTTTAGATCTTGTAGTGATGATATCAAGATGTCCGGGTGTTTTACCCTCCCTCCCAACAACAAAGGTCAATGGAACTTACTACTACTACTACTACTTAAAGTGTTATCAACTCACAACTAACCTCTAGACATAATGGCTGAGAAACACAAGAGAGACGAAGAAGTGGAAGAAGTAGAAGAAGATAAGGAGTACAATGAAGATGAAGATGAAGATTTTGATCCAGAAAACGTCCATGATAATGACTTAAGTGGTGATGATGATGATGATGATGATGATGAACAAGATAATTCATCCAAGAGGAAACGTAAATCATCTAAACCCAAGAACCATAATGAAGATGCTGACTTTGACTTTGATGCTGAAACGGAGAAGGAAGTTAAACGTGCTAATTATTCCAAGATTGAATCATCTGAAGGTGGACTTATCAAGACACGACACCAAAGAGCCATTGAAACGCATTCATCAACGCGAGATTTCAAAAGTGTATCATTATTACAAAGTGGTAGTGTTGATGTAAATGATGCATGGAAGAAACTAATGGAACAATCAAGGCAAAGACTCAAGTTTAAATACAGTGCAGATGCACAAGAAGCAACACATTCACTTGTGGCATCGGAGAAGATTAAGATCAAAAGAAGATATGAATATGCTGGTGAGATGGTTACAGAGGAGAAATGGGTTGATAGGGAGAGTGCTGAAGGTAAAGCATATCTTAACTCTTTAAAAGATAAAGAGAAAGTTGAATCTAATGCTTCAAAGGAATCTAGTGATAACAAAGAACAAGAGTCTGATATCAAGTCAGGTTTCAATGAACGTGGTGAAAAGTTAAGGGTTGTTAAAAAAAGAGCTCCACTGTTGGAAGGTATCATTAATGGATCTATTAAACCTAAGTTTAACACATTGGAGAAATCTAGAGTTGATTTTGCTAAGCTTGTTGACAAAGAGGGTATCAATGATGAATTGGTTCAAAACAGTAAAGATGGTTATTTGGAAAGACAGGACTTCTTAAGTAGAGTCCAATTCCATAGAGAATCTCAAGTTAAAGAGATGAGAAAGAAGGAATTACAAAATAGGCAGCAATGAAGAATATAAAATCAAATATCAACACACATTATAGATGTGGCACACCAAGACTTGTCAAGGTCATATTGACAATACTGAACATACCTTCACCAAGTACCAAACCACTACTAAACACAATCATAGAAGTCTTACCATCATGTGAATGATCAACTTTTTTCAACCACCAATAAGCGATAACACCACCAATGAAACGTGCAATGGTGAAAGATGGTGTGTTATAGATACCAATCCCAACAGCAACACCACTTGGTAACCATATCAGTCTCTTTTGCATCTCATGATCATTCTTATAAACATTCTTCAAGAGTGAAATAACACCAAAGATTAAACCAAGTATGATTGATACTTCAAAGGCATAAGGTGGTAAACCTGAACCGGTAACAAGTCTTGAACAATCAATCCAAATAACAGCAGTTGGGATTCTAAAGATATTGTTTGGAATCTCATAAACGGCATTGTAAACTTTGTACATGATAGAACTTAGAAAGATTGACCATATTGTACCAATCATCTGAGCAATGAATTGAGCATAGGGAGAAGCACCAATCAAATGACCAGTCTTCAAGTCTTGCATCAAGTCACCAGCTTGTTGAGCACCAGCTTCAGCTATAGCACCAGCAACTAAGTTAACAAGAACAGACCCTGGATGGTTTTTTGGGATAACTAATGCAAAGATCAATTGTGAAAGTTTACCAATACCACTAACTGGGTTAAGATCAGTTTCACCTAATGCTCTAACACCAAGAACTGAGAGGAATAGAGCAAGGATAATAGCAATGATAAGTGAATAGATTGGTACTATAGTAGTTCCAAATAACCCCACCATACAAATGATGCATAATATGGAAGAACCAATCAATCCAATGATAACTGTACGCTTTGATACCAAATATTCATCATCAAGATCAATCTCATTATCCAAATCTGAACTTGTTGTCATCATCTCATTAGTATAAAGTTTCATACCACTTTGTACAGTAACAACGATAAATGAAACAACACTATCACTAACCATCACGGCTAATGAAACCCAAAGGATCCAGCCCTGAGCTCCAGTTTTCCAATCATCAACTGGACCATCTGCCCAATTCATGTATTTGGCCATTGGAGCTAAGATTCCCCAACCTAATATAGCACCAAATAACATATATGATACAGTTGGTAATCCCATTATGATCCCCTGACCAATGTATGCTGGTGATGGTTGTAATGTCCATAGATAATCTTGGGCAAGTTTTGAACCGAGTATCGGGATATTTCTCACTTGTGGTATGAAATATGATAAGATTGTATAAGATGATGATACTGAAAAGGTCTTGATAAGAGAACGAACGTTTTGATAGTAAAGTCTTTGAAACTTGACTTGTTGTGATTCAACAACTCCAACGTCTTCTGGAAGGAGTGTAGATCTTTCTGTGGAGGAAGTACTGTCATCATCATTAAGCTCATCATCATTAAGCTCATTTGTATATGAAGCAGACTTATCATGATGAATCTTTGTGTTATTAAGAACAGCAATCAATGTTGCAGTTGCTGAACCTGAAGGGAATGGTAACTTCTCCCTAACAACAACTTGTTTCCTTAATGGCACTGCAAAGAAGATTCCAAAGAATGCAAGACCTGTAGACCAAACAATTAACTCTCTGAGAGAGAAATGAATCAATTTACCAGTACCTGATTCATCAGCTCTAAGAAATTTCTCTAATGCTGGAACAACACCAACAAATCCATAAGCTAATGGACCTGTACCAACTGCAACTGCGATACTTTGAACAAACACATTCTCAACATCGGTAAACTCATACTCTAACTTCTTTTGTAATTGTTTAAACACTGCAAATGCAAGTAATGCCGATGGTAAAGACATCATTGATACCCAACCGGTCTGTAGTCCGAATTGAAAATTTGATACTAAGATTAATGAACCAATAACGAGTCCAGCCACTATAGAACGTGTTGTTATTTGTCGAAGTGCTGGTTTCTCCTCCCAGGGAAGATCTTTCCATGGAGTTTGTGCTGCCATTGTATACCAATGGTGTACTTATTGATAGTGTTGATACTGCTGATAGCGTTGCTGTGATAGGAGACGGACTAACACTTAACCTTTATACTTTGATTAACCGATCAAAACTTCAAGATAATTGGATGACTCTCTACCAAAGAGTAATATATGACAATAAAAGTAGAATAAAAGTAGTTTATTAGGGATAAGATAAATATTCATCCAAAGATAACAATTTTTCGTTTTTGACTAATCGGTGCGCAATTGTTCCGGAAGCTCCGCAATGACCCGATTGGGCAGTTACGCCGAGATAACTATATTGATAAACATACACATACACATAAGAGTTGACTATATGAGACTACATGAGCATATGGCTATATGAATAATGGCTATATGGATAAGCATATGGATGAGACTACATAAGCATATGGATGAGACTACATAAGCATATGGATAAGACTATGGATAAGCATATGGATAAGCATATGGATAAGCATATGGCTTCGCCATAGGCTATGGCTTCGCCACAGGCTTACGCCTGTGACTCCATCTCTCCAAACAGTATATAGTAAAGGATATCAGACAACGTAACAACACCAACTAATCTCCCCTCAGTGTCAACAACAAATAATCTGTGAAGTCTTGATTTCCTAATGTTATCAAGTATAGTTGAAAGTGTATCGTTAACAGTACAAGTGTAAACACCTTCAAAATCATCAGATCTTCTCATAAGAGCTTCACCAACACTTAACGAAAGGTCATTATAGATACCACCTTTAATAAGTCCCAAAACATCAACTGCCTCATAAACGTTAACAAGTTTATGTTGATCATCAATGATTGGAATAGAAGAAACAGATCCATGTGATAAGAGTTGAATAACATCAATAACAGGTGTATCCATTGTAGCAGTTGAGATCTCTTTATTACTACCAATCCCCAATTCCTTGAGTGGTAGATTCAAATCTTCAATCTCTTTACAATTAAGTGAAACGAATTTGAGAATACGATATTGTGTTAACACTGAAACGACAATTTCTCTGTGTGTATCTTCATCTTCATCAATCAATGGTATTCTTCTTGAACGAGATTCAATCATCTTAACACAAGCATCATATAATGGTTTAAAAGGGTGAATACTCCCCGTATCAATTGGATCAACACCAATTGCCCTTTCCACGTCTTTTAAACCATTAAGTGTTAATCTATCAACAAATTCAAACTTATCTGGATTTTGGAAATAGTATTGTATAACATTAATGAAATCACTAGAGTTAAGCAATCCGGCAAACCTTGAAGTCTTTGCATCCCAAAGTGGTGCAGAGACAATATTGTTTTGTAACAAGATGTTAAGTGATTTCTTAACAAGTAATGACGTGTCCAGCACGATAAGTCTGTATGAAACGGGTAAAACATCATATGAAGTTTGTGATTTAAGGAATTGTCTTATAGCTTGAACTGCAAGTGTTTGTTTAACTTTAAGTTGATGAAGAGCATCTTGTACCTCTGGCCCTGACTCCCCAATATGTGTCTCTTCAAGACGTTGTTCAATAGATGGAATAGCAGCCATACTTAATCCTCTGACCTCTGTAGGATAGTCCTTGTACTATCTCCACGTTGCTAAAGTTCAAGTTCAACAATTTGATATCGCGAAAATAAAACACCTGGACATTAATCTACTGGGAATTAAAAAAAAAAAAAAAAAAAAGAAAAAAAGATAATTTAAAAAAAAAAAAAATAATATATTTAATATGGGTTGAAAAAAAAAAAAAAAAAAATATGCATGTAAAAAACTATAAAAGGATGGCGCGCCCACAAATTTTCAACCTTCACCAATACACGCCGTTTCCCTTTCTTCTTTTCCTCAAATCTCTTTGCCTTTTGGCTAAGATCAAGTGTAGTATCTGTTCTTTTCAGTGTAACAACTGGAATGTCCTCATTGAGGACTTTTTGTTAGTTACCCTTATTTTTGGCTTATGGTAGAAAGTTTAAATTTTAATTTATTAAAATTTTACAATGGGCTTGCTCATTGGGCTTTTCTACATAGTGTCGATGCCATTGCACTGCAAGGCTTCTGACGCAACTCTTTTATTTTATATTGATGGGGTCGTCGATATAATATAAATATACTATAGCATATAGCATAGCAGCCATAGCTATGCTATAGCTTTGCTTAAGCTTTGCTTAAGCTTAGCTACAGTGGCAAATGAGGTTATATAGTACATTTATATGTTATATGGATCTTATATATTAGCATAATATTGTAGTACAATACAACACATATAGCTTATAATAATATTATATGAATAAGTATATACCTAAATAAGAAAGGTATACTTTAAGAGGAAAGTTTTAAAGTCTGACGGGTACGTGCCCCTACCATTTCCAATTACTTTACCCTTTTAGGACAAAAGTAAACAAAACCCAGAGGTCATAGATCTTTGATCCCGAGGCGAGTTTCTTTTGTCACAAAAGAAAACTTGCTCAATACCTCTAAACTCACTCCCTTACAGACTTAGTCTCTAACACGTATCTTACTCATACCAATCATACCAATCGGGCTGGTCCTGAGACTATACAAAAGTTGGCTATCATATCTGAGTCTACAAATATGTCCACCACTACTATTGATTCACCAAAATCTAATCAACGCATGACACTTAAGTATAATGGATCACCAACAAGACCAACACTCAAGGCACATGGTTCAACACTTTCATTAGCATCACCAACAAAACTTAATGTTGTTCATTCAGATTGGGAACCATCAAAGGGAGGACATATAAATATACCATTACTTAAGAGAAACTCTTCAAATCTTTCACAACCAACAACAGATCGGTTTATACCTAGTCGTTTCACAGTTTCAAATGGAAGAGTCTCCAAAGATGAAACATTACCACCACCAAATGCATCACCATCACAACATATTAAAGCTCAATCACAAATCATTTATAAGAAATCAGTTGCAGATGCTTGTGGTATTGAAGTTGGTCAAAGAGTATTACAATATCAACCATTACCACCACAATCTAAGTCATTGATTCAAATGAATCGATCATATGTGAGAACAAAGTCCACAATTGAACCAATAAGATCAAGAAAGATAACATCAAATCCTGAAAGAGTACTTGATGCACCTGGTTTAATTGATGATTTCTATTTGAACCCAATAAGTTGGTCATGTGATAACTATTTGGCAATTGCCTTAGATAATGGATGTTATGTTTGGAATGCATCATCAGGTTCAGTTCATCTTTTAACAGAATGTGATTTCACTATATCTTCGGTAAGATGGTCAGAAGATGGTTCATATTTATCAATTGGTAAAGAAGATGGATCAATTGAAGTTTGGGATATTGAAACGAGTTCTAAGCTTAGAACAATGCAAACTCAAGCAGGTGTTAGAATTGGTTCACAATCTTGGTCAAATCATTTAATTGGATCTGGTTGTAAAACTGGTGAAATCTTTATTAATGATGTTAGAATCAAGAACCATATAACAAATGTCTTAACATCACATATTGGTGAAGTTTGTGGATTAGAATATAGATCAGATGGACAACAATTTGCCTCAGGATCAAATGATAATACTGTTTGTATTTGGGATTGTAGAAGTACAATCCCACAATTCACAAAGACAAATCATACAGCTGCTATTAAAGCTCTTTCATGGAATCCAGATCTTAGCAATTTATTAGCAACAGGTGGTGGATCATCAGATAAGTTTATTCATTTTTGGAATACTACAACTGGAGCTCGTGTTAACAGTATTGATACTGGATCACAAATCTCATCATTATTTTGGGGGTCATCAGATTCATTTGGTCGGGAGATTGTGGCAACAGGTGGTTATCCAAATAATTGTATTAGTATTTATTCATTTGAACATACTATAAAAGTTGCAGAGATTGAAAATGCTCATGATTCAAGGATTATAAGTGGTCAATTATCACCAGATGGTTCAACTTTAGCCACTATTGGTGGTGATGAAAACTTGAAGTTCTACAAGATATTCAATAAGAAGAAGAAAGATCATCAAAGTTCAATTGTTAATGGTAAAAACATGTCAAAGATGACAATAAGGTGATGTTTGACATTATACCTATAGCTTATAGCTTATACCTATAGCTTATAGCTTATACCATATACCATCTTCAAATACTATATGTAGTTTAGAATATCATATAATGATTACATATAGCCTGTTTATACCATATATAATGAAAATATAGTCCATTAACACCATTAAGTGTAAGTTATATATGATTATATATGAGATGGTTGAAACGGCCGGCACCTTCCTAAAACGGAAATGCACTTCGCTACATAAATTAGCAATCCTTTGACATAATTAAGTAAATAGTAAATGTAAGCTGATATAAATGTAGTCTAACTCTCTTGATATATTAAAGGTTAATAAATAGATATAATGCATTAAAAAAGGTACTTCTCTATTCAGATTCTGAGATCTTGTAAGATTAAGGTGTATACATGATATACTCTGAAGAACCATATACTTCAACAAACAAGCTCATACAAACAATGAATTAGTTACTAATGTTATCATTGATAATAGATAATCATATAGTCATGTCTTATTTCATGATAATCTAGTTTCTTTGTTGTTAACTTCATATAGTACTAGTTTCTTTGTTGTTACTCTCATATAGTACACTGTATCATGTACTCTCATCTGAAACAACTATGAAGCAGATTTAGAGCTAAAACACATCTTTAACAGATAACAGATCTCTTAACACACATTAAAGATGATATTTATATGTGAGAGGTAACCTATTCTATATTCTCTCTGTTGTGTAGCTTTATCAGCTAAGTAAGACGATATGTCTAACGACCAACCACCACTACAACAGTTGACAGACTTTCTTAATCAATTAACCAATAAAGGTTATAAACATTCAACATTAATCAAAGATCCAAATGGTAAATTACAATTCTTTACATCTGAAGAAGTAACTTCAGAACTACTCAATCAATTATGTCAATCATTGGTTAGACCTAATACTATGACATCACACATAGTATACACTAATGATGATAATCTCTTGTTACATCGAGCAATTGATAATCCAACTTTCATATTAAACAGTAAAGACACTCATCTTATTGAGACTCAAATAAGATCTTGTTTACGTGAATTACAACAATTACCATGTAAAGCAATATCAAAGGCATTAATACGATTGATTGAACCAAAGAAGCAATCAAAACACCCTTATAAAAGAGGTGAATCTTCACGTCCACCATGGTGGCCAATGACAATACGTCATGTTGAACCTGATCATTTAAATATGAAAGAAAGATTAACATTAATGGTTGAGTTAGTACTTAGATCATGGCCGAGTATTAGTGCTATGAGTGAGGTAGTCAATCGGGTAACAGATCTTAATGATTATCAAAAGAGATTAATTAATGAAGTTTTGTTTATTGCAAGAGCATGGAGATCTAATGATAACCTTCATCTTGTTGTTAGTGATTGGGATTCTTGTTCAAAAGGTAGAAAGGGTAAGTTACCAATGTTTGAGGTGTCACATAACTCTTTACAGCCAAACTCTCAACTAAATGTGTTAGATGAGGATATCACTGATACTATCAATGATACTATTACTGATACTATCACTGATACTACTCTAAGCTATGATAACCAAGTTGTTCTTAATGAAGATCTACATAGAATTGGATCATGTGATATCCTTGATAAGTCTAGTGATCTGACCTCTAATATATAGATAAATAGATATATATATATATACTTATGTATGCACTATATAACTTTTAACACTTGAAAAATTAAAAGGTTTCTCCTTTCTCATGTTATAATAGTTTCTTTCACCTTCTTTACTTATAGTACCTGAACTTACCCAAGTTAATCTATGATATTTTCTATCACCAAGACTTATAATCTTTAACTCTTCAATAAAATCATAATCAGATGTATGTCTTATCAATGTTACTAATCCATCAAGTTCTAATGTCCATCTTGTCTTTAGTCCCATCTTGAAGTTGTTGATATTGTCCTTATTGAAGTTTGGTATAATAAGATCTGGTTCATCTGTAGTTGTAAGCTTTATAGCTGTTCCATCTGGATAAAACCTTAGATATCTGAAATAAGTAACAAGTTTAGCTGGTGCATAAAATGAAATGGTTCGTTGTCCATCAGAGATATATGTAACTCTTGATATGTAACAACCTTTAAATTTGATAAATGGACGATCATTAAGCATTGATGACCATTGGAAATCCCAATTAGCCACCATTTGATCTTGATCCTTTGTAATATTGTTTAATTGGATTGAAGATGATGAATATACTTGATATGGATAAACTTGATGACAAATTTGTCGATAAACAATTGATGAAAAGGCAAGTCTTGATATTCTTGAACATGTTGAAGAGAATGAAACATGTGCTCTTGGATCTGTATATGATAGAATTGAACAAACTTCAATCAAGATATCATCTGTAAGGATATCTAATAGATGGCATGGACTAACCTCATCTTCATACTCTTGATCTGTAGCATCATCATCATCATCATCAGCCTGAGTATCATCATCAATCTTTAACAAAGACATCTTATTCAACTGACTCTCATCATGAATCTTTTGTCTGTATAACTTTTCAACATCTTGATGAATCCTTAATGCTTGTTGATAGTAAATGATTGCATCTCTCATTAAACCAGTTGATTCAGCATTTGCACCTTTCTCATACATTTCAAGAGCTTTATGACGAACAGCAACTTCATGAGGATCTATACTTTGTGTCTCGTGTGTCATATTGTACCTTAGTGATCTAATGGAGTATCACTGAACTAAGTACTTAGTGTATAGTACTAGTGTATAGTACTGTATAGTACTAGTGGAGTACTGGAGTACTGGTGATCGGGTGGCGCGAATATTACCCGATATGGCAATAGAAGCATAATACTATAACTTCATAGTCATTTACTCTTTTATAGGGCTTAATTAGTCTATAAGACTATTGTTTAAGTTAATAACTATGTTTATTATAAGATAACCTGAAACCTTTATTAGCAAATCCGGGGCAAACCAGCCCATATATAAACCCAGTACCAAAAGAATGAAGAAAGAAGAAAGCATTAGCAGAAGTATAGTAATCATAAGCAAGAGGATAAGATGATTGCTTATCCTGTCATTATTGTTTTTGTCAGTTTGTCAGTTTGTCAGTTTGTCAGTTTGTCAGTTAGTCTGAGTATCCCTTGATGGCATCCATCTTGTATTACACCAACCTTTAACAGTAAATTGAACACCTTTATCAAGTATTCCACGAGGTCCTAAAGTTGTATTCTTTTCAGTTTCATCTTCAAGAGTTATCCATGGTTTAACTTGTCTCTGTGTATCAACAAGTGTCATTTCTTCTTTATCATGAATCTCATCATCAAAGACATATTCATCATTATGTGTAGTTGGATCCATTGGAGCATCTTGACGTGGTGGTAATACAACACAATTCCATAATCTATGACGAACTAATAGGGCAAATTCTCGTTCTGTTCCATGATAATGTGATGGATGTGGCATATAAAGTTCCTCTTCAATCGGATCTGTTTCGAGAAGTAGTCCTTTACGTCTCGAAGCAGCTTCATGAGAATATAACCTTAAGAATTGGGAATTAACTCGTGGTTCTCTATTACGATAAACTGCTGTTGATGATGGTAATGATGTTGTTGAATGTGAATGTGATAATGATGTCACTTTAAATGTCTCAAGTTCTCGATCTTGAAGATGTGTTGTGGTACTAGTTGTAGTTGTACTATAAGCAACATGAATAGGCAATCTATCATCTGTAAGACGTGGTTGGATATCAAATACTAACTCATTATTCTGCTTCTTAGTAGATGTAGTAAAGTTACGTAATGAGTTTGATAGTTGTGATACAAAGCTTTGCTTCTTTGTGATTGCTTTTGTTGATAAAGGATCTTGTGGACAAGTGTAATCAGATGGAAGTGGTTCAACTAATTCAAGCATTGTAGAATCATTAAAGAAGTCATTATCAATATCTGAAAGGTAATTTGTTTGAGATTCATCCAATGGGTGTTTATGTGAACATGGGTCAAGAGAGTCCATAGAAAGCAATGAATGAACAGATATTGGTGGAGAAGAAGGTGAATCTTCAGTATCTGATGAAGATGAAGATGATGAAGATGACAAGCTTAAACGTAGACTTTGATTAATACTAAGTCTTTTTTGGTCAAGAACTGATTGTAATGAAGGTGTTGTTGAAAGCTGCTTATGAGGGGCATTATGATGCCGAGGAATCGGTATTGCGAGAGCAGGCTGTGTGATGGCCATAGTAGATTGTAGTTGGTAGTCTGTCCTATGGTATAGTATTGTAGTGTATAGTATGGTATAGTAAAGTATAGTAGTATAGTGAAGTATAGTAGTAGTATAAGTAAGAAAGAGCAAAGTTTCAAGTCCGACAACCGGTACCTCCAAGCTCCGCTCTGGGGCCACCGGTATCCCTTTTAGTTGTGCCGCGCACATGAGCGTGTGACGCTTCGGATGTGTCAGTACCATATAGTTATTCTAATATATTAAACATATTACATTTATATATAATTTATATATATAAGTTGAATCTATATAGTATATTAGTAATATAGTATATAGAACATAACTATATAGTATATAACTATATAACTATATAGAATATAGTATATTAGGTCTAATATAGTAGTAAGTCTAGACCTAAATGCCGTTTCTATCCCTTCGCATTGCTTTCCTGTTTTGGGGCACCCGCATATTCCAGACATTTCGGTAAATGTATCCTCCGCACTAACGTCCCCGACACGTTCTGCGGTCAACACCGGTTAATATCCGGTTAGAGATGTTAACATTATATATTTTCTATAGTGTTCTATTATTTTGTTGTGTAGACAACAGATAATCTAGTTCTAATGCAAAACTACTTATTTAAACAATCTTTATGCCACTACGGCATAAGGCTATTTCATTGAACAAACGGCCCTAAGGCTAAGGCCTTAGGGCCTCATCCTACTAAGCCTTAGTAGGCACCTTCTGCATAGACCACATACCAACAATCCCGCATTCCGCAACGGCGAAGGAACCAACAACAGTCATTCCGAACTCCCCGGGAAATGCGCTCATCTCCGCTACATTGGGAAACAACCCGTATCAGGTAATTACCTAATTGGGAAGGTCATACCTTAGTGGTTTATACAAGCTTATACCATACACGGTTATAACTCCGGTTTAGCGCTAATTATACTAAATTTGGTTATCCGTTATATTCAACTGTATTACTTTAAGACTCGGAAATGTTATTGTTTTCCCCGGATTACATTACAGTAGCAGCATAGAACTAGTACTATATAAGGAAGTTGTGTATAGTATATATAACTACTGCTTGACATATCATAAAAATCAATGTTTAATATGTTCATCTTATATAACGTATAGTATTGCATATTGCATATTGCATATATCCAGTCAATGGTCAGTCAGTAAATGATCAATAAACATCTAATGAGCAGTAAATCCACCATTAGCATAAATAGTTTGACCAGTGATCCATTTACCTTCGGTAACAAGGAAACGAATAATTGGAACAATATCTTCAACTTTAGTCAATCTACCACCTAATCCCTGAGTCTTAAAGAATGCAACAGATTCTTTAGTTTCTTGTCCATACAAGAATGGAGTATCCATTGGACCTGGTGCAACACATGAAACACTAACACCACGAGAATGTAATTCCTTTGAAGCAGTCTTTGCAAAATATTCAATTGGTGCCTTTGCACCTTGGTATAATCCATATCCATCACAATAAGCTGCAAGTAAAGAAGTGACAACAAATACAATTGATCCATTATCAGAGATATACTTGTAAGCACTCTTCAAGAATTGGAATGAAGTCTTAGTGTTAATATCAAACATCGATTCATACTCCTCGGTAGTTGCATCACCAATTGGTTTCTTCAACACTTTACCAGCATTGTTAATAGCAATATCAACTGAACCAAATTTATCCTTTGTAGCCTTAAACAATTTCTCACTATCTTCCTCTAATGCCAAATTTCCCCTAGTGGCAATCACATCAACACCATACTTTTCTTTAAATTCTTTAATGATAGCATCAGCATTCTTCTCCTCGGAGGCAGAGTTATAACCAATAGAGATATTAGCACCAAGTCTAGCAAGTTCATGTGCAGTTTGTCCACCAAGATTCTTAGTACCACCAGTAATGATAGCGGTCTTGCCCTTAAGAGAAATGTCGAGTGGAGCCATGTTGTATTCTGTAGTGTGTAGTGTTCTGTGTTCTTGTTGTGTAATGGAGAGAAGAGTGAAGGAATGGACAGAAGGGAAGAGGATTATCCCTTTATATATTCTTTCCAGGTCAATTACGAACTTTACTTGAAGCAAACTTTATTAGTACAAGCGACCTATAGTTGGAATTTCATATATAGATTGATATATTGAAACAATCATGTAATATACAAACCAATATATGATGCAAATCATTCTATATAGATTCTCATATCTTAATTACATATAGATATCACTTTATATCACTTCAATATAACCAATATATCGCCTAAATATAATGTCTAACCTGTCAATTTCCCCCACATTATGTGAATAGAAGATGAAATTGTGCACGTGTAGAAATGACAGACTACATACGCGATTTTTTCCTCTTGGGGACATTTGCGGCCGCAAGCTCCGTTTGATTTGTCTTTGGTATCAAATATAGTAATAATATATCTTATTGTTGATATTGAAATCGTTAGAGTGGTCATCCGATAGTCTAGTTATTAATCCTATCAAAAAACCCGAGATCAAACAACCAATTTATAGTACTATATTAAACCAAACTATACCTTCCATAGTTAAGAGGTTACGCAGCCCTGTCCCAAAGAAGTTTTCGCGAAATCTAATCATCTCGGAGGCGCAATAAACTACACTTCTCTTTACTTTGTGCCACCCATCTTCTATAACTAATACAATAAGACTATCAAACACCATGTCATATGCACCTTTGAATAACCCACCTGCTTACTCAGATAATGCAGACGAGCTTCCAGCTCGTGATGAAATCCCTGATGATTTCAAATATGATACTGTTGTATCTGGTTGTGAACTCTCCATTCGTCAACAGTTCATTCGTAAAGTTTACACTTTACTCTTTGCCCAATTAGCTTTAACAACTGGTATTGGTGGCTTACTTTGTTCAAATGATTCAGTTAAAGAGTGGTGTCTTGATAACACTTGGTTGTTCTTTGTCTCTATTGTTGGATCAATTGGATTCATGATTGCAGCTTATATCCAATCAAAGAAATATCCAGTTAATTTGATTCTTTTAGCTGGTTTCACAATGTGTGAAGGGTATATGATTGGTGTTGCTACAAGTTTATCTGATACTGGTATTGTCTTAGAGGCATTTGGTATCACACTTATCTTGTTTCTTGGATTAACATTATTTGCCTTCCAATCCAAATATGATTTCACATCTTGGGTTGGTGTTTTGAACTGTGCCCTTTGGGGGTTAATCTCTATTGGATTCATTTGGTTCTTCTTTAAACCATCATCTACAACGGAACTCGTCTATAGTTCAATCGGTGCTATTGTCTTCTCCGGTTACATCTTGGTTGACACTCAATTAGTTATGAGAAAGTTTAACATCGAAGAAGAAGTACCTGCTGCTATCACTTTATACTTGGATGTCATCAACTTGTTCTTAAACATCTTGAGAATCCTTGCTACTCAGAGAGATGACTAAGTCACTTAGCAATGTCATGATGGTGAAGTTTGACTCGCCACCATGATTTCACGACTATGATGAAGGAAACACTTATGCGTATACACTATTGGATGATTATATAAACTAGTAATGAAGGAAAGGGTTATTTAACTATTTATAATGTATTAATGATGTCCTATCACATGCCCCACATGTCTATGTTGCTCCGCGAAATATCATATCTCATCCTTAAGACAAGACATGACCTGTACACAAATCAACTTAAACTCCCCATAAACACTCCTCTTTAAGACAATATGGACGTCCCAAATACTTTATCAAATTGTCTTGTATACACAACACTTTCACTCAACTCCACTACACTTTTCGTTAATGAAAAACCCGAACTTATTGCCCAACATGAACTTCAAGATCTAACAGAAGTTGTATCATCACAAATGGGTAGTATCAACTCATCAAAGACCTCAGTTGGTTCAATCCCACTCTCATTAAACAATACAAAAGTTACATTGTCAATGTATTATGTTAAGTATATCCTCCCTTCTAATGACATCGTCACTGTTATCACAGTCTTCTCAGATGATATACCAAGAGTGTTACCTGTTAACGTATTAGAAACGGTCCTTGGTGAGTATAAGTCATATACTGCTGAGAATAGAGAGTCAAATATTGAATTCAAATCAAGATTCAATCAGATTATTAAAGTCCAAGAGGCAGAATTCAATCGAAGTGCATTAGAGATGACAAAGGGTGAATTAGATCAAGTTAAATCTGTCTTGAATGATAACATTGAACAAGTCTTAGAAAGAAACGAAAGGATTAACTTATTGGTGAATAAGACAGATAGGATAACAACTCTGTCGAACTCTTTCAGATCTAATACTGTTAAAGTTAAGAGGAAGATGTGGTGGCAGAAGGTAAAGTTTTGGGCGATTATCATCTTAGTGCTGGCCATATTACTCTTTGTTATCTTCAGAATCTTTTTTGGTTGATTGGTACAGGCTTTAACGTTTTATGAATACATTTTGATAACCTGATTCATTTCATTCATGCCAGAGGGTTTTCAGCCCCATCTTTGATAATGTACATTATATATCATGACAACACCCGCATAGATACACACCCTAGCTCTCACCTTCACTCACTGTGGCTTCTCTAGATCCACTCTTTGGCTTTTTTGTCTGTGGTTCTTCAGAGTCATCTTCATTTGCCGTTGCGAATCCATCACCATCACCATCATCTAAAGTATCATTGTCCTTCTCCTTTTCATCTTTACTCTCTTCTGGATTAGCCTTAGCAGCTTTTTCCTTCTCCTCTTTTCTCTTCTGTTTCAATGCATCCTTATGAGCTTGATACTGATCAAGTTCCTCTCTAACAGCTGGAATAAATGATGAAAACTCTGTTGTCTCTAAGGCACTAATGATATCTTGTGGACCAATAGTTCGTCTTTCAAACTTCTTTGCATTCTGTCGAGCATGTGCAAGTAAATAACTAACAAATACAGTTGCACTTCTCTGCACAGCAGTTGTAGAATCCTTAGATATGAGTCCACCATCTGGAAGAATAGCTTTGGCAAGTTTGTTCACGGTTGCCTTGGGGAACAAAATGTCATCGATGGAGATCATATCACGCTCTTTAGTTGAGACAAAGGGAGCCTCGGTGTCTTTCCTCCAACCTTTTGGTGGCATAGTGTATTTCTTTATGTATTAGCCAACCTCTACTACCAATCAATGAGAGATAATGATTAACAACGCGTTGTTGAAGTATATGAGAGTACGCGTCCTTGGGAAAGTTTCGCGATTGGGAAATCATAAATTTCCTGATTTGGACATTTTATCATGTTTTTCGTATTATTATTATTTATATGAGCTTTGTTTACTTTTCGTTAAACTTTTGTTTACTTTTCGTTAGACTTTAATAAGAGTTGAGTGTTTACTTCAATGATGAGTTTAAGGAAAGCGCTGTGTAACCGGCGGCTCATTGCAACAGGCGGCTTAGTTACAGCGGTTAATGATTAAGACCTTAACAAAGGCCCTTTGGGCCCTCCACGACTTTATTCATCCCCTAAGTTCAATTAAACTTCAACTTATTACTTCTAATGAGTCAGTGGTTCTCAAAGGGATCTCACCAGCTGAAAGAATGGCGGCTTCACCTGTATACCTTCGAGGAGTGCTTCGTGTTGTTATAAAGAGGTCAAAGGTGCCCTTAGATGCCATAAACGTTCAATTCATTGGTGAATCCATGAACAGTGTCTTCCACAATCAACATGGTTATCGTGTTTTGAACAAGGTCAAAAGACATGTTATCGATGAGACTTACCGCTACACCACTGGTGATGGCTATCTTAACAAAGGTGTTTATCTTATTCCGTTTCAATTCATCATAGATCCAACTCTTCCAGAATCAGCCATATCGCCCTATTTTCAACGTCTTTATCAACTCAATGTGAGTCTTGAAACCAAGAGAACAACACATCATCATACAATCCGTCATCTGAAAATTGTCAATATTGAGAGAAGTCTGGCTGATGACTCCGTATACTATAATGATAACTTATGTACCTCTGGGACATGGCATGGTATCTTACCACACACTATCAGTTTATCATCTAGAGTGTGTCATCTCGGCGGCAACATTGGTGTTAACATTGAAACATTTCCTGATCCGACTAACAACTTTGCTGTTGTTGTCAAGTATCTTAAAGTGTGTCTCTTACAGAAAACCCGCTGTCCAGAGCTTGATAAGTCAGGTTGTCCAACGGGATCATTCATAACTTTCCCAACTAAAAAAGTGCTAAAATATCAGCAGTTTGATGAAGGTGTTGATCCTTATGAGCCATTCAAGATGAATTGGGATGTTGAACTTCCTTCATCAAGTGATTCGATGCAAGGTTATACAAGCAATTTTGAACCTGAAGAGACTTTACATCAAGACTCTGTAAAAGTTACACATACCCTCATAGTGACAGTTGGATTGCATTCATTGATGCAGCCAGCACTGTCAGCTGATACAACAGTTGAATTGGAAGACGAACTGAACGTTTCAACATCTACTATCGAGTCTTCATCCTCTGGGACCAGTGACACCAGTGACAAGTTTGTCAAGCTTGAAGAGAAGGGAAGTGAGATGAGTTTCCGTGCTCCGATATTTGTTGTCACTGGCAAGACATCAATTGAATCACCTCCTTTATACACCGAGACATCATCAGATCGCTATTTACCAAAATCATTTACATGGCTTTGTTCTAATGGTCAATTTGAAGTCGAGCATGCACCTCTGTATGGTTAATATGCTTTTCGGACTTGTTATCATTGTGAAGCCCGCACATTGAACATCTTTTTCTTCCAGGATAACCACGAGATATGCAAATGAGACGCATGAATCGTTTCAAGATTCGAAAGGATCTAAAAGAATGAGTTTAGCCAAAAAGGCGTCCTGCCAAACGCGACGCGCGGGAGGACGCGTTCGGTTGTGACACGCTGACACGGTTGGGCCACTGTTTGGCAAAGGAGTTAAAGCTGCAAGGAATGGCACTCCTTTAAAAGGCAGACAAAGCCCCTAACTGGCTGTTGAGACGAAGTGTCTTGTTCACTTTAAAGAGAGACCATCATAAGCACCACAAGGCTTATTGTTTTTTCCTTCTTCCCACGTGAACCGACACAAGACACAGGATAAGATGTTCCGCTCCACAACGCCTTCACCTACAAAATCGCCCCACAGACAAGCTCTTTCATCAAAGGATGCCAACATACGACAGGGCTCACCAGCTTTGAAGCTCTCCCGAAGCTCTACACCTCAACTCTCACCGAGTCGTGTTGTCAAGGCATCAACCTCATCATCAAGAGCCGCATCCAAGTCCAATTCCGTGTCGCCCGTGAAACCCTCATCGTCATCACTCAGGAACTCATCTAGATTGACGAACAACAACAGTGGCAGCGGCAGCGTCAATAGCATTAGCGAAAGTATTAGCAACAGCATATTCACCAAGCCAGTTCCACAACTTGGTTTCAAAATCTTTGAAGACTCTACCGACTATTCAACAGAACAACGTCTCTCATGCAGTTTAGCCATCTCTGATGAGAATGATTTCACCTCCAACAAGGAGAATCTTGCACCACGTTCCCCACTGAGCGGTATTGCCTCTCATAATCGCAAACCATTGGAAGATCTTAGTATCGATGAGTACGCAGGATACATCACATATCATTCTAAAGACTGTACCAATTCATCGCTTACCGATCCCAAAAGAGGTGTTTATCAACTAGATACTCTTTGGAGATTAGATGGAACCGTTGCGATTCCTTCATATGTGACACCACCAAGATTTGATAGGGTTAAGTATATCAGTTTCACTCAGGATAAGGTAAAGATGAAGAGATCGAATTCGCAAAGTGATTTGAAAGAAAAAGTTGTTAAGAAGTTAATGTTTGACATCCATATGGATGACTGTTGATTGTATCTTATAATGACTAAAGCTTTAATGATATGTTCCCAATGATGAGTTGTGTGTAGTTTTTAGATCGGCGTTCGGGAATAGGCTATTGATCCGGGATAGATCATCAGAGCCAGAGTGCGGGATGATTGGGACAACGTATGATTATACAAACCATTAATATGGCTAATCCCCTGAGCCTCCTCCTTTCTCATAAAAGGAACAGTATTTAGAGATATCTTTGGTGTTGGTGCTATGTCTATACTGTTATCCATTATATCCCCGTCCCGGATAAACTCGTTGGTTAGAGACTAGCAGTCAGAGTAGCTCCAATAAGATCATCAACGATGATCTAAGTACCTAGAGGTGTTTAATGTCATTAAGCTTACAAGCACACACTCTTACTCTCTAAGTCTCCCCGCATCCATGACCTTTTGACTCTCGGGTGATTATTCATATTTCATAATCTAAGCGAGCATAACACCGACGACGCACGATGGGACAAATCCCTCTAAAGACTTTACCAACCGAAGGGGCATCTTATGGCCATTGGAAGTCCTTATACTCGGTAATTGAAGATGTTATATAAATCTGCTTAACTGTATAACGACATATCTCATCTTTGGGGCAAAGCTGCCCCAAAGACCGGACATAGGAGAAAACAGTTATATAGGCGCCCCAGATTTTCCGACCGGCGAATTAACAAATACATACAAACACCCCCGCAAGCCTCATGCACCATTAAGTATAAAAGAGACACAATCTCCCTCTCAGTTTATCCGAGTATCCTCTATTCCTCTCCATTAACACAGTACACAGTACACACTACAAACTACACACCACAATGGCTGACTTTGACATTGATAACGTGCTCTCTCAACTCACTCTCGAGGAGAAGATCGGCCTCGCTGCCGGTATTGACTTCTGGCACACTTACCCTGTGCCACGTCTTAACATCCCATCCATGAGATTCTCTGATGGACCAAATGGTATCAGAGGAACAAAGTTCTTTAACGGTGTTCCAGGTGCCGTCTTACCCAACGGTACCGGTCTCGCTGCCACTTTCGATAAGGAACTTCTCTTAGAAGCTGGTAAACTCGCTGGTATCGAAGCACACCATAAGTCTGCTCATGTTGATCTTGGACCAACTGCTAACATGCAAAGAGGTCCTAACGGTGGTCGTGGATTTGAATCCTTCTCCGAGGATCCATACCTCGCAGGTATCGCCTCCGCTAACATTGTTAACGGTCTTCAATCTCAAAAAGTTGCAGCTACCATGAAACACTACGTTGGTAATGATCATGAGCATGAGAGAAACTCTGCAAACTCCATTGTCACCGATAGAGCCCTTAGAGAGATCTATCTTGAACCATTCAGATTGGCAGTTAAGTACTCTCAACCAAGGGCCTTTATGACCGGTTATAACAGACTTAACGGTGAACACGTTTCACAATCCAAGAAGTTCCTCGAGGAGATTCTTAGAAAAGAATGGAATTGGGACGGTACTATCATGTCTGATTGGTTCGGTACTTATACTTCAAAGGAATCCATCGAAGCCGGACTCGATATTGAAATGCCCGGTCCACCAAAGATGAGAACACAGGATCATGTTGGTCAACAGATCGCTTCGAGGGAATTGCATATCAATGACTTGAACGAAAGAGTTAGAAATGTCTTGAAACTTGTCAAGTATGCAAAGGAATCGGGTATCCCAGAGAATGGTCCAGAAGATACTGAGAACAACACTCCAGAGACGTCTGCATTCCTTAGAAAACTCGCTGCAGATGCTATCGTTCTCTTGAAGAATGAAGACTCTGTTTTACCAATCAAGAAGGAGGAAACAGTTGCAGTCATTGGTCCAAATGCTAAATACGCTGCATACTCTGGTGGTGGTTCTGCCTCGCTTGCAGCTTACTATACCGTTACTCCATATGAAGGTATCAGTGCAAAGACCAAGGATCCAAAGTATACCGTTGGTGCATATGCTCATGTTTCGCTTCCAGGTCTTGCAGAACAGGTAAAGAATCCAAAGACTGGTGAAAGAGGTTTCACTTTATCCTTCTACCATGAACCAAGAGGTTCTGAGAACAGAAGAAAATTTGATGAGTTTGCAAACATCTCCTCCTCATACCATATCATGTTTGACTACAAACATGAATCCATCAACACTTCCAAAGAGGCCTTTTATGGTGATTTTGAAGGTATCTTCACACCAGAGGAGACTTCAGAGTATGAATTCGGTCTTACCACCGTTGGTACCTGTCAACTGTTTGTTGATGACAAACTTGTTGTAGACAACAAGACCAAACAAACCAGGGGTAAGTCCTTCTTCACTAGTGGTACCATTGAAGAGAAAGGACGTATCCATTTAGAGAAGGGGAAAGAATACAATGTCCGTATCGAATTTGGTTCGGGTCCAACTTATACCCTTACTCAAACTGAAGGTGTTAACTTCTCTGGTGCCGGTTGTATCGCCTTTGGTGCTGCTCGTGTCATAGATGACGATGAGGAGATTTCTAGAGCTTCTGAACTTGCTAAATCAGTTGATAAGGTGATCCTTTGTGTTGGTACTAATGGTGAATGGGAGTCTGAAGGTTACGACAGATCAGACATTTCTTTACCATTGCGTACTAATGACTTGGTCTCTGCTGTGCTCAAGGCTAACCCAAATACAGTTGTTGTTAACCAATCAGGTACTCCATGTGAATTCCCATGGATTAAGGATGCAAAGGCTGTTATCCATGCTTGGTTCGGTGGTAATGAGCTTGGTAATGCCATTGCTGATGTCTTGTATGGTGATGTTAACCCATCTGGTAAGCTTTCCTTGACTTTCCCAAAGAAGTTTGAGGATAATCCAGCTTACTTGAACTTCCATTCTGAAAGAGGTCGTGTCTTATACGGTGAAGATATCTTTATCGGTTACAGATACTACGAGAAGTTGCAGAAACAAGTGATGTTCCCATTCGGTTATGGTTTATCTTATACCACTTTCGAGTTCTCAAACTTGAAGGTGTCCACTGACGAAGCTGCTGGTAAGCTCTCTGTCTCTGTTAGCGTCAAGAACACCGGTAAAGTTGAAGGTAAGGAAGTTGTTCAAGTGTACATCTCCAAGACAGAGTCCGATGTTATAAGACCTGTCAAGGAGTTGAAGGACTTTTCCAAAGTATCCTTAAAGCCTGGTGAGGAAAAAACCGTTAAGCTCGAGATGTCTCTCAAGGACTCTGTCTCATACTTTGATGAATGGGAGAACAAGTGGCATGCTCAGGAAGGTGAGTACTCTGTTCAGGTTGGTCCATCCTCTGATGATATTGAACTCATTGAAAAGTTTGAAGTTAAGAAGGGATTCTACTGGACTGGTCTATAGTAAACTTTGAACCATATAAAGATGTGAATAAATAACTGTCGTCGTATAGTATGTACACATATCGGTATAAATAGAGAGAGAATTGAGGATATCATCTGAACAACTTTTCCAATAGGAAAGTGCTTGAGATATTACTCAAAGGAACCACGATATTATCAAGAGTGGTCTGTGCCTCCTGTGCAAGATCATCATCACCAGTCTTCTTGTATAGGGAAACCAAGTTTCTCAATGCCTGTTTAGTGATATATGCACTCTTGACATCAGAAACAGCAAATGTATGTGATTCCTTGAATGCGGCACGACACCATTCAATCGCCTTCTTAGTCAAGCCTTTCTTATAGAGGATCTCACCGACATAGTTCTTGAGCAGTGCTTGGTTTGAGTGTCTGATATCAGCCTCATTTGACTCAGATACCTGTAAGAGATTGAGGAAGATCTCGAGTGATTTAGTGTACTCTTCGAGTTGGGTATAAGTGACACCGAGCTCAAGCAATGATTCAAAGAGTTCAGGTGTACATTTAGATTCCTTATCAAGGAGGTATGATCCACTGTCCTGGAATACAATTCCAGTCTCATGAAGTTCATTAAACCTCACGGCATCCAAGAGGTAACTTTCAGATCTCTTTAACTCACCCTTTTGTCTATCAAGTCGAGCAGCCAATCTTAGAGCCTTGGATTTCAATTCTCTGGATCCGAGATCCATAGGCAGATTGATCGAATAATGACACAGTTTCCAAGCATTATCCAAATCACCCAATTCAGCTTTACACAATGCGAGTCTTGTTACGAGATCAATGTACATAGCCTTCCATTTCTTTGACTTCTTCTCGAGTTGTTCAAGATTCAACAATTGGAACTTTTTATTATCTTCACTCTCAATCTTCAATCCTTCCTCTTCACCAATACTCTTTAATGCATAAATGAGAGCCAATTCTGCATTATGATCATTCTCACTAATCTCTTGGAAGTAGACACCGGCACGTCCAGCAACCTTGGCCTCTATTGGCCATTCTTTAGCCATTAACTGATACTTATCAATATACCACTTACTACCAAAGTATCCAGTGATACCAATCACAGCAGCAGATCCATAAAACCATAAGATGGCCTTAAGAACTGATCTAGATTGTCTCAGGAAGAAGATCCCCACTGGGTTTGATACTTCAATCTTGGAGATGTGACGTGTCTGTGTGGCGATATGAGTCGGTCTTATAAGACACCTGCGCAGAGTAGACACACCTGGACGAAACATTATAGGTTAACCAATGTTCAAACAGTAGTTCTTAAAGCCTAGTTGCCACCCAATACTCTCTAAGAATGATTGTGCGGGTGAAGGCTTCTTCTTGTCGGGGTTGAAATGTGGGGCTACGGGCAGCGTAACCTTTCCGTTTTTGGAAATACACTAATATCTCTAACGATTATGATACCAAATAGTAAAGTAATCATCTTAACAGAGTCGTTCGATAGTTTACCATAACTTTATGATGGAGAGGGCTAAAAAGTGGCCTATTTGTATCGAAGAGAGTAAGCTTAAGTACTCAGGGTTGGTTTGAGACTATAGAGAAGGATACTACCCAGAGTTCAGGTTAAGGGAAGCTATAAAGGAGATCTTTTCAGTCAATTAGATAATGCATGTTCATATTCTTACTACTATCATTGGTCAAAGACAAACTATGCTACCGAGGTCATATTAAAACCCGTGATACTGCTTTCTTTACCATCCCAACAAGGCTTAGGTTGTGCATAGCAAATGCCTCGGTTCAAGGATATGACCTCGGTCTAATATCAGTCTTAATAGTATAGCTTCTTTCTTCTCTACCGGTTTATCCATCCCCTCATGTGCTTTTATAAAAGTGGTCTGGGTGGCATGGTTTATGGCTGTGCTTTACCTGTGACATGGTTGATCACTATAAACCATGTCAACTGAAGAACTCACATCTCAACAACTCGCTCAAAAGATTACAAAAGTCACCGATCCAGATCACTTTGATCATCACAAATGGGCTGGTTTGTATGTCCAATGGATCTCCTCAACAAACAAGAATAAGCTTCCTATGGAGGCTATTGCCGAGGAAGACCCTGGAATGACAATCTCTCAAAACCTTGACTTCTTACGCAATGAGTACCAAGACAAACTTAACAACTTTGGTGTTGAGTTCCCAGTTGATGGTATTGAGAAGGGTCGGGTTGCCTGGCTAGTTGAAGCCAAAAACAGATCTTTAGATGATCCTGTCTTGGTATACTTCCATGGAGGTGGCTATCTTCATGGTTTGATTCCTGTCTTTCCAAGCTTCTTGAAAGAAGTGTATCTGACATCATCCAACAGTGATCGTCTTTCAATTTTGATTGTTGATTACAAACTGAGCTGGCAAGGTGGTAAATGGCCCATCCCTGTTGATGAAGCCACTCGGACTCTGAACAAGTTATCAGAGACATCAAAAAACTTCTTCATAGGTGGTGATTCTGCAGGTGCTCATTTGTGTTGCTCTTCTTTGAGACATCAGAAACATCCTATTGAAAGCATTACCAAAGCTAAATCTGGTGCAATGCCAGTGGGTGCCATATTGATCTCACCATGGATTAACATTCATCCACCAATGACAGGCACTTATGAGACAAATAAGCCACCAAGGGATTTCTCTAGTGCTCAAACGTCAAAAGAGTATGGCCGTTTGTTTACCAATAGCAAAGAGGAACAGCAATCTAAGCTCCTAAATCCAGCATTGGATGATACTGTGGATTGGACTCAGATTCTACCTGAAAAGACCTGGGTTTACTATGGTGATCATGAAGTTATGGTTGACGATTTTGAGAATTGGTTAATCAATCTTGTTCAACTTCCAAGAGAGAAAGTGTTTGTTGATTCAGGTGCTTACCATGATAACATCATTGTGGATCCATGGGGTCGCAAAGAGGCCATGCAGAGTCTTGTAAGCTTCGTCAATACCTTCTGATGTGGACTACTGATCTCATGTTGGTAACCGAACGGCTACTACTTATAATATAAGTTTAATGTCGCAAAGCATAACACAGTTCTTAAAATAATCTTGCAAATAATAGCACAAAGGTCAGTATTGGGAAGAGTGGTAAGAAGAGGAGAGAGAGAGAGAGAGATACCATCAGCCCAAATGACAAAACCCAGTGAGAGGAAGAGAATCAAACGTATAAAGACAAATAACAGAAAAAAGACACAAGATTAGACGGCCAACATGGAGTAATCCAGTTTGTAGTTGACCAGCTCCTGGACAGACCATAGCTCAGCATCAAACTTTTTATAGCTGGCAACTTCAAAATCCTTGCCCTGTTTCAAAGGAGCTGAAGACAATCTCTGGAACCACCACTTCTTATCAGAATCGGCTCTCCACTGACGTTTTACGAGTTCCTGCTCGGCAGCGTTGGTCTCGTATGGAGTCAATGCATAGTAGAAGGCATAAAACAGAGTACCATTATCCAAGCTGGATAGGATACTGGCGACACTAGCTGGGAGGGCCGGTTGTGGTGATGGTGAAGCCGATGGGGAAGCAACAGATGAATGTGGAGCAGAAGAGGTAACGGACTGAGCACGACCAACGTTGGCGAGTTGCAAACGAACAAGGCTCCAAATGTTCAAAGCTCTGTTAAGCTCAGCAGTGGCAGCCATCGATGGGACACAGTTCGCCGGGAGGTACTCACGAGGCGGACGAAGTGATTGAGCCACAGACGTTACAACCTTGTCATTAGTACGACGAGAAGCGTAGTATGAGGACACGATATCCTGGAGACCAGGAGGAAGGAGTAAAAGTTCAGAGTCATTACGGAAGGCAGACTCATCCAATGGACCAATACCTCCATTCTCCAATTCTGCCTCCTCAGCAGCTCTTCTTCTCTTCTCTTCTTCCTCCTCCAAACGTTTCTTCTCTTCCAAGTGCTTTAGCAATGCAGGTGAAGACCCAGTAATGATAATCTGCTGAGGCTCATCCGTCTTGCTGCTGTTGACCAAACTCTGGAAACGAAGTTCACGCTTGAGCTCACGTTGACGTTCACGCTCTTCACGATCTCTCTCCTCCTTTTCACGTTCAGCTTTCTCCTGAGCTCTACGTTTCAGTTCCTGCTCTTTCACAGCTCTGCGTTTCTCCTCGAGAGCATTTGTCTCACGCTCAAGCTTTTGCTTCTCAAGTCTCTCCCTCTCGAGTTTTTCAAGCCTTTCACGTTCTTCTTCCTTCTCTCTCAATTCTCTTTCGAGACGTTCCTTCTCTTCTCTTTCAACACGTTCTTTTTCTTCTTTCTCCTTACGTTCCTTCTCAGCATCAACACCTGCAGCTAGTGCATTCCATGCAAGTTCCACAGGAGGAGCACGAGCTGGTCGTAATGTCGAAGCCAGTGGACTTGGAGTGTTGGATGCCAATGTAAGAATCTTCTTAGTCTTGGGCGTCAGCGTTGTGCTCTGAGTTATTGAACCAGTAGATAGGGGCGTGGCCTCTCTGCTTGTCTTTGCGGGGCTTGCTGTGTGTAGAGTTTGTAACTGTGGTTGTGGTTGTTGTTGCTGTTGCTGCTGTTGTTGTTGCTGCTCATTATGTTGGGGGAGCGATGTTGATTGATGTGATGAGTGTGGAGGCTGGTGTTGGTGTTGTAGTGTCTCATCAACGGAGGCAAATCCTTCAGAGATCTCCTTTTGCAGAACTGCATTAGACTCAAGATCGAGAGACTCATAGATATACTCATTCTCAACAAAGTCAATATCCCTATTGTGTTGAAGGAAATATTCGAGTTCCTCCTTCACAGATGCGAGTTCGTTGTAATCAAGCTCTCCATTTTCCACGAGTCTAAGGGCAAGCTCGAGCTGCTGTTGATGCCAGCGGTATCTCCCTTGCAACTCCTTGAGCTCTTCTTTCTCTGCAGCTGATGAAGCTGCCCTCTTTCCCTTCTTAGCATTCAGCTTCTCAATGTCAACCTCAGCCACTTGAAACTGTCTCTCCAAATCATCAATGGCATCTTGAACAAATTGTATCGCCTCCATTTTCTCTCGCTCCTCGGGATCGAGTTCACCACCATTCCTCAATGAAGTATTCGAATAGGCCTTTGTCTTAGAGCCCTTCTCTATGGCTTTGTACTGCTCCATCGCCACTTCGACTCTTCGTCTATGTAACAGAAGCGCATCCTTATCCTTAACATCGTTCGACGTTTGCCACACTTTGACTTGCTCACGAAGCTTTTGAAGCTTCTTCACTTCCCTTTTCAAATCTGATTCGATCTTATCACGTTGGGCAGCGATCTCCAAATTTTGATGACGTTCATGGAGCATATCAAAAGTTTCAAGACCTTCATTAATCTTCTTGAACACTCGTTCAACTTCTTGTTGTAGCTTACGATGCGCCATTTTGAAACGCTTATATCTTTTGCTGTTTTTTCAGTGTTGTGTATGCTGGGAAATTCTTGATCCATCGACTTGTTGGAACGTAGTTTGTTAAAGGTCTCTTGTGATGGGTGAGCCTTGGTATCGTGAGATTTTGATGGTAATTCTCTTCTTAGAATCACCGTTGATAATCACACTAAGGACTGGTTAACGGCAACACGTGCACAATTGTAAATGACGGGTAGACCTGAAGTAAGGAAGGTGTAATTGCGGGTCACAGAGTATTCTGTAGCTTTAATACACTACCTTTAATGTAGTTCGATGTTAGTTTGCCATACAAATTTTTCCCACTCGCGGACGTTTCGTATGTGGGTTGTTTTTTTTTTTTTTTTGATGGTCTCTCTCTCTCCTTAAGTCAACCAGCACAGCACATCTACATTGAGAGCGAATACGCAACACCTAAGAGGAGCACTAGCAATCCAATGCCTCCCAATACAGCGAATGTGATTAAGCAGGTCTTAATCACCGCATTCTTCATCACAGAGATGGCTTGAGAGGTTATGTTGGCCGCGACCATACCCATTGATACCGATGACGTAGTTGACACATTCAGAGTTGTCATGGAATTCAACGATATATCAGGAAGAACAACGGGATCAGGAGCGGACAATGACGTGAGGTTCAATGAAGAAAGTAATATAACGGGGACATTCATCCTCAGAATGGAACCGAGATCGTAATCATCAAATAATTCACTCAGTGACAACGTTACATTTTTTTGAACTTCATCAACGAAAAAGTTCCAATCATCCACATCGGTTGAAGTATCAAGCATATCGATGAATAGAGATGGCATCTCAATTGTATATATGTCCATTATCACCGTTTCTGTGGTGTTACCTTTCATCTGAGTTATGAGATCTCCAGCATCAGCAGCAGCATTGCCTGGAGTCTTCTGGATCACAATCAAAATCACTGCAATGCTCACCATCATCACCACAACCAAGGGAATGTTCATACTCAAATACTCCACCCACCAATACGTTGAGTGCCACGTCCCAGTGACTTTGGATATGATATCGGTAAGAAGAGTGACTGTTGGCTCTTTCAATCTATGATGAATCAAGTTGAAGTTGTCCTCAACGCTGACATCTTCAAAGTTCAATGAGTTGTCAAATTCTAGATGAGACTTCTGCAAATCAGTGCTCCCTTGTGAATGAATGAAAGCATCTTTACGTAGATGAGATGAATACTGAAAGTGGAAATGGTTCATAATGGAAATGAGAACATACCCAACAACAATGCAACACCCTAGAACGATCAATGCCGGCTTCACTGTATCACTGGTCTCTGAAGACACTGATGTGCTTATATAGGTGGTCGATGGTCCAATATCATTTGCAAAAGTTTTGTTCGAAAATGTCTTCTTCATAACTGGTTTGGAAGAGCCTGTGGTAATGTTAGTGGAGAATAATCCAATCTCGTACTCCATCACCTTCTGTATTGCCCTTTCAAAGATCGATTTAACATCACTAACAGTGTCGTCTCTAGATTTATTGAGCTTAACAAGGTCTTTGTCTTCTCCAACATCCAATTGATCGATTACTTTAGCAAAATCTGTGGAAATACCACTTACATCGATGCTCAACTCACTCATATCAATGCTTCCTCCAATGGATAACGAGTCACTAATCTGAGATTGCAATGTGGAAAGTTGAGTGTTCTTTTCAGTGATATTTGAAACAACTGTATCGTTCAGTTCTTGAACCAGTTTCTTGATCTTCTCGGCATACATTTGTTGTGTCTCGTAGACACTAATAACAGCATCAAGAGTGTTTTCAAATGCGGCAATGGTGATATTCATCCACTCTTCTAGGTGTGTAGATGTTAAGTCCACTTGACCATAAAGAAGATCATTAATCTGTGATTCTTGGTCTTGCCGTATCTGTGTGCTGATGTTTTTAATGCCATCCCATGATGTAGTGTTCATGATCAACTGAGTTTCATTCTTAAAGGCGAGCGATATGATGGCCTCATTGTTAGCATCAGAGCTTGACAAAGACCGTAGTCCTTGAAAAGTGGATCTATATCCAGTAAGAAACAGTAAACTGAGAACCAACGAATGAATATATGGCGAAATAACTGTTTGGATCTGTTTGGAAACATGAGAGTCGTGAAGGTGCTGTTGGGCGGCAAACTTCATCTTTAGACCTGACTAAGACGACACCTCTCTGGCAAAGTGAAACGTTCATGGTAGACACTTTTTTTCTTATGAAGCTCTTCTTTTCAAATCACCTTGTCTTTCGAGACAGTTGGTTCTTGTGAGAGGGTTGTATCATCTCTTCACTGCCCGTGTATCAGATTGGTCTCAGAGAGAGAGAGCTGGGGTGTCAGTGCATCAGATTGAGCAAGCGACTAACTATGGGAATTGGTCAGTGTGTAGGATGATGAATTCACTGGGCACCTTGTTCTCTGTCTGCAATGAAGTCTGCGGTTCCGTAGCATGAGTCTGGGGGTCATACGCTCTGTTGGTGAGACACTGTCAATGGTGCAACGAGTGGGCGGTTGACGACGTCACATGGAGCCGACGGATGCGCTCAGGAACCGAACAATAGAAAAAGCGGCAAAACGGAAAACTCCGATATGTGTCTATTATTGTTTCTCATACGACATTGCTTGATGCCTTCAAACAATGCAATTCTGCATACTGTTTGCTCATCAGATGCCTTGTACGCTTACCGGGCATAGGCGTCCTCCGTGATTATTCGCGACCCGCAGGCATCCCGTCGGTATCCCACCGGCTCAATGTCCCCGCGGTTGGGGCCGGGGTATGTTCCGCCGGCATACCGACGGTAGATAAGCATGTGGGCGCAGATGCTTCTCTTAGTGGGGGGGATCAGATATATAAACAGAGCCGTTTTTCCCCCTCATCGCATCGTCTTTGTCATCTAAGCCATTATCACATCAATACACACTTCATACAATGCCTATCACAGTTAACCCACTCAAAGAGGCCCTCTTTGGTGCCACCATCACCCTCCCAGAGGGAGTCACTGACCCATCCACTCTTAACGATGCCGACTTCAAGGAGCTTCATGATGCCCTCCACCGTTACTCTGTCCTTGTCATCCCTGGCCAAAAGGATCTTGCTCCACACTCTCAATGGAAGCTTACCGCCCGTTTGGACCCATCTACTGACAAGTCTGGTAAGTCTTATGGTCACGGTAAGGAGTTTAGACACGCACAATCTGTCTTGAGAAAAGACGGTACCTCCATTCCAGATCAGCCACAGGTCCAAGTCCTTGGTCAAGGTAAATGGCCTGCTGGTCACCACGGTCTTGGTGACATTGAGCTCACCCACCCAACACATTTCACTTTCCACAAGACTACTCTTTCCGATCAGGAGGTTGCTGAAGGTAAGACTAGATTTTACAGATGGCACATCGACTCCGCCTTGTACGGATTGTCCCCACCAGTTGCCACTACTTTGCTCGGTATCCATGTTCCACCACATGAGAAGGAATTGAAGATTGTCTACGAGGACACCAAGGAGGAACTTCCTTTGACTCAAGGTGCCACTGCTTTTGTCTCTGGTAAAGTTGCCTTTGATCGCTTATCTCCAGAGGACAAGGAACTTGCCTTAAACACCACAGTTGTCTATGCTCCACACCCATATATCTTTATTGGTCCAGCTAAAGCCACATCTGATGGTCTTACAATGGTCTCTGAGGGACAGGAGATGCCACTCGATGAACTTCCAGAGTGGGAAGAGGAGAAGATCAAGAGATTGCCCTTGGTCTGGACCAACCCAGTCACTGGTGACCACCATTTGCAAGCCCATGCTTGTTGTGTTTGGAAGCTTGAACGTTCCAATGGTGAAGTGTTGGAATTAGAGCAAGCTAGAAATGAATTGTACCGTATCATGAGACCAGCTATTTCACCAAAATACGTTTACGCTCACTCTTGGACCGAAGGTGATTTGGTCATCTTCCATAACAGAGGTGTTTGGCACGCTGTTACCGGTCAGTTTGCTCCTGGTGAGAAAAGACTCATGCACCAGTGTAACATTGCTTCCGGTTACGATCCAGTATGTGTCAAGGAGGCTTCAAAGGAAGTCAAGAACTCTTAAATGTTCTACGTACATATTCAACCTTGGGGATTAGGGTGCTTAACTTAACGAATTGTTTATTCAATTTGCAAATAATGACTTATGGGATCTTTAAAACCTTACAGAATTGTAGATAAAACACCTTTAGTAGTGAATGGTGACTGTTTTGATCAATGTTTTGATTTCGAGATAGCACCTATCAAACACCAAAAGATGGGCGGCTATTCTTGTTAAACCTCCACGCTTCGACGATAGTGTATACAGGAAAGTATGCTAGCTCTGGAGAAGGTTATAAACAGAGACACCAGTCTGGATCCAACATCTCATTCAAACTTCATGATTCAAAGCCACTCTGAAACCAATGTTGTGGATGCGGGGGAAGCAGAACTCAATGAAGTCCAAATACGTGGCAGAAGTACTCCAGACTCTGAGACGCTGATCTCGATCCCAGCAACACCAAAACCAAGTTTAGACAATGCTTCAATCAACACATGGAGAAGTCATAGCCCCTTGAAGTTTAGAGAGCGTATGTCGCTGTTGTTCTCCCCCAAACAACATCCTACGGATCCAGCTTCAGCATTCATCATCTCTGACAGTTCATATTCAGGTGGGAACGGCAAAGATAGTAACCTGCTTCAAGAGCTGCCACTCTCTCCCACAGCTCCTAACACGACCACCCTGGCGCCGGTATCAGCAGCCTCTAGTAACACTCCACCAATCGATGTGGACTCATTGTTAAACACCATCCACAACCAACGCCCAATCAAGGCATTCAACAGTATCTCAGTACCTTCCATTGTTCCACTGTGTAGGTTGGTCAACTACTTGTTTCCAGAACAAGATACATTGTTCCATCTTGAAAGAGACATGTTGTCCCGCACCAGTAACTATAGACTTAGAAACCAATGGATCCTCTGGACAGAGACAGTTATAAGTACACAGTCCATTGAAAGTAACAGCAGTACTTACACGTGGGAGAAAACAGCTGATATCAATGATAAAGTGGATTTGAATCTCTGTATCTCTGATAGGAAGAAGCTATGGCTGAAGAATGAGAAGCTCGGCTTATGTGTAATGAAAACCGATATGAAACCAACGTTAAGCATCCCATCGATGGACCCTAATTCGGAAACTGCTTCAAAAGATATCGTTGCACTGGTTAGAATCCCTATCCATTCTTCACATGGTTATCATTCTTGGAAAAATCTCCTCAGATTTGTCGTTGGAGATCATGGAAGACTTGACACTAATCTCTACAAGTATCTTGTAAAGTCAAGTATATGTGGTGTTGCATTCCAGAAAAGAGTAAGAGATCCGCATGTGATTGTAATCTCATTAATGCTCTCCAATGAAGCATTCGAGGCCACAGCCATCAATATTGATTTGGCAAAGACGTTGTGTGATATGTTACACTTGTGTGACCCACTCTCATTCTCTCCAAATGTTATGAAGAGGGCAAAGTTTGACACATCACGCGGAAGATCGTGTGTGATTGATCAGTTTGAGGATCCAGAGGGGATTGTTTATGACTGATAGTGAGACTACTGCAAGAGCTGTGAGTTGTATATGCATGCAATGAGGGTCATTCAATAGTCGTTAAGAATAAATAGCATTATATTAGTCGATTTTCAGTGATCATGATGATTGTTGTTCATAAGAAGTAGGTCTCCATCTTACTCTCATCCATATTCTTCTTCGAACACATCCAGTCTTCATCCTACCTCTCCAACTTTTAGCCTTAAACCACCAAGCATAAGACCATCCTTGATCATCCATGTCACCAGCATCCATCACAACATGCCATTGAGCCCATCCCCATCTCCACAGATCTGATGGTAGTGGATAAAGTTGTGTAGACATGATTTTCGTTCCATGTGGTGTCATCAATCGTGGAGGGTCCATAGGGAAGAGCTGATGAGAGAAAAGAGGGAAACCAAACAGTGTGACACCACGTTCACTTTCGATTATAATATCGTAGTCCAAAAGAATGTGGGAGCTATCAGATGGTGTTTCATGGTTTTTGGAGGAAGAAATGACGTCAGATGCCTGTTTTAGAGCGCTGTCAACGAGTTTAGTCAACTTCTCAGGGGTTATAAGTGCATGAAGGGCATGACATTCTGGAAGAGGATACTTCTCCAATGGCGGTGTGACTGGGATTGTCACACTCGATGCAGAGGAATCGTTGTCCTCGAGGACAATTTGCATGGGATAGACACTGTCTCTTGTATTTACAAATGATAACTAGGAAGCAATGTATCAATTAGCAAAGATTTCATTAAACCAACAGAGCAAAGACTTGTTGAAGTAGTGCGCGAACCAAACACCTGTATGTGGTGTTCGGATGTTTTTGGCCCATCTCTGAAAAGTTCAGACTCTCAAAAGAGACGAGAGGATTTAAAGCGATGGAGTTGTTGTTGTTTTCTAAGTGACCAGTATATCGAATATGAAGCCGGTGTATGTACTTGGTCGTACACGTGGAGCCCTTTCACATCTTGTCACACAAGAGCTGGCTTCCTTGCCCGAACAACCATCTGTTCCGAGGATTGTATACCTCCTACGATCTGACCGTGAGCTTCGCTCTTTCCTCAATCATGACTCGACGCTGACGATACGTGACTATAGTCTTTCACGAGCTGTTGATGTATCACAGGTTCAACTGATGAGTGCATGTGCTCCTCCACAGTACGATTCCGGTGAGCTTGCGCATATCGAAAGCATGATGTGCTCATTTAAAAAGCCGAGGGATGTGACAGAGTTACAAAGGTATAAAGGATGCTTCACAAAAGAGAGTTCACTCTTGCTTCTTGATGGTGATAAATCATTCTCAGATTCATTGAGAAAGCTTGTATGGAGGGATAAATTCACAAGACCGCAGTTGTACCAATGTCTCTCGGATATACGAACCTGGTCATCAACAAATTTTGAGAGTGGTGTTGTTGGTGATGGATCACTTCGAGTAGCCAAAATACCAAGAGATTTAAAAGATCTGGACAGCTATGAGTATGACCTTGGTGCCAACTTGTCTCAAGAAGGTGAGCTCATTGATATGCTCTCAAGAACAAGGAGACTCAACACAACTTTTATGAAATACACTGATTTCGTCCACGTACAATATGAGCATATGATTGTCAAGACTGCTATTGGAGCATACACTGCACTCTTTGACTGTACAAATGGAGAACTATTAAAGATGAAACACACACCAACACTGTTAAAGAACCTTATCAATGAGTGTCTCAAAGTCATCGCCACTGCTGATCCAGCTGCCTTCCGTGCTCCAAATAGCAGAGTTGTCCTCGACAGTGACAGAATCCTAGACGTTGCAGTGACAATGATGAAGATGATGAATAAGGAATCTACACTGCTCCGGAGACAGGTTGCCCTATGGAATAATACCGAACTTACCAACACCACTGGGTACTTCACTTATCACGCACGCCAACATAAAGTTCACTGTCTTCATCTTAACATGATCCATAAGATATTGGAGGCAAAGACTTCACTTGCATCTCTCAGATACCAGAAAGTTTCCTACGATGACACTTTCTAAAGAATTATTGATTACGTTAACGAACTAATATAAACCATGTGCATATCTTAACAGACACTCCTTGTAAGACCTGAGAACAGACCGTCTAATAAACTGAAGCTAAGGAACCCCAATGTTATCAAGAAAACTCCTCGTAAGACTTAAGAACAGAACAAACTAATCATAAAGTTGATTATCAAAGCTCTTAAAAGAAGAACATATATAACTAGCGTGGCCAAACCAATTGTCTTAATGACACATAATCTTTTGACAGAATATGGTAAGGGCACTCTTAGTATTAACGCGAATAAACTCTCAACTATCTCTCTCTCTCTCTTTCATATAGCTCTTTATGTTACTGTTCTCCATTACAACGGTTGAAGGAGATCAAAGTCTCTGTTTACGCTCAGTATCATGGAGGGCACGAGCACACAAGAACAGCACGTGTCACTAGGCCGATCACGGTCCATTTCTTATGCTCATGGAAGGGGCAGACGTCACGCAGGGAAAGGTTCTCTTATCAAACAAACAAACTCGAGTAATGATATCTTGTCTGAGACTGTACAGGATGATGATAGGGACTCATCCGTCAGTATTTCCATCCATGCACCGCTCCATTCTACCATTTCAACCGATAGTGTCGCTACGAGAGCCTCATTGTCTACTGCTGTCAAAGGAGATCTCTTCCATCAAAGTGTATTAAACTCGGAAACAATACCAGGGAACATTCATATGTCATCAAATTCTTCCATTGAGCATCTGATAAAACGATATGGTTCAGTTAAACTGATACGACAGCTGGCTACAGATCTGGCACAGCGTGAAGCTGAACTCTCACTGATGAGGAAGACGTATTCAAGGAAAGAGAATGCATTGATAAAGCTCTTACAGATGATGGGATTTACAACAAGTCAAATAGATTCGCTTGTCAAGGAAAAGATGGAGTCCCAAGACATTCCTGATGATGAATCATTCCTAAAGGACATGATATATGATGCTATGGAAGATGGAATCGTCAATGATGATCGTGTCAGTTCTACATCTAAGGAATCATCCATTGCCGTTTCACCCATCAACTCCAGGAAGACACCAAAGAGTGGATCAACTTCAAGTTTTGAAGATAATGATGCTACTATAACACCCAAAGTCAAGACAAGACCACACTCGCTTTCATCACCTCCCATTCCAAAATTCTCATCATCACCAACTCATTCAACCACGAGCCCTAATGATCAATCACATTATGACACCATTCTTGATGTTGTCTCCACTACAATTCTCAATAGGGTCCCACAACCTGTACATGATGCCATTGGTGGACATCTTTCTCATAATAGAACTAATCACAAAAGCCATAACATCAAACTTGCACCTGTTGAGATGGAAAACTTCAATTCAAGAGCCTTTGGTGATCCACCAGCAACTGGTGATAAAGATGAATATGTTGATCAGTTTGGGTTTCTTTATGATAACAAGCAAAAGCGTCAATCACGCGGGTCTGGATCTATAGGAACCGTCAATGGGAGCTCTATCACTTCTAAGCTTCTAGAGATTGCCAATGACTATGATAAGTCCCAGCAACAGACTGGTAAAGACTGGGATGATTTCATTAAGAAAGTGACACTTCTTGATAAGGACTCCACTGGTGATTGGCTTTCCCTCAATGGTAAGGGAATCAGACATCATAAGAATCTTAACAAGACATTCACAAAATTGATCCAGAACGGTATTCCAATGAAATATCGTCCAAAAGTATGGTCTGAACTATCTGGATCCAAACATTTGGTTGATCCTGCAGAATATCAAACTCTCCTTCATGTTACAAAGCCTAACACCGAGGCAGAATCACAGATTGAACTTGATCTTTACAGAACAATGCCATTCAATGTATTCTTCAAGGATAATGGTCCCGGTCTTGCCCAACTTCAAAGAGTCCTTATCGCTTTTAGCAGAAAGTTTAGGAACATTGGTTATTGTCAAGGTATGAACTTTGTCGTTGCTAATCTCCTCTTGGTATATCAGAACGAGGAAGATGCATTCTGGACATTCATTGCATTGATTGAGAATATCCTTCCAAGTGGATTCTTCAATTTAGCAAACATAAAGACTGATCTTGAAACACTTAAGAGGAACTTCAAAGAACAGATGCCCAAGTTATCTACACATCTTGCAGATTGTGATGTTGAACTTGAACCTATTTGTTTCAATTGGTTCATGTCACTATTCACAGATAGCTTATCGGCGCATCTTGTATTCAGAGTATGGGATAACCTCATGTTGAATGGGTATGATGAGATTCATAAGACCTCTATTGCATTGTTCAAGATCTCCGAAGAAAGGTTGTTGAGTATGAATGATAATGTGGAGATTTACGAGTTCATGAAGAACCTCAATAAGGCCAACTTCAACTTGAAGGGAAGCGAACTGATAAGGATTAGCTCTTCAATTAAGATTGAGTGATTGAGTACTACAACAACTATTACGACTTTAACGAATATATTAGTCATATCTTGTAGCACTAATCTAAGCCCTCCAGTACTGAGCAAGAGAGTGAAGACGATCAATAACCTTAGGTAAAAGTGCAGAAACACTATCATTAATGAGGTTTTGGAAGTGAATGATGGCTTCCTCTTCACTCATATCCAAACAGAACTTCTCTTTAACTTTATAAACCGTTCTATCCGGTTCAATTGCAATGTCTGGAATGCTTGAATCACGCATGAGTTCAAACAAGTTCAAGATCAAGTTAGAATTCTTTCTGAAGATGGAGTAAGCAACAAAGCAATAGTTTCTAAACTTGTGATAATTGGGAGAATCAGCACCACCAAATGCATCAATGATCTGTGGTGGTAACTTCATCAATGGTGGGAATGGTTTAGGGTCTCTACCTAAGATGTAACCAAAATCAGCATGGAAGAAATGACCATCAGGACAAATTAGCAGATTGTCCAAGTGACGATCACCAACACCAAGGATGTATGTTATAACACAATATCCAGCACATGATTTGACAAAATTATCCATTACCCAATCACTAACACCAAGTTCATTATGTGGATCAGGATGATGATGTTGTAAAAATGCTGCAATTCCATGATACTCTGTTAGGACTGATGCAAGTGTACTATTTGGAACGAATTGAATGGCACCTTCTGCTGGACCTGTGGCTAAGATCTTATAAGGAGTGAGCTTCAAGTCAACGTTTTCGTTTAGCAAGAGTTTGTTCATGAGTAGAATGATTTGAATGACAAGTTGATCTTGACGAAGATCATCACCAACTTTAAACATCAATGGATATTTACCCCCATCTGTAGTCTTGAAGGTGATTTTGAGTGGGGAAAGGGAACTCTTGAATACAAAGCTCTCTGATGGTATGGTACCGCAGACTTCAACATCTGGATCAAGTGGTAATCTTGTAGATGGGAACGACTTAAGTTTAGACTCAAGTAAGTTTCGAAGAGCTTCAATCTTCTTTGGAGTTGTATCTCTCATGGCTTTGATCTTGGTACAGAGTTGTACCAAAACACCAACAAGTTCAATCTCTCTTTGTAAACTGTTATGTGTAACATTCTTCATGTAATAGTCTAATATGGTCTTGTAGATAGAGCCTGGTTTCTCCTTGGCCTCGGTTATCAAGTACCAATATAGGAAGCTCCCTAGTCTATCGTTTACCAAAGCTCTTTCCACAAGGAACTGTGCTAATGGTGTCAGCGAGTTGGTCAACAATGACGATCCTGAAGCCGACGCAGTGTTTGAACCATCAAGTTCGACAATGGAGTATTCACTTGTGTTCTTCGTAGTCATAGGTTCATAAGCTAGTGCCTGCACTAGCTGTAATAGATACAATTCAAGTTCATTGTTATGTGCTTTCTTCAATCTCTCCACTGCATAAGTACGAACCGTAATGTTCTTGAAGTTTGGACCCAGCAGTTCCAATGAATCTTCAATGTCGATCTCAACCCATTTGTATAATAGTGATAATGCTTCTCTACTCTCAGCTTCATCATTGAAGTTGATAGATTTGAGAAATTTGTTAAGTCCCTTCTTGTTGTTGATAAGGAAGTATCTAAACTTCCAAACGAGATTCTTTTCATATTGTGAAAGTTCTTGCACCGAGGAGTAGTTAAGGATCTTATTAAGTTCATCACGGATCTTTGCAGTTGGTTTAATCTCTCTATCGAATGGACCATCTTTATGAGAACGCTCAAGTTTACGATACTTGAGTTCAATTGGATCATATCTATACTGTTCTGGGTCATAAACTTTCATAGTGATGAATTTCCCCGTTGGTATCCTTGGTTGATTCTGTTGTGTCTCTTGATCAGATGGTTGATACACTGGAATCTCAGGTGGTGGGTATTTAAAGTCTGAGAATACAATGGGGATATCAAATTGTACCATATCGATAAAGAGGATGAAATTACGTGCATCTGCACTTGATTTTTGATTGATTTTTTCAATCTTTCGAAATGTCAAGTTATCAAGCCATTCAATCGATGGGATATCACCAGTTTCATGCTTTTTGATGATCTTTTCAAGACCATCCATCTGTGTTGTCCTTGTACTTGTCAATGGTGGCTTATCAAGATGTGCAACTGTATTATGAGATAGAGACACCAACAGCTTCTGTCTTCCACGTTTCAGTGTACAATCATCATCTACATTGAAGATATACATCTCTGTATCACCAAAAGTAGATCTTTTAGAACCATCAAACTCCCAAAGTGTTATGTTTAGTTTTGCCTGGAAGGGCAGTTGATTGATCTTTATGGGTAATGTAAGCCAATCATTCCATTTACGCTGTGATCTGAAAGCTGAATAAGGTGTTGTCACAGGTATTGTGATTGGTTTCCCCTCTAGTGTTACCACCACAGAGGCAAATAGACTTGATGATGATGAATAATTGGAAAGTTTTCTAACTGTGGAGGGATCTGTTAAACGAGTTGACTCTCGAAGAAGCGGAGCTGTGCCCTCCAAAGAGGTGACTTTGACGCGTAACGGCACATCAATGTCCCTCGACGTACAATAAGTGACGCTCTTCGATGTCATTTGACTGTGAAAGACCTTTTTATCCTTACCAGAACCTGTACTTTAACTTGTAGATACTCTATTAAAGAGCTTAAAGTGGCTTTGCTTATTTAAGCAAGTCGGGTTTCGCGAAATACTTTATCACGTGATTGGTCACGTGATAAATAAAACTTTATTAATCACATGACAAAGCACGTGACCAATTCGCGCAGATTGAATGTTGAAGTCACGTGATATATATATCACGTGATTTACTCAATAATAATATACTCAAAGATTTCTTCAATTAATCAATTAATCCTTCTAACAATTTTGTTATCTCTTCTCTTGAGCCTATCCTCCAATAAAATGTGTTATCTATCTCATGAAACATTCATCTGCCAGGACTGAAGTGTTTAAATCAATGTAAACTTATCTTCCCAAAAAGGCCATCAACTCCGCTTCTTCTCCGGCCGGTTGCAGCCGCATAGTTCCATTGCTCTAGTCTCTATTCTCTTTAGTCTTTGATGATCTGATATATAATGTCTTTTGTGATGACAAGTCATCTCTACAGTCATTGTCAATTGTACGTCATGTCTCTTAATTCAATGGCTATTGTATGGTACTTCAGAAACTTCGCCTTTGAGATCAAATCTGTATCCGTTTAAGCTTGCATGGCTCCCATCATCTATCGTTTCACTTAGTCAAAGGAACCACCTTGTCGCTGTTAACGGGCATATTTTGACAAACAGGGAAGGTTAACTCAAAGTGTTCCACAAGTATAAAGTGGGGGCGAAATCCCTGTCATTTCATACCTATTATCAGTCATTACACCTATCATCCACTGAATCAACACCATGTCACTTAGAACTGCACTTGTCACAGGAGCATCTAGAGGTATCGGTAAATCCATTGCCCTTCAGCTTGCTCATGATGGCTACCAAGTTGCCATTACAGATCTTGCATCTCAAAAGAATGCTGCTCTCGAGACTGTTGAAGAGATCCAAAAACTTGGTACCAAATCTTTATTCATTGAAGCTAATTCCTATATCAGATCCCAGGTATTTGCAGCAGTTGATAAAACACATAAAGAACTTGGTGGATTTGATACTCTTGTGAACAATGCTGGAGTGATGCAAGTCAAGCCATTAATAGAGTGTGATGAACAAGACTTAGAGACTATCTATGCAACAAACGTTGGTGGTACTCTTTGGGGGATCCAAGCAGCTGCTTCAAAGTTTGATGAACTTGGTCATGGTGGTAAGATCATCAATGCCTCTTCTGTTGCAGCACATAATGCCTTCCCAATGCTAAGCATGTATTCAGCTTCTAAATGGGCCATTAGAGGTCTTACGCAAGCTGCAGCAAAGGAACTTGCCTCGAGGCAAATCACAGTTAATGCATATTGTCCCGGTTGTGTTTTAACTCCAATGATGGATTATGTTGATTCCAAAATGTCAGAATATACTGGATCTGCTAAAGGTTCCACTATTCAGGGGAACATTGATACCATTGCCCTAGGGAGAGGATCTGAACCTCAAGATGTTGCCAATTTGGTATCATTCTTAGCATCTGAGAAGGCTGATTATATCACAGGTCAATCAATTGTAGTTGATGGTGGTCTTGTATTCACGTGATGTGTATAAGTTAATAGTAGAAGATGTGAATGAGACACTGTAGCTCTAATCTCCGACGGAGTAATCAACCCCACAGTGGGCTCTAGTCTTGCCCTTTGATCTCTAGTCTCTTAGGCTCTCTGTCTCATGTCCACTGGACAATCCAGTTACTCTGGTATATCCAACAAAACACTTCTTGAGATCAATTTGTTTCCAGTGGTTGTAAAGCGGACACCGAATGAATTAGATAACCTGCCGGGTCCCCGCATTATACATTTGATTCACTTCATTTCAAGCTTTAGCTTGTGAGCTTTGGATCTTGAGACTAGTTGATAAAAAGAATCTCTTACTTGTAATATCATATAATCAGTCTCTTCTCTCTAAGAACCCTAGCTATCCAAGTATATGTCCTAATCTATTGTCTCCCTCTATTGCCCCACTGTAAAAGAACACCCCTGAATACCACCCCCACTCTACAAGATCTGTCTCATCTTTGCAGCGAGAATTACCCATTTTATCTTTATTGCGGAGATATGAGAGGAGACATGTAAACTGGGACATGAGCTTACATGTCCCCACACAATTCACCCCTTTTTGGGTCTCATAGGTTTGACCCCTGATATATAAGTACTCACCTGCTCTTTGGACAGTGTCGGCTAGACACACTTTATTCCATAGATCAATCAGTGTATCAATCAGTGTATCAGTCATACACTATGTCACTTAGAACTGCACTTGTCACTGGTGCCTCTAGGGGTATCGGTAAGGCCATTGCCCTTCAACTTGCCCATGATGGATACCAAGTTGCCATTACAGATCTTGCATCTCAAAAGGATCAAGCAATGGCCACTGTGGAGGAACTTAAGAAGATTAGTAATAATGCTATATTTGTCGAGGCAAACTCTGCAAAGAGAGATGATATCTTTAATGCTGTTAATCAGACTCATAAACAACTTGGTGGGTTTAACACTATTGTTAACAATGCTGGTATTTGTCAAGTGACTCCATTAGTCGAAGCCACCGAGGCTGACTTATTAGCTATTACTCAAATCAATCTTGGTGGTGTCCTTTGGGGTATTCAAGCTGCTGCTACCAAGTTTGATGAACTTGGTCATGGTGGTAAGATCATCTCTGCTGCATCAGTTGCTGCTCATAACGCATTTGAGATGCTTTCACTTTATTCAGCTTCTAAATGGGCAGTTAGAGGTTTAAACCAAGCTGCTGCTAAGGAATTAGCTACAAGAAATATCACTGTTAATACTTATTGTCCAGGTATAGTGCTAACACCAATGTGGGATTTAATTGATGAAAAAATGGGTGAATACGCTGGTGTTCCCAAAGGTGATACCGTTAAGAAATATATTGAGAATATTGCCCTTGGGAGAGGTTCTCAACCACAAGATATTGCAGACTTGGTTTCTTTCTTAGCTTCTCCAAAATCTGATTACATTACAGGTCAATCTATTGTTGTTGATGGTGGTATTGTTTATACATAAACTACTTATATACTTATGCAGATTCATACTTAGCTATCATCAAACAGACACAAATGAAGACCAAAAGAGGGATGAATGACTATCATTAGACAAATAAAGGATAAAAAAGTAAAAAAAAAGTAAAAAAAGAATGATTTCGCCCAGGATCGAACTGGGGACGTTCTGCGTGTTAAGCAGATGCCATAACCAACTAGACCACGAAACCATTTTGTTGTGGTTTTTGTTGTTGGTGTTTGAGTAACTCTGTATGCTTAATACCACTTTAAGCATTAACGGGTTATGAGTCCTTCTATCAATACATTCTATCTAAACACATATCAATGAACAAATACATAGTACCAAAACGATCTCTATCAAGTAAAGACATCATATATTTATATATATTTATATATATATATATATATATATATATATATATATATATATATAATGCTGCCCCTACCACACTACGGCATATCTAAACGAGGCATCTATCTTAGGAGTATAGTGCTTAGAGAAGAGATGAGGCCGTGTACGGGTATTCATGGCATCAGCATGTAGCATGTAGCATGCAGATAAGATGCTTATATGCAGCTTATCTTGAACAGACATACAAACATAAACATATACATCTAACTAACCATTATAAATAAATAAATAAATAAATAAATAAATAAATAAATAAATAAATAGAACAAAGTGTTCGCCGGTACCGGCTTAAAAACCACATGGAAAAACGCATTGACTGCGCGAACGCCGAGGCTCTGAATCATCATCTTTCACATGGAGAATCTCTTAAGAAGGGACACTGATTACTACTTGGTAAAGTGTTTGAACTGTTCAACTGATCAGTGATTGGTTTGCCTTTAGTTCTTCCATCCATCCACATTCAATTACATCCTTTGAAGGATCTATTTCTTTCTACATCGTCCATAAGCAACAGACAAAGCTCCACCGATGAGGATCAGTCATAAGCTTCAAAAGGCCCACGAGGAGTCTGACAAGGCAACTTTCTCATTTGAATTCTTTGTCCCAAAGACTTCTCAAGGTGTTCAAAACCTTTATGATAGAATGGACAGAATGTACAACTTGAATCCAGAATTCATCGATGTTACATGGAATGCTGGTGGTCGTCTCTCAAACTTAACTACTGATATCGTCTCTACTGCTCAATCAGTTCTAGGTTTAGAGACATGTATGCATTTGACATGTACCAATATGCCTATTGAACTCATTGATAATGCTTTGAAAGACGCTTATGATTCAGGTTGTCAAAATATCTTGGCTTTAAGAGGTGATCCACCAATTGAAGGTGGTGAATGGACTGCAGTTGAAGGTGGTTTCACTTATGCTAAAGATCTTGTCAAATACATTAGAGAGAAATATGGTGATCATTTCGATATTGGTGTTGCTGCTTATCCAGAGGGACATCCAGAAGAGTCTAATGTTGATTCCTTGATTGATCATTTGAAAGAGAAATGTGATGCTGGTGCAGATTTTATCATTACTCAGATGTTTTATGATGCTGAAAATTTCATTGAGTGGTGTAAAAAGATCAGATCCAAAGGTATAACTATCCCAATCATCCCAGGTATCATGCCAATCTCTTCATATGCAGCTTTTAAGAGAAGAGCTACATGGTGTGAAATCAACATCCCCGAGAACTTTGAAGCCAAATTACAAGACATTAAGGATGATGATCAACTCGTTAGACAAGCAGGTACTGAACTAGTTGCTGAGATGTGTCAAAAGCTCTTGGATTCAGGTTATGTTAATCATGTTCATTTCTATACAATGAATTTGGAAAAATCTTCAATCATGATCTTGGAAACACTAGGACTAATCACTGCAAATAACGTTGACTTCCTACCATGGAGAAAATCTCTTAATCCAAACAGAACAAATGAAACTGTTAGACCAATCTTTTGGAAAAACAGAAAATATTCTTATATTAACAGAACTAAGAATTGGGATGAATTCCCTAATGGAAGATGGGGTGATGCAAACTCTGCTGCATTTGGTGATGTTGAACTCTTTACTTCAGGTTTACTTCGTCAATCTCCAAAGAGAGCAATGGAACTTTGGGGTGAACCAACATCTGTTAAAGATATCTCTAACTTAGTTGTCTCTTATCTACAAGGTAAGATTGGATCGTTACCATGGTCTGATACTCCAGTTACATCCGAGGTCAACTCTTTCAAAGAACAACTCATTGATCTTAACAATAGAGGTATCCTTACTGTTAATTCTCAACCACGTGTTAATGGTGCAACTTCTAATGATCCATCTTATGGATGGGGTCCAAAGAATGGATTTGTTTATCAAAAGCAATACTTGGAATTCTTGATTCCAAAGACTAAACTGAACAACTTCATTCAAAAGATTGATGAGATTAACAAACCTTTCAACACAAGCAATAATGATAAGGATAACTATAACATCTTAACATTCTTTGCCATTGATGTTAACGATGATTTGAATTCAAACACTAAGGATGATTCTGCTAATGCTGTTACTTGGGGTATCTTCCCAGGTCAAGAAGTTCTTCAACCAACTATTGTGGAAAAAGTTTCCTTCTTAGCTTGGAAGGATGAATTTTACAGAATCATTGCTGAATGGAGTCATATCTTTGAAGAAGGATCCATCTCTAGACAAATCATCAAGTCTATCATTGATGATTATGCATTGGTTAACATTGTCGATAATGACTATGTCGGTAATGATAAGATCTTTTCCTTGTTACAGGATTTGTGATATACCTATGGGCTTCTTCAAACAGGATTCAACCCTTGATGGGATTGTTCCTTTCAACAATACTTTCCCTCTCTCATCTTTACTAAACTGCTTTTAATGTTTCAACCCAAACAAGTTTTCAATTCCTGAGAGATTCAACAAACTCTCACTCCATCTGCACATCACCATACCCATCATTTTAACAAATTTCAACAACTTTCAATCACAAAAGATTAGTATTGCTTTACCTATGGTATGCTAGCTATCTTGCACGACTCATGACGACAAAACAACTGACAGATGCTGTTCTTCCCATGATCATAATGACATCAACTGTTACAAAATAGATATATAGCACGGGGATAACCTATTGCTTCAACTGCAAGGGCTCTCTGTGTCTTAATGATAGTACTATTTATCAAGTTGTTTGTAGTTTTGCTTTAGATCTACTCATGTATCTGGTATACTCTCCAGTAGGGATGATATCATCATCACTCTCTGAATAGGACACTACCGAATGATCTTAGGATGATTATGACAAGTAAAGAAAGTATATGTGATTAGAAGATTATGTATATTTAATTAATGTATTTACTCTTAATTGTACTGAATAAATCTTTTTTACAATATATAAACATTATGACCTCTGTAAGAGATCTTCTAAATAAATTAATTCATAAAATTTATTTGACTTATGATATAAAAATGTTTCAACAGGTAACTTAGGTACTATCTATATCAATAACTATTATGAGCATGGTTTAGAGTTGAAATAGCAACCATTTATGCCAAAAAGAGAAGATATATCATTAGAGTATATCCCCCATGTATATTATCAAACAGTCCACAATTAAACAACAAGAAACAGGTTTCGTGGTCTAGTTGGTTATGGCATCTGCTTAACACGCAGAACGTCCCCAGTTCGATCCTGGGCGAAATCATGTTTTATTTTTTTTTCATTTTTTTTCTCTCCCCATCATTATAATAAGGGTTACCCGCAACGCCTATAAGAGTAGAATAACATGTTATTAACAGGTTGTCTTCATTCAAATCTAATGAACGGTTTATACAGAGTGTCTATGAGCATATGTTATTAGATAATGATATATTTGTATGATTTCTACCTTCTACATTATCAACTCTTCAACAAAAACACATTTGTATATGAGCACGTATTAATCTGTCAAAGATGAGACTATAGCTAGACACAATCATAGATTGTATCATTGTTGCAGTGCATAGTGTACACACTCTCTACCTTGGTGACTTTCAAAGAAAGGGACAACGTAACCAAGAAACTCATTAACTGAAGAGAAAAACAGGGTAATCAAACAACGTCGGGTGGTGGGTAGTGTTGATATGGTTGGTATAGGTGCCCCCTTCTTTGAAAAGTGTGAGTAGATAGAGAAGAGAAAGGTAAAAGAAGAGAAAGAGAAGGAGAGAGTCATGACGATGCAGGGACACATTTAAAGAATGGTACATTTTTTCTTTCTCTTTGTCTGAACAGCTTCTGGTTCAAGTGCAGCGACAATAGCCTCATCAAAGACATTCTTCAAACCTCTCTGTGTTAAGGCAGAACATTCCACATATTTAACTGCACCAAGTTGCTTTGCAAGTCTTTCACCTTCTTCTGGCTTGATAGGGGAAGCACCTTGTCTCTTAAGTCTCTCAATGATGATTTGATCATCACGAAGATCAATTTGTGTACCAACAATGATAGCTGGAACACCTGGAGCATGATGATGAATCTCTGGGAACCATTTTTCACGAACATTCTCAAAAGAAGCTGGAGAAGTGATGGAAAAGCAGACAAGGAATACATCTGTAGATGGATAACTAAGTGGACGTAATCTATCATAATCTTCCTGACCAGCAGTATCGAAAAGACCGAAAGTGTATGGCTCATCGCCAATCATTACAGTGACAGCATAGTTGTCAAAAACGGTAGGCACATAATCAGCAGGGAACTTGTTAGTGGTGTAAGATATGAGGAGACACGTCTATCCGATAGGTTAGTACACTGCTTGCGGGGGATGAACAGTAGAATTGAGGGGAAAACGATAAACTCACCTTACCGACGGCACCATCACCGACAACAACACACTTGATGGTTTGCATTATTTCTTATATGTCTTAACAACGGGGGGAAAGTTGGCTGCTTTGATTAAAGAAGGAGGCGCGGTATGGTCTCTGGATAAGGAGCTTTCTCTTGGTGTATTTAAAAGGAGAGAGTGGTGAAGGAAGGATGAAGCCACTGATGTTCAGGTAAGTGCGCTGGGCCTTAGGACTTTTATAAGTTAATGGCTGCTGGAAACAACTAGTTGTAAGTGATAAGAGTTTGGTATTTTTGATCCATAAGATGAAACATATTTCTAACGGGCGAAAAAATGGGAAAGGGCGCGTTATTTCCTAATACGGAAGATTACCCCTTTGGGAAGTACCATAATCTTTGTATATAATAGATATTGTAGTATTCATTAAGATTAAACATCTTTATGTTGTAAACACTCACAGCCACATCCAGTGGCACATTCTTTGGATTGTGACCACCATTCAGTGGCACAACCAGCGTGTAATGCGTGTTTACACTCTGCACAGCCAAACACTCTTCTTGATAAACGTAGTCCACAATAGACACAATCGTTTGTACCCTTGTCTAAAAGTAACAATTTACCCATTGATACATCGTGTGATGGTTCAGAACAGGCATCGTTGAGTTTCTGTACTTCAGCTCTTCTTAATACAAGTCCCCATGCGTATAAGATATTAGCATATTCTGCACGATAACGACCATATCTTTCATCACCATGATCGATAAGAGTCATTGAGAAGGACTCTTCACCGTATCCCAAGATAGCCTCATTCATCATCTCTATCTTGACGTTATAGTTCTTTTCAGTGTTGGTCATAGTCATATTGGATGCCATTACCGAAGAGCTTCGTGATGAATGGCGAACGTTTGTCTCTGAGTAATTGGACCCAGTGTGTTCACTGACAGACGACAACCTATGGTTTCTTAATGATGATGGCTTTGACGCAGGTAAATAATTCATTTGAAATCCAAGATTCCCCGATGATGCAACTTGTAAAACACAACTCATCGTAGCTAACATTTGAACATTACCAAGTTTCTCAAAATATGTCATCATCTCCTTAACGAGCCAAGTACGACCAAATGGATGTGCACCCCAGTAGAAATCTTTCTTCAAGATAAGTGCCAAGATGTTCCAAGCATCTTTGAGATCGGTGTATCCATACTTTTCACAAACACTAGCGTTATGAAGAGCAAGCTCTCTTGGTTGATCACCCATAACACGGTATTCAGATGCAAGTTCAAATTTGGATGGAATCAAATGTGTAAAGTCAAAAATTGCCACAATGTTGTTAACATTACCGTCTCGAGTCAACGAGTGTTGTGATCTTTCAGTCACAGAATCAGCAGTATGTCGAGAAGACGCACCACCATTACCACCATTACCACCAATCCCATGAAACTTCTGAATTCTAAATATCCCTGGAACTTTACGAGAAGTGGCATCTCTCTCGAGAACATCAGCCCAATCTTCAGCAAGAGAATCATCACTCAAGTCAAAACCTTGTTGTTCAAATGTGACAACTGATTGCTTTTGTGGGACTTTTGGTTCTTGTTTAGGTATAAAGAAACAGACCAGCTGTCCTGTCTTTGTCCAAGATGCACCACATCCCTTTGGTATAGGAGTACTATCAAATTGATTATTCCGGTGAATTGATGAGTTTAGTTTAGCACTTTGTTTCATCATTGGGAAAAGGTCATCTTCATCATCGTCATCATCGTCATCATCATCATCATCATCATCATCACCATCGTTGTCACTTGACGGTTGTGTGGAAGGTAAAGAACCAACATCATCCATATCGGCAATGTTTAAACTATCATCATCATCACCTTCACGTCTCAAGTTCTCAAGATCAATTTTTTCACCCATAAGGAATCTTAAACATGCCTCTAAAGTGAATCTTTCAACTTCAGCAAACTTCTTACTGATCTCATTCAAGTTTTTCAAGATATCTTGACGTTTCTCATCTATAAGGTCTCTGTTCTCTTCAATACGGAATGAAACAGTATCACGAGGGTACTCCTTAGGGAATTTCATCTCAACTCTTAAAAATATAAGGTCATCACTCTCAGCTGCCCATGGACCACTCAAGGAAAAGACAAGAACACCAGTAGAAACAGAGATTTTTTCAAATCTAACTTTGGGGAACTTATGACCCACAACAGAGACCTCTTCACCTAGATTATCCGGGTTTTCAAGAGATGCAGAATCTGGATTTTGTTCAATTGGTGGAGCAAATGCGGATCTACCCATTCTGACACCAGCAAGCCAATTAAGATGATCAGCTGTACTAGTCTTGGATTGATCACCACGATTTGAGACAAAAGTATCCTTTGTCTTCTTTAATGCCAATTTGTTCTCATCATGTGTCTTGGGTTCCTCTCTATACGTTCTGTATTCATATGGTTGTAAATTCTCAGCGGGGGTAACACCTCTCTTGTAGTCCATCTTGTCATACAACTCTTCATTCATGTTCCATAATCTAAGATCACAATCCTTAGACCAAGTCACCAATTGAAATTCTCTATCATCAATACCAGTACCCGTGTTTCTTTGACGCCAAAGGAAATCCGTAACACGATCAGTATGTCCTTTAAACACGTAGCTAGGTCGTAGCTTAGATTCACCAGTGAGATCCTTATGATTTGCCAAGTAGACTGCGTTATTACCACCTCTTAATGGCATTATAGCACAACCATGACCAAATGGTAAGTGTCTTGCTCTCCAAACAGGGAAATCTGTAGTTATAACACTTGTTGGAGTTGAATCACTTTTGGAAAGATCCCAAAATTTGACAGTACCATCACTTGAGGCAGATACAATTTCATGTTCCATAGTTCTGCTAAAATCAACACCATTAATCTTTCTATCATGTGCAAGAACTTTATGAAGTGGTTTAGCATTATTTCTGAAATCCCAAACGTAAAAGAAGTTGTCATGTGCAGATGCTAATAAGTTTTCATTCTTAAAATTCCATTTGACTTGAGCAGCTCCAGCTCTAAAATCTGCAACTGAGTAGACAGGTCTTTTGGATTGACGAGTATCCCATGCAAGTACCTGGGTATCAACTGAACATGTTGCTAGGATCTCTGGATGATCTGGATGGAAATTGATATCTGTAATGGCACGATCATGACCATGAAGAACATGTTCTATAGCGTTATTTGCACTTCTTGCCAGGTTCCAAACGATAGCTTTTTGATTACTTGTAGAGATGACCCATGCTGGTTTAATTGATGCATGTGGAGACCATTGAACATCAGCAACTTCCCAACTTGTAAGATGTCGTAACCAACGAGGTGGTGAAAAGGGATCATCAAGATCTACAACATAAAGACCTTGACGACCAGCTAGAACAACATCTCTTCCCGTTGGTGATATGGAGACGGCACCAACACCTCCATCGACTCGTAACGATAAAGATCGCCCGAAAGTGGTGGAGTCGTATGGACTGGTCATAGCCGTTAGATTGGGTTATGCAAAAGAGGATATCAACAAGTTGTATGGTGTATATGTCACAATGATGGTTAAGACAAGTGCAGTTATTAGTCTCCACATTAGAACATCCAGACATATGGAGAGTAGAAAAACATATTATGTAATAAAGAGTGGAAGTATTACATAATCAATTTCAATATTAATATTACATAATAAACAACCGAATATTACATAAGCACATAACATAATCTGTTCAATTAGCAGCGCAATTCGGATTAAGAATGCGCTCGTGTAGCTCAGTGGTTAGAGCCTCGTGCTTATAGCGGCAAAAGTTTTGACGTTGTGCAAATGTCACGAGTAACGCGATCGTCGTGGGTTCAATCCCCACCTCGAGCACAATTCTTTCCACACACATTCCCATTCTTACCTTTTAATTTTTGGTATTTTAAGATTTTTTTTACCTTTAGTTGTATATATCTTATTGTTTTTTTATATAGGAGATCAGTAGACTGCTTTTAAGTCTGATATCCCGTGGTTTATTTATGTAATTCATTGACAGAAGGTATGCTTCGCAGTGCGCGCACATTTTTTTCTTCAGAGATACTCTTCTTATATATATACTGTAGACTCTATAGACTCTAAAGAACAGACACAATGGCACCACCAACGCCCATAATCACACGAGATGAACTTGATAGAGTATTTGCACTTGAACAACGACTAGATCAAACGAACTGTGTTATCCGTTCGCTTACACAACACAACTGTGTCTTTGAAGGAGGTCTAATCAATTGTGTACCATTTAAGAGATTATTCCGTGAGTGTGCATTGAAACAAGGAAATGGAAGACTAAGAGTTGAAATCACTGATGTGAATACAAATAAGGAAGCTAATGAAGCTACTCTTTTCCTTAGGGCTCAAGATAAGTTACGGAAACAGGCGATGAAGGAGCAAAATGACTAACACTAGCCCTTCCCTCCTAACCTCCACTATACAACAAAATACGATGACGCCATGACTAGATGTATACACGATAGATTAATACCTAATGAGAGACTGTATTGTAGAATATACCATTGACTTATTTATTAGAAGAACATCTCTATCACTACAGAGATAGATCTCTGTTACTATAGAGATAGATGATCATTGCCCCGCGCCAACCGGAAAAACAATAACAATAACACAGCGCTTATTGCTCTTTACCTTCTACTTCTTCTTTTACTTAGCCGCCAGGTCTTACGCCAGGTCTTACACCAATTCAACCGCTACAATGACAACTGTGACACCTGCACAGGAGCATTATCTAAAGAGAGAACTTATCAGGCTTCAACTTGAAGATGAGGTTGAGCAGTTCAATGATCCGTTTGCTTTACGTCACTTTGGACCACCATTCACAGCTGATGACCCTAAGAAAGTGGGCGGTAAGAGTCGTTCATTCAAGAGAAAGTCATCAAAGAAGCCATCAATGAGCATTGATACTAGTATAAGCAATAATGAGTCCATATCGGAGCAATTCCCCTTGACAAAGTACTTCTTTTCCAATTTTGTTCTTACACTTCCATTCCTTTCTCGTGAACAACAGGACTATGATGAGTTTTGGGTGCAGAAAGTTCAAGTTTTCTTTGAAAAGTTCATGAGTATGTCAATGAGTGAGTCCATGGATAGAGATGAAGCTAGTAAGAGAAAGAAAATGGGTAATAAGCTTCAAAAACTACTCATCATGATGTACAACTCAGGCATAGGTACTACAAACGAACTAGAGTACTATGAGCATACAAAGAGCGAGATCAAAGGTGACGAAGTGGAAAGTAAAAGAATCCAAAAGTTGCTGTTTCCAACTAAGGAAAAACTACAAGATCATTTATCTGAAGGTGTCTTTCTCAATGGAATCAATGTCAATGTGTGTGGTGTACGAAAAGTTAAGACTGCTAACAATGCGTTTCTAAGTGGACTGAATTTGACTAAAGCATATGAAGAACATTATGAGTTTTTGATAAAGACAAGAGTTGATCTTCCAGAGAGTGAAAATGTCTATGTCTCAAGACGTTATTCTGATTTTAAAGACTTGCATCATCGTTTAAAGGCAAAATACCCGGGGAAGCAACTACCAAAGCTTCCATCTAAAGTTAAATCTATCGTGAATCTCGGTTCATCAAACGAAGATCAGTTCGAACCAATTCAAGAATTCGAAGATATGGATGAAGATGAAATCCAAGAAGCAAAACTGAATGAACAGCATGATTTGGAGATTAGAAAAAGCTTGACAGATCTCTTTAAGGATCTCAACCTAGAGTCTCAACAAGAGCAACCAAAGACCCCAATTACACAATCAACAGAAAAATTCACTCCTCAATCTTCTTCAAAGTCTCCACTCAAATCATCTATGGGTTTCCTAAAGTCTCCAAAGCTTTGGGGATCTGAAAAGAAGAACAAGTCATCATCCTCTTCATCATCAACAACAACAACAACAACATCATCAACCGCAAAGCGGGCTACAACCCCGACTCCAAGCAAGGCAAATGAAGTTGAGAATAAACTACCAAGAGAGAAGTCTCGTGTTGGTCTTAGAGGATACTTGCGAGAGCTCTTAAAAGATATTGAAGTTAGCCATTCTGAGATCCTCAAGGAGTTCTTGTACAAGGGTAAGATCATCAAATTAAGCAATGAGGACTTAATTGACATCAAAATACGTGAGAATTTGGACCTTCTTCTTCTCGTTAATCAAGTCAAGTTCCAGCGTGAGGCATACAATAAGATTAACACTTTGAAGAAGGCATCTTTACCACTTCGTGCCGAACTTCTTTATTCCGATAACGGTATCATGAAGATTTTTGAAGAGTTCAAGACCAAAGAACATATTAGTGAACTTTCTCCAATGCTAAAGAATTTCATTGATTGGTCAAAAGTGGAAATTGCCGCCACAATCTATCAAATGTTCTTGGGGAGTGATGGATCATATGAACTTTACACTCAACTTCGTCGTATGCACAAACTATTACCGTATTCCATCATGATCAACATCCTAAGATTCACGAATCCAATGAGTATAGTGAAGACCATGGTTGATCTTCTTGTGGCGAGCCCATTTGGAGGTAAATCCATTATGCAAACATTGTTCTCTGGAATCTTATCGGATGATATTAAGTCCCAAACAAAAGTTATCGCTGAGTTAGAAGCCAAAATTGATCAGAAGGAGATCATTCAGAGAATGAAAATGTTTGTCTTTGAGGCCCCATCATATGACTTGGTTCAGGAAATTAGACGGGAGTCGAAAGATATGAACACTGATTTGTTGTTAACGCTTATCATCTCCCCTCGTCTTTCTGACTACTCATATGTGAGTGAAGATCTCATTGGTAGAGTCTTCCAATCATACAATGAGTACAAGAAGCTTGAAAAGAGTGAAGACAATCATGAAAACTTGGAATTTATCAATCATGAGATGCTTGAACTTTACTCCGACTTGAAGACATTGTTCAAGCTGTATGTGCGCAAGAGAGATAAGGAGATCATGAAACAGCTTTGGGCAGAATCAGAGTTGATTTCCATTCTCAAAGAGATGTTCACCATGTTTTATCAACCACTTGTTAATTTGTTTGCCAGTGCCCATGTTGATGTTGCATTTAAGCACTTTGAGGACTTTATGGACGATCTCGTTGCCCTATTGGATGTGTTAACCCATGAGATATATGTTAAAGATACCAGTCAGATTGTTGATGACATCATGAAACTCTTGGAGAAACATGAGGATAGCTTCTATCAGTTTCTGCATGATGTGTACATGAACGATAAGGATGGAATCTTTGAGAAGTTGGTGAGCTGGATCAATGGTGTTCTTAAATTCTTGAGACATGCTAAGGACATCAATCCTACGGTTGTGTCAAAGAGAATTGACTTCAACGAGATGTTAAAAGATGAGAGTGTTAACAAGGAAGAGATACTGAAGGAGGTGAATGCCATTATTGATCTCGTGAAGAAGCACCATGAGGAGTATAAGAAGAAGCTAGCCAAGCAACAGGATAAAAAATTCAACGTGGTTGAAGAGAATTGGGATGCCATCAACAAGATTGAAATCTTCCAAACGTCCGATTTCGGTATCAATGATCACGATATTATTAGTTTGGGATCCGATGATGATGACGATGATGAGACGGCAGACAATATCTTGGAGAGTGAAAAGAATGCTGACACTACACACATTAAGACCTTGTTGACACCATTCAAGAAGCAGGTTTTGGAGGTTTTACAAAGCTATTGCGATTGAATATGGGGTATGAAGAGTATCATTCGTGATAAATTCTAAATTTTTCCTGTAGTAGACATGTAAGATCGAGCACCTATACTAGTGCAATTTGTTGATATTAACTGATTTATACATGCATTAGAGGACTTACTCTTCATCGGAGCTGTCATCTTCTTCAGCTTCTCTGAGCCAGTCGACAAACTTCTCCACATCTGGGTTAGTCTTAGAACCTTTCTCCCACCATTGCAAAATCTGCTCCTCTTCAGCAATTTCCTCATCGTAGAGAACGTTTAAGACATGGAACATAATTCTGTTACCTGACTCCTTTTGGGAGGTCTGATGTTCAATCTCATCTAACAATTCAATCTGCTCCTCTTCACTGAAAACTTGACGTCTAAAGAGACCCGACCATTGCTTGAATACCTTTTCAGTGGCTTGTTTGACGTTCAAAGTATCCGTGGCGATGAAGTGATTAACACGTTTGAGCAATGCAACAACGGTAACGTGTCTAACCTCTGTGTATGTCACATTCATACTCATTCTGAGTGTGTTCAATTCCAATAGGGCAGTGTCCAAGTCGTGATTATTTTCCACAGCACGAGAAACGGTGGCAACACCTTCAACTTCAAAGTCCTCTTCCTCTTCGTATTCTGTGGCAACACTCGTTGTTGAGTATGTTCTTCTCTTCTTATGCTTTGTAGCTGCATGTGTAGCGGAGACTATTGAATCGTCCGAGAGGGCAAGTTGACCCATTTGGTACATCAGGGAGTTTACTGGCTTAGACTCATCTTCATCATCAGAGTCATCAGACTCGTAGACGTAACCAATACCACCTTCACCAACGGCATTGACGTCGTAAACACCATCATCGTCTTGCTCAATTGCATCTTTCGAATCATCAGATTCACTTTCGGAACCGAAAGAGTCGTCTGTGTTCTTCACACGTCTAGATGAGATTCTCAAGTCTCTAGAGACGGTCTGGTTATCAGCAATGACAACATCAAAGCCCAATACGGCACCTTTTTCAAGGGTACATTTTGCACCGACATTACTGTTACTAGCAACGATAGCATGATCAATGACCGAGTCATCACCAATGACAACGTTATCCCAGATGTAAGAGTTTGTGATCCTGATATGACTTCCGATTCGACAATTACGGCCAATAACTGAGTTTTCAATGTAGGTACCATCACCAATGACGGTGTTAGAACCGATGGCGGTGCATGCACCAATTTTACAAGATTGGGCCAGCACAACGTCTTGCTCTTTATAGACGTGTTTGCTCTCGTAGCTGTATGATTGGTTCTCGAGGAAATTGGAGTCTGGACAGATTGGATAACACCATCTAGCGAGGATATCTTGCGAAATGGCATCGTATGTCTGCCAACTCTCGACACGGGCAGCGTAATCGTCAGTGATATAGGCATAGATGGACTTCTTAAGGATATCTGAGGATAGAATTCCCTTAACAAAGTCACGGCGGAGATGCTGGTAGTCAAAGTTCTCTTGGAAGATGGCTGGTACGTGTGGGGTACAAATGTCGACATGACAATCGATGAGGTCGTTTCTAACAATGAACTCATCCACGTCTTCGAGGAGTTCTGGATCAATATCGATGGATGATTTTGTACCATCTGCTGGTGGGATATCCTTGTAGTAGATACATTTGTTTGTCTTTGAGTCGAGGATGAAAGCTGCTGGTTCAGCATGGGAACGAGTTCTATGAAGTGCTGAAGCCTGTGTGAGTACCATTGTGGCAATGTGATCTCTATCAACGGCCTTACGGGCCTTGTGTGCCTCCATAACCTTCTCGAATTGGATGTTTGTGACGACATCACCGGATACGAGAAGGAAATCACCAGTGATGAGGCCTCTGTTGTCTAGGTCTCTCATGGCATCACCAACGGATCTCGACTCGAGTGTCATGATGGTTTGAATCTTGAATGGGGCCCATGGGTTACTCCATTTCGAGGACTCAATGTATGCCTGGATCTGGTCAGCGTGCGAACAGCACATCAGATAGACCTCATCGACACCGGCCTTGGCGAGAAACTCTAGCGTATACTCTAGCAGGGGGACGTTGGCGAGAGGGAGAAGACAACGAGGCTTGACTGAAGTGAGGGGCATGAAGCGCGTCTCAAATGAATCTGTGAGCACAATGGCCTGGAGACGCTCATCCTTGACGACCTCTTTTTGCTTCTTAACCTTTGGAGGCATCTTGTAAATCACTGGTTAACGTGGGAAAAGCCCTTTCCTATAAAAGCTCTAAGTTAACTCAGTCATCGTCATCGCCGCTTTGAATTTTTCTGCACTATTTTAAAATGTAGAGAAAATGTCCTAAAGAGGAAATATTGCCAGATCCGGCGCCTTTGTTTTCGATTCACAAAACGTAAACGTCATCGACATTAAAACTAATCATTTGTTCTTTAACTAATTGTCACTAAGACGACTCTCTAAAGTTACTATAGAAGATTTACAATGGCCTTCGACCTAAAGCAACAGCTTGCTCAGTTTTACTCTTCTCATCAGAAGCCGAAGGACATCGCCTTCGCCTATGGAACAGCTGGTTTCAGAACAAAGGCCAACACATTAGACTCTGTTGTCTTCGTTGTGGGGCTTCTCGCTGCTCTCCGTTCCAAGTACCTCGATGGTCAGACCATTGGTGTTATGATTACTGCCTCGCACAACCCACCAGAGGACAACGGTGTTAAGCTTGTCGACCCACAGGGAGAGATGCTTGAGCAGTCATGGGAGTCTTATGCTACAACTTTGGCCAATCTTCACTCTGCAGAGGAAATCGAAGCTGAGATCCTTAAACTCTCATCACAGCTCAACATTGACTTGGAGAACACACAGGCCAATGTGATTATTGCTAGAGACTCGCGTGATTCAGGCCCAGCGTTGACTGAGGCCACCATCGATGGTCTTAAAGTGTTCAATACAAACTATAAGAACTTCCATCTTCTCACTACCCCGCAATTACACTACCTCGTCAAGGCTATTAACACGGAAAAGGGACCTTTGAGCTATGGTGTTCCAACTGAAGACGGTTATTATGACAAACTGGTCACCGCTTTCAAGACACTCTGTAACGAGGAGAACGTTAAGGGTCCTATTAAGATCACCATTGATGCTGCTAACGGTATTGGTGGTCCAAAAGCTGAAAAATTATTCTCACTCTTGGGAGATTTGGTCGATGCTACAATTGTCAACAACGATTATCAAAACCCACTTGCTCTCAACGTGAATTCCGGTGCTGATTTTGTCAAGACGGGTCAACGTCTTCCACAGGGTATCACACCTGTTCCACTCGATCTTTATGCCTCCTTTGATGGTGATGCCGACAGAGTCGTCTTCTATTTCACAGATGCTTCGGGTATCTTTAGACTTCTCGATGGTGACAAGATTGCTACTTTGCTCAGTGCATTCATCAAGGACCTTGCCTATAAGGCTGGTCTCGCTGAGTCTGCTCAGATTGGTGTTGTCCAGACAGCTTATGCTAATGGCTCTTCTACAAACTTCATCACCGATGTCTTGAAGCTTCCAAGTGTTTGCACACCAACAGGTGTCAAGCACTTGCATCATGAGGCTGCCAAGTTTGATGTTGGTGTTTACTTCGAGGCTAATGGACATGGTACTGTACTCTTCTCTGATGTCTTTGTTGAGACTTTGAAGTCTACTGAGCCATCAACTCCTGACCAACAACGTGCCCTCAATGCATTGATCCACCTCTCTGAGCTTATTAACCAAACAGTGGGTGATGCCATCTCCGACTTGCTCGCTGTTTTGGTCGTCATTGCCATTAAGAACTGGTCTCCACAGGAATGGGATCAATGCTACACTGATTTGCCAAACAGACTCGCTAAGGTTGTCGTCCCAGATAGAACCGTTTTCAAGACTACAAGTGCAGAAAGACAACTCACATCGCCAAAGGGTCTTCAGGAACGTATAGACGCTGCTGTTAAGAAGTATACACAGGGAAGATCATTTGTTAGAGCATCTGGTACAGAAGACGCTGTCAGAGTATATGCCGAGGCCTCCACTAGGGCAGAGGCCGACGAGTTGTCGCAGGAAGTTGTTGAGCTCGTCAAGGAGACTGTCTGCTGATCTCATTATCTCTTGCTATGAATCATCATTTGTCTGAAACAGAAAACACTTGACCCGTAGACAAATTAGAGATAAGTCCAAAGACTAATCGCAGTATAATGTGTGTGTGGCCCTTACCATGCGATGCGCCAATTTTTTTTTTTTTTTTTTTAGAGGGGCCTTTCTCTTTATACTGATATTGATATCTTTCTCTTTCTCTTTATTGTTCATAGAGATCTGGCCCCATACACCGTCATCATTTCTCAAGACTATACAAAGGACACGATGGGCAAGGCTCCAAAGACAAAGAAGTACACATCCTCCTCAGAGCCACAAGTTGCGGCCGAGAGACATATGAAGTCCGTCTTCAAATTTAATACAGACCTTGGTCAGCATATCTTGAAAAACCCAATGATTGCTCAAGGTATCGTCGACAAGGCCCAGATTAAGCCCTCTGATACAGTGCTCGAAATTGGTCCAGGTACTGGTAACTTGACGGTGCGTATCCTGGAACAGGCACGTAAAGTTGTCGCAGTGGAGATGGATCCTCGTATGGGTGCCGAGTTGACTAAGCGTGTGCATGGTACACCAGGGGAGAAGAAGCTCGAGATATTACTTGGTGATTTCATGAAAACTGACCTTCCATATTTCGATATTTGCATCTCCAACACACCATATCAAATCTCTTCGCCGTTGGTGTTTAAACTTCTGTCACAACCAAAGCCACCAAGAGTATCCATCCTCATGTTCCAGCGTGAATTTGCCCTGACACTCGTTGCCAGACCTGGTGACCAACTCTATAACCGTCTCTCCGCAAACGTTCAAATGTGGGCCAACGTGACACATATCATGAAAGTTGGTAAGAACAACTTTAGACCTCCACCAAAAGTTGAATCCTCAGTCGTGCGCTTAGAGATCAAAACCCCAAGACCACAGGTCGATTTCAACCAATGGGATGGTCTTCTCAGAATTGTCTTTACAAGAAAGAACAAGACTATTGCTGCTTCTTTCAAAACAACAAGTGTGTTGCAACTCTTGGAGAAGAACTACAAGACATGGTTAGCTGCTAACGACGGTGATGCTATCATTGAGGACGACGAAGATGACGTCAAATCCAAAAAAGGTGGTAAGTATGCTGATATTGTCAAGGCTAAGATCGAACAGGTGCTTACGGAAACCGATCTTGGTGACAAGAGAGCCAACAAGTGTGATCAAAACGATTTCTTGAAGCTTCTCTATGCCTTCCAACAGGTTGGTATCCATTTTGCATGATTGGATGTGTATGTCTGTGTGTGTTTATGTTCGGAGTTAGGATTAGATCAACATCATTAATGTTAGGCAAGCATCAGAAGATGTTGTAGATACATATTATACCAAAAGAATAGGTATCAAAAGACTATAAGTATCTTCTTATGATGGTCCTGCGTAACTGTGAGCACACTCACCATACAAAACGCGTCTTTCCTCGCGCCTCCCACAGCGTAAATCTCAGCACTAACAAAAAGTACGTCGCGTCGACGAAAGTGAAAAAGAAGATGGCGACGTTAAACACATCGCGTATGAGATCAGGAAGGACTTTCTCTCTTCTGTAATTGTGCAAATTCCATAAGATGTCACAGATGTTCAGTGCAGCTCGTTCTGAGACACTCTGTAAGTACCACGATAGGAGTCTTTTCAGCACTACAAGACACTCATTACTAACTCAATTCAGTTCTCGGTGGTGAGAAGATCAGTGGCGAAGACATCCGTAATCAGAATGTTCTCGCTGCTCAGGCAGTTTCCAATGTTGTCAAGTCGTCTCTCGGCCCTGTCGGTCTTGATAAGATGCTTGTCGATGACATTGGTGACGTTGTTGTGACTAATGATGGTGCCACCATCCTCAGTTTGCTTGACGTTCAACACCCAGCAGGTAAGATCCTCGTTGATCTCGCACAACAACAGGATAAGGAAGTTGGTGATGGTACCACTTCTGTCGTGATCATCGCCTCAGAGCTCCTCAAGAGGGCAAATGAACTTGTCAAGAACAAGATCCATCCAACCACAATTATCACCGGTTACAGACTCGCACTCAGAGAAGCACAGAGGTATATCAATGAAGTGCTCTCCCAGCCAGTTGACTCCTTGGGAAAGGAGACAATCGTTAACATTGCCAAGACATCCATGTCCTCTAAGATCATCGGTGCTGATTCCGACTTCTTCTCCAAGCTTGCAGTTGATGCCATGCTTGCCGTTCAGACGCAAAACGGTAAGGGTGAAGTGAAATACCCAGTTAAGGCTGTGAATATCCTCAAGGCCCACGGTAAATCTTCTACTGAATCCGTTCTTGTGAAGGGTTATGCCTTGAACTGTACTGTTGCCTCTCAGGCCATGGTCAAAAAGATCAGTGGAGCCAAGATTGCCTGTTTGGACCTCAATCTCCAAAAGGCACGTATGGCTCTTGGTGTTCAAATCAACATTGACGATCCAGAGCAGTTGGAGGAGATCCGTAAGAGAGAGTACGGTATTGTGTTGGATAGAATCAAAAAGATCATTGCCGCTGGTGCCAATGTCGTACTCACAACGAAGGGTATTGATGACCTTTGTCTCAAGGAGTTTGTGGAGGCTGGTGTCATGGCTGTCAGACGTTGTAAGAAGGAAGATCTCAGAAGAATTGCAAGAGCCACCGGTGCCTCTTTCATTAGCAGTATGTCTAACTTAGAGGGTGATGAGACATTTGAGACAAGTTACTTGGGTTACGCTGAGGAGGTCGTTCAGGAACGTATCTCTGACGATGAATGTATCTTGATCAAGGGAACCAAGGCTCACTCTTCTTCTTCTATTATCTTGAGAGGACCAAACGACTACACACTTGATGAGATGGAAAGATCCTTGCACGATTCTTTGTCTGTTATCAAGAGAACACTGGAGAGTGGTAACGTTGTGCCAGGTGGTGGTGCCGTTGAGACCGCTTTGAACATCTACTTGGAGAACTTTGCCACTACAGTTGGTTCTCGTGAGCAGCTCGCTATTGCTGAATTTGCCAATGCATTGCTTGTCATTCCAAAGACTTTAGCTTCCAACGCCGCTAAGGATGCATCTGACCTCATTGCCAAGTTGAGATCTTACCACAGTGCCTCTCAAAGTGCCGTTCCAGAAGATACCAAGCGCAAGAGCTACAAGAATTACGGTCTTGACCTTATCCGCGGTAAGATCGTAGATGAAACAAAACAAGGTGTTCTTGAGCCAACTATGTCCAAGATCAAGTCTCTCAAGTCCGCCTTGGAGGCATGCATTGCCATTCTCAGAATTGACACCATGATCACTGTGGATCCAGAACAGCCGAAGGAGGATGATCACGGTCACGACCACTAGAGCAAATAATGCATGGATGATGATGGGTTCAACTCTGATGGCAAATTATCAATATTGTAGACTGTAAGTCGATCATGCGAGACACCATGGCATGCTTACGTTGTAACGTAACGCCAGATCTAAGCAGCCACTGCAAACACTCAAACACGGACTGCATATATATAACGTTCGTTGGATCTTTTCTGACCATGATCCCATGGGTCTACAGGAGTTCTTGGTCCATCAATAATTCGTCATTAATAATAAAAAACTGTCACTTTCGATCGTCTATCTCCATACTGGTCTTGGGGGTGGGGCACCAATCCTTTCACCCAATGATGAGTTTGATCTTGATCCCCTAGAAGATATGCGACCTGAATTCATTCTGGCTGCACTTCTATCAACACTTCCTCTTTCAATATCTAGTATCGACATGCTTCTTTCTGTACTTCCTCTTTCATAACCAAGTCTGGATGCACCTCTTTCTGCACTAAGCCTTGAGCCACTTCTCTCGATAAGCTCTTTGATAGGTGTTGGTTGTGGGATCATAGACTTACGTCTCGATGAGGAGGTGCTCGATGTGGCACGTACTGGCGTTTGTGGAATCATAGAATGTCTATGGGAGAGGCCAATACGTGATGGTCCAATCTCAGTCCTTGTAGCTCTCGACAATGCCAATGATGTGGTGGCTCTCTGGACTGACCGTGTTCCAAGACTCGAAACCGATCTCATTGGAGCCATTGAGGAGCGTGATGCTGGGCGCTCGGTTCTTTGTGTGGAGAGTCGTGATGATGGTCTGTCCATGCTTACTCTTGATGTTGGTCGAGGGATCTTGGATTTGAAATTCTCTGGTGTACGCGGCTTTTTGTATGATTGGTAGACTGGAATCTTGGATTGGGACATCACTGATGGGTCCGAAACATGTCGTTTTGGTGCTGGTGTCTGGAAGACATCTGGCGATCCATTCAGAAGCTGATTAAGCGTCTCCTCGTGAACCTCTTTCTTGGTTGATACCGGAGACTCGAACTCTTCAGACATGAACTTCTCTGATGTTCTTTCCGGGGATGATCTCGCAGATAAAGCTGAATTGGATGTATGATGTGATATCGTAGAACTTCCAGATAGACGAACTGATGCTCCACTCGTTCTGTTGGACAGCGATGACTTGAGATCTGGAATCTTCCTCACATCCGTGAGAACAGATGGATCTTTGGACTTTGATGGTGTGGCGTCGAGCTGGTTGTGTTTACCACTGTCAGTCAGTATGCGATTGTGCTGAAGCTCTTCTGGTTTCCTCACCGACGTTGGATCGCTCTCGATTATGACTGTCTTCAAGTTCATCTTGTTAAATAAGAATTGGCCGTATCGACTCTTTCTCTTATCATGCTCAGTCTGCCCTGTTGTCTTGTCATCTGAAACTTTTCTCGTAGCACCTTGATCCAATGACAGCTTTTTAAAGTTTGAAGTAAGATCTTCTGCAGGTGCTACGACAGTTTCATCGTTAATCATATCAATGTAACCCTCTGGAAGCTTCTCCTTCACTTGTAACCATGCATCCGCCAACTCATTCGATTTCTCCATGACTCTGACATCAAGGAGGTTTTCATCAATGGCCTGATTTATGACAATGAAAGTGTTCTCAACAATATCTGTAGTGTACTTGAGTCTTTTGAACACCTGAGACTTGAAAACACTATTATCATCTAATCCACCCATCTTTGAAACTTCCTTTTCAACGTTGGTTATGAGGAATGACATTTCCGTGTTCAAGTAGGAGAAGATCTCACTCCATCTCTTGTCAACGAGCTCATACTTCAAATCATTTACCTCATTCTGTAGGTAATTCATCTCCTTGACCAATGCCTCGTACTTGTCCTCCATCTTCTGTGAGTCCACAACATTTGTCATTGCATACCTCTTCCTAAAATCTTCAATTCTGAGAGGGATAAAGTTCAAGCTTGCCTTGAGTGGATCAACGACGTGTTTTAGGTCCAAGTATTCACGGTAAAGCTCATTATCAATTTCATTGAGCAGTGGAAGACGGAGTTGTGTTCTTTGTTGAAGAAGTTTCTTAGTTAAAATTTCTAAGCTGAACGCTGGAGCATGACGTACTGGAGAACTGAATCTCTTTTCATGGATCTTAAAACATTTCTTGAGACAGTTTTCTAGTTCTGTGTTGATAGAATTCATGGTGAGGTTGTAGATATCGTTGTACTCTACACTCACGTCGATCTTTGTCTTCAGCGGGATGAGATGTGATTTCTTGATCTCCAAGCTTGCTTCGCTCAATGTATCCAATTTGTCAAACACAGTGGTCTCTGGCATCTTTTCTTCATCCAAATTGGCCTCTAGCAAGTTCAGCGCTTGAAGAACGATGGAATCGATAGACTCAACATTTCTGTTGATCTCATAGAACTTGTTCTTTCCCTCGCTGATCCACTCCACATCTAGCGTTGCGGAATCGAGTGTGTCAATGAAAGCAAATATCTCACGGACCTTTGCTGTATAATAGAGCAAATCATCGATTAATGACTCGAGGCGATGCAGATCAAAGGGATCCAAGTGGGCAGCGGCCTTGAAGAAGTTGAACTCGGACCGGATAGTGAGGATCTCCGAGAGCGGTTTGGACATCACTTTCAGCACTTAAGTCTTAGTGTGTGTGATTATAGCTCCTCTTCAGAAAGTGAGCGGAAGCGAATGGCAGATGCTGTGGCGGCTATGTTTATCTCCTTCTACTCATCCGCCGTGTTGTTTGTTTTGGTTTTGTTTTGTTTGGCGATGTTTACTTTTCTGTCATGATTTCGCGGGTAAATAAATAAGCTGCAGAAATCTCTTTGGTCGCGTCTCTCGTTCATTTGTCTCTCTCAAACAGGCTTTCATAAATCTACACGAATGTAAATGTCGTAAATCGTCAATTATGATATAGTCACTTTGAAGGCTGCTCTATGTTTTGCGAGCTCTTCACCACTGGGTCATCGAACGCCAAGTCCTCGAGGCCCTTCTTGATGATTTCTTTCTTGATAAACTCTTCAGAAAAGGCCTCGTTCACCATCTCCTCTTCGCCATCTTCACCATCATTGTTCTCGTTGTATTGTTCGTTCATCTTCTTTTTCTTCTTCTTGTCATTATGTGCTGCTTCTGCGGCCTTGTCCTCGTTCATCAACTTGAATAGAGCAGAGTTTCTATTGGCGTAGAGGTCAACAAAGTTACCAGTCTCTGCAACTTTGCCATCATAACCAAGCACAATAACCAGATCGGCCTTTCTAATTGTAGACAAACGATGAGCAATGGAAATTGAGGTCATCTTTTCATCTCTCATAAGCCTCTGTAAGGTCAAGTTAATTGCGTGTTCACTCTTACTATCCAAGGCAGAGGTGGCCTCATCCAAGATAAGAACCGATGGGTTCTTGATTAATGCTCTTGCAATAGAGATTCTTTGCTTCTGACCACCGGACAACAGGGCACCTCTAGGTCCAATGATTGTGTCATATCCATCTGGGAATTTTTCAATAAATTCATGACAATTAGCCTTCTTGGCAGCCTCGATTACCAATTCCTCTGGAACGTTACGTTGCTTCAATCCAAAAGTAATGTTATCACGGATCGTACCGGACATAAGAATTGGCTCCTGCTGAACAACACCTAAATGTCTTCTCAAGCTCTTGGCGTTGTACTTGGTGATATCCTTACCATCGAGTAAGATCTGACCAGCCAACGGGTCATAGTATCTCAACATGAGAGAAGTGATTGTGGATTTACCCTTTCCGGATGGACCAACAATACAGACATTGGATCCAGCTGGGATTGTAAGGGAGAGATCTTTAAAGATTGTCAATTTTGGTCTTGTTGGATAAGCAAAGTCCACGTTTTTGAATTCAATCAATCCCTTTGGTTTTTCCAACAATGGGACACCTTTTGTTGGATTGATCTTTGGATCTCTGTCAACGAGCTCAAACAATCTAGAGGCGGCACCAGTTCCCTTCATTAATTCAGAGTAGAAAGATGCCAAACCGAACATTGACGATCCAGAATGGTTAACATACAGCATGAAGGCAGCCATATCACCAACGGATAAACTTCCAGCAGCGACGAGCTGTGCACCATATGCCAAGATCAAGAGGAATGTGGCATCACTCATCATGTATGTGGAAGAGTAGAAAGTAGCATTGAGCTTGGCTTCTCTTTTTCCGAGACCAAAGACTCTTCTAATGGCACCGTTATACTTGTGAAGTTCCTTTTGCTCTGCGACAAATGATTGAATGGTCTTGATGCCACTGAGTTGCTCTTCACCAACTTTTGTAAGGTTACCAGTTGCTTCCTGGATTCCTCTGGAAATTTTTCTGACTTTGGTACCAAAGATTAAAGTACCGACGAGAATGGCCGGTAAGAAGACAAAAACCGCTGAAGCGAGTTGTGTGGAGATGAGGAACATACTGGTTATACTCACTGCGCCTGTGATGGCATGCTTGAAACCGTCACTAATGTTTTGAGTCATGGAACGAGACACCACGTATGCGTCGGATCCAAGTCTCGAGATCAAGTCACCAACTTTGTGGACATCAAAGAACTCTGCGTCTTGACTCATTGTTTTCTTGATCACGTTGGATCTCAAACGGGCAACGAGACGTTCACCGAGGATTCTCAGCATGATGATACGGCCATAGTCGGCACCAATACCAAGCAAAAGGATCACAGCGAGGATTCCAACAAACTCGTAAAGGGAGAAGCCGTTCCAGATGGCTGGGAGTTGTCCTTCAAAGACATGCTTGGTCGCATCGAGAACCATACCGTATGCTTTGGGCATGGTCATGTTCACAATGACTGAGATGAGAAGGAGGGACAAAGCTACTGATAGCAGTTTCCAATCCCTAAAGGCGAGCTTTAAGAGTTTACCAATATCCTTAAAGGCAGAATCTGTCTTCGACTCCTGTGGAGGAGGTGGCGGTGGTGAGGTGCTGTGCTCTTCTTCAGCCTCGATCTCCTCTGTTTGTAGTTGCTTGAGTTTTTGTCTGTGGTTGTCGTCGGCGGGTGATGGCTCATGGGCGGTAGGGGCGGTATGAGCTCGTCTCTCTGGAGTAGTCGAAAGGAGCCTCTTAGTGATCTCTGATCGTAGATGGGCAAGTCTGTGTGCTTTTGATCGAGTGTGTATCTGTGCCAAGGACCTCGTTGAGATGGCCATTGTTGTGAGTGTGACTCCCGCCAGAGGAGTGGATGAGGTTAAAAAGATGGAGTGGAGCAGTGGGCGGCTAGAACTAGAGAAGCTGGAGAGGCCCCTTTGTGAGACTGGCCAATGTGGCGGCTTCCTCAGGGGCGGGAGTCCCAATGTGAAGTGTGTGAGGGCCTGTGGTGGGCGTCTTAGCACGGACGTCATAGTGGAGGATCTGTTAGAGTAGCGTATGCTGGTGAAGCCAGTGTGAAATTATGAAGTCTGCTTGAAAGTGGAGAGTGTATGGATATATGCCAAGGTGAGAGCGTGCAACACGTCAAAGTGAATTGCTATAAGTTATATCGTCTCTCTTGTGCTCGAGTTTGGTTGAAGAAAGAAGGGCAACGACATCACCGACTTCGCACTTACTCACCGGAACGACGGCACAGGTTACGCGCGCGATCAAGGACGCCAGAGCTGAGCTGCGGGTCATTAGGAAATATCTACAGTAACAATGAATAAAAGTTGGAATATCATAAAGCCATGTACCGAAAATGTTGTTTTTATATCTCTAAGCAGCCCTCCGTTTCAAACGGGCGAAAGAATGTGCGCAGACATTTACTGCTTCAATGGAAGAGGCTCCTCGGCAACACCGTTGGTGTACTTGATAACCTTAGCCTCGGACTTACCACGGGCAGCGACAGCAGCAGACTGGAGCTCTGGCTTGAGAGCGTTTCTGGTGGTCTCAGCAGCAATCTGCAAGTACTTGTTGAAACTGGTGAAAAGTGCGAGTTAGTAAAGGTTCCTGACAATAGAACACCCGCAAAATGCTTTGAGGGCGACAAGAGACCACGTTCAAAGTTGGGGATGTGCGGCAACTCAATTGAGCGCTTCAATGACGCCAATTCATCCCAGAAAATGACAATAATAGGTCTCTTGATATCGGAAATCACATACGAGAAGCCGGCTTTTCTCCAGGAAGACATTTTTGATGAGTTTTGATGTCGTTAAAGTGTTGAAGGTGTGTGCTTCGGCTCGCTGCGTTTTTCTTTCGCCCATTTTCGTGCATTTTGATTTGGTGCGGTTGGTTTCCCAATTGGGTAATCCTACAGTTAAATAATATATACCAAAAGAATGCCGTTGGTTACCCGCGCTTCGAGACGCTTCCCAAACAAATTATTCAAAGCGATGAGCTTCTTCTTCCCCAACTCGTGTCTCTCTTTTTGGTAGTAGTTCTCCTCAACCACTTCCTTATATGACCGTCTCCAGGGATCACTACTTTGTCCTCGCCAGTGACATTGAGGCTGAGCGCATCAAGGCCGCAGTAGGCCTTATTAACGAACTCAACGAGGCCAATGCCGAAGACGAATGGGAATACGCACTCAAGCGTCTCATTAAGGGTCTCTCCTCATCTAGAGCCTCTGCCAGATTGGGGTTTTCAACATGTTTGACAGAACTTATCAATATCAGAATCTCCAATGGATCTCTCACAGTTTCCAAACTCCTCGAGCTGATCAATGAGCACAATAAGGTTACTAGCTCCATGAATGGTAAAGAGGAACGTGCTGCTCTGTTCGGAAAGCTCTTTGGTCTCCAATGTGTTTCCAATATGAACTCTGGTGTCTTTAACCGTGATGGCGTTGATGCAGAGGACTTCAAGCTTTTCATCGATAACCTTATCGAACTCTCATGTACAAAGTCCTGGATCAGAGAGCCAGCTCTCTTTACTGTCCTTGGTCTGTTAAGGTCTCTTACGGGGAAGATCTCTGATGATCTGGTCATCTACATCTTTGAAAAACTTGACGAGAACAAACTTTCTTTGACTACTGAGGGTCTTGCCATCTTCTTAGCTGTTCCACCACAATTTAGATCAACTAAACTCTCCTCTGTTGAATTTAAAAACACTACATGGAAACACGCTGATCCATTGCATAAATCCAACCTTTCCTTACTGACAAAAGTCTTGAAGGATATCTCTACTGGTGATGAAGGTGAAGCTGAAGAGGGAAAGAGTAAAAAAAATTCCAAACAGAAAGGTTCTTGGTCCCCACGGTTGCACTTTGTTTGGCAGTTGATCGTTTCTGAACTTTCAACATCATCTGAGACCGAAGTCATTGATGAACAAGTTGATAACTCTAAGAAGAGAAAGAAACACAGTGACAAAAAGAACAAGAAGTCTAAATCTTCAAACTCCAAGGCCGTTGTTGAATCTGATTCACTCCAGATTTCAGAATTCTGGAAAGTTGTCATTGATGAGAGCTTCTTTAGCGAGAAGGCATCTCACGAGAGAAAGTATTGGGGATTTGAGATCTTTGGTCTTTTCTTCCAGGCTGTTCAACCAGAATCTGTGGATTCAATCTTCACTCAAAACTTCATGAGAACTTTGATCAACCAAGCATCCGAACAATCTCGTATGCTCAACAAGATTGCCAAAAAGACACTCACAGCAATAACGGAAACTTGTAAAATCCAACCGCTCAAAACCGTCCCTGTTCTTCAAAATATCCTTCTTGGACAATATGGTGCCCTGCACTTTGATAGGCTCACCAAGTCGAAGACCACAGAGATTCTCCTCTCTACCGATGCTCCAAACGATGCCTTGGCTAAAATCTTCACCTCAGTGCTCGACAGGGACAATGACGATAAGGATGCCAAATTTAAAGATCAAAAATGGGCAATTGATCAATTACTGCACCTTGTCCGCTCTAAGAAGGCCAAAATTGACAAGACAAGTGACCTAAACTGGGTTGATCAGATCTTGAAATCATTGGTGCAGAAGGCATACATGTCAGCTAAGCCAGCAAGCGATGAGGAACAAGATGAGGTTATGGAAGATCAAGAGGAAGAAGACGAAGAAGAAGACCCAATCGTCAACTTTGCTCAAGAAAGACTTAACTCTATCATCTCTGATGTGATCTCTGTTGAACGTGCTGATAATCAAACCTGGTCATACAAGACTCTAAGTTTGTTGTTGAGTGCCATTGAAAGTGGTGCTGAGCCAATCTTCAAGTTCGATGACGAGCTGAACACCGTCAAGGATAAGTCTTTGAAGATCTTGAAGAAAATCAGGGCCAAGAGGGAGAGTCAACACACTGATAATTCTCGTCTTTTAGTGTTCGAATTGTTATTCTCCATGGTTACCCTCCAATTGTTCAGTGGTGATGCTGAATCCGTTAACACACTTCAAGAGTTGCAAGACTACTACTATGACACAAAGAAAGATGACGATGAAGATTACGACAAGGTTATTGGAATTGTCGAGATTCTCTTGAACTTCTTGTCCCAAAAGAGCTCACTTCTTAAAAAGCTTAGTTCAATCATCTGGGAGAACTGGTGTGATAAAGTCAACGGTGAAGGTTTGCAATTGCTTTATGATGTCATCTTGACCAAGGAGAACACCGAGGGTCAGAGGGCTTTGTTCGAAGGTGAAGGTGAATATGTTGACGAGAACGAGGAGGAGGAAGACGAAGATGATCACGAACACAACCACGATCACGAGGACGATGAAGACGAAGAGGAAAGCGAAGAGAGCGAGGATGAGAGTGAAGATGGGAGTGAAGATGAAGAGGATGATGAGGAGGAGGACGCTGCATCCAACGACAAGGTTGCTGAAGTTGAGAAGAAAGCCAATGTTGCTCTCGCTGAGGCTCTTCGTATCCCACACAATGGTGAAGAGATTCTCAGTTCTGATTCTGAAGACGACTTCTCAGATGAGTCTATGGATGATGAGCAGATGATGGCCATCGATGGTCAATTGGCAAAGATTTTCCAACAGCGTCGTGAGGCTTTGGATACAGTGCAGACGGGTAACAAGAGAAAAGAAGAGAAGATTGCAGCTAAGGAAACCATCGTGTCCTTGAAGCACCGCGTGGTTGATCTTCTTGAAATCTATGTGAAGAAGTGTCCAAACAATCCACTCATCATTGGTATGGTCTCTCCATTGCTTAGTGGTATGCACATCACTTTGGATAAGAGTCTTGGTGTCAAGATCCACAAACTGTTGAAGAACAAGGTTTGCAAATCAAAGATTTCTGATACCTCTGCTTTGGACAAAGATGAGCTCATTGAGAAGCTTAAGGAGATGCACAAGAACTCCTTGCGTACCTCCAACACTAATGACTACAATTTGTCCACCTCTCAGTGTTCCATCTTTATTGCCAAACAGCTTGTTCAGACTGATAAGGCCCTTATTGATGAAATCATTGACCTCTACGCCGACTTGATGAAGCAATGGTTTAAGAAGAAGAACGGCCGTTTGACAAGCTCAATGTTCTTTGACTTCATCAACTGGTTGAACTCCAAGAGAGTCCAAAACTAATGATCCATGACTAATTAGAATGCATGTGTAATATGTTCAAACCAAAAGTAGCGTTACATTATAAGGACAACAACCCTAAATACATCCTCTGTCAACAAGCAATTATGACACGAGTACCGTAAAAAAGACACAGACATAAGAAGACAACCAGACAACCCATTTTTTAATATTCCAAAATTTCAACACACAAGATATGTGTAGCCCATCATTTAAATCAAGACCTCAAAGTAGTAGCATTCATTCCTCTAAACTTTTTGGTTCATCCAATAGCTTTTCAGATTTTGCTCTCTGTTCTCTGTTCTTCTTGTTTATCTCAATTCTATTGTTAATCAGATATATCGCAGTTTGATTCCCTTGAGGAGACCCAATTAATGTGACTTTTCTCTCCAATTTGCCATCCTCAGCAGGGTCAATGACAATCTGGGATCCAGAAGCCTCTTTCACCTGCTTGATATTCTTACCTGACTTACCAATGACATTCCCCACGTACTCGTTTGGGATAAATATTTCCTGTGTCACTTGTTGTAATGGAAGCGACAATGGGCCCTGTGGAATAAAAGACTGTTGAGGTCCAGACCTTTGTGCGTTTGGGATGTGTTGATGGTTTTGGTGGAAATGCGGATGCTGTTGAGGCACAGATGGTCTTGTAGAGACATTTGGGTATGCAGATATAAAGTGTTGTGGCATTTGATGGCCGAATCCCAACATGGAGTTATTGTTTGGACCGTTCATACCAAGGTTCATACCAATGTTCATGTTCACTGGGGTCAACCCTCCCATCATTAGTGGAGCTTGGTGAACGGTAGCTGGATTATAGTGGATTGGCTTCGACGTTACCAAGGATTTGAACTCCAAGATGGTTTGTGCAACGTAGTAGACAGCGATATGGATAGAATCTGCGACACCAGAGATTGTGAGTACACGATCTGTAGAGTATGGCAGTGCCGATGGTGATGCGGAAAGTTTTGATGCTGAGACGTCTTCAATTTCTCTAAATTTTAGACCTTGCTTCCCAATGACGTATCCAATCAATTGATGCTGGACAAGGAGTTGGAGCTGTATTGGTCTAGAGTCTTGATCAGATGGTTTGTTATCCTCTCCTAGAATGGCACGAGTGATGAGTCCAAAGGCATTGGCAACCTTCTCCAGTGGACCCATCACATGAATGACACGCTCTGGGACCCCTCGAATGTTATCTGACACGTTGATGCGTGCCTGTGATGCCTCCTTAATGTGGTTGATGGTCTCTCCACCCTTTCCTACGACAATGGATGCCTCCTTAACTTGGCAAAGCATTCGCAAGTGGATATACGTCGGGTCATCCTCGGAACTAGACGGCCCGTGTAGATGCTTGCGTTTCTGGGAATGGTGGTCTCCGTCGCCGTCCTCGAGATTCTCCAGAGTCGGCAGGCCGCTATCACCCGTATCAATCTCCACGCTGGCGGAGTTGCTGTCATCATCCAGCGCTTCCGCGTCCAGCGCGACTCGCTTGGCCTGCTTGGCACCCTCCTCTTCGTTCTTTCTCTTGAGCATTTCTGCCTGTGAATTGACCCAATTTGCGCGTGGCGCTTCCCTTTAAAGATTAGCCGCCGTGGGGTGAAGTCTTGAGCGTGCCCGCTTGTTCACCTTCTACTTTTTGTTAGGAAATTCAATATTGTCAACAACTCCGAATTGGGAGATTTTCGCGGAAATTTCTCTACGCGCGTTTGACGGCGATGAGCTGAGACGCACTCTCTGTTTCCGTCTTTCCTCTCGTAGCTGGTAGTTAGTAAGAGCTGTCTGACGTGTTTAAGAAATGGCTAAGAAGGGAAAGAAGGATAAAGACGCCAAGAAGGCGCGTGCTGAGGAGAAGAATAAGAAAGCTCAGGCCAAGGCTGCTACAAAGGATAAGAAGAAGTCCAAGAAGCTCGGTGAAGAGGACGATGATGTCGATATTGAGACCGTCTTGCAGCAGTTCAAAGAACAACAGGAGGCGTTTGAAGCTGTCAACATTGAAACTGTTCACAGACCAAGCAAGAGAATCAACTCGTCGATGGTTGCTAACCCAGTCCATGGTAAACGAGAGCTCTTGATCTTTGGCGGTGAAAATACCGTTGACGGAATCGCCTCTTTCTACAACGAGCTCTTCACATTCAACCTTGATACGAGCCAGTGGCGTAAGATCACATCACAGAACTCTCCTATGCCACGTTCCTCTGCTGCTATCGCTGCTCATCCATCCGGTGTCGTCCTTTTGCATGGTGGTGAATTCTCATCTCCAAAGCAGAACTCTTTCTGGCACTACAACGATACATGGCTCTGTGATGCCCAAACAAAAGAATGGACCAAAATTGATAATAGAGTGTCTCCAAGCGGTCGTTCTGGTCACAGAATTGCTGTCTGGAAAAATTACTTCATTCTCCATGGTGGATTCAGAGATCTTGGAACGTCCACTCAGTACCTCAATGACTTGTGGGTCTTCGATATCACAACTTACAAGTGGACACAAATTGAATTCCCACCAAATCACACGATCCCAGATGCTCGCTCTGGTCACTCTCTTGTCCCACATGCTGATGGTCTTGTTCTTTGGGGTGGTTATTGCAAAGTCAAGGCAGGTAAGGGACTTCAAAAGGGTAAGATTCTTACTGATTGCTGGCTGTTGACAATGAAATCTGACCTTTCCGCTATTAGATGGGAAAGAAGAAGAAAACAAGGATTTCAGCCATCACCGAGAGTGGGATGTTCCATGGTTCATCATAAGGGTCGTGGTGTCTTGTTTGGTGGTGTCTATGACTACGAGGAAACCGAAGAGAGTTTGGAATCTCAGTTCTACAACGAACTCTACACTTACGAAACTCAGACGAATAGATGGTATTCATTGCAGTTGCGTTCTTTGAAAAAGAAGAAACAAGAAAGAGTGAAGAAACAGGCCAGAGATGAAGATTTGGAAGAAATCTTGAACGCGTTGTTGAAGAAGGCTAACCTTGAAGACGAAGATCAAGATGACGATGCCAATGATATTGAAAACGAATTGAAAAAGATGGATGGTGACAATGCATCCGATGAGGATGAAGATAAGGACAAAATTGAGTACGAAGTAAGAAACCAGCTTCCACATCCACGTTTCAATGCCTCTACTGCCGTTGTTGACGACACATTGTTTATCTTTGGTGGTATCTGGGAACTTGGTGAGAAAGACTACTCTATTGATTCTCTTTATTCTATTGACTTGGCCAAATTGGATGGTATGAAGGTTTACTGGGAGGATCTTAAAGAAGTTGAGAGAGCTAAGGAGATTGGTGATTCTGATGATGACTTCGATGAAGATGACGAAGATGATGAGGATGATGGTGAAGAGGAAGAAGGTGACCATAAACTCGTCGCTGAGGAAGAAGATGAAGAGGAAGAGGCTGAAGAAGATGAGCCAGAAATTCCAGATCCACGTCCATGGCTTCCACATCCACGTGCATTCGAGACACTTCGTGCCTTCTACGTTCGCACCGGTGCACAGTTCTTGGAATGGGCCATTTCAAACAATCGTGATGCCAGAGGTAAGCATCTCAAGAAGCACTCATTCGACCTTTGTCAAGACAGATGGTGGGAAAGAAGAGAGCAGATCCGTATCGAAGAGGACAAACTTGAAGACACCGGTGTTGGTGAAGTTGTCGAGAAGGATACTTCCAAGAGTTCAGGTAAGAGAAGATAGAGGAAATACTGCTTTTAAAGTAGATAAATGCATACTTTCTAATGTCATCGGTATTATGTTTCCGAGTTCATATAAATCACGCGATTGAGATCACACCCTTAAATCCAACCCCACATTGTTTACCCCACGGTTCTTTTGTTGGGTATAGCAATGCTTTAAAGAGATGGAGACGACCATTGAGTAGGGTCTAATCTGAATGTGTTTCCTTCTCCACTTCCGGTTTATCCATCCCCTCTTATACTATATAAGGTGATCAACTGGCATGGTTTGTGGTATGCTATATTCAATGGGAGGGTAGAATTACCACCCATAACAACACAACGATGCCAGCTGAAGAACTCACATCTCAACAGCTCGCTCAAAAGCTCACAGAAGTCACCGATCCAGATCACTTTGATCACATTGGATGGACTGATTTGTTTGTTCAATGGATCCTCTCGACCTATGAGAATAAGCTTCCTATGGAGGTTGTTGCCGAGGAAGAGCCAGGAATGACAATTTCTCAAAACCTTGATTTCTTGCGCAATGAGTACCAAGACAAACTTAACAACTTTGGTGTTGAGTTCCCAGTTGATGGTATTGAGAAGGGTCGGGTTGCCTGGCTTGTTGAAGCCAAAAACAGATCTTTAGATGATCCTGTCTTGGTGTACTTCCATGGAGGTGGCTATCTTCATGGTTTGATTCCTATCTTTCCAAGCTTCTTGAAAGAAGCGTATCTGAGATCATCCAATAATGATCGTCTTTCTATCTTAATGCTTGAGTATAAGCTGGACTGGCAAGGTGGTAAATGGCCTTCGCCTGTTGATGAAGCCACTCGGACACTGAACAAGTTATCTGAGACATCAAAGAACTTCTTCATCGGTGGTGATTCTGCAGGTGCTCGTTTGTGTTGCTCTTCTTTGAGACATCAGAAGCATCCTATTGAAGGTATTACCAAGGCAAAATCTGGTGCAATTCCAATGGGTGCCATATTGATCTCACCATGGATTAACATTCATCCACCAATGACAGGCACTTATGAGACAAATAAGCCACCAAAGGATGTATGCAATGCTCACTCATTGAACGAGTACGGCCGTTTGTTGACCAACAACAAAGAGGAGCAGCATTCTAAGCTTTTAAACCCAGCATTGGATGATACAGTGGACTGGACTCAGATTTTACCTGAAAAGACGTGGGTATACTACGGTGATCTTGAGGTTATGATCGACGATGTGGAGCACTGGTTGACCAACCTTGCTCAAATTCCAAGAGAAAAAGTGTTTGTTGACCCAGGTGCTCACCATATCAAGATCATTGCCGATCCATGGGGTCGCAAAGAGGCCATGCAGAGTCTTGTAAGCTTTGTCGATACCTTCTGATGTGGTGTCACTACTCTCATAAACACCATAAAATTGTAATTGAGAGACTGTATACTTGTATCTCTCAGTAATAAATATGAATAAATAACAACATAAACGAACTTTTTATCAACGTTCACTTGCCCTTTTCCTGATTGTAGTCCACTTTATCCTCACCAAACAACATCGTAAACACACTTCCCTTGTCATGATTCTCAATCTCTTTTGTTGAGAAAGGTCTGATACTTCCATCTGACATGAACTCTCCAATCTGTACTTTCTTCTGTTCTCCAAGAATCACTTCCCAATGATGTTAGTAGTGTCGCTTCTATCTGGTTGTGCAATTGTCGTTAATACTCACTTCGCTTGTAAAGCATTACACTAGTCACGACAAAGATGGGCACGGCAAAGAATATCATCCGCACGGCCTTACCACGCTCGAAAACTTCTTTTGGAAGATTTGGATAATGTTTACGAAACTCTGCTTCTTTCATTAGACTGCGACTGATGGCAAGAAGGTAGTGGATGTTGCTTCTTATCTCTAGCTTTAACAAGAAGTGTGGGGTTGAAATGGAGCTTAAGCTGATCGGGTTTTCCTACTTTTTCGTGGTGTCTTATGTCAGCATTTTCCCTATTCGGTATCTTCTTGACATTCTTGGGAGTAATTCATTATATAAACATCTTTGATATGAATTGAGAGGATTATTTACCTACTGTCTGATATTGAACGCTGGAATTTGAAGATCTTGAGGTTTTCAGTTGTTAGATAGGTGTCTGGGCCGCACGACACAGTACAAGGACATCTTACTACAGATTGTGACTTATGAATTCAATAAATATTTAATATAAAAAAGAAACCTTATAGATAAGCATAAATACAGAACAATCACAGAACCATATCGATCGACCATTGACGTGTGCTCTCTTCGCAACCGGGCATAAATAGTACACCAATAAAACAAGAAAAGCAACCTTTGAAGAAATCAAAAAGGTCAAGAACTGAAAGCAGTTAGGAATATTGAAGCCTCATATAAGAGGGGTAGTACCATGTGATAAGTTAATATCATCATGGTAAAGTGTGGGGGGTTATAATGAATATGTAAAAGACCTTGAATCGACATCATTTCTCAACAATGTAACTAACGTCATATGCCGAGAGGTTCTTTGCTTCCATAACACCCTTCATACCAAAATCTTTCAAACTTGTTGAAGAGTTCCAGTCAAACATCAAATCCATGTTAGAATCCAGCTCTGGGATATCATCAATGGACGAGTCAGACTCAGCATGGGCGTAATCTCCCGGTGGGTAATGATCAAGGGCAGCAGCAGCTGTAGCATGGGTGTGGGGCATTGAGTTAGTGTAGTTGTTGGAGAAAATGGACGAAACTGTACTAGAGTCAGATCCAGTTGATGGATGACGTGAGTCACCAATAGTGGACAAAATGTTTTGAGAAGAATCGTTGTAAATATGTTGTGATTCGTGGATGAGATCTGGTTGTGAGTGGGCCTGATTCTCCAAAGAATCATAATCCAAGTCACGATCAACAACAGTGAAAGTGCGCTTGATGTGGATGACAATGTCTTTAAACAAGACAAAGTTCTCTGGATATCTGTTTTTGATAACCTTGAGAGTTTGTCCAATGAGTTTTGAGGCATCATTGAGGAGAGCTGCAGCATGTTTGTTGAACTCCTGAGAGAGTTTAACAATACTAAGCATGGACAAAAGGCAAAACTTGAGGAAATTGATAGGAACAAGATGGAATTCAAAATTGTTCAAGTTATTTAATTCACGTTTGCGATCCAAGAGGATAATGTATGCCAAAAACTCACGAGATAGTGAAGAGATCACATAAGTGGATTGACCACTAAGTGGCGATTCATTATCAAAAGCCGTATTGAGATGGATTGACATTCTCAAAGTTAGGTAAAACATGTTTAATTGGATTTTGATAATATCATCTCTGCTGAAGAAAGTACTGCTCTTCTTGGCCTTCTTATGACGACGTTCATTGTTTTCAGTAGTCAACTTTGAGAAAAAGGCATTAAGACCCAAATCTTTTCTCCAGTTGACCAAGATCTGATCGACATCCTTCAGTTTCTGTGGATCTTCACCAATAGAAAGCAAGTTAATGTTTTCAAATTTTTCAAGTATTTCAATCAAAGACAAAGTATGTTTCAAGTTTTGATTAGCATTAACAATGGTTGCTAATTTTGGAACGTGGAAACGATCAAAGAATCCAACTTGTGGTAAACCGAAAAAGATACCAGAAATAGTGGAAAGGATGTAGAAACTCCAAAAGAGTTTTAATCTGATAGCATAACTCTTGAATTTTTGTTCTTTGTTCAATTGTGGATTTTGACCAAGTTGATTCAAGTTGTTGTAGTTTAAGTGTAACCCCAAACTTAAGACACCAGCGTGGGCAATGTTTGTCAAGTTAATGACTGTGTTCTTGTAACAATTCTTATTGTGGAACAAATAGAGTGAAAGCAACAATGCCTGAAACTTTGGGATTGTGATATTGACAGATAGGTTTAATGAAGTGACCAATTTGTGAATTTCATGGATGCTAAAGATGGAGCAATTGAGTTGAATGATAAGCACAAGTGTAGCAATGAAAACGAGACGATCTTCACTAGTGACATTTGTTGGTTCCAATTGAGTTAATAATTGACTCAAATTCTCAGTCTTATTATCGATAGAGTTGAAGATCTCTTTGTAAAACTTGAAAAAGGCACTTTCATCCAAGATTGGAATCAAATTGAGATGTTCAAAATGGTTCGAAATGAGAAGATCCAAATTTGTCTTTGATGGGAATTTTGAAAGGAATTTCGTTGCAAGGAAATCATAAAGACTTGAAGATTCTATTGGTGGATAGTAAAGTTCTTCAACAGGTGAAAGGTTCATACTGGAAACCGCCTTATCAAACAAGACATTTAAACAATTGAGACCAACATAGTTTTCCTTATCAATATAATTTGTATAACGGAAGAAATTTTCCGACATTGTCTCAAATCCTTGTTGTGATGTTGTTACCAAACCCAATTCTGAGTCACTTCTCTCTGGTGGGATTGAGACAACAGATTCCCTCTTAACGTTTGGTTGGAAGACATCAACATCAAGGGAACTATTAGCTGGAATGATCAAAGAAGGTGTTGAAAGTTCTGGACTAAGACTTTGAGAATGTTCAGACCCTAGGGCGAATGGTTTAGCAGAGGAAGAGACATGATGAAGTTCCTTCTTAAGAAGTTCCATTTCTGTGATGAGTTTGGCATTTTCATTCTGAAGGTTGATGAGGTTCTTCTCAAGATTCTCTGTATAACCTCTTGGGAAGGCTCTTCTAGTGAGTTTATCACTTGTTTGACAATTATAACCAATATTGAGACAATTTGTACAACTTGGAATCTTACCATCACATTTAATCTTCTTGATACGACAACGATCACATGCTTGTGAAGTTCTTGTTAAACCAGCGTTTCCAGCTGCTCTAATGAGCTTGGTTTGCTCATCGAGCTGCTCCTCTTTTGTGGGCATCTAAACTCAGCGGCTAATGGGGAGGCTGTGGCTTTGTATGTGTAGTTGGGTGTGTATACTTCAAGTGGGCGGTAAGTGGACGGTAAGTGGGCGGTAAGCAAGATGTAGTGGGCGGTTAGTTTCTTTCTTCAAATATTCAGCCAAAGGCTGTTCAGGGCGGAAATTCACTGTTTATATTTATATACAGCAATGTCTTATGTAGTAGCCGCCAGAGTCTCTCTATGTATTTATGTGTATGTGTGTGTAATCCCGGGGGCGGCCGAAAGATTGTTACAGAGACAACTCAAGCTGCCCCCGCAAATCGGTAGACCCACACCTGTGATGTCAAGCATGCGCTTTCAAAGGTTGTACGCATGCGCTGATTGGCTTGTTCGTAAGTGCGAACTCGGAGAGTGAGCGTTACTCTAGATTAATCTCGTGTACTCCTCTGTGTCTATGTACTACAACGAGATCATCTACTGTATAGGTATATGTCTATACCCATGTTCACCCCACAGAGTCATCTTAAGACTTTTTTCGATAGCCGCGGCTGCACCCCAGAATTTTGAAAAATGACCCTTCAGACTGTTTAGGTCCCCAGCTCCCCAGCTTCTTTCGCTGATTGGTCGATATGCGTCATTATGCAATTTTAACATGCAGTTTATTTTTTTTTCGCGAATGGTCTTCTAAATAACATAGACTTGTTTAATATGTCCACCTTATTGGCCCTTGAGGCTGTGGGGCCTTGGCTAATCTTCTATTCCGTTGCTCCGACTGGCCGGTACATGCGCGATCGCGCACGCGCTTCCTCCTTTTGATTCACTTAAGTAGAAATATACCTGTGACCATTTCATTCTTTTAATGATCGACAGCAAGAATTTATACAACAAAAACCTCGGACATTATTCTACAGAAACAAGTCATCTTGCTTATTCCCATGTGTCATGTGTCATATGTCAACTGATCAACTTGTCAACTTGTCAACTTGTCAACTTGTCAACTTGTCAACTTATAATAAGAATGTGAAACCAGCCCTTCCCACATCCTGTAATCCCGCAAAACTTTAAAGCATAGGCGCTATAAGACTATACTCTACCGGAAACACGGGGAGAAGACCATGCAGGAGCTATTATATGCGCTATAAACGTATGCGTTATAGACATCTCATTTACTATTGCACAAGACTTTACTCTAGAAAAAGATGAAACACAATAATATTACGTCACTTAGTCACATGATAAGTCATGTGATCAGTTGGAACAAGTCATGTGACTTGTCACATGACTTTATGTAATCACGTGATCAACAACGCGTTTCCTTCGCGCTAGACGTGTTTTGAGCTTATGTACTGCGACCCTATGTTTAACTAATGTCTATCTTGAAATCTAATAGATACTAGCGCCCTCACAGGTGATTTCACCTTACTCATCATGTCACGTCCATTTGCAGACATCAAGTTCTGTTCCACATCCATCTCCAGTGAGATGCGAGTAAGTCCCATCTCTTGTCCTCTTTCTCTCTCTCACATAGAACCTATACTAACATAAACCTAGTCCGATATAGCTGCAAAGATTAAAACTATGGGAGGTGTACACTCAAGTAATCTGATGTCGGATGTCACAGTTCTTATTGTTGGTGATAGAAACACTGAGAAATATAGATTCTCTGTTAGAAGTCGATCAGATGTTAAATTTGTTCGACCAGAAGTTATATCAACTATTCATTCAAAATGGATTAAGAATGAAGATAAAAGGGATCCAAATGCCCTAAATATCGATAATTATATCATGCCAACATTTGATGGTTTCAAAATTTGTCTTTCAAGAATCAATACAGATGATCAATTTGATGCTGCTGATAAGTTTGAACTCGTTAAGTTTATACAAGAAAATGGTGGTGAAGTATCTGATTCATTAACACAATCAAGTACATTAGTGATAACTAATGAAAAATCTGGTAAAAGATACATATCAGCTAAGAAATGGGGGATTCCAAGTATTCATCCATTATGGGTTATACATTCGGTAAAGAGGAAAGCTGCATTAGAACCAAACTACTACAACATTGATAAAGTTGAAGACCAGTCAAAGATTGGTGAATCATCATGTCTTGTATGGGATGATCTTAGAAAGAGGAAAAGGAAAAGAATCATAACTGAAGAAGAAGAACAAATAAAGAAGAAACCAGAAATTTGGAAATCAATCATGGATGAGGCAAAGAAGCAGGCTTCTTTACCCAAGAAACATGATGATGCATGGGATGAACCTACCATCCCTAACGATATAGAGAAGGAAAACATTAACGTTGATGAAGTCAAGCAAACCAACAAAAGACACAATATGACATTCATGGAAACAAATATCGATTCAAAGCTCTTTGCAGGGAAGACTTTTAAGATTGAGTTTTTCAACCAAACAAAGACTAATACTCTAATCAAGACTATCAAATCACATAGTGGAATCATCATTGCAAATGACACTGATCTTTTATTGGATCCACCATCATATATCATTGTCCCTTCAGATTTCCCCACTACAGACCTTCCATCATTCTTTTTTGAACTTGCAACTACTGAAGTCCTTACAGAATTCTTTATAGAGAGATGTCTTCATTATCGTCAAATAAGACTTGATACATGGGGGAAACCATTCTATCAACCACTTATTAATGCCCCAAATCTCGATGTTTGTATAACGGGATTTCAAGGTATCGAATTACTTCATATCACAAAGATGCTCCAATTAACGCCTTTCAAACTTCATGATTACCTCACAGATGAAAGAGACTTACTCATTATCAATTATGACATTCTAAGATCGAAAACTGGTGAACATCTTACCAAAAAGTATCCATCATTGTTTGATGAAAGTTTCAAGAAGACAGTATCACAGGCAAGTAAAGTCTCTACGAAAAGGAAACTCGATTTTTCACGTAAAAACCACATACCTATCCTAACTATCGTTTTCCTCTTTGATTCATTCTATAATGGATTCGTCTTCAACATCAATGGTCGTGATTGTTGTATCCATTGTCCCAAACTGGCAGATCTCAAACCTCGCTTAAAAGAGCTCACATTAAGCGACTCAGAGAGACAAACATCGATTCAGGATAAAAACTCTCCTTCCTCATTTCCTCATTCTTCTCCTAATTCTTCTTCTTCCTCATCATCATTGCCTAAGCTGCCATCACCTGTTAGAAACAAGAGAAACGACAAGTGGGGGAGACTTGTTGGAAGGGCACCGGTATCACAATTGGGTAAAATTGAGCTTGGTCCTTCTTTGGATAAGTCACCAGATGTGGAGGATGAAAGTTTCCAATCAACACAAATCGGTTATGGTGAAAATTTAGGTGATAAGTTGAAGAGTTTACTTAGTGGTAGAGATGAATCTATTCAAGATAAAGGTGTTACTAGTGAAAAGAGAAAAAGGTCCACAAGACAGGGATACAAGGAGATGATGAACATCCTGGATAACGAATGAAATAGATGCCTTCCACTATTAGTGAATGTCATCATCTAATGGCTATCTTGTAGAGTAGTATTGAGTGACGATATCATTACCTTCCCAAAGAGGAATATTTCCTAAATAGGATATTTCGCGAACGCGCTAATAGTGGACGATCAACCGTTGAACCGTAAGTGAAGTAATACAACAAACAACGAACAACCATAGAAAAGACCATATATTTCAAGGACGTGCCGTTGAACCGCAGTATGTCGAAGAATCAGGATTATATTGCACGTGTCAGGTATCAGAATGACCTGCCACCGCCTCTTCTCCCACCAAAACTGCTCAAATACGACGGTAAGCCAGAGGAAGATGTACGTTCATCCAGCGTGCTATCTTCGCTTTTCCGTAAGGAGAACGTGAACAACATCATCTCACTCGATAATGATCTCGGTATGCCTATCGATGTCGTCACAAACCCATCCCTTTTCGACTTGGGTGCCAAGGCTCAGGTCAACCATAAACTTCATCCAGAGGACCGTGTCCTCTTGAGAGACCCACAAGTGGAAAGAATCGTTAAGAATCAACCAGCAGTGGCCTTTTTGAGAAGAACAGAATACCTTGGGTCAAGCAAGGCTGCTACATCCTCATTACCGGCATCCAGATCTGCTACACCATCAGCAGCACTCGAGGACAACAGTCCAGCTTCGCAACTTCGTTCCATCGAGAAGACATTCGATAACTCAACGAAAACAATCAAGGACCCATCCACACTCAAACATCCTCTCAAGAAACAACTTAAAGCCAAGAGAGTTTGGTCACTTCTTCCAGACATTTCTAGAATGGACCAGAAGTTTGCTACTGTCAAATTCGCATCAAGCAGTCTGAGCGGTGTCGTGGATCCAGAATTTAGAACTGCTCTCTATAGAAAGATGAGATTACAAGACATCGACTGGGTTTCCTTCTACACAACAGATTCTGAGTCCTCGATCAAGGTGAAGAGAACACTCGATGACTTGAACGAAAACATTCCAAAAGAGGTTGGTGATGATGATAACGATGATGATGAAAAGTTCAGATACACCAAGAGGGGCGATTTCGATTTGAAGTTTACTCGCACTCCAGGTGAAATCCAGGAATTCGCCCTCAGATTTGATCAGCAAGATGGTATTGCATACTATAACCCAATCAGTGAGAGAATGGATCTCAAGAGACGTAAGATTCAGGAATCACACAGAGAACTTCTCGAACAGACTGATTTGGATGAGATTGATATCCGTATCAGAGAGCCAACAGTAGCAGAACTCAACAAGAGAAATACATTGAGACATCTCCATGACTCTGTCACATACGAGGCTATCGAGACAAGAGATGAGTCGCAGGAGCCAGAGGAACTGGACGACCTTGAAGAGTTGAGACCAAAATCCGACTCATAATCCTATCGAATGAAGCCATTTCAAAAAAAAAAAAAACTGTACAATAATGTCAAAATAGAGGATACTCATGTAAGGGGAACCACTGTAGCCAATGTGCGGCATAATAAAGTACCATACAACTTAGCCTATATAAAGCTGGTACCCGAAGTGCCCCTAACATTGGGGTTGCATGCCCTGGCGCGATGCCTTCCTAAAAAAAATTTCAAAGTTGTAAGTACTATCTTTAACATTATCGTACTGGGGGTTAAACTCTTGTTACAGCTTTACACGTATTCCCAAGATTACCGATATGCTATACACTTGCAATACTTGTTCTTTGCAGTTTCCTCTGCCTGAGGATCAGAGAACTCACATGAAGTCAGAATGGCACAGATACAACCTCAAGAGAAGAGTCGCAGGCCTTCCAGCTATTGAAGAGACACTTTTCAATGAGAAGGTTCAGAAGATGTCCAACGTTGATGAGGAGGAGGCCGAAGAGGCTCCTTCTAAGCAGAAGCAGCTCACAAAGAAAGAGCAGAGAAGAAAAGAGAAGGAAGCTCTGTTGGAGAAGAAGAAACAAATCTTGGAGATTGCTAAGCAGAAAATGATGACCTCTATGCAAAATGGAGAACTCACATCGGACAAGGATACAACTGAAATCGCTGAAGGTGTTCAAAATTTGAAGGTGGAAGACGAGAAGGTCGGCACAGAAGAGGCGCAAGAGAGAAATGAGAATGAAACAAGTACAGAGCAACAGACAACTGAGGAGACGACAGAACAGTCGAAGGAGCTAACAGAAGAGGAGGAGATTGAGAAACTGGTCCAAGAGAAACTCAAAAACCAAGTTGTGATTCCACCGGAGGTATGCCTCTTCTGTAACAAGAAGTTCCCATACTTCGATGCCTGTTGCACACACATGCTGAAAAATCACGGATTCTACATTCCAGAACCAAAGTATCTTACAGACAAAGAAGGCTTGGTCAAGTACATGGCTGAGAAAATTGGTGTTGGTAATGTCTGTATCGTCTGCAACTACGAGTTCAGATCCCTAGAAGCCGTCAGAGCACACATGCTTTCGAAGAAGCATTCCAGAATCCCATATGAGAGTGAGAACGAGAAGTTGGAGATTTCAGAATTCTATGATTTTACATCGACGTATGCCGATTTGGATGGCGAAGAGAATGAGGAGGATTGGGAAGATGAAGGATCTATTGTGGGATCAGATGAGGAAGAGGAGGATGAGGTCTTGCCACAGCAGGTGTCTTACACCGATGGTGTTGAGTTGCATCTCCCAACAGGTATTAAAGTGGGTCACCGTGCACTTGCTAGATACTACCGTCAGAACCTCAAACCAGAGACTGTTCTCACTGAAGGTCAAGGTACTATCATTGCTGCTGAATCTAGACACCTGGCTACAGTTTACGACAGAAAGGAACTCATGGAGAAGAAGAGAGTCTGGAAGAATGAGAAGCACCACCAGGACAGAGACGATAGAAGAGCTGCTAAATTTGTTAACAATCAGCCTCACTACAGAGATCAGCTCTTACAGTAAGTTTTGGGAGCTTTTTGCATCGTTGTTCATTCATTTGTTTGTTTCTTCTGGGTCGGTGTTCGGTTTTGTGCTTGATCAGGGCATCCCTGTCGCACCTGTTTTAATGATATTTGCATGGATTAACTCATGAATGGTAATACTGTAGTAAACACACGTATAAACTAGAGCTAGAGCCTTATGGGGAAACCTTTTCTCCTTCTCATCTGCTTCATACCATTGGAGAGGAACAACCCATCGCGAATCTCGAGACCCACCGACAGCTCGAACGTGTCAACAAACTCGGAGACGCGTGTCTTACTCTTGAACTAGATTTGCCTCTATCTCTAAGATCCGGCCTCAGACAATCTTTACTGAATCATCAATCGTTGAGGAATGTGGACTGTGCGTTCCCTTTTCCTTCTGTTGGTGCACCTCGCATCCATCCTGCTCTTTTGCAAGGGTTTCTTCCCCTCCAAAGTTGTCTTGGACGGATATGGCGAGTTTGATGACCCTTCATCGTTCAAGCCGCAATTCAACAAGGTGGTCGTTATGGTTGTGGATGCTCTGAGAAGTGACTTTGTCTTCTCGGATAAGTCATCGATGCTGTTTACTCAAAGTCTGCTACGAAATGGTTCGGCAATAGGATACACTGCATTCTCCAACCCACCAACTGTCACTCTCCCTCGTCTCAAGGGCATCACAACCGGCTCCACGCCCAATTTCTTGGACGCTGTGCTCAATGTTGTTGAAGAGGATACCTCATCTACACTTGCAAACCAGGATAGTTGGATCAAGCAACTAAAGATGGCGGGGAAGCGCATTCACATGTTCGGAGACGACACATGGATCAAACTCTTTCCGGGAGTCTTCGATATCAGCGATGGTACAAACAGTTTCTTCGTCTCTGATTTTACTGAGGTTGACAACAATGTCACTCGTCATCTGGACCAAGAGCTGTCCGAACAGAATTGGGACTGTTTGATACTTCATTACTTGGGTCTTGATCACATCGGCCATAAAGGTGGACCTGAATCACCGTTTATGCCAGTGAAGCAGAAGGAAATGGATGCAATTGTGGAGAGAATATACCAATCGCTCCAGAGTGATACACTGCTGGTTGTCTTGGGTGACCACGGTATGAATGAGCTTGGTAATCATGGTGGTTCATCTGCAGGTGAAACGTCTGCTGCTTTGTTGTTCGCCTCGAAGAAGTTTGAGTCGCTTGGACTACAGAATCAGTCACCACTTCCTTATAACAACGAGTACAAGTACTATCAAAAGATCCAACAAATCGATCTTGTACCAACTTTGTGCTCTTTGATCCACATCCCAACCCCACAAAACAGTTTGGGTGTTTTCATCAAAGAGTTCCTTCAGCTGTGGCCACAGAATGAGAAATCAAGTGTGCTGAGAGAAAACCTTGTCCACTACAAGAAGTTTGAGGACTCAGAGGTCATGCACACCGATAGCGAAGACGTTATTTACCAATACTTGACTGAAACACAATCATCGCTTACGAGATCTGCTACCAACTACGACGATGTTCCTATCCAAATAGCACTTTCAATTATGACCCTTATTGCATTCATCAACATCGTCATCTTGAAAAGCAATTTCGGTATCCACTCCATTGCGATCCTCGGTTTCACCTTAATCTACGGTCTCACGGTCTTCGGAAGCAGTCTCATCGAGGAGGAACATCAGATTTGGTGGTGGATTGCCACACTCGCAGCTGTGGTATTTGTTCACAAGAAGCCACTCAACTTTGCTGCTATCCTCATCTTGATTCGAGTTCTCCGTGGCTGGAACAACAGTGGCCAGAAGTTTGTGGGCGATACCGTTTTCGAAACTCTTGACTCCTTCACGTTTTTGAAATGGCTCATCGTGTTCTTGACGATCTCATCAGTTGGTTTCAGTTTGACTAACGGTGGATTCTCTCGTATTAGCCCAATGATATCCTTTGTCATTACCTTCACTCTCTCAGTATCCTTGTTTGCATATAAGCTTTTGTTTGCCATTTCCAACGGTGAAGCCATTCCACATGCTCTCATCAGTTTTGTCGCTTGGACAATTTCTATGCTTCAGGCCTCCAATGCACAAGACTGTCTCGTTGACGTTGCAAGAATGATCTTCTCGATAATTGGTGGTACTCTTGTGCTGAGAGTTGCGCTTCGCCTATTCAAGGGCGAATCATACTGGTTCATGACTGACATCCATAACATTATCACATTCACTCTAATAATGCAGACTTCCTCGTCCAATATTGGCATCTTTTTGGTCCTGCTTGGTCTCAAGGCCCAGATCGGAGACGTGTTTGAGTCATTTGGATCTGTTGATTCCAAGACCAGAACTGCTTATTTGACCATTGTTCTCCTCGTCCTTCAGAATCTAACATTTTTCAGCATGGGACAAACGAACTCATTGAATACTGTTGACCTTTCCAATGCATACAATGGTGTCAAGAGTTATGATCTCGTTGCTGTTGGGGTTTTGACCTTCTTGAGCAATTTTGCAGGTCCAATTTACTGGGCCTGCGCTGCCTTGCCAATTATGTTTGAGTGTTTGGGCTCTTCAAAGGATAACAAATGGGGGGCATTGAGAGCTAGATGGATTGTAAACTCTGTGTTCTACACTATGACCACTTTGTTGATCTTTGGAAGCTGTTATGCTCAGAGATACCATCTCTTCATTTGGACAGTTTTCAGTCCTAAGATCCTTTACACACTTGTTTGGAACTTTTTCATGAACCTCTTGGTTGAATTGGTGATTGTGGTGATTGTATACTTTTACTAGATTGCATGCTTTGTTAGTTTAGAGTATAAATGGATCAATAATGATTAGTATATAAAAGAAAAGTGGTGTTGGGATGTTTACGTAATCACCTTGGGATAAATTTGTTAAATATTGGACGCGAGGACTAACCTCCAAGAGACAGTGATTTGAGCAACAGCAGCACCACCTCCTTTTCACATCGATGTTTGCCCTCACAAGACGCAGCATAGCTTTCACATTCTCCAGAAGAGCCTTTGCCACCTCTTCGGTGCTACGAACCGCCGCCAAGGCTGCCGAGGTTGAGGCATCTACGCCTGCCATCAAGTCATCATGCCCGGCAGGAACCGTGTTAAACCTCAAGATCAAGAAGTCCGGCGCCGAGCCTGTTGCTCTCGAGGACTCTGAGTATCCAGAATGGCTCTGGACGGTGTTAGATTCCAAGGCACAGCAGGCTAAGCTTGACGCTGAGCCGGCCAAGAAGGCGAAGAAGGAGATGAGAGCGAGAAACAAGAAGCAAATCAAGATGAACAACTTCATGAGCCAGATGAAGTGATCTTGCCGAAGACCAGGTGGACTTGTATATAACTTTATGACTACAGTTTTTGCTAATGATTTCTTAATTACGTAGACACAGCGCTAGATCCATCAAAATCCCCACAAGCGTTCACCCCGTCTTCCTGCTCTACCACATCGTCTTCGCGCCTCAGCTCTGCGCTCGGCTCATGAAAAAAGTGTCTTAGGGACTCGAGGAAAAACGTAAACAAACAACATAAAGCTCCAACTGAGCAGACATAGTGTGTTTGCCGTCTTCAATGGGTTTTCTAAACACCATTAGGCGCCAGCAGATCTTCCAGAGGCTCCAGGAGTCCTCTGAGACGCCCGCCTTGGGACAATCAGTGGCGAACGTTCGCCGCTCCAAGATCGCAGTCAGGGGCACGGACGAGCTGTTCTTTGCACACCGCTCCTCCATTAGATGCACAAAGGTCTCACAGTCTGAATCTTACAAGTTGTTGGATACTCCTGAAATTGATTTTGATGTCAGTGGGGTCCTCATCAACAGCTCGGGGACTCTTCTCGCCGTGTACAACGAGTCGCATATCGTTGTCGTCTCGCTGCCGTCTTCTACATTCATGTCTACGGAGGAGTCCCTCATCAAGGTCAAGTCCTTCAGAGTTGGTGTCAGCTCGTTCAAGGTATCTAAAATTGTTGAGATCACCTGGAATCCATGCGCTCGCTTCGACTCAGGGCTTGTGGTGCTCTCCTCTGACGGTTTCATCCGTTCCTTTGATCTCAGCACATCGATGACCGTTCCCGATGCCGAATATGATCTCAAATCTCCCTCTCATAACCGCGTGGGTCTTGTCCAGAACTCCATCAGTGACCCAGTGTCGATGACTTTCGGCTCATCAGAATCCTTGTCCGGTGCTCTCACGCTTTACATATTGAACGACAATGGTGATGTGTTCTCGATCTACCCTTTCATCCCAAACGTTATTGTTGCAAGTAAGGACCAAGTGGAGGACTTGCTGAACGAGACTGTCCTTCTCACAAACTCCGCTGTTGACGGATCCGATCTGATCCGCAAAAGACAAGTCATCGAGCAGTTAAAGTTTGTTAATTATATCTGGAGACAGACCCCAACATCACAGAAGGAACTGAGAGGTACCACAGAACTATGTGTCTTGACACCACAGTCTTATGATTACACCATTCAGGGACCATTTGCCATTCAACCATTCCCTGAACCACTTTACGACAACACTGCGGTAAATATCGTGAGTGTGAAAACAGGGCCCGTAAGTGTCCTTGCTGTCTCTTACTCACGAGATGGGTTTGCCATCCTGCTTCCTGACCCTCAAAACATAATGAGCTTCCGAGACACAGCATTTGATGACCCATACGGAGCAAACACTGATGAGGTTGACGATAGACTCGTCCTCACACTTCTTGATTTCAAATCGTCATCGAAGAAAGCATCAGGATCGTTCACTGTGGTGGAAGGTGTTGATCTGATCCTTCAGAGGTCCAACGAAATATTTGAGATTGATCTTTCGAAGTGGAGTGCCCTCTTCAATGATGTTTATATTACTCGCGATGCTTCCTTGTCTCTGGCTTCTTATCCTGCCTCGACAGTGGTTCGTCAATTGAAAAGTTTGTCCACAACTGAACACTTTGTGGGTGTTGTTCGTTTGACTAATGAGTTCGGTGAACGGTTTAGATGCCTTGTGACGGATCAGTCATATGATGTCTTTGAGGAAACTGTTCGTGAACAGTCAGATGTGGATTCAGCATCTAGTGAGCGTTTGGAGACACCAGCTCCTTCAAAGCTTGCGGCTCCATTCTTTGAAATTGAAAAGCTTGTCGATGGTGTTAAAGCGCCAAAGATCTCAGCGCCACCAAAGGCAGCTTCAAAACTTTCCAATGATGAGACAACCTTACGTGGCTTGAATGATGTGTCTTCTCAAGTCTTGAAGCATTTAATATCATTTCACAGACTTGGACTTGCATTGAACTATCGCCTTGTGAATCAGAAGGCCGAACTTGAAAGACAAGTCGACACGTCTTTATCTCTCATGCAAAGACAGGACAATGTAAACTCCAAATTCATCGATGATTCATCTAAGATTAAGACTGCTATGAGCAGACAGGAGGCCATCACCAAAAGATTCCAAAAGCTTGCAGAAAACCTTCAGACAGTCTCTGCTGTCCCATTAAGCACTGCTGAGAAGTCTTGGTTCAAGGAGATCGGGAAACTTTCAGTCAACTTCAACAAGTTCGCAAAGCAGAATTATACCTTGAGAGAACAATTGCGCTTCATCAAATCTGAGTTAGATACAAAGAGCTCGTCTACATCAAACTCTGTTGAGGGCCTCGAGGAGTGGGATGCCATCAACAAAATAATGAGTGAAGGTCGTGAGATCCTCATGAAAACATCACAAGGTTTAGATGACAGTCTCAGTGAACTCGGCACGCGTTTGCAGGAGAGTAAGATCTGAGAAGTATACATGTTTTTATGATATCTTGCGAAAGTCATATTAAAGGCGTCATATTAAAGCATCATATCGCGTAGTACATCGTAAAGCTAAAAATCTGTGACACGGCCGTTGAACGAATAGTCACCATGTCTGAGTGGGTCCTGCTTAGGGCCTCCAATTTCACCTGTTTTAGGATTAACATCACCTTCAAACTCTGGAATGGTCTTGAAGAACTCTGGAGAAAAAGAACCGATATCAATACCAGCCTTGCCCAAATACGGGGCAGCTGCTGGATCAACTTCGTCAGTCAGCGATGCATTGTACTCGTCTATAGCAGCCTGGGAGTTGGCCATCTTCTGGAGAGCCTCAAACTCCTCCTGATCCTCCTTTGGCAACTTTGGTGGGCCTGGGGTGAAGGCAAAATCATCCTTTTTGAAAGAGTAAAAGCGTACAGAAGTGGCAAAGGCAGACGCCCTCAGCTGCGACACGGGCTGAAAAGCTATAGCATAGCTCTTTTTGGCGGCTCTTAGAACGGTGAGCATGGTTTCTGTACTTTTGTTTATGAATTCAAAGCGCAAAAAGGTGGCAAAAAGGTGCTTTGATGATTTAAGGGTGCCACTTCCAGAACTTGACAGGCTTCAAATGTTCGCGGATGGGCCCTAGACAAAAAAAGAAAAAAAAAAAAAAATTGAGCAGAGCAGAGGTGAGGTCCTCTTCACGGTCTCGCCTCCAAGAAAACGGGTAATTACCACGCCAGGTCACATATCGTCAAGATGTCTGACTCGCCCTCATCTGTGGTGAAGAACGTGCTCCCTAAGCTCGCCCCAGTCATCCGTGCTGCCTCGGGGCTTGCCTCCAATGACATCAACTTCTACCGCAGTCTGGACCACAACATCGCAGACTCGGTATCAGACTCATCAACGAAGATACTTGGCATGATAAACTCACTTGTCTCCTCTGTTGAGTCGTCAGAGATCAATGAAGTTGACGATAAGTCCATCAAGGAATCTTGGAGTGCACTCGGAAACTTTCTAGACACATTCCTCGAGAAATCAGACCTTGCCTTCGATGAGATCAAAAAGGGCACAAAGAAGGAATCTACCCAGAATTCGATGACCTACCTTGATGACTCGAACTCACTCAGCACATCAGAGAGAGCGCCACGAAGAATGGAGAAGCCCCAATCCAAGTTTACCATCCCCATTGATAACTCGGAGTCACATCCATTCCAGCCCTTGCTGAAGTCCAAGCCGCATGCGTTGGCCCCGCTAAAGGAGGTTCTTCAACTGACAGAGGGCACCGAACAGGACCCTTCACACTATCCACAACCTTACGAAAAGGAAATCATGCAACAGGACTACAACGAAGCCATCCTCTCGCCGTCAGAACCAATCAAGTTTAGAGACTGGGACTCTACAGAGGCCATCTGGGTAGATACAGTGGAGGTTCTGAACAACATGTTAGAGTCGTTGAAAGAGGCAACAGAGATTGCAGTTGATCTTGAACACCACGACTACAGAACTTACTACGGTATCGTCTGTTTGGTGCAGATCAGCACCAGGGATCAAGACTGGCTCATCGACACTCTTGCTCTTCGTCACGAACTCCACACGCTTAATGTTGTCTTTACTGATCCTCTCATCACAAAAGTCTTCCATGGTGCATTCATGGATATCATCTGGCTGCAGAGGGACCTTGGCCTGTACGTTGTCAGTCTGTTTGACACCTATCACGCTTCCAAGCAGCTTGGTTTCCCGAAGCACAGTTTGGCATATTTGCTTGAGAGATTTGCCCATTTCAAGACGTCTAAGAAATATCAGCTTGCAGATTGGAGAATACGTCCACTGACCAAACCAATGAGGGAATATGCAAGATCGGACACACACTTCCTGCTTTACATCTTTGATGAGCTTAAGAACACTCTGATTGAATCCCAGAAGCTGGATAAGGTCCTTTTTGAATCGAGAAACGTTGCTGTCAGAAGATTTGAGTACACAAAATTCAAACCTCTCATTAATCAGCCCAACACATACTCCCCTGGTGAGAGAGATGAGCCATGGAAACGTCTTGTCTATCAGTACAACTTACCGATGTCAAGGTCGAAGATTGTTGAGCAGTTATACAATTGGAGGGACCAGATTGCACGTCAGGAAGATGAGTCACCGAGATATATCATGCCTAACCAGCTCCTGGTATCCTTAGCACAGCTTTCACCAACTGATCCTGCATCCGTGTTGGCTTCAGGAAATGCTCTAACGGAGCATGTTCGCAAGAACTGCAAAGTCATTGCAGAGATTATCAGCAAATGCTTGAAGGATGCCGAACGTGAAGACTTTGAGTTATACAACGACGTGACTGCTGACTTGAAGCCGACAGGGGAGGACTTGTCCCACGGTGATGTCGAAAAGATCGAGGCCATTTTTGATGAGATGGACACAACAGTTTCTCATTCGCAGCTGTTCTCCTCATCATCTCGCCTTCTTGATGGACCAATGCTTAAGTCTAATAGTTCTGAAAACACGAACCAGTTGCATGAGCGCAAGAACCTGATAAATGAAAAGTTGGCTAATGTCAACGTCTTGTTGAAGATCGATGCGTCAGATGAAAAAGTGGATGAGCCTAATGATGAGATGGCTGCCAATGTTTCAAACGTGGAGAACACTATCAATGCGAATGCGGGAATGTTTGAAGATACTGAGGATATTGTGGTCTTGAAGAAGAAGCAGAATAACCAAACAGGTAACCTTGCCGATAAGAAAAGAATCAAACAGACCGGCGCAGCATTTGACTACAAGGCAGCTCCGAATGTGATGGCCAAGCCGACATATAAGAAAGATGATAAAAAGAGGAAGTCTGACCATTTCGATCCATATTCCAAAGAGTCGGAAGGACCAAGACCTGCAAAGAAACAGAGCAGGATGCATCAAGGTAAGACTTCTTCTTTTGCCAACAAAAAGAAAAAGTGAGTCCAATCTTCACATTGCCTAGCCAGAGAAATGATAGGTTTACTCGAATTTTAAAGTTTAAAGTGTAGACCGTGCGTGTTAATCTACTGTGTATATAATGTCTAAAGACCCCAAGGAAGCCAGCTTTGATGTGTCCATGATGAGGTTCTAATAGGGCTCATATATCAGACAATGAACTTCTTGAGTTCTCTAAGTCTGACGACGGCCTTCTCCAAAACCTCATCATCCTTGCAAAGAGCGAAACGAAGAAGGTTCTCAGCAAGATGCTCGTGCTCCTTGATGTAAAACTCTGTAGGTGGAATGGTGACGACACCCAACTCGTTGATGAGCCAATAGGCGGTCTTGAAGTCCTTGGCACGGTCCTTGAAGTCGTCATTATAAGGGTAGTCTTCGGGAATCTTCACTTTCGAGAAGTCAACGAGAAGGTAGTACGCACCATCGGCTATGGTGTAAGGCAAACCAAGCTCCGTGAAAACCTTTGTAAGAATCTCATACTTGTGACGGTATTCTTCACGAGTTTTCTCGAAGTACCCATTGGTTCCAGCTTCCAACAATGCAGTAGCACAGGCCTCTTGCAATGGTGCCGGTGTGGAGAAACAGATTCTGGTGTGAGCTAAAGAAGCATATTTGACGAGCTCTGGGTTACCGATAATCCAACCAATTCTCCAACCAGTGGCAGCAAAAGATTTGCCAGCAGAGAAGATGGAAAGAGTTCTGTCATTGATTTCTGGGGAAAGTGTGGCAATTCTTGGGAATTCATCTCCGTAGTAAAGATTTTCGTACACTTCATCAGAGATGATAAGAATGTTATGCTTCACAGCCAATGCACCAATTTTTGTGAGCTCGTCTCTGCTAAAGACCTTTCCGATTGGGTTATGTGGGGTGTTGATAAGAATGAATTTGGTCTTCTCAGTGATGGCAGCTTCAAGTTCATCAAAGTCAATGGCCCACTCCTCACCTTTGACGTTACGCTTGGACATATCAGCCGGTGGGTGGAGCGGAACATAGACGACTTTTCCACCAGGAATTTCAATGTTGGAGATGTACTGATCGAAAAATGGCTCGAATACAATCACTTCATCTTCCTTTTGGAGGAAACCGGTCAAAATTGTGAGCAGAGCCTCATTGGCACCGGTTGTGACCAAAATCTCATCAGTTTTAACCTCTCTACCGTAGCGCTTGGTGTAAGTCTTGGCAAGGGCATTGAGAAGAGTTGGCTTACCTCTGGTATGAGCATATTGATTGTTCATAGGTGTGTCAAGAGCAGTCTTAGCGGCCTCAATGACAAATTTGGGAGGAGAATAAGAGAAGAAACCCTGCCCAAGATTAATAATCTCCCTATCGCTCTTCGTGGCTGCTGTTGCCGCCGACTCGTTGATAAGGGACCAGATGTCCTTCCCAGAGGCATTGAAGTAGGGATTGTGTGAAGGGAGCTTGCTTGCCATCTTGTGAACTAATCGCTTAGGGGCAGATGACCTCCAAAACATGCCTTCTGGGAGGCAAAGGATAGAGATATTCGTTGAAATCGCCTTTTTTTACATGCTTCGAGTCACTGCGCGCCAAAAGTGTGGCGCTCCGCGCCAAATGGCGGAACACTTATCGTGATCAGATGCAACCGCTTTGGGAAGTAGAGCCGATAAACCTCTTCGGCTAAGAACAGCCCTTACATGAAGCTCTCAGTTGGCATAATTCTTCCCTCTATGCCAACAGCAGATGTGTCGCATTGTCAATATAATGATTTTAATCTTCAGTCAACTAGTGTGAGTCACCGTCAAGCAGAGCAACTCAAATGTTTGATCTTCAAATCGGTAGACTCCGGTGAACAAGGCGATTGAAGGTGACACCCCATCGAAGCCACTTTACCATTGAGATTAGCTTTAACTTTAAGATAACACTAGAGATGAATCATTTCTTGCTGTTTGGAGGTAATTTTCCAAAATCAATGCTGGCTAAGAATTTATTTTAAACATGTATTTCGTCTCTCCAATTAACGTTTGAATTGGAAATATTTTCCTTGTTAATCTATAATTTATCATCATGTTCTCGGCAAGGAGATGCCAGAGGTAATTTTCTTCATGATCATCGAAAAGCCTTTTTTGTGAAGTCACTTTTGGCTTTGTTTGCAGCTGTTGTTAACCAGCTCCCCCGATAATATCTACTTTTATGTGCTGGGGATATCACTCGTACAATAAATCCGGCTTATTTTGTGAGTGCCAATTCTACAACGTTTCTTGTTTTGTTTTATGCTAGATCACTCACTATTATTGAAATCAGCCTTTAATGAATGAAACAAGAAGTAAAGAACTCTCATATGATAGAAATAAGTTATGGTTGAGTAAAGGTTAAACGTTCGAGCCTGAAAGAAGATGCAACAGCTACACTTACACTTGAAAGGAGGAAGAATTCCCACCACTCCAAAGACACACTTACCAGAGCGACATCACCATCAGTAATCAAGAAACGTAAATGCTCCATAGATGTCCCACGCAACTTGAAAACATGACTTTGAAAGCATGATCTCGTAATTTCAGCAGAAGAATACATTAGGCCAGTGACACAAATATGGTATGACGCAAAGAAGAAGCGACACAAAGAAGAAGGAAACAATAAAGAAGGGCAGATCGCGCTACACAAAGAGGAACCGCGGTAAAGACGAACCTGAGCATGTCGAGTTAGAAATTTTCTGAAAGAATAACTAGACTCCATGATCACAGCGGCATGCGGTGCATTTGCACTCGATAAAGAACACACAACACGGAGAAAAAGCAGCGAGTTTGGGCTCTTTTTATAGCTGAACAAACGGGATCAAACAGCAGACCTTTAAACAAGACAGGAGATACAACGTAACTGTACAGTATAAGCAGGGGGCACCCCTGTGACCAAGGGCAAAATGATATCGCACCAGGAAAACGGCAAGGCAACGAACAAAGTGCAGTAACCAATGGACATAGTCATCAGTAAGCTAGGAATATTTGGAGGTCAATCCAAGTCGAAACAAGCTCCCTACCCTAGCGACAAGAGAAAGTCAAGACAGACCAAGCAGATCTGGGTGAGAGCATCGGCAATCTGTTAATCTGTAGACACATACTTGAGCCTCAGAGTCAGGGTCCCTCCAGTAATGTATTGGATAGGCTCTGGTATAGAAAAACAGTATGACTGACAAGGTTAACACTGGAGGCAGCAAATGACGAGTAAGGGGCCTTCAAAACTCTCAGAACCAGGCAGAACCAAGCGAAGCCGATGTACTTCCTTGGCTCTGCCGCTGATGGCCATGATTCCAGCCCTATAGGTAAAAACTAAGGGCTGAAGTGACGTTTTCCAACTAAGCACAGATGAACAAGTCAATATTACATACCTAACAGGGAGTCCGAGTCTTGTAGTCGGTCAAATATAGTCAGCAACAACAGCAGCAGAACACTGTAGCTAAAAAAAAAACAGCAAGAAAGCAGCATGCATACCTTAAGACCAACGTTCAATGGTGGGCCCCTGGGCCCCTGCTAGTGGTAGGGTAAGATTGGAACTGACGGTGGTGTTTACGTACACTTTCCAGTCAAGCAAGGCACACCTTCGTGATCAGAACTTACTGAGGAAGGCAATACCGGAATAATAATGCTGTAGGACCTAAAACGTCAAACACGGCAAGCGCTCAGCTGAGATAGGAGGACAACAAGAGCCCGAGGATGCCATTTTCAGAACTGAACCCACTGAAGACAAAAATGACAGCCGTCAACCTCGCACATAGTGCTCAAAATGAATTCTCAGCTCAGATGTAAGTCCTGTTGGATATTGGTTGTCAGGCACTAATCTATTACTATCTACATGGTTAGTGCCACTTGTTTGTCATCATGTTATTTGTCTACTATTGTAATCATGAGTTCTGACGTCAAAACCCAGATACTCATGATCCAACAGGTTATGAGCCTGACACCAAGTTACGGAAACAATGCTGCCTCTTCAGCATCACAAAGATACCTGTGGAATCCAGACTCAGTGCAGCATTGTGTTAAACTCAACACCTCTTCCTCTTCGTGATGAGCTGCGATGATTGCTCTAGACGGTTAACGTTTTTTTACAGTTTAAACACCTTGTCTATGGCATGATTATCTGGTCCGGACGCAAAGATATGTTGAATATTGGTTGTCAAGCACAAAAGTATTATTGCCTACATGCTTAGTACTGTCTGCCTGTTATCATGCTATTTATCAGCTATCACTAAGAGCCTGCATGATTTGTTTCATGATCTGTTGTTTTATGATATGTGTAAATGTTTCACGATATGTGTCAGACTTACACATATCATGAAAAATTCTTATCTGTCTTCTCAGACTATAAGTAGACCAAGTCCTGCCCACATAACTTGGTCTTTCTATGTTGTTTATACTCTTTTCCCTGACTAAGACCTGTCTACCATTGTAATCATGACTTCTAACGTCAAAACCCAGATACTTTTGACGCCAGAACTCATGATCCAATAGGAGAGAGACGACTTAAAGGACACATCATTTGCTCGAGTCACAGCGAATGCGGAGGAAGCTGACAAAGACCGCATATGGGCAGCAACAGTTGCAGACCGGCGCCAGTGAAGAGTTCAATTGAGGAGCACTGGCACATCACCCGTGTTTATGGCAAAGAACAAGGCGCTTTAGGGGAGAAATTACTGGATATTGATTGTCATCTGTTACTGTGACCTATTAATGTCAGCCTGTCAACTGTCTGCTATCCTGTCTTGTCATTGGGGATCATTTTGTTTCGCCCCACGTTCTAATTGCTGAAGCTGAAGTAGACCAGCCTCTGCCTGTTGAACCAGATGAATCTGGGAGATTAGACCCACGGCAGACATACTTACAGACGGAAATGTTCAGGGGAAACAATCAAGGCGTGTATTGGGTAAAGAGTATAAAAGACAGAGAAAGACAAAGCTATGTGGGCAGAACTTGGTCTACTTATAGTTTCAACAAATAGAACATGGGGTGGAGCAGCATGATCCCATGACAGTCAGAATGGGTAGAAAAGGCAATTAACAACAGACGGCACTAATCACATGTAAAAGATTAGGGCCTGACAACCGATATCCAGCAGATCAGGGCAACCAATATTCACCACGCCCTTATAACTTGGTCTTTCTTTGTCTTATGTACTCTTTACCTTAATATACAGCTCTGTCTGCCACTACTGCAATTAGCTGCTCAATACTTTATCCCCAATACACTGCTTTGCCTGCCCCTTAGAAATCATGAGTGCATCAGACTTTGGTAGCCAGATCCTCATCATCCACACATGGCACGAGAAGCAGCAAGAGATGATTTTGGAAATCAGTGTTGAATTGTGGTCAGTACTGTTCGAGTTTCAACAGCCTTGGATTTCATCAAGCTCGCCATCTGTCTCCTGTCTCCGCAGATATCTTAGTGCATGCTCTTAAGGTGGAGCAACTACAGTGGCCAAATTTTTTCTTGCCTTTGATGCCACCATCTATCGGGTCTACTCATCTGCCACGCTGCTCTGCTTCTTCAGCTCAACTGAGGTCTAGCCACGGAGCTGTTTGATAATGGTAGTCAACCCCAACAGACTACTACTATCGACGTGGTTAGTGCTGTTTGTAACTTTTCAGCTCTTCTTTGTTTCCGCACGGATAGCTGCTTGTGCTAGTTTCGTGTTCTCCATCTCAATGTTGTGCTGAACCTACTTGAACTTCCCGTGAGCCCTCTCTGAGTTATATCTTTCCTCTTGATCGTTTTCCTTTGTCTCTGTTACACTTTGGCGTCTGAACTTGCTGAACCTGCTTCAGCTTCTGAAACCCTTTAGTCTATATAAACCAACTTTTAAAGCCTTCCTCACCTGTTGAGTCCCAATGGGTCTTCAAAGATCCGCTGGAGACACAATTACAGTAGTGGCAGGCAGACAGAGTAGTGCATTAAGGGTAAGGAGTATATAAAGCAGAGAAAGACCAAGTTATGTGGGAAGAACTTGGTCTACTTATAGTTTCAAGAAATAGGACGTGGTGAGAACTAGTATCACCTCAAGTCAAAAATATTGAGACCTAATATCACCTCAAGACAGAAATAAGTTAGCATTTGACAACCAATATGTAAATCGTGATAATCAATAGTGATAGGCAATAGTGATAGGCAGTAGTGATAGTGCTTGACAACCAATACTCAACATCACCTACCTGCTGCTGGTCTACAGGTTTATGTATCCACGCAAGCTACATCTCGCCAACTCCACGCCTTGCTGTATATGCTTGTTAGAGCTGTAACCTATCATTTCGGCACTGTTAGTGCCTTTTGTCTGTTATCATGCGTTCATCTGCTGCTGTGCTGTTATGGACTCTTTACGGAACTGCTGATTTGCCTGGTAATGCAACTTTCGGTCACACCATCGGGTCACTGAGAACAATTGCCTGCTTGTCTTGTCTTGGGCCCATGCCTTGCCCTATCTGCTGGCTATGCTAACCGGGCCCTCTTAGTTCAACACAGGCTCTTTCCGTGTTATCTGATGACACTGATCGCTATGACCCTGATTCATTGCACCTTGCTGCCACTCAGACCAGGAAAACACTTTGAGAAGCACGAGGCTAGAATCTGAATGCTGCACCAGTTGTTGACCTCTCTGATACCAGTCGATTTTAGCACTAGATCGGTTACGGTACTCCTGCAACAAAAATTGGTGTTACTTTCTCTGATGAACCTGCAAAAGCTCACTCTTGAACGAGGCTTTGAACGCCATGATTACAAAGTGTCAGGCCGCGTAGGTACGTCTAATATAGGTTCTTTTCTAACTAAATAGATTTTATGATTAGAAGTGGCAGCAAAGGTGTGGTTACTCGATAACGAAAATGCACGACAGACATATACGAATTATGTGGGTCGAAGTTGGCTTACTTATACATACCAAATGGGGCGAAGCAGCATAGCTCCAAGACAAGACAAAGTAGGGTGAATGCAGGTCACAGTGGACACTGTACCGATGTTGAATATTGAATGTCAAGTACTATCACTATTGCCTATCACTATTGCCTATCACTATTGCTCATCACTATTGCTTATCACAATTTACATATTGGTTGTCAAACGCTAACTTATTTCTGTCTTGAGGTGATACTTCACTATTTCTGTCCTGAGGTGATACTAGTTCTCACCATGTTCTATTTGTTGAAACTATAAGTAGACCAAGTTCTGCCCACATAACTTGGTCTTTCTCTGCTTTATATACTCTTCACCCTGAATAAACTACTCTGATCTGTCTACTACTGTAATCATGAGTTCTGACGTCAAAACCCAGATACTCATGATCCAACAACCGACGGTAAGTAAGTAGGCAACTTCAATCATCGTGGTATGATTAGATGGCTGTCATTTGTTTCTGTGGATAGCCGACCAACACATAGAAGGTCGATAATGTTGGATATTGGTTGTCGCCTATTAACCATTGCCTATCACTATTGCTGATCACTGTTACAGTTTGGTTTTCAAGGATAACTAGCTTATTTCTGTCTTCAGGTAAAACTATGAGGTGATACTACTTCTCACTTTCGATTTGCTGAAACTATAAGTAGGCCAAGTTCTGCCCACATAGCTTTGTCTTTTATACTCTTTACCGAATACCCACCTTGATTGTTTCCCCTGAACATTTCCGTCTGTAAGTATGTCTGCCGTGGGTCTAATCTGCCAGATTCATCTGGTCCAACACGACAAATAAAAGTAAGTGCTTGACAACTAGTATTCAAGATAGGGGCGACCAATAGTGAAAAAAAGTTGAAGCACACAAATGGCACTGGCCTCGTAGTAAAATTGCGTACACCAAACAGACAGGGGCAGTATGTAGGCCACCACAACAAGCGTCTCACCTATTTGTTCATCCCCAAGACCAGTGTGTACCTCAAAAAGAAAACGTAGGGAGGATAACATGATTATCACTCGTTCGGTTGGATTGTGCGACACAAACATTAATTCCTCTCGTGTCAAATGTTCGCTACACTGCCTTTGGTTGTTCTGGCCATATATTCAACAACAATTCAGACCGTTTTCTAGTTCTGATATATGATCTCCTAATCGATCCCCAAGAGAAACAACTATTAAGATCACTGTAGAAGATGAAACAAACTGGTTTAAGTTCTAGCCTGTAACTATCCACGCGCTGCTTAGTGCAGTGTGTCTCTCTCCATGCTGCTCGGAGCTGCCGTTCTATTGCGAGCCTATTAGATTATCTGTCATCTCTCTGTTGGCTCAAGTGTCACGAGACTACTATGACGATACTCGCTTGGTTGGCCGTGCTACTTCGCCCCACTCGCTAAACTATAAAGCTTCCAAGTCCTTTCTTTGCTGTAGTAAGCGTTACCCTTGGACACATTCCTCTGCCTGTGTCTTGCATAAGGATGGAATCATCTGATTATGCCAACCAGACCTCCTTGGCTCGACAAGAACCAGCACCTCGATCAAGTCAAGAATCCATCCATTCAGCCGCTGTAAGACAGCAGTGCACATACCATCGACATCTGTCTTTTTGGGGCGATTGGGACCCGAAGTTCTTATTTTTACTCACCTTAGGAGGGTTGACAGTAATAGCATCAGGGAATGCATGAATTGATGTAGCTTTATGTAGTAGAATGACGTCGCACATCTATCTAACAGAGGCTTTCTCCTTCGGATTTACTTTTATGTTATGAAATCATACTGTCTCATGACGTATCTAGCCCAGCTCATGTGACCCGTGCTTGACGAACAGTCTATTGAACCATTACGATCTAACTACAGCTTCTCAGATATACTCATGACTACAGTGTGGCAGGCAAGGCAGTATTTTTCAGGTGAAGAGTTTATTTATTGTTTCAACAAGCAGGACGTAGGGAGTAGGTGCATGACCTCAAAACAGAAATAACTTAGTGCTTGACAACCAATATCTAACAGTGAGAGACATATGACAAACAGCAGAAGGAATAATCGCCGACGCCTGGAGAATTGTAGCGCCCGGAAGAATGTTTTTGATTTTGAAGGTCCCTCTGTTCGGTAATGGTTGTGACCTGTTACTCTAACCTGCTACTGTCTACTATGTTGTCATGGGGGTTAAGCTGCTACTCCCCACGTCCTACTTGCTGAAAAATATAAATGGGCTAAGTTCTGTGTTGAATCATTCAGGGCAAAGAGTATATAAAGCAGAGAAAGACCAAGTTATGCGGGCAGAACCTTGGTCTACTTATAGTTTCAACAGATAGAACATGGTAAGAACCAGTATCACTTCAAGACAGAAATAAGTTAGCGTTTGGCAACCAATATGTAAATCGTGATAAGCAATAGTGATAGACAATGGTAATAGGCAATAGTGATAGTGCTTAACAACCAATATTCAACATTCCCACATAACTTGGTCTTTTTATATCGTATATACTCTTTACCCGAATGTACTGCTTTGCCTGCTTCCATTGTAATCATGGGTGCACCCAAACCCAAGCATTATATCTTGCAGGTGCAACACTTACTTCTGGCTGAGTAGTTGTGTGCGTGGCTCAATTTACGATGTCTTCTTGGAAGTAACGGGTAGTTTTCTGAAAATGGGCACCGTCCTTGTTCTCCAAATTCACATAGGGTGTCTCTAAGCCTACTGCATTATGCATTATCGTGCGTGCTCATGATAATACTGCCTTCTGCTTGAGAATCCTTAACTTGATGGCTCGTTGATAGTCGCTCTTGTTCGTCGGTGATTGAATGCGAACTTTTTGTACGCAAGCAACACGTTAGTTTTACTCATATATACCTTACAGAAGCCCACCATGGAGCATTAGGCTATCCGTGTTTGTAATTTTCTTGCTGCTTCACTTTGATATCTTTTTGAGTACCCTGCTTCTGTTGCTGCAACTCTGCTTTGACCGACTACACAGACTCTGACTATGGGAACCGATACTCGGTCTCTCCAGTGCGGAATATGTGATATTGACTGGTACATCTGCTTTTAGACTGGAAATCCTAGCTTCTCTGTGTTAGAAGTCGAAGCCATGGCCATCGGTGGTAGAAACAAGGAAGTACATCGGCTTCGCCTTGTTCTGGAAACGTTGAGGGCCTCCTGCTCATCAGCTGTGTGCTTAGTGATAACCTCATCAGTCATCCTGTATTCTGCGCGTTTTTTTTTTTTTTTTCAATGAGCAGTACATCTCTGAAGCTTAAGTGCTGAACAGATTGCTGATGATCTCACCCAGCGACTTCTAAGACCAAGCTCTGTCTCGATTCTGTCTCGTCGCTATGGTACGCAGGTGTTTGAATTTGGATAACTTCCAAATATCAGTGTGTTGGTTGCCGTGCCGTTTTCCTGTTGCCATATTGTTGCCCAACTTGTTACCTCTCCTCTCTTGTTTAGCACTCTGCTGTAGCCATATATGCCCCTTCTCCGTAGTGTATGATGTTTATGGAATATAGAAGCCCTTCGTGCCGCTTTGATCATGGAATCTAGATGTATTTTTACAAATCACTTTCCTAACTCAACGGGTGAGCCCGTCTAATATGAGGATAACGGCGATAAATAAAACTATCAGTGCGTCAAAGGGATATACGAGGCAGAGTTATGACATTATGCCTCTCATAGTACGTCATGGATGTAACTGTGGCTTTCACTTTATCTTGCGTCACTGGTTGTGGGCCCTAATGAAGGGAGCAATGTCCATTGGCATCGCGCCGGTAATGCCGGGCGTGCTCCGCGCTATCGCCGACTTTTCTTAAAAAACAAATACCAAGAGAAACATCCCTGCAGGTACACGGGCTCGTCAAAGAAGCGAGAGATTCACTGACATGTTACTCAAAAGACAGCAGAATGATCAAGCTGGTGAGGTTCAGAATTCCATATCGCCAGGTGTGAGTGGTGACCACCATGATACAGAAGACTCCAGCACGATGCCGGGAGTTGCGGAGACATTGGGTCAGACAGCAGACCCTGAGATGCAAGAGTTTGTCAACAAGTACGGTGACATCCAATTTGAATTCATCGATGCGCCACCGCAGAATCCATGGTTCACCAGGCCATATGCTCTGAACTACTTTCACAATGGTAAGCTGTTCCGCACCAGGCACGAGAGAACATCAGGAAGACTCGAGTTGTTCTTAGATTTGGTCTACGTTGGAATTGCAGCAAACTTGGCCAGTGCAGCGATCGAGGAGCATACGGGGGCCAGTTTGGGTAAATACGTTCTGGTGTTTATTCCAGCTTGGACAATTTGGGCAGACCTTAAGGACTTCATGAACTATTACTTCAACGATGACATAATCCAGAGAGTCTTTGTACTTTGGATTTTGATGCTGCTGGTTGTCTACGACAACAACTGTCTCTTTGTTGATGATCTGGAGAACAGGACTCCATTGCTGACTTCGATTGTTGCTTACTTTTTGGCTCGTGCGTCTACTGGTATTATCATCGTTGTATACTCGTTCTTCATTCCCGAACACCGCCTTCAAATGAGAGTGTTCGGGTTGGGTGCGATCATCTTCGGTGCATGTTGGTTTTTCATTCTACTCATTCACAGCATCTGGGGTATGGTTGTGTTTGCGTCACTGCTTCTATTTATTGAGCAGGTTCACTTCTGCTGCAATGTCCATCCATGGGTGAAGAAGAACGTCATGAAGCTGACTCATTCCACGGCTCTCAACATTGAGCACGAAGAGGAGAGATTCCATGCATTCTATATTATTGCATTGGGTGAATTTCTCTATTCGATTGTGGCGGGATCGCCATTAAGATCTGGTTGGAATACCAATCTTGCCAAAGGCATCTCTGTTCTGGTAACTGCATTCATGTTTATGGGCATTTATGCATCCAAAGATGGTTCGTTCAAGGCAACACATGCATTGAGAAGGTCTGCGACAACAGCAATGGTGTTTATTTATGCCCATTTTGTTGCTATAGCCTCCTTGTTAATTGTAGGAGATGCTGGTGCACATTTGAGTGAGTACGAAGAGAAGTATCTTGAAGAAGAAGACTTTGGTGTCCTTATGTTCTTCCACGGTGGTATTCTTATTGCTCTGGGCGCTCTGACAGCGCTTTCATATGCAGACAGGGACGAGACCCCGGTTGGTATCCATCCAGTTCCAAAGTGGGCACGTGTGGGTTTCAGGGTACCTGTTGGGTGCTTAATCCTTGGAATCTCTTGGGCCTATAAGTCATTGACAATTGTGAAGATCATGTGGTTGGATGCTCTGTTCATGATACTGTTGACTGCCTACGAATTCGCAGTGATGAACCCCTGGAGCCACTTCTATTCACCTGCGTCCAACATTGCCCTCCCCTGACATCATTGAATAGTGCCATCAGTTTGATTATATTTTAAAATGCTGAATATGCAACCTGTCCTATTGACATCAGGAATGGTGTAGTACAGTCTTCGCGCCAAATGCTAGATTGAGGCTAAATGATCTGAAAGCGCGTGCGTGGCCTTGCCTTTTGCGATGTTGACGTTGAGCTAGCACACTACACGGTCACGCAATGCTGCCTCTTCTACCACTGTTCTGGACTTTGGTAGCATGCCAGATCAATATCCAGCTACAGGCTCAGTGGGAGAATCCCCCGTTCTCTCTTCGCTTGCTGTAAGTGGCCATCTCTGACAATTGGGTGTCGTGATAACTCGTTACTGACGATTCACCAGCGAGACCGTCTCCTCCGAAAATGAGTCGTACTACCTGCCTGCTCTTTCGAAGATTGCGGGATTCTCTGTCTACATTGACGATGATGACGATGCTGAAGGCATTCAAGAGCTCACTACCGACGAATCGCTCTATCACGCGGTGTTCGACCTGTTAACCCCGGCTGAAAGGGCTCTTTTTGATATCCCATTGGCCAACAAGTACCACAGTCCGAGAATCATTTCTCACTACAAACACTACACAGATTCTGTTGTTCCAGTATTTGAGAAAAAGGTTACAAGTAAGTGTGGCAATCACTCCAACACATGGCTCAAGTTCAATGACGTGGTCTACTGCAACCCTGATGATGTATACGCTTTGATGACAGACTCTTCCTCCACTGAGGAGCTAGTATCGTTTGACAGACTTATTGGTAGCTCGGGACCAATTCTCGTTTTGTACTCTAACGTCGAAGATGTCAATTTCAGGCCGTTTGTCCGCAATCTTTATGAAGCAGCCCAAGCGGGAAAGCTCCGCTTTGTGGTACGCTATATTCCCCAGGGTCTTGACGAAAAGGAGGTGCTCTCCGGATATGGAATTGACCTGACGCTCAAACGTACTGACTACATTGTTATCGATGATAGAGACATATTGAGGGAAGCCCAAGAACCTCTTGGACAAGGAGCAAAGTCCAACGGTGCTTTATTGAACGTTCACGACGAAGATATCAAGGCCGTGGGCAAAGAAGATATAAAGAACCTCGGCCTCCAACTCTCAAGCTATGTTATGGATCTTGAAGATGATGAAACCAAACTAAATACTCTCGTCTCCATCATGGAAGAGCTTCCGAAGTACACATCCCATCTTGTCAAGAAAGAGATCACTCAGAGCTTCTTGGACCAGGTCAACTACAACCAAAAGCTGGGAATTTCATCTACTGGTACTGGTATCTTTATCAACGGCAGGCTGCTTGATGAGGATGAGCAGACTGTTTTTGGGTTGTATGATGTGATTAAGGATGAACTTCAGACAGTGCAATCTCTCGGAGAAAATGGCCTCAACTCTACTCGATCTCGCCAAGTAATTGAAAAGTTTGCTCTTTTGTCTCTTTACAAGTCCAGATCTCGTCCTAGCACAAGATACAAGCTCCCAGCAAATGATTCCAGCCCAATTGTGTTCTTTAACGATATTGAAAACGAGCAGCTCTACTCGTCCTATTCCACAGATGTGGCAAGTTACATCGGCAGATTCCAGATGGGTCAAATCCCTGAAGCTCGTACCAACCTACAAACGTTGATTTTCATGTTTGACCTTTCAGACTCTGATCACTTGAGCATCCTGAACTCTGTTGTGCAAGCAGTGAGATCCAATGGAATTGCTCAGAGGGTCGGTGTGATCCCTCTTCCTTTGACAGAACATGGAACTACTCTCGCCAACAACCTGATACACATATCTAAAACAGGGGGTATGGCAAGCTCTAGAAAGTTCATCAAGAGTCTTCAAAGGTCAGGTGCTGTGCCTGAAGAGGTTACTGACATGGACTATGTCTCTTCTCATGTAAGACCGTTTATGGAGAGGTTTGATGTTAATGGTCCTGTTTTGTGCGTCAACGGGGCTTTCCATGACTTTGACAATAATTGGGTTTATTCTATGACCAGACAGGTTGGAGAGGATGTCAATTTCGTCTTCGGAATGGCATATCAGAAAGCTGCTGATACGTTTGAGGAAGTCAGTGAGATGTTCTACGAAGATGCTTTGGACTTCCGCAACACTATTTTGTTCCCGAATGACAAATCCGAGATCAAGTACAGGCTGTATGACACGACAAAGAAACTGGGTAACGTATTTGAATTTACAGCTGGTTCCAAGGGGAATCATCTTGCAACACTAACTCTTGCTGGTGATTACGGCTCCGAGTTCACTTTGACACAGCTCAGAGAGATTTTGACTCTGGCACTTGATTCCAATTGGGACCTGAAGGTGAGAATGATCCATACATCTGACGGAGTCTCTTTCTTGGGAAGGCTTCATCAGGCACTCAACAAGTCTGTCGACCATGGGCTTGCTGTTTTGGATGAGATTCTTCATGAAAAGCAATTCTCGGACGCGCCTCCATCGCCACTTGTATTGCAGGCTCTTTCATCCATGGGTGTGGAATCCTCGTCGTTCTTGCTTTTGAACGGCCGCTATGTTGAGTTGAAGGACAGGCTTATCAAGGCCATATACTTGAAGTCCTTTGTCCAAACTGAGATCGACCAAAGGCTCTCCGTCATTCAAGATTTACTGAGGACGGATCTTCCAGCTTCTGACAATATCCACGACTGGTTCGAGAATGTTTCATCTTTGGTCACATTGAGCTACTACGGTGAGTCTCAGTTTGGTGCAGGCTCCATACCAAGGTTTGATCTATCGAGAGTTAGGACTGAGCACTCCATTTCATTTGGTGAGCGCTCCCAAAGTCTTCTTCATATATTGGCCGTTATTGATCCGGCTCAAGAACTCTCTCAAAGACTAATCTCGTTGATTAAGGCGATCAAGGGACTCGAAATGATTTCTGTCGATATTGTCCTGACACCACAACAAGACATGGATGCCTTGCCAGTGAAAAGATTTTACAAGGGTAACGTGAAGGGACGTGTTGAGTTCAAAGACGGTTCCTTGTGGGAAGAGCCATTTGTCACTTTTGAAAATGTTCCATCAAAGACGTTATTCACGCTTGATATGGATGTACCTGCTTCTTGGATTGTTATCCCCAAAAAGAGTCGTTCTGACCTGGACAATGTTCTTCTGTCCCAATCTGGCCCTGTAACTGGTGTATACGAGCTTGAAAGTATTACGATTGAAGGAAATGCCTTTGATGCTGTCACTAACGACCCTCCGACCGGCTTGGCCCTTCAGATTGATGGCTCTGACACTTCTGTGATGACCAATCTTGGATATTTCCAGTTGAAGGCCAATCCAGGTATTTGGAACCTGTCGATCAAAGAAGGAAGATCTTCTGACCTTTACGATCTTGTGTCAGAGTCAGAACTTTCACTGTTTACTCTTAAAGGTCTGCATATCAGGTCATCTATGAAGAAGAAGAGTGGAAGAGAGGGTGAATCTCTGCTCTCTGCTGACGAAGATGCAGTTATCGCAAAGGATCGTGGAAGTAAGCTCACTTCTTGGTTTAGTAGGGACCAGAAGAAGAAGAAGCAAGCAGACATCAATATCTTTTCTGTCGCCTCTGGACATCTTTATGAGAGACTTTTGAGTATAATGACGGTCTCTGTTATGCGTCATACGAGCCATACTGTCAAGTTTTGGCTAATTGACAACTACATGTCTCCAAGCTTTAGAGAGTTCCTTCCATATTTAGCCGAAAAGTATGGCTTCGAGTACGAGTTGATTACTTATAAGTGGCCGTCATGGCTGAGAAGTCAGAGAGAGAAGCAAAGAACAATTTGGGGCTACAAGATCCTTTTCTTAGATGTTCTGTTCCCTCAAGATCTTGAGAAGGTGATTTTTGTTGACGCAGACCAGATTGTCCGTACTGACATGATTGAACTTGTTGAAATGGATCTCGAAGGTGCTCCATATGGATACACTCCAATGGGAGACTCCAGAAAGGAAATGGAAGGATTCAGATTTTGGAAGCAGGGGTACTGGAAAAAGTTTTTGGGTGACAACTTGAAGTACCACATAAGCGCACTTTATGTTATTGACTTGAAGAAGTTCAGAAGTATTGCCGCTGGTGACTTGTTGAGACAGCACTACCAAGCTCTCTCGAGAGATCCAGAATCTTTGTCCAATCTTGACCAAGATCTTCCAAACAATCTCCAACAACAACTCAAGATATTCTCTCTTCCACAAGATTGGCTCTGGTGTGAGACCTGGTGCGATGATGAGAGCTTGAAGACTGCTAAGACTATCGACCTTTGCAATAATCCGCTCACCAAGGAGCCTAAACTTGATAGGGCACGTCGCCAGATCCCAGAATGGACAGTATATGATGATGAGATTTCTGCTCTGATGAAGGAGACTGTTTATTTGGGACAAGGGATCGGAGACAATGAGAAAGAGTCTAAAGCTGAGGAGGAAGTGGTTCGATCTGAGGTTAAACTCAACGACTATCTGAAGGATGAGCCTGACTTGGAGCACGATGAGTTGTGAGAGTACACGTGGAAGGTAGTATAGACTACAGCTCCCTGATTTCCTCTTTTTTCAAGAAGATAGGGTAGCTGATGACTACTTTCATCACCGCATTACCTACACGTCAATCATCATCAAATTATTTACTCTATCTGGCCTAAAAATAATGAAAGTAAAATAATTCAGTAGAATTGGGGCGGAAGTAGAGAAAGAGGGAAATAGAGTACAAACTCTTAGTTTAAAGTAAAATCGTCATGCTCAAGGGCACCATTCAAGCTCTGGAACTGACTCGACTGTCTTGGCGTGATACCTGGTGTGTTGCCGATTCCATAGATAACACCTGGTGTAGATGTCCCTGGTGTACCATTGAGATGTGTATGCGTATGGGCAGGGTTCAATGGATAAAGAGGAGGATTAGAAACGTCCACGTTTGGAGAAAATTCTGGAGACATCGCCGTCTCGTATGTTGGAGGTGAGAGAGCAGACACGTCTCCATACATTGGTGGTACTTCATCATCCCAGGCAATACCAAGACCAGATCTCTCAGTGATATTGAGCTTGAACTGCATACGCAAAACACGAGCAGAACCAGTAGGAACACCCACCACATTCTGTGGACCAGTAGTGGCATCGTCAGACTTCCTGGATGCTGTGTCAGACTTGGCAGACTGCGATGGTTTGATGTGGTTGGCAAAGACCGGAGAAAGTTCTGCAAGTCTCTGGTCACTTCCTTGTTCCTTCTTGTCAGTGTGTGATGACGAAGGTGTCAGAGAGGATGTGGATGCGTTCTGCGGGATTTCCTCAGCAATAACAACCTCAACAATGAGCACATGAGAAGCAGTGATTCCTAAGACTGGATCATCAATATCGCAACTGACAGTTGGATGGATCATTGGTTGTTCAACCGGATGCTTGGATGAGGAATGTGAGTGGTGTTGCCCAGCAGCACTTGACAAGTTGAAACAATTGATGTGAGCCACTAACTCAATCTTACCCTTATCGGAGAAGTCAGATTTCCAGCCATTTCTCAAGTCTCCAGAAGCAACGGTGCGTGTCTCCTCACAGTACAATGCATACTCGGCTTCCTTCTTTTGTTCATCCTGCTGCTGAAGTTGTTGCTGTTGCTGCTGTCGAAGTTCCTCATTGGCATGATCGCTAGGATGAAGGGTATTATCTGCGGTGGAGGAGATGTCATCGTCATTGTCAGCTGGATGCGGTGCGATACCATCTGCATTTGACTGTTGTGGCTGTAAGGCAGCATTGGATGCAGAGGGTGTCAGATCGTTTTGAGCTGTATTGGATACAACAACTTGTGTCGTTGGTCCCGACTGCTGGTTTCTCTTAACGTTGGTTTTGGTCAAATGCTGATTCTTCCTCACATGTTCTTCAACCACTCGCAGCTTCGACTTGTGGTTTATACAAGCGTTGCCCTTCACTTTCACTGTCTCCTCAATTCTCCACGCTACCCTTCTCATTCTCCATCTTCTCTCTGCACTGGAAACACCATCAAGTTTCAATTCGAGAGCAAATGAAGATCTTGGGTAAATCACGTTGGGGAGAACAGCAGTCGCGGTCACATCTGTTGGTGGGAAGACCCTTAGGGAATTTCTGTCTGGACCTCTCAAGATAGATCTGGAGATGTTGATGGGCAATACAACCTTGCACATAGATTGGTGGTTACTGTGGTTATTATAAGAGGCAATGGCAACTAACTCGTACTTGATAGATGTAATTCCACTGGAGCCCAAACATGTTGTTGCAGGAAGTGCACCAGGAAGCAAATGGGAGAATGGATAGGAGTGCTTTCCCACTGGGAGATTGTGAGCCTGTGACATGATGTCCCATCTGGCTAGCTCGGTAGACTTCTTCTTACAACTGTTACAAGTAGCAAGTGTGTTTGACGGTGGAAGGAAAGGTTTGGCATAATGAACCTTCTGGACAAGTATCAACTGGATGGAGTTCATGAGGATGTGGTCTTTCATGTTCAAAAGACTTACGAGATTAGTGGACGAGTTGTTGGCCGATGTCAATGGGGAAGCTGAGTGTGATTGGGATGGTGTAATGTTCAAATTCGAAAGTGTGGATTGCAACTGGTTCAATGCTCCGCCAGATGAGAGTGTTCTCTTGTTAGATGGTCTCTGGCTTTGAAATGCCTCTTTTGGAATGTCCACGACGAGCTGACCAGATAAGAGAGAGCCTGTGGACTCATTTGGCAAACCATACATGATGATCGGAGGACTCTCGAGATCTATCGAAAGCTCGAATGGGTGAGAACTAGTGTGTGCGAGGTTATTGGTTGTGATAGCAGGAGATGATGAGCCAGGCGAATGGTTATGCGTTTGGGAATGGGACGAGTGAGGTGCCAACGCCCCATTGGATAGGGTCGAAGTGAGCTTGGGGAAGATGGCCATCGCGCAATGAATAGTTTTCAGTGCTTAGAGGGGCAAAGAGAAGTACTGATTTCTGCTGTTGACACTGAAAGTGTGATTCTGGTCAATGGAATATGGAGGGGTCCGATGTCAATCTGTGCTCAAAAGCGGTGTATTCGAACGATGGCAGATGCAAAACGTTACGGCGCGCGTACGGCGGCTTGTCGTGTCAAAGGGATAAGAGCAGGCGAGGGGCTCGAACTAGTGGGCGGTTGCGGGCTGTAGTTGTCTCTCTGTGAACAACAGGTTACGAATCAATCTCTGTTGCGCGTAAACAGAGTCTTATGGCAGTGTTCTCGTGGTGTTAACCGCTCTTCTTAAGCGCCAGAGGTAAAAGTTACTTTCCCTCAGCGGCAGAATTTTTTCTATGGGCACGAACTTGGCTGGCTCTCTCCCCCACCTCCTTGGAATGGTAGGGCCACGCACAAGTGGCCGTATTTGCGCGTGTGGCGTGGCGTTTTATCTAGACCCTGCGGGCGGTTAGAGACGAAAGTGATTGGTCTGTGAAGGTCAGAAAGCAGCTCGGTATTGTGCTTAGTGGTGCTACGATGTGTCGTGGTACCTCTGACCGCAGATTGAGGTCAGTGCGCTGAGTATTTAAGGGATTAGGGCCGGCCTTACTCGACCTGTCAAACTTTTTCATTATCTATAGATAATGATCAGTTCCAGAAATCGTGTGAGACATCGTCAGCTGGGAGGTGAATTCACTTATCTACCAAACAGCCTGTGAAGACTTTCAGGAGCAGAACCACGATTTACATGTCTTCAAACGACTTTTCCTGCTCTTCTTCCCGTTACGGTCACCAACACTTGGTAGCTCTCTATCAGCATTTCTCTTTCAGAGTTCTCAAACTTTTGATCTACAATGCCACATTTATGACTAACCCAACTCACACACACATCAAAGGTATTTCCGAAGGATATGTCAACCGTAAAATTCAGTCACTACAGTGGATGCGTTGGTAGTTGCTTGCCTTTGTCAAATGGAGGGCCCTGATCTGGCCCTCCACACATGACGCGCTGAGCCAGCTGGATCCTTGAATGAGATCTATAGCGCTGGAAACCCCAGTCCACAGATTTGTAGTGCTTGGCAAGTACACAATGGTCAGAGATTCTATATAGTGAGGGGATCTTTGATGATTCGCAGACATCACATACTCAATGTCTGCCAAGAGACGTAGTGTTTGCAAGGCCGATAAGGAAAATTGGTGATACATCTGGACACCCCTCCCCCGGTTCTCTGTCATCTGCCGCCCTCGGTTCTCCCCACCAAGTTCGCGAAGATTCGCGAATCTCGTGTATGGACGAAGGTTTTGGACGGCGGTAACAAGAGGAAAACAGGAGGTGGCCAGCATCACAGACAAGCGCTACACACCACCATAGCTTACCCCACGATTCGTCGGTTCATTATCTCCTTCGCATATAGAAATTTCACGCCCATCCACTCGCAAAGACACACACTTAACCGCTGCTGGCAACAGCCTATATACGAATCACAGCCACTAAGACAATCACCATACCGTCGTGAGCATCATGAACATACAGGGCTATCAGGGCATCAGTCCTGCCCAGCACCTGTTACAACAGCAGCAGCAGCAGCAACAGCAGCAACAACAACAGCAACAGCAGCAACAGCAGCAGCAACAACAACAGCAGACTCCTAAGTCAAACCCTGGGGGTACACAGATCCAGTTTAACGATCTTTTCCAGTCTCTTAATAACACCATAGGACAGCAGCAGCAGCAACAACAGCAACAACAGCAGCAGCAGCAGCAGCCAATCAATGATGCTTCGATAAGCTCTACACAGCTTCTGGCCCAGACATTGTACCAAGGACAATTCAGATCCCAGACTCCTCAACAAAGGTCTATTCAACCACATCTCGGACAGCAGCAGCAACAGCAACAGCAACAACAGCAGCAGCCACAACAGCAGCCACTATCAAATCAGTCTATTCCACTTGACCCATCTCTCACAATGCTTGCGCATTGGCAAGATCAGTTGCAATTGATTGAATTGACTAGAAAGTCTAGCAAGATGACTCATTTCTACGCTAGACACGCTGCTATAGCATCAAGAAGAGCCAAACAAGGTCAACAACAACAGTCACAATATGTCGAGATGTCCTTGGTGGAAGTCACCAAACAACTATTAGATGCTGATCATAACCAACAGTCTCTTGAGGTCTCTCAATCTAACACTAATCCAGCGCTCCTACATAATAAGAAAACCTCTCATGATACCAACGAAAATGATGATGACATTGATGACTACACAGTTCCAAGAATCACGTCTAAGGCATTTCCTGATCAATTGTGGGGGGGTTTGGATCTAAGTGGACAGAGCATTCCTAACTTGTCACCAAACTTGTTCAAGTATGAATTCTTGACAAAGTTGTATCTTAATGGAAATAAGTTGAGTCAAATTCCACCAGCGATCAAGAATTTGAAGTATTTGAGAGTCTTGGATCTCTCAAACAACGCATTGACCTCTGTTCCCCCAGAATTGGGTCTCTTGTTCAACTTGAGATACTTGTATCTCTTTGATAATCACTTGACGACTTTGCCATACGAGTTTGGTAATTTGTTCGAGTTGCACTTCTTAGGTATTGAGGGAAACCCAAACTTCAATCTGGAATTTGCAAAGCTAATTGCCCAGAAGGGAACTAAGGCCCTGATCATGCATCTCAGAGACAATGTTCCAAAGGGATCACCTCCGCCAAAGAGACAATGGATTGAATTGAAGGATGACGGTGAACTAGTCGCTGATGCTGACGATGATGATGAGCAAACTCAGGCTGAAAAAGAACAAGAGGAGAAGGAAAGCTTCACAGTGCTGAGTTACAATATCTTGTGTCAACACTACGCTACCGCAAAGATGTACAGCTATACACCATCTTGGGCCTTGAACTGGGAGTTCAGAAGAGAATCTTTGAAACAACAGATTATTGACACAAATGCCGATATCATCTGTTTGCAGGAGGTGGAGACTCAGTCATTTGAGGAATATTGGTTGAAAGTGATGGCTGATGCTGGTTACAGAGGTATGTTCCATGCCAAGTACAGGGCAAGAAGAATGAATGAAAAGGATGCTAAGAAGGTTGACGGTTGTGCCACTTTCTACAAGTACTCCAAGTTCTCACTAGCTGAAAAGAAGTCATTGGAGTATACCCAAATTGTGTTGAACTCTCAGAAGTACAAGAAGTCGGACGATGTCTTTAACAGATTGCAAAGTCGTGACAACATTGGTTTGGTGACTGTATTCCAGCACCTTGAGACCGGTCAACAGGTTCTTGTTGCCAACACTCATTTGCACTGGGATCCAGCTTTGAACGATGTCAAGACCGTTCAGGTTGGTGTTTTGCTCGAGGAGATTGAAGCCTTGGTGAAGAAATTGTTGAAGACTACCGACGATTCGTTCATGAAGAACTTACCAGTGGTGATCTGTGGTGATTTCAACTCGCAATTGCACTCTGCCGTCTACAGACTCTTGGCAAACGGTTTCTGTAAGGACCACGAGGATATCAGGGGCAGAGACTATGGTAAGTTCACTTCTGAAGGTTTCAGTCATAAGTTGAACTTGAGATCAGCATATGATAACATTGGAGAGTTGCCTTTCACAAATTTCACGCCATCATTCACAGATGTGTTGGATTATATCTGGTACACACCATACAACTTGTCCGTCCGTGGGTTGCTTGGTCAAATTGATCCAGGGTATTTGAGCCATTACGTTGGTCTACCAAATGCCCATTTCCCATCCGATCACGTTCCACTTTTGACAAAGTTCCACTTAAAACAAAAGAAAGAGGCTGCTAGACGAGAAGTCAGACCAGATTATAGACCTTCAAGAAAGACTTGAAGGATCTGGCTTGGCACTATCTACACCTATACACGCTCCTTCCTGCCCATCACCCCCATATGCAGAAGTCAGGACTTTAGATCTGCTGTTCTTCCTCCAGTCACCTGCATTGTATACTACACCTGTAACTATTAAGAAACTGCACATGCTTCTGTAGCGGCTCTCACTTGAATGAAAGAATAGTGTAACAATGTGACGCGTCTGATCCAAAAGTACGGAAATAACTCACGTGACTTTCGGGGGGGGGCGGGGGGGACTAGTCATAAGAGTGAAGATCTCTTGGTTGTGTCTACCTAAATTTCCAAATCAAAATAGTCAATTTTATTCTTCGAGACCACTGATTCAACAGGTAGTGGATATCTGTAAAACTTTGTCCGTTGCGGACCCCTAACCATGTTAAGACAAAGACGCCATGATGGTGGCGTCTAGAGCCACCAATCATCGCGAACCCGTTCATAAGCAGATCTATGTCTAAATCACTTTCTTGTGTCATTCTCCACAATTTGATCAAACAACTTAACACATTAAGGCACTTTAGTATCAAAGAGATCCGCTGATTAATCCAAAACCTGAAATGATAATGGAAACGGGAGCCGTGCTGAGGAGATCAACGAGAAGCATGGCGAAGTCAGATGGAGTGACAAGCCGGTTCTTTATGAACAAAGTCAAGGCTGAGAAGAAAGCTCCTGACTCGGAGATACTTGCTGAAGTGAAGCTCACAGAGGAGTCTTTAACAGACACTACTTCACACTCTTCAATACCATCTACTAAGATCTCGCCTGTCCGAGTTAAACCTGAGATTAAAGAAGAAAATGAAGTCGCCATCCCACCATCTCCCAAGAAGAGACGAATCAATACGCCGAAGATCAAAATCGAAATCAAACAAGAAGCTGAAATTGGAACCAAGGATGAGACTAAAGATGAAGAAATTCCACAGGCTGGCGAAGAGCCCAAATATATCCCTGTTCCAAAGAACTTTTTTGAGATCTACGAACACGTCAAGCAGATGCGTACAAAAGTGATTGCCCCCGTTGACACTATGGGGTGTGCTGAGATCCCACTGACTTTGAACACTGACATTGAACTCACTCCACGTAACTACAGATTTCAGCTACTAGTGTCACTAATGCTTTCTTCTCAAACCAAAGACGAGATCAACTACATAGCCATGTCCAACATGAAGACTTACTTTACCGAGCAAGGGTACGAACAAGGGATCACAATCGATGCAATCAGGTGGGTTGATGAAAAGAAACTTGATCAGCTGATTTACAGTGTTGGGTTCCATACCAGAAAGGCATCATTCATTAAGAAAGCCGCAGAGATTTTGGCTAGTGAATGGGATGGTGATGTTCCGAACACAGTTGAAGGGCTTGTGGCTTTACCTGGTGTCGGACCAAAGATGGCCTTCCTAACGTTACAAAAGGCTTGGAATTTGACGTTGGGTATTGGTGTCGATACACATGTTGACCGTTTGTCGAAGATGTGGAGATGGGTAAAGAATAAGAAGGGTCCTGAACAGACTAGAGCGGAACTTGAGAGTTGGCTACCAAAGAGCCTGTGGAATGAAATTAACCCAGAACTCGTTGGATTTGGGCAATCCATCTGCCTACCGAGGGGAAGAAGATGTGATTTATGCACTTTAAGCAAGACCAAACTTTGTCCAAACGTGGATAGAGCCTTGTTAAAGAAAGTTGCGGTAATGACTCCTGAAGAACGGAAGCACATGAACAGGACTCTCCGTTTTGATCCCGAGCCTTTAATCAAAGACATGGAGGATCTAGCTTAATATTTATTAGAGTAGGTACAATGCATATAATTTAATGATAATTTCGTGGGTCTCGTAAATAAATAATTGGGATCATGACAATGATATAGGTTTGTAGATCACGGCTTTATTTCAAACTCAGCAACCAATGGAATATGATCACTTGGGAAGAACTCATTTGGTAACCCTTCAATGGCATTGGTATAGTCACTGTCAACACCTGAAAGGAAACCTAGAAGATTTAGATGCTGTGGGTTATACCAGATGTAGTCAAAGATACCAAACAAATGCTGTGTATAGCATGTAAAGAGCTCGTCTTGTTCGATAATTGTATCAAATACATTTCTCGGCAGTCCAACTGGATTGATAACGTATTTGCAATCTTCTTCAATGATAAATGGTGCTAAAGCAGGGTCAGATGCTTCTATACGATCTTCCTTTAAGAATCGGTATACTGGGGATGTTGGTTCCGAGTTGAAATCACCAGCGAATAATACCCTTGCAGTTGGATATTTCTCTTTCACCATGGCAATTGCCTCGAGTAGTACCATAGCTTGTATAAGCTTTATCTCGCTGTTTTTCCAATAGAGGTGTGTGTTGGATACGATAAAAGATTCACCTGTGCTCTTATGCCTTAGTGTCAATATGAGGCCAACTTGATTGCGTGCTGAAAGTATACTGTCAATCTGGTTCGAGTTAAGCTTTATACCATACCAGTTTTTGAACTCGTTTTGGAAGTATTTGGATATCACAACTTTCTTAGTATCTAATAATTCAAACTTGTTTGTGTCAAAGAAGATTGATACTCCATCGATAAGATTCGTATCTTGTTCTTCCTTCCAATAACCAGGTATTCCTTTCTGGATAAAGGCACCGTCATACCCCATCTGTGCCATCATTGGCTTCCAAACCGAAGTATAGGAAGCACCTTCCATCTCTTGGAAACACATGATATCACTAACAACGTTATCATCTTTGATTGTCTGAGCTAAGAGTGGTAGCCGGTATTCCCAAGACCTATACTTCGGTA